>OX333078.1:4934931-5534931 GCA_946863875.1 Alloplasta piceator
AATTTCTCATTTTCGAAACTAATTGACATTCCAAGCAACTTCTCGACGATGGACTCGGCCTTGTCACTTTGGACCTTAGCGAGAATTCACTCGCCAAAGTCTCCGTCGAAGTTAAATATCCGACTTTTTTCCTCTCCATTTTTTTTTAATCCTTGGGTTCTCCAGCTCAGCTCCAGGAATGTCAACATTGGTCAGGATTCTTCGTCATCCGTTTCCTTCCTTTTTTTTTCTCTTCTGGCGAGCGGATATTTCCATAAACCGGAAGTTGCAATCGGCCGCTCGAAATCTGGCGTTGAATCACGAAAAGTTCGGTCTCGCGGTGAACAGCGGCCAGGATCATCGAATTTAATCCTCTCCGAGAGGAGAATGTGAGAGTATGAGGGAAAAGGCAAAAATGGTGAAAGGCTCGACGAGCAATCTTGTTTCTTCGCTGCCAGGTTTCGCGCCCAGGGTTCGTTTAACCCGCGAAATATATATGCGTGCTTGCACGGTCCAGATGTCCAAAACGTGGGACTTGACCACGAGGATTCGCGGTAGGAGAGAGAGAGAGAGAGGAGAAAAGAGATTCGCGTGTATCGAGCCAATTTCATAAATAAGCATCGGTAACCTCCCGGCGATAAGTGCCTTTTCGGTCGATCCTCGAATTTACGCGCATAACCCTCGTATATCGAACCTTGACGGGATATGTGTACAGGACGAGTAAGAAGAAGGACGAATGAAAAAAGAAACGCGAAAAAATCGTACCGATTAGCAATAATTCGAAAATCGTTGCCACTTACTACCAAACTTCGGGGATATCTTCGCGTGTATTCGAGATCGTTGTGCCAATCGGTTACATCCTTTCTTGTAAAAAAAGGGGGTTTGTTTACACATCTCGATACACAGGAACAAAATTTCTGATTTTTTTTAAACCGTTGTAAAACCGTAATTTCGATGGAAAATTTATTATTCCGAATCGGGCTGAGTTTATGAAAATTTATCAATGGAATTATTTTTCTTGTTTTTTTTTCATACTTTTTTTCGATAAATACTCTGGATGATTTGCAATCAGTGCTGAATTTCCCATTAACATAATTAAGGCTTGATTTTTCGAAAACCGCAAAACAGCGAAATTTCGAACGCTCATAACTTTACTTCGGTTTGAGCGATTTGAAAATTTATTTTTCGTACTTAACGGCTGTCACTAACCTTAGAGAATGGCGTTTGGTTCACTCCGATAACTTGATTTTTGTTGAAATGAGAGCACTTGAATGTACGCCTTGAAAAATTTGCAAAAGTCGATGGTCCGACTTTAAAAATCTGCCAAAAATCGAAAAATGATCGGCATCGGATGAACCAAGCGAGGTTTTTAAGATTTAACGATGATGAAGAGAATGAGCTTATGCCCAAGTGTCAGTTCTATCTAAAAAAAAAAATTATGGTCATTTTAGTGAACAGATTCAATTTCATCCAAAAGAAAAAAAAAATTCTTTCGGGCCTCGTATCGATGTATTTTTTCCCCCTGAATACGAATTTACTAAAAGTTTGCCCAAAAAAATCAAAATTCTCAAGAATTTCCTTCAAAAACATTTTTGCACAATTTTGGCCTCATTTTCGGAAACCTCTAAATACCGAAATTTTAAGCGCTTATAACTTTCCTTTGGTTTGACCGATTTCAAAATTCCTTTTTCGTACACAAACGTTGTGACTAAACTTAGAAAATGCCGCTTGGTTCGTCCTGATAACTATTTGTTTGTAAAAATGGGAGCACTTTGAAAATCGTCGAAAAAAACGGAAAAAATTGCAAAAATTAATGGTCGAACTTTAAAAATCTGCCAAAAATCGAAAAATGATCGAAATCGGATGAACCAAGCGAGATTTTGAAGCCTAAACGATTTTAAAGAGAATAAGCTCAAGTTCAGCTCTGAATCTTATGTAGAAAAAAAATTGCAGTAATTTTAGTGAACCGATTCATTTTTGGCCAAAATGCGAATTTTTTTTTTTTTGTAATTTACTTTCTTCAAACCTTACATCAATGTATTTTGCCCCCCTGAACTCGAATCTACCAATATTTTTCTAAAAAAATCAAAATTTTTATGAAAATTGCATAAAAAACTTTTTTGCTCGATTTTGGCTTCGTGCATTTTTAAAAACCTCGAAACAGCGAAATTTCAAGCGCTCAAAACTTTGCTTTGGTTTGACCGATTTCAAAATTTCTTTTTCGTGCCCAAACATCGTGACTAAACTTAGAGAATGCCTCTTGATTCATTCCGATAACCAAATTTTTGTAGAAATGGAAGCGGAAAAATTCGTTTTTGAAAATTTGCAAAAATCGATAGCCGAACTTTAAAAATCTCCAACGATTACAAAAAGAATAAGCTCAAGTTGAACCCAAAATTCTCCGTAGCAAAATTACAATTAATTTCAACTACTCTTGATGTGAACTTTTTGCTAAAAATATCGGACACTACAAAACAGCGTTACCGATCAAAACGTGTCTCATCGATTCCAGTCTCAGTTATCCAATCGAACGCATGCTGAATCACGTATATGCGTTTTCCCTTCGGCTGTCTGTCCAATTTGTCCTGTCTTGTGACTATTCCTTTTACCTCTTTAATGAATAATCGTCCGTGAAGATTCTCCCCGAGTCTGAGAGTCGTTTTCGTCGATTCCCTTTCCCTCGTCCATCCTTCTGAGGAACTTCCTAGGCTACATCTCATCCTGAGGAGCATAAATGTTCTCTTACAGGTTCCTGAATGAAGCTTTTCTTGTTCATTGTGCGCGCACAAACGAGCGGAGGAAGCTAAACAGAAGGAGAGACGAGAGAAAGACTTGGAGAACAAAAAGACAAGTCCTGATGCCGCTTCTAACCATCTGCCTAGTCTCGGCCGATAGGGAATTGAACACTTGCATGGATGATCCCACGAGCTGGTCTCAGTCGAACAATTACCATTCGTCTCTCTGTTACCGCTGTGTAACTCGATGTTGACGCGCTGTACCATGTTTTAGCACCTTCTCGCATTGTAAAGGCATGCCCCTGCGGATGTTGAGGATCGTGAATCATCCTCGCGAAGAACGAAAGTGAATCATCCGACGCTTCTCTCTCTCCTCTTCGACGTTGAATAACGAAAATAGATATATCACAGCCATACGTTTCGTTCGCATTCGAGAAGGAATTGCAATAATGATGCGTAAATATTTTCAGGATAACGAGCCTTGATCTCGAACAAGGATATATACCTGAGAATTCGTCCCACGAAGGTCGATGCCTTCTTGGACGAAATTTCAGGTCCAGTTTCTTCCGAGAACCAAACTTTCGACTGTAATGATATTGTCAGGTCAACGAGACGAATAAAGTTAGCAATCAACCGCACAACCGGATACCGCAAAAAATAAGGCAATGCAAATTTAGAAACGGAAGCTATGGGAACAAATTTTATGAAAAATAGGTAATTTTCATGTACATAAAAATTTGTAAAGTTTCACTACTCTTTAAAAAATCAAGATATTTCAATTCTACGAGCGGAATTTCAAAGGGGATATGTTCAGCTTCATTTCGCTTTTTCCAAAAAAAATTTTCGATTTTTTTTTAACCCAGTACATTCTTTGAAACCTGCTCGTTTCCTGGCTTTTTTTGGAGTTAAAATTTTGGCGCACCACCCATGAAAATTTTTGTAAACTGTTTTTCGCATGAAAAATTTGTGGGGGGGAGTATAAGTTTCAATTTCGTTTATTTTAAAGTTTCGTACGATTTTTTTTCGCAAAGATATTAAAAATTTTCAACTAAAAAAGTCTCAAAAAAATAATTCAAAAACACGTCGAATATTTTTGTTGTATTTTTTTCTGAAAAGGCCATTAAAAGAAACAAAAAATTTCAGAAAAAAAACTTTTAATTTGGACCATTATTAAAGAAGTTATGACCAAAATACCAAAAAGAGCGATTTTTTTTGTTAATTTAATATCTTTTGAACGGGTAATCAAAAAAATCTCAAAATTTACCCGTCTTTTGATAGGTACTATAAAATATAAAAAATTTGAGGAAACAAAAAAAACAGTTTTTCAAACTGTCCGACTTGGGATGGAGCGTCCCATATATTTCGAACGTTCCAAAATATTTCAAAAATGGTGCGAACCGTTCCATCAATCAAATCAACGTCAACTCTGCAAAGATCCAGAAAAAGAAATATCAAGAAGGTCCGTCAATTTGTCAAAGAAAATATCCTGAACGAGAAACAAGTCAGATCATTCACGATCGTTACTTATTATTTCACAAGGAGCCAAGAAAAATCTGGTCACCGCAGAAGTTCGAATGAAATTCTCTTTCCGCATCGACTTCCTTGCCTCCCAAGTCCTCAAGATTGGCGAAGACCTCTTTCTCGGTCTCTTTCGCAAATGGATCGAAACTCGTCGAGCCCGCGGCAAAATAAGGCTCATTGGGCCTTATTTTGGGTCGTATACCCCGAGGTTTGTCCATGTGGCTTCGCAATTCACGGGTCTTATTTCCCGCAATTGGCATTCTCGTGTCGTGAGCGTTGTTCACCCGAGACCAAAATCTCCGGTAAACTTTCAGGATTCTTTCCACGACCACGAAGAGGCCCCTTCCTCAGCATCCCTCCCTCCCCCACGGGCCAATTTTTCGGTGGACCACCTTCCTCGGGAGCTTCGAACTCGAGAGCCAAGAGAGAGAGAGAGAGAGAGCGAGACGCACGGGAGCGTTATTCAAAGTCGAATGAGGAATCGCTGGGAAAGGGGCGGAGAGGGAAGCGTGGGGAGAGCGGCGAGGCAGCGCAGCGTCGCGAGGGAGGGGGTAAGATTCGCGGGGCATACCAACACACAACTGGGTCGTGGTCTCGCACGCTGGGACTGTGAACCTCGCGGTCGTTTCTGCCGCTGTTGGTGCATTCGGTTCTCTCTCGAGAGCGCGCGCGATTTCTTCTTCTTGCAATTATCGTCGCTTCGAGAGAGGCCCGTTGCATCTCAGGAGCGGCATTGCAGGGGAATATCTGCTCCTCGTTTCTCTCTCTCTCTCTCTCTCTCTCTCTCACTGACCGCATGCTCTCATCATGACATATATATATATGTGTATGGTATGGTATATATATGTGGAGGGAAGGAGAGAAATATTTCCTTGAGTATAGGAGATATGTTGAAGGAGGACGCGGAGGATCAGTCCTCTTCATTTTTCAATGGGCGCGCCGACGTCGTCGCCTCCAAAGTCCTCTTTGGTCGCCTCCACTATATCCTTGTTCCAAAGCCTTTGCTTCTTTTCTTCAATTTTGTCCCCATCTTCCCCTTGTTCTTCCTGGCCGATTCCACCATCTTACCGTTCATTTCTTTATCTTACCTCCTCTCTGTTTCTCTCATTCTCATCATCTTCCGTCTCTTCTTCGAATGAAATTCCCCGCGCGTCCGCAAGGATGCAATATATGCCCTCCAGAACGCAGCCCGGGTGGCCTAAAAATCTCTCTCTCTCTTTTACTCTTGGTCTGATGTCTCCTTTTCTTTCTCTCTCTCTCTTTTGCGGCATTAACAACTTGAACATCGGCAAATATACAACATTTATATATATTATACGCGCTTATACGAGACGACCCAAAAAGTGGGACCAGCCAAACGCATTACGAATGCTCTCTACACACGCTATCTTTACTCCAAACGAGCAATCGATTGTCCATATATTTTGCTGGCTTTAAGGCGGTATTCTGGTCTAGAGACGTATTTTGAGCGTTTTGTCGAACTCGATAAAAAAAAACGACAAACATTTTATTTATTGTTATATTTTATTATTATAATAATATCTTGACAATAAACAAACAAAAATCAAGAAAAAAATGGAAATTAAATAAGTTATAAGCTGGTAAAGTTGGGGCTAAAAAGAGTGGTTTACACGATGGCAACCCTTCTACTTATCCAATTCAACATTTTACAACTGATTCTTAATTAGTAAGAATGTTGTTATATTACCTACCTCAGAGAAAACGGAAAAAAAAATTTCGACAAATGGCAACTGTCTGAACAAAAAAGGTGTTTTTCGACTCCTTTCTTTCGTGATTTTTAATTTTTTTACAATAATAAAAAAACAATGATCTTTATACAAAAATGGTAGGATTGATAGAGAGTTACTTATACATTGAAGATTGGTAAAAAATTTTAAGTAAATCGGTTGAGTGGAACTTGAGATAGCACTTGTATGTTGTACGATAAGGGCGTTCGAAATCGAATTTCCAAGAAATCCCTTTACGAATCTTTGGCATCAAAAAAATTTTTCGTACAAGCTTTATGCGATTTGCTCTTACAGTCTCAGCCAAACATTTTTTTCACCAAGCATTTGGCATGTCATAAACAACAATCAACAATAATAATACTGCCCAAAAGTTATAAACAAATTGTTAAAACAAATAATTATTCAACAATTTTTCAGTAAGTTCCTTTCTTTCTTCAACAAATCGAATGCGTTAATTTTTCTGAAAGTATATGAATTTTTCAGAATTTTCCCTTTATTTTGAAATTCCCATTTTGAAATTTTTAGAATCGCTGTATTTATGTGTTTTTTAGCCTAGTGTCTTTGAAACTTTGTAAATCTAACGATAAACTTGTGTGCAAAAATATATACAAAATTGACAGTTTTTTGTTTGTATTTCAGAATGTTTTTTATAATATTTCAAAATATTAACGCATTCGATTTGTTTGAAAAAAAAAGCACTTACCGAAAAATTATTGAATAATTATTTGTTTAAACAATTAATTAATAACTTTTGGGCAATATTATTATTGATAATTCTTATTTATGACATGCCAAATGCTGAATTTTTTAATATTTTTATTGCATCACGAAGTACGAAAATTTCAATCAGATAAAATTTTTGGCTGGGGCTGTAGGGGCTTAAGGCATCCTTAAGCTTCTGAATTTTCCTATCAATCGAACACAATTTTTTTCCTAGGCGACGAGAATGATTGATATTTAATTCAAAAATAATCGCTCGAGATTTCTTTTCGGTAATTGCTTCCCTCATCAGGAAGTCTCAATTAAACTACTCCCCTTAAGGAATCGAAGGATATGAAAAAGGAGGAGACTCAGCAAATTTTCAATTTGCACGTTTTTTTTCTACATCTAATTGAGAGCCTGCAATCCTGGATCCAACCTCATACTTTTAGCATCGTACCAACGTTGCATACGTATTAGCTTGAAATTAACAAAAATTAGCGCTCCTTTTTTGTTTCCATAGTTGGACGCATCGTTCGATTAACTGAATTTTGGGCTATTGAGCTCTCAAATAGCGTTGAAAAAAATTCTTAGCTCTTTTTGTTTCGAAAAAAATCGAATTTTTAATGTCGCGTTGCTAGCCTGAAGTTAACCAAAATTAGCGCTCCTTTTTTGTTTCCATAGTTGGACGCATCGTTCGATTAACTGAATTTTGGGCTATTGAGCTCTCAAATAGCGTTGAAAAAAAATTCTTAGCTCTTCTTGTTTCGAAGAAAATCGAATTTTTAATGTCGCGTTGCTAGCCCGAAGTTAACCAAAATTAGCGCTCCTTTTTTGTTCCCATAGTTGGACGCATCGTTCGGGGCCCTGAATTTTGGGCTATTTTTGAGTTCTCAAATAGCGTTGAAAAAAAATTCTTAGCTCTTTTTGTTTCGAAGAAAATCGAATTTTTAATGTTGTGTTGCTAACCTCAAGTTAACAAAAATTAGCGCTCCTTTTTTGTTTCCATAGTTGGACGCATCTTTCGGTTCTCTGAATTTTGGGCTATTGAGCTCTCAAATAGCGTTGAAAAAAAATTCTTAGCTCTTTTTGTTTCGAAGAAAATCGAATTTTTAATGTCGCGTTGCTAGCCTGAAGTTAACCAAAATTAGCGCTCCTTTTTTGTTTCCATAGTTGGACGCATCGTTCGATTAACTGAATTTTGGGCTATTGAGCTCTCAAATAGCGTTGAAAAAAATTCTTAGCTCTTTTTGTTTCGAAGAAAATCGAATTTTCAATGTCGCGTTGCTAGCCTGAAGTTAACCAAAATTAGCGCTCCTTTTTTGTTCCCATAGTTGGACGCATCGTTCGGGGCCCTGAATTTTGGGCTATTTTTGAGTTCTCAAATAGCGTTGAAAAAAAATGCTTAGCTCTTTTTGTTTCGAAGAAAATCGAATTTTTAATGTAGTGTTGCTACTTAAGGTAGCTATACTCTTGCTGCTTGCTCGTGATGCACTAACGCAGGTGCATCTCTGGTACCTCCTTTACTTCTCGTGGCTCTCTCGTTCCCTTCCTTCCCCTCCTTAGCCAACATAGCCAGCCTATATATCTTGCGTACAACGTTCTTTTTTTCTCCTCTTTGCCTTTCTTTTTCTTCTTTTCAACTGTATAAATGGGTCATGTATCTTTCCTCGCGCCCATATATCTCGTAACTCATCTCCGAGTCCGATTGCTATCGTCGGGAGGGAACGGCAGGAGGGAAGGGGTCTTTATAACTATTATATACACCGTCTGGTATTCCAGTGTCTGCCCGAGCATTATTGCCCCGGCAATACCCTGAAATAATACACACATATCCATATAGATATATATTAGACTGGCTCGAAGTAAAACGTTTTTTTTTACTTCCTACTTGATAAAATCGCAGTTTTTACCATAATTATGAAAGTCGTGAAAGGAGGCCTACCTGCGATTTTTCTCAAAGTTATCGCAATGGATTTTTCTATTTGCCATTTTATTATCCATGGGAAAATCTATGGAAAATTATTTAAATTTGTTATTCAATTAACTAATTACGATTAATAATTATTTCAACATAAAAACTAATTATTCCATGGAAAAAAAAGGGAAAAAAATGATTCCATGGAATAAGTCAAATAAATGGTCTCGGATGACGTTATCCTATTTTTCAAATTGGTGCATCGTTGAACAATTTAGAATATACGGTTAACAAGATACATAACACGATGTAGAAAAATCATTATTTATTTAAACAGTGAATTTTTTTTTTCAATCTTACTGGGCTCGTACCTCAAAAGGAGGAACATTCATGGATTTATTCCCTTTTTTTCTAAAATGTAAAAAATTTTTTAGGCAGGGACAGTGATCGGCAAAAAAATATATCTATTTTTATTATCCAATTTTTTCGAAAAATTAATAATTAGTAAAAAAATATTACCAATTTTTTTCGAAAAATTAGTAATCAGCGGGAACATGGTACTAATTTTTATTTTTTTATTTTTTAAAAATTATTTCTAATTTTTGTTAAAAAATTAGTAATTAGAAAAAAGATATTACTAATTTTTCTAAAAAATTAGTCATTCGTAACAAAATATTACGAATTAATAATATTTCTAATTTTTCTAAAAAAATGAGTAATTAAGGATAAAATATTACTAATTTTTTCTAAGAATTAGTAATTAGCGAGAAAGATATTGCTAAATAAAATTAAAAAAATCAATAATATGTGGAGAAATATTGTATTAATTTTGGAATAAGTAATAAATAAATAAAAATTACTAATGCATGTTTTAATAAGTACTGATTAAATATTCATATTCATAATAACGTATGTGATATCGTATGACATTCGATACAATAAATACTAATGTGTGAAATATTCAAAAGATGTAGTTATCATAAAAAATAAAACAACTTATAACCATGACTCAATCCGTACACACAAGTACGTAAATATACACAATACTTTCTACAAATTACTGTTTTTTTCTAAATCAGTAAAATATCTTCCTTACCAATTACTATATTTAGAAAAAAACTTGGTAATGATTTTCCGTTAATTACTAATTTTTTTTCGAAAAATTAGAAATATTTTGTCGCTAAATATTAATTTTTGAGAAAAATTAGAAATATTTTGACACTAATTACTAATTTTTTTGGAAAAATTAGGAATATTTTGTCACTATAATTACAAATTTTTTTGGAAAAAATGAAAATATTTTCTTACTAATTTTTGACGAATTATTAATTTTTCGAAAAAATTATTTCTTATCTAAACTATAGAAATAGATTCTCCAAGTATTAATTAAATAGCAAAAGCATTGCGATACCTTGGAATGAATCCTACGTAGCTCTCCTTTCACGATTTTCCATAGAATAGTAAAAACTAGGATTTAATCGAATGGGAGATGAAAAAGAATGGCAATTTCATTCAGGCCAGTCCAATAAATAAGTTTAAGTGTAAATTGAGAAAGAATTCAGCATTATGATTGAAATTGCACTGAAATTGCAATGTAATTTGCATAATTTGATATTTTGAACCCCATCGTTTGATACTTTTTGATTTTTCGACTTGTTACGATAAAATTACTACATCTACTAAAATGTTTCATGCACAGGTATGTTCGTGTGTATCAATAAGCTTATATGTGTGATAATGGGATAGTATAGCAAGTTCTACTTGGATGTGCATTTAAGCCGCTGCCGCTGACTCTCCGGTCGACCATTAGCCCACATTTTATATTCTCCCGTCTCTTTCTCTCTCTTTTCTCTCTCAGCGAGAAAGAGAGGATTGAGGGAGATGTGGAGGGAGATATGACAATGATTGTTGAAAAGCCAAGCGCGTGCGCTACCTCGATGCAACAGAATATTAAAACAATAAAGCCTTTCACGCGCTGCGTAAACGTTTTTTTTTGTTTCAATTTTTTTAACGACCCAATCGAGCGTGTCAGCGATGATTTTCAAACTATTTTATCGATACATTGGTATCGAAAATTTTTCAATCTCATTGCACGACGCGTTGATCGACTTTGGAGATTGTTCTACATTTTTTCGTTATTGTTTTTTGGCTTCATCCAACAATACTCGGGGCCAAAGGCCCAATCGATATTCGGTCAATCCCTCGATGGGACACGCCCTTAACAGTCCCTTGAAAATTGAAGACAAAGTCTTCAAAATAATTTTCAAAGTAACTTTCAGTAGTAATTAAATTCCTGTAAAAAAACATTTGAGCCCAGAGATAAAAAAAAACACCATTACTTTTACAAGATCATTTTTTTTTATAAGCCTGTAATGTCTTTTTTTCAATATCAATTTTCAAAAAATTTCAATTTTCAATTATCCAAAAATTTTTAATATAATTGCTCGGTGCGTTGATTATCTTTGGAGATTTTTCTCACATTTTTTGATGATCGATGTTCTCGATTAATCGAGCAACAGGCGTTCGATGGGACACGCCCTTAAGAGTCCTTCGAAGTTGGAGAAAAAATATTTAAAATTATTTTCAATCGTACTTACATTCCTGTAATAAAATATTTAATCCTAAGTTAAAAATTGTACTGCATTTTTTTGGAAAAGTCAATTAAGAGTGTGCTGTCAGCGATGATTTTCAAACTGCTTAAACGAGCATTTTATTAATAGTTTTCAATTTCATTCCTCGACGCGTTGGATTACCTTTGGAGATTTCCTTACATTTTTTGGTGATTAATGTTCTCGGTCGTTCGGTCAATTTTTAATAAGACACGCCCTTAACAGTCCCTTCAAGTTGGAGAAAAAATGTTTAAGGCGGTATTCCGGTCTAGGAAATATATTTTGAGCGTTTTGTCGAGCTCTATAAAAAAAGACAAAAAATATTTTTACTATTTTGTTTACATCATATTTATTAATATTTTGGCAATAAAGCATAACTCTGTAAATTATTGGAATTTAAAAGTTTCCTTTCGAAAATGTATTCTTAAAAGTCTAAACTTGGAGAATATTTTTTTAAAAATTGATTGTTTCAAAATTTTAGACTAGAACACCCCCTTAAACTTACGCCCCGAAGTGACGGACGTAGTTGCTGCGTCACTAAAATAGCTATAACTCCGTAAATTATTGGAATTAAAAAATTTTCTCTCGAAAATATATTCTTAAGAGTCTAAACTTTAAGAATATGCAAAAAAATTGATTTTTTCAAAATTCTAGATCAGAAAACCCCCTTAAAGTTACGCTGCAACGTGACGGACGTACTTGCTACGTCACTAAAATAGCTATAACTCCGTAAATTATTGGAATTAAAAAAATTTCTCTTGAAAATATATTCTTAAGAGTCTAAACTTTAAGAATATGCAAAAAAATTGATTTTTTCAAAATTCTAGATCAGAAAACCCCCTTAAAGTTACGCTGCAACGTGACGGACGTACTTGCTACGTCACTAAAATAGCTATAACTCCGTAAATTATTGGAATTAAAAAATTTTCTCTCGAAAATATATTCTTAAGAGTCTAAACTTTAAGAATATGCAAAAAAATGATTTTTTCAAAATTCTAGATCAGAAAACCCCCTTAAAGTTACGCTGCAACGTGACGAACGTACTTGCTGCGTCACTAAAATAGCTATAACTCCGTAAATTATGGGAATTTAAAAATTTCCTTTCGAGGATACATTCTCAAAGTTCTAAACTTTGAGAACATGCAAAAAAAAGGATTTTTTCAAAATTCTAGACCAGAATACTCCCGTAAGACAATTTTCGATGTAATTTTCCATCGTCCAATTCCTGTAATAAAATGTATAAAATGTTTGGTAATCGGTTATGTTGAATCAATTTTTCTTTTTCATGATTCACAGATGATTTATACACAATTATCTTTCTGTAACCGTGTAATCTGGAACATAAGATACCATAAAATCGTCGATTCGTTAAAAACTATCCATCACTCCTGGAGTCGGAATTTTCCATTTTTTGAAATTGGTTCTTCATTTTGAGAGACTTACCTGCTTTTTTTTTAAGGATGTTGAGTCTCTATGAAATCTTTTAATGTTAATTGTTCAATAAATAGCTTCTTAATCGTCGTGAAATTTTTACACGACCTCCTGAATACTTCATGTAAAAACATACAAAATTTTCAGAATTCTATCATCATTACTTCAACCTCCTTAAGGGTTAAAATGAAAAATGATGAGAAAATTCGGAAAATTTGGTATGTTTTTGTACGAAGTGTTTAAGAGGTCGTGTAAAAATTTCACGACGATTAGGAAGCTCGTTATTAAAATATTAACATTTCGTTAAGAACAATTTTTTAAACTGATAAAAAAAACATTTATCAGTAAACCTCGTTTTGTTTCCGTTGCTTTCAATATAGCGTAGATATTACAAAATTGAGAGGTCAAAAAAAAAAACTTATCGCAAAGTTACATCAGTTTCCATTAGACTACATTTAATTTAATTTAATTTGTTAATGTCAATTGTTCGATAACGAGTTTCCTAATCGTCGTGAAACTTTCACACGACCGCTCAAATAATTCATCCAACAACATACCAAATTTTCAGAATTTTCTCAACATTTGCGATTTGGGACTCAACATCCTCAAGGCGCAGCTTTCCACGTTACCCATGAGGTACTGCGCTTGAACGCGTTCCCATTGTTTTACATGGCGGGAATCCCCAGTAGGCCTACACCATGCCACACGCAAGAAAAAAAACAACGACATATATACATACATATATATTTAGATGACTCCTTTGTATCCAAACATATACATACATGGATCAGTGGACTGATATCCGGCGAAAATGCCCGAATACCGAAACCAAGATTGCTGAAAAAAGCGCGCATATATCGGTCTCGTTCATTCACACGCGACTTCAAAGCTTCGCGCTCTTTGCAATCTGGGTTCTTCAGGGACGATTTCAGCATCCGTGTATCAGTGTCACAATCGTGGGGATTTTTCTCGAGTATGGAAATGCGAAAGAATGCTCTCTTTTCCTAAATCATCGTACCAGGGAAGGTAAAAGAGACCCCCGTGGTACGAAAAAAGAATCGGGCATTAATCGACGAAATCTTTTTTTTTTCTAACCTCAATTTCAAAGCTACTTGATTGGGCATGTTTCCGAAAATTATTCATGATTACATCAATGAAAATAATAACAATAAAAACATTATTCTACGATTAATCATAAGGTTTTTACCACGTTGCCACCAATGAAAATCAACGAGATTCCGGAATCTCGTTTAATACAAATTTGGTGCTGAACCTTTCGCTCGAGATACGAGCGACTTTCCTTTTTTTTTTAGCTCTCAACTCAAAGAAGATTTTCTATGAGTTGAGCAAGGTGGAATTTCTAGAGTCAATTCGGATCTTATACCAAGATTCGTTTGGTTGATAGACGCGTGCGACTAAACACTGGTGATACGACACCGGTGAAAACCTAGATCTTCACCCGCGAAAGTAAAATCCGCGACTGACGAGACAGTGGAAGTTGAAAATTCAGCTTGGGCGTGTAATTTCGACGTGAGCAGACCACTTTATTGATCGTTGAGCCACCCCTCTTTACCACGTTTGCGCACAACCTAGACAAATTTTCATCATTCTTATAGGACCAACCCCGACATCCCCACAGTTACATTGAAAGCCCAGGCACGGCAAAAAAAAAATTGCGAAGAAGTATTATCACTTTACTCCGGCGAAATTCAAATACGACCGTTGGAATTTAATTAAGTCGGGAGATTGTCATACATTTTTTTTCCAGAGTCACAAATTACATAGTTGTGTTGGGCAGGAACCATTTAAAAGGCTTGAGAATGTTGAAAATTTGAAAATAATGTCTGTTACATTATTAATAATATTAAAATATACAATATATAATATATTGTATATTGTATAATTATATGATATATTATATATCATAAAATGATACTCTATATAATATATAATATAATATTGTACACTAAGAGGTTAGTTTCGGCAAATTTTCATCATTCTTAAGTAGGGCCAACCCCGACAATCATATAGTTACATTGAAAGCCCAGGCTCGGAAAAAAAAATTGCGAAGCAATGTTATCACTTACTCCGGGGAAATTCAAATACGACCCTCGGAAATTTAATTAAACCAGACAATTGTCATATTTTTTTTCTCAAGCCACAAATTACATATTTTCATGTTTAGGCAAGAACGATTTAAAGGACCCCGTAGTAAAAAACTCCATTCGTCGCCATTGAAAAATCCCCATTCATTCCCCATTGCCAAAATAACCAATGGAGATGAATGCCGAATTGCCTAAGGGGATTTTCGCCATTGAATTCCCCATTTGAAACGGAATGGGGATTATCTAATGGGGATTCAATGGAGACAATCCCCTTAGGCAATTCGGCATTCATCCCCATTGGTTATTTTGGCAATGGGGAATTAATGAGGATTTTTCAATGGCGATGAATGGAGTTTTTACTATACGAAAGAATCTCCATTGCTGTTCGCCACTCATTCCCCATTGCCCACAAAAAAAAAATTGGGAAAATTTTTTTTTCATCGGTTCTATACGTTTCGGTCATAATTACGTTGACTTGAAATTTCGCTATTTTCAGGTTTTTGAAAATAGGCCCAAAATTGAGCAAAACAGTTTTTTATCGAAATTAATGAAAATTTTGATTTTTTGAAAAAACTATTGATAGATTCGTGTTTAGGGGCCAAAATACATCGATATGAGGCCCGAAAAACAAAAATAATTTTTTTTTTTTTTTTTGCATTTTGGCCAAAATTTAATCGGTTCACTAAAATGGCTGCAATTTATTTTCTAGATAGAATTGCGGCTTGCGCATGAGCTCATTCTCTTCGTAATCGTTCACGCTTCAAAATCCCATTTGGTTCATCCCATTACGATCATTTTTTGATTTTTGGCAGATTTTTAAAGTTCAACAATAGATTTTTGTAAATTTTTTAAGGTATACCCCTTTCCATTTTTTTCGGCGATTTTCAAACTACTCTCATTTCTACAAAAAATTAGTTATCGGGATGAACTTAACGGCATTCTCTGAGTTTGGTCACAAGCTTTGCGTACGAAAAACAAATTTTGAAATCGGTTGAACCAAAGTGAAGTTATGAGCACTTGAAATTTCGCTATTTTCAGGTTTTTTAAAATAGGCCCAAAATTGAGCAAAACAGTTTTTTATCGAAATTCATGAAAATTTTGATTTTTTGAGAAAACTATTGATAGATTCGTGTTTAGGGGGCAAAAATACATCGATATGAGGCCCGAAAAACAAAAATAATTTTTTTTTTTTTTGCATTTTGGCCAAAATTTAATCGGTTCACTAAAATGGCTGCAATTTATTTTCTAGATAGAATTGCGGCTTGAGCATGAGCTCATTCTCTTCGTAATCGTTCACGCTTCAAAATCCCATTTGGTTCATCCCATTACGATCATTTTTCGATTTTTGGCAGATTTTTAAAGTTCAACAATAGATTTTTGTAAATTTTTTAAGGTATACCCCTTTCCATTTTTTTCGGCGATTTTCAAACTGCTCTCATTTCTACAAAAAATTAGTGATCGGGATGAACTTAACGGCATTCTCTAAGTTTGGTCACAAGCTTTACGTACGAAAAACAAATTTTGAAATCGGTTGAACCAAAGTGAAGTTATGAGCACTTGAAATTTCGCTATTTTCAGGTTTTTTAAAATAGGCCCAAAATTGAGCAAAACAGTTTTTTATCGAAATTCATGAAAATTTTGATTTTTTGAGAAAACTATTGATAGATTCGTGTTTAGGGGGCAAAAATACATCGATATGAGGCCCGAAAAACAAAAATAATTTTTTTTTTTTTTTGCATTTTGGCCAAAATTCAATCGGTTCACTAAAATGGCTGCAATTTATTTTCTAGATAGAATTGCGGCTTGAGCATGAGCTCATTCTCTTCGTAATCGTTCACGCTTCAAAATCCCGTTTGGTTCATCCCATTACGATCATTTTTTGATTTTTTGCAGATTTTTAAAGTTCAACAATAGATTTTTGTAAATTTTTTAAGGTATACCCCTTTCCATTTTTTTCGGCGATTTTCAAACTGCTCTTATTTCTACAAAAAAATAGTTATCGGGATGAACTTAACGGCATTCTCTAAGTTTGGTCACAAGCTTTGCGTACGAAAAACAAATTTCGAAATCGCTTGAACCAAAGTGAAGTTATGAGCACTTGAAATTTCGCTATTTTCAGGTTTTTTAAAATAGGCCCAAAATTGAGCAAAACGGTTTTTTATCGAAATTCATGAAAATTTTGATTTTTTGAAAAAACTATTGATAGATTCGTGTTTAGGGGGCAAAAATACATCGATATGAGGCCCGAAAAACAAAAAAATATTTTTTTTTTTTTTTTGCATTTTGGCCAAAATTCAATGGGTTCACTAAAATGGCTGCAATTTATTTTCTAGATAGAATTGCGGCTTGAGCATGAGCTCATTCTCTTCGTAATCGTTCACGCTTCAAAATCCCGTTTGGTTCATCCCATTACGATCATTTTTTGATTTTTTGCAGATTTTTAAAGTTCAACAATAGATTTTTGTAAATTTTTTAAGGTATACCCCTTTCCATTTTTTTCGGCGATTTTCAAACTGCTCTCATTTCTACAAAAAATTAGTTATCGGGATGAACTTAACGGCATTCTCTAAGTTTGGTCACAAGCTTTACGTACGAAAAACAAATTTTGAAATCGGTTGAACCAAAGTGAAGTTATGAGCACTTGAAATTTCGCTATTTTCAGGTTTTTTAAAATAGGCACAAAATTGAGCAAAACAGTTTTTTATCGAAATTCATGAAAATTTTGATTTTTTGAGAAAACTATTGATAGATTCGTGTTTAGGGGGCAAAAATACATCGATATGAGGCCCGAAAAACAAAAATAATTTTTTTTTTTTTTTTTGCATTTTGGCCAAAATTTAATCGGTTCACTAAAATGGCTGCAATTTATTTTCTAGATAGAATTGCGGCTTGCGCATGAGCTCATTCTCTTCGTAATCGTTCACGCTTCAAAATCCCATTTGGTTCATCCCATTACGATCATTTTTTGATTTTTGGCAGATTTTTAAAGTTCAACAATAGATTTTTGTAAATTTTTTAAGGTATACCCCTTTCCATTTTTTTCGGCGATTTTCAAACTACTCTCATTTCTACAAAAAATTAGTTATCGGGATGAACTTAACGGCATTCTCTGAGTTTGGTCACAAGCTTTGCGTACGAAAAACAAATTTTGAAATCGGTTGAACCAAAGTGAAGTTATGAGCACTTGAAATTTCGCTATTTTCAGGTTTTTTAAAATAGGCCCAAAATTGAGCAAAACAGTTTTTTATCGAAATTCATGAAAATTTTGATTTTTTGAGAAAACTATTGATAGATTCGTGTTTAGGGGGCAAAAATACATCGATATGAGGCCCGAAAAACAAAAATAATTTTTTTTTTTTTTGCATTTTGGCCAAAATTTAATCGGTTCACTAAAATGGCTGCAATTTATTTTCTAGATAGAATTGCGGCTTGAGCATGAGCTCATTCTCTTCGTAATCGTTCACGCTTCAAAATCCCGTTTGGTTCATCCCATTACGATCATTTTTTGATTTTTTGCAGATTTTTAAAGTTCAACAATAGATTTTTGTAAATTTTTTAAGGTATACCCCTTTCCATTTTTTTCGGCGATTTTCAAACTGCTCTTATTTCTACAAAAAAATAGTTATCGGGATGAACTTAACGGCATTCTCTAAGTTTGGTCACAAGCTTTGCGTACGAAAAACAAATTTCGAAATCGCTTGAACCAAAGTGAAGTTATGAGCACTTGAAATTTCGCTATTTTCAGGTTTTTTAAAATAGGCCCAAAATTGAGCAAAACGGTTTTTTATCGAAATTCATGAAAATTTTGATTTTTTGAAAAAACTATTGATAGATTCGTGTTTAGGGGGCAAAAATACATCGATATGAGGCCCGAAAAACAAAAATATTTTCTAGATAGAATTGCGGCTTGAGCAAGAGCTTATAAAAATTTTTTTTCATCGGTTCTATACTTTTCGGTCATAATTACGTCGATTCCTGAAAAAAAAAATTTCGATACGCCCTTATGGCTTTCGACACCAACTCGGAAAGCCATAAGGGCGTATAAAAAAACAAAAAAAATTGGGAAAATTTTTTTTTTATCGGTTCTATACGTTTCGGTCATAATTACGTCGATTCCTGAAAAAAAAAATTTCAATACGCCCTTATGGCAGCTGTAACGCGATATATATTATTACATTTAATAGAAATCATTGAAGCTCAGAATTGAGAAAATAGATTGTAAGTGTATTCAGATGACGATTGATATTGAAAGTATATACGTTTCTCCTCTCACAAATCGGGTTGAGAAGGACTGCTAAAATTATGTGTATATGTTAAAAATAAACGGTTTTAAAAATCATTTATCCCAAACGTACGCGTACTTGATGAGCAGTTTATAATACATTTTTTTAAAATTACTTTCGAATAATTTCCGAGCTTATGCTAATATTAATTGACCATCGATATAATCATCAGCATTTATTACAATTGAAGAAAATATTTGGTTCATATATGAGAATCAGCGACATCTACTCTTACTTGACTTTATTAATTCACCGCCGTTTGAGAAATATCGCATTCGGAAAACTTCTCATCGATCGATGGGTTCAATTGTTCAGCATTGAACCTCGAATATGGATTGCAACATCGTTAACGAATGCTGCTTATTATTCGATCAGTCATCAATGAAGTGACATTATTGATAAATGTTGATCATTGTATAATTCGTAGTTACTTATTATTCAATGGGTATCCTTGGTAAATGCTGATCATTTCATCGTGAGCCGCATTTGGGTTCCAATGAACATCTGTGGGAAATGCTGATCTTTCAGTTCATCCGCATTGACTTTCCAATGGACATCATTGGGTAAAGCGGATCATTTCGTTCATCAGCATTTACCATCTCATGGACACCATTGGGCAATGCTGATCGCTCGATACATCCGCATTGGCTTTCCAATGAGCATCATTGAGTAATGATGATCATTCGATTCGTCCGCATTGGCTTTCCAATGAGCATCATTGAGTAATGATGATCGTTCGATTCATCCGCATTGGCTTTCCAATGAGCATCATTGAGCAATGATGATCATTCGATTCATCCGCATTTGATGTTCAATGGATACCCATTCACTGATCAATGGTCAGCCCTGTACGCCATTGACAAATGCGGAAATCTCAATGGGTCCCCATTCATTGTCCAATGGAGTCGTATGAGGACCATTGGTTGCCATTGGCGATTCAATGGAGTTTTTTACTACGGGACTTGAGAATATTGAAAATTTGGAAATAATGCTTGTTATACTATTGATAATATTATAAGATATACTATATAATATATTATTTTTTTATCCAATTTTTATATCCGACCCAAAAGAACAAGATCTTTTTTTTAAATGATTATAACTTCTTCAAAAATTGACTAATTAGGACGTTTTTTTTAATTTTCGTTTTTGAATGTACTTTCCGAAAAAAAGTACATCAAATTTTTAAGATATTAAAATCTATGCATTTTTTCACTTTGTTGAAACAAAAATAAAATTCTGTTCGGCGATTACCACTTTCAATTTTTTATTTCTTCTCAATTTTAAAAATTTCGAGGTCCTTTATAAATCCTCAAAAATTTCCAGATCGGTACTTTGTGAAATAAGCCCAATTGAGAAATTTTTTTTTTCAATCGTTAAAAAAAATAGAAGGAAATGTCGAGCCACTCCAGGTTGGGCGGCATTTTTTCCGGAATTGATCGAAATTTTTTTTGAGTGAAAAAAAATAAAAATAAAAAATGGCGAGCTTCGATAAAAAGGTAATTTTTCTCAAAAAAGTGAAAAATTTCATACATTTTAATATCGCAAAATTTTTTTATATTTTTTTCGGAAAGTACATTCAAAAACGAAAATTTCAAAAAAAAACGTCCAGATTAGTCAATTTTTGTAGAAGTTATAGTGATTTTTAAAAAATAGCTTTTCCTTTTGGGTTAGATAAAAAAATTTGAAAATTTCCTAAAAAATGTTTTTAATTGGGTAGAAAAGGAAAACAAAATTTCAGCCAAATCGAAAGGGGTCGGGTTTAAATGTGGTCGATTTGACATGGGATGCCCCATATATAATATGTAATATATTATATTATACACTAAAAAGTAATAAATTTCATATTGATATTGGCCAACAACAATTTAGAGGGTTTGAGAATGTGAAAAACTTTGGAAATAATTTTTGGCGCACCAAAAAAGGTAGTTTCGACAAATTTTTATCATTCGATCTTAGACCCAATCCCGACATCCAGTTACAGTTATATTGAAAGCCCGGACTCGGCAAATGAAAAATGCGAAGAAATATTACCACTTACTCCGGGGAAATTCAAATACGACCCTTGGAAATTTAATTAAACCAGGCAATTGTCATATATTTTTTTTCTCCAGCCACAAATTACATATTCATGTTCAGCAAGAATAATTTAAAGGGCTTGAGGATGTAAAAAATTTGGAAATCATTTTTTTTACACTCAAAGGTTGCACCATTTAAAAAAAAATAATAATAAATTCCATATTGATGTTGACCATTATCGCACTAAAAGGGCGGTTTCTTTGCTTTAGATTTTACAGATTCTTATTTCCTCTGAATTATTAAAAAAATGTAATTCTTAATGGTAAAAATTATCACAATTTTGTTTTCTGATGAAGTAAGCTTCCTGTAGATTTTTTTCACTTAGGTTTGAAGAAATCGATATTCAGAAAAAATTTAGAAATGAGAAAAAAAATTGAGACATAATAAACGCAAGATTTCTCCTCTTACAAAAGTTAGGGCGTCCAAAATCGTTTTTTGAAAAGCTAAAAACATTTCCATTCAAACAAAGCTCCCTCTTTCAGGAAGCAATATCGCTGAGCGATTTTTTCTCCTCAACTCAGAGCGACTGATACTTTTGTCTGAGCTGTAAGTTAAAGCCCATCGACCATCAGTTACCAGGGCTCATCCCTTTATAAGCATTAACTCTATTACGAAATTCCATTACTTGCGTTTCTGCCGGGGCCTTTTGAAGCCTCAAAAGCTCCCAGCCATTGAGGGTTTCTTTTTGATGTTTGCCATGTCTTTACTCTAATTTTTTTTTTCAACCTTCCGTCTGTACACTGGGTCTTTTAAGGCACAAGCCAAATTATCAAATCAAATATCTCTGAAATTAGAAAAATTGTAAAAAATGTTTGTTCTCTATAAATGGTTAAATAAATGATTGGATCATGAAAAAAATATTATAAAAGTAATTTAGAATTTTTTCAGATTTTTTTGACGTTTTTTTCTTAGTAAAAACATTGCCAGGACTTTAACGACCCAGAGTACAGACGGTGTCAAAAAAATTACGTGTACCGATGAAGGGTTAAGCGACAACAAAAAAAAAGAATCAACAAAAAGAAAGTAAGGAGACGATGAAAATTTCGCTTCATCCTGCGGTCCTCAATCGCCGAAAGCGAATCTTTTGGGGAGAAATTTCGTATTTCGAAATCATTATTCAAATTTCTTCATCGGATAAGAAATAGAAACTCGAAATTTCGTGAAAGTTCGAGAATAAGGAGAGAGAGAAAGAGCGTGCAGATCGTGCCCAGAGGGCCAAATGTTGTGATAAGAATAAATTTTCTAATGAGAAATCAAAAAACTTTATCCAGGTTCAAAAAAAAGTCGACTATACAAAATTTTTAATATCATCTTCGAGACAATCGGGGTCCACACTTTTAAGCTACAAATTTATAAAGATAATATGCAAATTACTCGCCTCTAATTGTATACAAGATGCATCGTCCATTCTCCTCTCTGATTATATTCGCATTTTACGTTCTCTTATTGAGAACGAATTACGTATATTTTTTTCTTCGGCGGGTAACAATTATGTTTGGCGAAAGCCAAGAGTATAATCATCGGGAACGCCTTTTATAATACACGTTCCATACGATTTATCACGCTTCGTGTGTAATTTCAGATACGACCGCTTAAGAACTAACAGAATATGCATAATAGTGATTTCGAATTTGAAACATCACGTATTCTGCATTTTTTATCAATTGGGGCTCTTCTTTGCTACTAATTTCCGCATTTATCGACTTGTCGGTACGTGATCGACGGTCGGTGCTGCAGGAATCGTCTAAGTCTAACGCGTCGGGAAGAATAATAACCAATCGAAGCTTGGAAAATCGAATTCGATTCGATAATTGACACGTACAATTCTCACACTGCCACCGCCAATGGTAGTTTGATAGGTGGCGAAAAGGTGTTGGTGGTGTGTATTTGCAGTAGTGATTAGCTCTAAATTCTGGCAAACGTGTTCAAAGCACGTCTTATATCCGATAAAATAATCCCCAGAGTTCCTAGGCACGTCTTGGCTCGCGCATCAAATTTTTTACTCTACTCTACTTCCTTTGATGAAAGGACGATGCCACTGTCGTGCTATCATTATATCCTGACAATTGGATTTCTCGTCAGCGTCACTGGTGCAGAATGGAATACCAAAGATTACGTCAAACGGGAGCATACCCTCATCAGACCTTATCATGGTTAGTGAAGGTTGTAATTTCAGTCAAATGTTTTTTCCTACAACGATTTTCGTACACGAGTCTCGAGGAAAAACTCATTTGGAGGTTATGAATATAGTCTGCGTTTATTTTTTATTTTTTGTCTCCTTTTGCTACTCGCTACGTGACTGATTCTCCACTTTATTCGCATCAGGATCAGGCATGACGATACCATATTGGGATTTTATGGGCAGCACCATCGTCACGAAAAATTATATCAGATTGACCCCCAACCTTCAGAGTAAACAAGGCGCTCTATGGAATTCCGCAGTGAGTTTGTCTCCACACTAGCATTTTCATGTTTTTTATATGTAAATGATTCGTCAAGCATCGTAGCATCTTGTTCAGTGTCTACGATCCTTATCCTCTAATAATCCTGGCAATTCTTTACTATATTTTAGTACAAATGCGATTGCCATCTTTTACCAAGTTTTTGGTTGTTTCATTGTGCAAAACTGGAAAAAAAAACCCTGCAAATTGGATATTTGCACATTGCTTCCTCATCTTTATACATAGTTCACGTAGTTTCCTTTATCACAATATATGGAGATCAAATTTGGCTTTCTCATAAAGGAAGCTTTGTTAACTATCAAAAAACACGAGTACTCAATGTGCAAAATTGCCAAATTGTTGCAGTGATTCCTTTCCCATGATCGATCGATTATTTCCATCGATTTGCACTTGAAAAATGATCTTTGCAAAACATACTGACTCTACGCATTTCATGAAAGCAACATTGAAATTTCATATTCCATTGTAGATCGCAACTTTTCGTTCGTCTCGATCGTTTTTTTATCCCGTTTCGCCGGAAGTCGACGTAAACCAATTTAACAAGCGGCATCTTAAAGAGGAAGAATTCGACTTCATTTCCTAATTTTTTAATTATTCTTACAAATTTTTTAAATACATTTTTACGATTGAATTCATAAAGGGGAAAGTTTGAGCTTCAATTTCCTTTTTTTTTTAAACTTTGAGCGATTTTTTTTTCCAAAGTTATTCTGTTTTTTGTGAAAAAAGAGGAAATTTGAAAAATCCCGTATAACACGAAAACAAAGAGGATTCATGAAAAACTTCAAGATAGCAAAAAGTTGCGTCTGTTTTTGTTGAGTTTAGAGGAATTTTTTCAGATTTGTTTTTCCGAAATTTTTCTCATTTTCTGACTCAGAAAACTTTAGAAAAAAAATCGCTCAAAGTTAAGAAAAAACGAAACTAAAGCTCAAACTTTCCACTTTATGAATCCAATCGTAAAAAAATGTATAACAAAATTTCCTCTTGAAGATGGGTGCACCTGAAGAGGGGAAAAAAGGCGAAAAACAGTTGTTTTCAAAATAGAGTCCAAATCGAAAAACAAATTGTAAATGTAATATATATATATATTATATTTAATATATTATAAATATATAATATTTAAAATGTATATATGTATTAATCGAGTTGAAAAATCCTGTATTAAATATCCGGTAAACATGAAATTATATAAAATTGCTATTTAAAATATTTTTTCAGCCTTGCAAAGTGAGAAATTGGGAGCTGCAAGTGCATTTCAAAGTCCATGGCGAAGCAAAGGAATTGTTCGGCGATGGATTAGCCATATGGTACACCAAGGATAGAATGAAGGAAGGTCCGGTATTTGGCAACAAGGATTTTTTCCACGGTCTTGCCATAATACTGGATACTTACAGTAATCACAACGATCCTCACAATGTAAGTTTCTCCCTGCTATTAGCAGCTGTAATCCTGTAAAATGGATTTACCAATTTTTATTATCATTATTGATAGCACATGCATCCGTTTATATCGGCGATGATCAATAACGGATCCTTACATTATGATCACGATCGTGATGGCACTCACACTCAATTGGCCGGTTGCGAGGCAAAATTTCGTAACCTTGACCACGATACTCACATTGCCATTAGATACGAGTCGGATACGCTAACGGGTGAGAGACAATTTCTTTCACATTTTCTTGCAGGTGTAAATTTTTTATTCTCACGATTTTCAAATATCCAACATCCGATTCCTAAATTTGTAAAATTCAGGTATTGGGTTAATTTTCTTTGAATATCTCTATTTTTTTTTTCTCAACAGTCTCGACGGACATTGCAAACAAAGCAGCGTGGCAGGAGTGCTTCAAGGTCAAGGGTATCAGACTACCAACCGGATATTATTTCGGAATTTCGGCAACAACCGGTGATCTTTCGGATCATCACGATGTCATATCTATTCGTCTATTTGAGCTCGATACACAGGATGACGTAAGCAATTTTTCCGCTTTTCCATATTTCGATTGTACGCAATTGCGAGTATTTTCGTTGAATATTCTGCTCTTTTATATAATAATAATAATAATTATCTCGCGTATTGCAGCCAAAAACAGACGAAGATCGTTCCAACATTGTTCCCTCAGCCGAATTCTTCGAAGCACCGAGAGGTAATTTTAGAATATACACGTATATACAAAAAGCGTCCTATCTCTAATCGCCGAAACTTATTTTTTTCATTTTCTTTAAATAGAAAATCAAAAGAATTTTAAATCAGAAATCTCAATTTTTTCACTTCAGCTATTCTTGAAAATTATTATACGATAACGAAAAAAAAACGTTTTGACGTAGAATTTCCGTCTATATCACAATCGAACTATCACAATTGCGACGGTTTCGCGATATTTAATGTATTCATCTACTTTGAATTTCAGAGCGCGTCGAAGATCCGAAAGCGTCGTCATCGAGTGGCATTAAAATATTCTTCATCATGCTCATCGTGGCACTAGCACTGATAGCTTGTGTCGTTGTCGGTATAATGTTCTATCAGAAGCATCAAGAGAAGAGTAGAAAACGTTTCTACTGAGTGTTTAGCCGTTTGTGAGTTGTTTTTTTTCATTCTGGTCCAAACTTATTTCATAACGTTCATATCGCGAAGAGACATTGAAAGATCAATGAAGAAAAAGGCAAAATAGTTTAGATCAAAGCATTCTTGTCGATATCGAGAATGTTTAATTTTTTTTAAGAAAAACGAAATTATGACAATTACACTAGTGGAAAAAATTAAAGGATCAAAAAATTTTCCCAAATTTTTAGTGGTTTTTAACAATGCTGTATCTCAGTGAAAAATGGTCGTATCGAGGTCTTAAAAAAAGCATTTTGAAGCTTGAAGTTTCTAGTTTTCAGATCTTTTAGCAAAAAAAAATTTCAAAGCTACGGGTTTCACGCAGTTATGAGAAATACCAAGCTTTCAGCTTCCGGCAAGGATGGAATTTTTTTTTTTTTAAACCATCGACAATCCTTGTAGAACATGGATTTAAGTTTGTAAAACGCCCCTTCTGATTTCTGTGCGATCATTGGTTGCTGAGATATCAATGGTCAAATAGAAAAGTGTCTTTTCGTAAAAGCTCGATATCTCAGCGAAAAATGGTCGCAGCGAGGTCTCAAAAAAATCAAATTGAAGCTAAATGAACAAGCTATCCGGCCCTTGTAATGTTTTAGGTCGAAGATTTTT
This sequence comes from Alloplasta piceator, assembly GCA_946863875.1. Lineage (NCBI taxonomy): Eukaryota > Metazoa > Arthropoda > Insecta > Hymenoptera > Ichneumonidae > Alloplasta > Alloplasta piceator. Next base: position 4,961,708 of record OX333078.1, read on the forward strand.
TTCCAAAAAATTACAGCCAAAACAAAAGCGATGGAAAGTTGCCAAATTTTTTTTCTTTTTTTCTTTGTATTTGTCATAATTGCGTGAAACCTGTAACTTCGATTTTTTTTGCTAAAAGATCTGAAAACTAGAAACTTCAAGCTTCAAAATTCTTTTTTTTAGACCTCGATGCGACCATTTTTCACTGAAATACAGCATTGTTAAAAACCACTAAAAATTTGGGAAAATTTTTTGATCCTTTAATTTTTTCCACTAGCGTATTTCGAGATCAGCGTTTTTGACAAATGGCCGATTTTTATCGATACGAGACTGGAGAATGGAAAAATTGTGCTCATATGAATTTTTCTCCTAGTTATTGTTGTTGAAAATGTTGCTATCATTCAGCATCAATATTTTCAGCTAGTCCATCAATTTTTTTTCTCTCCTGGTACGTTTGCCTCTTAACGATCATGATGAAGTCTACGATGAGGACATGGACTAGTCGCAATTGTTTCAATACACAATTATCAATGACGGTTGAAATTGAAAGGGAGAAATAGGAAACTGCAAAACTATCGTCACTGAATCATTGAAATATTACTACTGTAATAATTCTATGTACATATTATCCATGTATGTATATAGCGTACGTGTTGAATTTTCAAGTCATATATATAATGTGTTCGGTGTCCTAGCGTCGAAGGTCCTCGTCGACACGCATAATATAGATTTTATATTTGTACATAAAAATCGATCGCCATCCCTCCTCCCCCGACTTTATCGCGCGAATCGATCGATCCGTTTGTGAATTAACGTGAGACCTATGGAATGTTTTATACGAAAAATAAATTTAAAATAATGACGAAAAAGAAAAATGTGGAGTGGGGCAAGAACAAAGTGCTACCAAAAAAAAGGAAGGAACAGAAAACTGTCGAGAAAGAGCACTGTGTCCGCACATTATATCATCGAAATCGTTGCCAAATGCAAATAAAGACTTGTTGAAAGAGAATTATCGAAAAAAATGACCCACCGTTTCCAAATCGATTCGATGAAACCAATAAATTTATTGTTTCGATTCTTACACAGATTTTTTAGGCTGGGTATGGTGAATTAAAATAGACACACACAGAGTTTTGGTAGAAGTTATTGGCTCATTTTTACAACATTTCACTACTCTAGATATATTTTTCTTTGAAAACTTTTGGTGTGCTTTATTGCATATTTCGAGATTACAGAATATATTTTTTCAATACAAAAATATAGATTTTTCATACAAAGTTTGCTTACTTAACGATAAAAAAAAATTATGTTTACATGAAAGTATATCAAACTTAAGAAATTGATTACTTTATTGATTCAGATAACAATGATGCATTCTACATTTAACGACGAACAAGAAATTAGAAAAGAATTATTTTCCAATGCCGAAATATGTAATAAAACACCCAAAAAGTTTCGCAGAAATTGATTTTATTAGGCCAAGAAGAAGAATAATGAGAATTAATCTTGAGCGACTTTATTTGGGTTCTCCCCTTAATTCCAAATGAACAACTGAACGATATTTGTGGGTAGATATATATTCCCCTGGAAAACACTCAGTTTTGTTGTATTGGTCGAACTAAATACATCAAGGCACATCTATACAACCTCCTTTCCTCTCTCTCTCTCTCTCTACATTTTCTACCATGAGAATATTTATTGTTTTTCAAAAAACGCTCCGCGCTTTCAAAATTCAATTTCACGATACATCTCGCTCTGTACAGTGTTTCTATACAGTCATAAATCGAGTAAATGTAGGAAATAATCTTTATTTCACGATGGAATAATAATATGAGGGGGGGAAGAAAATGAAAAAATAATCAAGAATAGAAAAATATGTGATTTTATAATGTTTCCTTCACCGACTGGCAGTAAGGTTTTACATAACATCGCTATACTTTGGTAATACACACAAGGTGTTATTACATCTTTTACTACTCGGGTGGGTGACTCTGAATTAATACATTTAAGTCCATATTTTTTTGTACCACAGTAACAAGTATATTTTTTCTATCGAATCCAATCCACCAATCCAGCTTTTTTTTACTCTTGTTTCCCCTCCGGATTTTCCTTCCAGACTCCTCAGGATTACTTAAAACTTTTTGAGAATATTGCATTCATTTATAAGATATTCGTGAATTATTTCAAATTTTCGACGTAAGCCTCTTATGAAATTTTTCGAAAGTCAAATCTATGCCCTGCAAATATAGCTCGCACGAAAAGTCAATTCGGAATGTAAAACGAGCAATTTTTCGCACAATTTTCGAACGAAACATTTCTAATTTCTAAAAACATTTCTAAAAAAAATTAAAAGTATTTCTTTCCTTGTCATTTCAAGTCCAGTAACAAGAGTTACTGGTTAAATTTCTGAAATTCTACAGGTTGTTCGAAAAAAGGCTGGATTGATAAAAAAATGTATTAAATGTATATATATGTGTCATTCAATACCATTTCGACCTGGGTCTGACCCTTGACCTCTCGGATTTGGCTCGCAATTTTTTATATGATTTTTCTCACTTTGAAAGGCACCCAGTTTTTTTTTTTAGATTTTTCAGATTGAATTTGAATCTTCTACAATTTTTTTAATGATTTTATTGATCGACACAATTTAAAAATCTGAAAAAAATCTTGAATGTCGTGTGTCAAATATCAAAATTTTTGAGCTCAGCTTTCAAGCTTTTTCCGAAAAAAAAACGTTTAAAAAATTAGAAGCGGAAGTCATTGTACTATGGAAAATTGCTGAAACATTTTCATATGTCATATCGGATTTTTTAAAAAAATTTCAGATTTTTTGGAACCATTTATATTAGCAAAATAAAGAAAAAAATAAATCTCTTGCGAAAAATCTGAAAAAATATTTAAAAATCCAATATTAACTATGCAAATGTTTCAGCAACCATTGATAGTAAAATAACTCCCGCTTCTATTTTTTTAACGTTTTTTTTTTCGGAAAAAGCTTAAAGATAGTAAGAAGGAAAAATCTCCCTACTCCGGCACTAAGCTTAAAAATTTTGATATCTGACACACGATTTTTCAGAATATTTCAGATTTTTAAATTGTGTCGATCAATAAAATAGTTTTAAAAATTGTAGAAGATTCAAATTGAATCTGAAAAATCTACAAAAAAAACTGGGTGCTTCTTCAAAGTGAGAACAATCATGTAAAAAATCGCGAGCCAAATCCGAGAGGTCAAGGGTCAGACCCAGGTCGAAATGGTACGGAATGACACATATATATCGTTTGGGATGAGATTATTTTCGCTTCGTCATTCGTAACATTTGGTAAATTGTGTGTTCGCGTTTGGTACTTCGAATAGATTTATAATGACTGTCTAGGAAGAATAGGTATTACAGTGGAGATGGGCGACGTTATCCAATTGTTTAAACATCAATGTTTTTTCTCGCCAATCGATTGGTTCGTTCGATGTTGTTTTTTTTTCAACGTCACCCATCCTCATACTACGGTATTTAATGGCCGACAATGATTGCACAACGATTCTTTTTACTTGAAAATAACGAGAGGGTTGAACAAAAAATTTAGAACGAGTTTCGTTCCCAGATACAATCCTCTCGTTACCGAGCTAACGTTGAATTGATATCTTTCTCGTTTTGCGTTCGCAAGATCAATGGTGTGACATGCCAAACAGCCGATGTCCTCGAGTTCAACGTGCGGACGTGAACCACCGAGAAGTGACTCGCTCTGTAATCCGTCGTTCGTCAAAATACCGGAAAACCGTATCTTGTCACCGGTATAAATGTTCAGACTGAAATTCGTGAAGGAGTGATCACCGATCAATACAATTTCGGCGGTACTGCCGAACATGCCATTTTTCATTTTCACGAATATCTCAAATTCGTAAATATTCCAATCGAAAATGTGACATTTTTCCTTGCGACCTCGCAGATTGGGTTTTGGTATCGATTGACAAGACTTTTGTCTCATCTGATCTCCAATTTGACAATTGTCCTCGATCGGCTCACCCCAGAGACAGCTCAAAGGTTGACCAATTATATCTGGCAATTTGTTCAATATCGAACCGAGCCTGTTGCTGATTGATTTCAGTCTCACGTTCGTCACGTAACCTTCCCAAGATATTGCGGCACCTTCGAGCTGTGCGCAATGTACTTGAACTTGCGCCTTTGACGAGGTGTCCTCCCACGCTAGCTGATGACAATAATTCTGATACTGCTCCCAGGTCAGACTCGGCATTATTCCGTAATTCGGATCCGGTGTGTTCTCCTCTTTGTAATCGTGTATCATCGGCCAGGACAAAAAGGTCGCTGCGATGAGACCGAGGCTCAGCTGAAAAAGTAACATCGGAGATTGAATAATTGAAAACGCGATACTGGAAAAAATTAAGGGATCAAAAAAATTTCCGGAATTTTTAGTGGTTTTTAACAATGCATTTTGAAGCTTAAAGTTTTTAGTTTTGAGATCTACCAGCAAAAAAAATTTCGAATCTACAGATTTCACGCAATCTTGAGAAATAGTGAGAATAAAAAACGGTTTCGAAAACTTGAATTAATGCTCTACAAGGATTAACGATGGTTTTTTGAAAAAAAATTTAATGATTCCGTCTATTGCCCCTAAAAACTTCATAATCATTGATGAAAAACAAATTTGTTTTTAGCTTCTTCACATTTTTATCGCAAACGTTTACATTTAAGGGGAAAAAAATCAACAACGTTTTTAAATTTTTTTTCAAAAACGCTGTTTGCGATAGAAATGTGGAAAAAGCTAAAAAAAAATTTGTTTTCACTTAAATGATGATTATGACGTTTAGGGGCATAAATATGATCCTTTACTTTTTTCAAAAATTTGATTGCTTGAAAAAAAAACCGTTCGACTGATCGAATTTAAATACACGGTTTTTGTGGGTATATTGAGCTGTAAAAGTCACGCTCAACATTAGTCGTTTTGTCGATATTTTTAATTTGGCCGTTGATTTTCTAAAAAACCATAAATAGCACTTTTTCTCCTGTTTTTTCAAATGTATGGCAAGGATGGAACAATTTTTTTTTTCAAAAAAATCCTTTTTCATTAAAATGTCCTATATCTCAGCAAAAAATGGTCGCATCGAGGTCCCAAAAAAAGCAAATTGACGCTAAATAAAGAAGCTGTGCAATGTAATGGTTTAGCTAGAAAAATTTTTTCCAAGTAACAGCAGCCAAAAAAAAAGTGATAAAAATTTGCCAATTTTTTTTTCCTCGGTATTTCTCAGGATTGCGTGAAACCTGTAGCTTTGAAATTTTTGTTGCTGAAAGATCTTAAAACCAGAAACAATAAGCTTCAAAATGCTTTTTTTTAGATCTCGATACGACCATTTTTCACTGAGACACAGCATTGTTAAAAACCACTAAAAATTTAGGAAATTTTTTGATCCCTTAATTTTTTCCAGTAGTGTATAATTTTGGTAATTCATGAAAATTATGAGCAAATTTTGTTCTTTTCTTCCAAGAAACAAGATATTCACCTGAAGCGTCGTGATGATCCAATTGAACCGCAGAGTTCTGGCTTTTCTCAGGTACCAAGTTGCAAAAAATGGCATACCACCGAGTATCGCTGTTATGGCAATTCTGACGATGAATTCGCTCTCCGACAGAAATTTCGCTGCAGCGACGATCGGCAATATTATGGAAGCGAGACTGGCGATTGGAAAAAACAGGACCATGCCAACGAGCGCAAGAGCACCTCTGATAAGACCGTACCAGGTCGCACCTTGTGAGCTCAAAATTGCAATTTGCCACCAGCTGAGAGTAACGCAATGTGGTATGAGAGTTTTGTACGTACCGCGCCAATTATCGCGAGCAGCCATTTTTGCAAAAACCGCCGGTATGAGTAAATAAAAGACAGCCCGAAAATTTAGACAAAATTCAATTCCATTGCCGACAACGTAAGAGGCGAATGTGGGTACGCGAATATCGAGAAATCTCCATGTTTGAGCTACAACGATATCGGTCTCGTACGGATATTTCGCAAGAACGTGAACGCCGAAACTGAGAAGCGCCAAAAAATCGGGAAATCTCGATGAATCCTTCCAAGCAAAGTGCGCGAGACTGGCGAGCGTCAGGGCAAATGCAACGATCGCCAATTCCGACTGCGGTGTCCATTGATGAGCTATTATCGGATATATCATGAGATTCACGAGTAGAGATAGGAAAAAGTGACCGTAAGGCTTGAGATTGTTGCGGCAAAATTGATACTCCGCCTCTTGGGCGTTCAAATTTCCACCGGAGTAACTCAGAAAGAGTCCGGACCAGGCGCGAAATTCGCTCAATTCGCGCTTGTTCTGAAGCATCTGAAACGTCGCTATGACCATTATCAAAAACGACAGATAATAGAGAGCGATCGGAACGAACAGAACGAGACTCTCGGTTCCGAGGATCGAATATATCAGAAGCAGCAACAGCGTCGTTACGTTGGAGGAAAATATCAATTTTCCCATTGGAATACCCCGTTTTCCGAGTCTCTCGATGATCCAATTGTACAAACGCTTCAGCGACTCGATGGGATGCACGAATGGCCTTTGCAATAATGGCACTGCGTCGAGATGCATCTCCGAACGATCGAAAATGCAAATTGCGTGCGAGACTATCGGCAATAATCCACGAGCGTAACTCGTCGCAGCTGATACCAGCGCCGCTTCCGTTATTTTTTCTCCCTGATGGTGGAGTACGTCGTACTCGATTATTCCTCGTCTCGCTATACTGTCTGTACCTCGATCATTCTCAATCTGACGACCATTTCTATTTTCCCCCAGGCCCTCGACGTTATTGCGATCGAGACACTTTTGCTGTGTCTCGCAACGATTCGATCCATCGTAGTCGTCGCGGGATGATCTGTCGATGCCGTTGCTGCTGCTGCTGCTACTTCCGCTTGAAGCTCGGTAAGCTGCTATTTTTCTCATTCGCCTTCCGAGCTGCTCTGTCGTTACAAAATCCTCGCCGTTTGACAAACTTGAACAAAAGATGAGAGAAAATTTAGTTATGTGGTTTTATTTTCAGATTAAATTTGAAAAAGTTTCAAACAATGATTTGACAATTCTGCAAATTGGAAGTTTGCCTATTTTTTAAGATAAATTTTATTGATGATAATAAGAATGTGGGGGGTCCCGAAATTGGCCTTTAGTCAAATACTAGAATTTTTAAAAATACGATTTTTTATTTTCAAACTTGGACAAAAGATCAGAGGAAATTTAGTTAGGTGAATATCTGGTTTCTTTTTCTGAGTAAATTTGAAAAATGTTTAATCCATGATTTCACGATTCTGCAAGTTGGAAGTTTGCCTATTTTTTAAAATAAATTTTATTGATGATAATAGGAATGTGGGGGTCCCGAATTTGGCCTTTGGTCAAATACGAGAATTTTTTAAAATACGATTTTATATTTTGAATACAAAATTTTGCTAGATTCTTCATTAAATTCTTCCCTCATTCGAAAGCATTAAAATTTTGCAACGTTTTTTTATGTCCTTTCGCCGGAAGTCAACGTAGACTAATTTAACAAGCAGCATTTTAAAGGGAAGAATTCAGCTCCATTTCCTGATTTTTTAATTATTTTTACAATTCGTTTTTAAATTTGGACTCTATTTTGAAAACAACTGTTTTTCGCCTTTTTCCCCCTCTTTTCAGGTGCACCCATCTTCTAGAGGAATTTTTTAAAATACTTTTTTACGATTGGGTTCATAAAGGGGAAAGTTTGAGCTCCAATTTCCTTTTTGAAAACCTTTGAGCGATTTTTTTTTCCAAACTTATTCTGTTTTTTGTTAAAAAAGAGGAAATTTGAAACATCCCCCATAACACGAAAACGAAGAGAATTTATGAAAAACTTCAAGACAGCAAAAAGTTGCATCTGTTTTTGTTGCGTGCGGAGGAATTTTTCCGATTTTTTTTCTCAACATTTCTTTTTCTCATTTTTTGGATCGGAGCTCAGATCATTCAAGTACCATAACTCGAGAACTATGGGATTTTTGATAAAATTTCAAGAGGGATAAATACTTTATTTTACCATTTCCAACACATTGAATTTATTCAAATCTTTTTCTCAAATTCTTTTTCCAGCCTGAACATGAGAAAAAAAAATGTTGAAAGAAAAATCTGAAAAAATTCCTCTGAGCTCAACGAAAACAGACGCAACTTTTTGCTATCTTGAATATTTTCATGAATCCTCTTTGTTTTCGTGTTACACGGAATTTTTCAAATTTCTCCTTTTTTCCCACAAAAACAGAATAACTTTGAAAAAAAATGGCTCAAAGTTAAAAAAAAGGAAATTGAAGCTTAAGCTTTCCCCTTTATGAATCCAATCGTAAAAATGTATCAACAAAATTTCCTCTAGAAGATAGGTGCACCGGAAAAAGGGAAAAAAGGCAAAAAAGAGTTGTTTTCAAAATAGAATCCAAGTCTGAAAACAATTTGTAAAAATAGTTAAAAAATCAGCAAACGAAGCCTTCCTCTTTCAAATGCCGCTTGTTAAATTAATATACATTGACTTCCGGCAAAATGGCATAAAAAAACGTTCCCGACCTTTTTTGAAGTTTTGTCCAGAAACTTTACATCAGTAGTGTATATCCATCGTTTTACCTGGTGAACATCTCTCTAGCTGCTCTCCTGGCTAATTTCTCATCCTGCGACATGTCCAGACAGCTCTTAACGTCGTAGTAATTGTGCTCCGTTATTCCACGTCCGGTGGCCAAACATTTTTTCAAAATATCAGTGGCCTCCAGATTGCCCTGCTCCGATGCTTTGGTGAGCCAGTAAACACCGAGTTTGGCATTTTCTTCCTTATCCACGTCGAGTTCTGCGCATAAATTGCCAATTTAAAAAATACTTCTGAGATCGATGCGCAGTATTTTCGTAGTTGCCAAGATTCTCGCTCTTACCGCATCTCTCTTCTAACAATTCTTTCGCCAAAACAACTTGCGACTCCGGGCATCCGTCCTCCGCAAGTTGCGAGCGAAGTCTTCGCAGCGAACCTCTCGGACCGTCTGTGCTCAGCAAATTTATCATTAATTTTCGAATTGAATTTTTTGAAAGGAAAAACTTTTATCAATAACGTTTTTGGCAATTATAAAAATGATTGTTCATTGACAGCTGTCAATGGTCCATTTTAATTCAAATATTTGTCGAGCAGAGTCAAGCAATCGACGTCTCGAGCTTGTTATATATCTCGTGTTTTATTCAACTTGATGCGAAATTGAATTATGATAGAATGTTCGATAATTACCGTGTAAGATCCATTGTTTTCGTGCTGTTCTACCGGACAGTGGCACCACGCCGGCCATGCCTTTATGTAATTCTCTCTCGAAAAAGACACAAAACAACTTCCCCGTCGTAGGTCGTGTGCGAGGCCTGTCCTCTCTCTCTCTCTCTCTCTCCCTCTCTCTCTCACTCACATGTGAAGGTGCGACATACGTCTGATAGTACGTATAAACACGCACCCATTACTTAATGTCGCCACTGTACATGCACTATATATTATTATTATATATGTGTCAAACATTCGTCTATATTTGTATTTGTTGTCGCGTCGGCGTCGCGCCGCTTGTTCAACAGAGTAGCTCTCTCAATGAGAGGACGCGTGAGCGTCTCTTGTAGATTTTTCCGATCGTCGGTAAGAAAGATTACTGACTGATCGACCGTCGTCACGTAGTTCGCAGAAAATCCGGGCGTCTGTGAGGGCACTATTCAACTTTAGTTTGCCGTAACGTTCATTCCAACGACAACGACCGGTGTGAAAAATGTCGAAGAAACGTATAAAATTTGTAAGGATCCATAAGTTAATGATTATTGTGCTGTGTGAGGTTTCACGTTGTTTGATGGACACGCCGACGATAGACGTGGAGAACAACGTTAGATTTCGCCCGAGATCACAATTATCGTCGTTATGAGAGAGCTTTGAAAATCGCGGGCATCAAACTTACGAGGTATGCTTGCAAAAATTGCGCCAATTTCATTTCCATTGTTACGATGTTTGTACAGTTTATCCTACCGGAAATCAATCGAGCAGAGGAATTGTAGTTTCACGGAATTTCCAATGTTTTTCGGACTTGTTTCTCTTTCTCAAAAACTAGATTTTTCCTTATTTATTCGTGTTCGCGCCAAAAATTTTTTTCTTGGGCGAGAAGCTTCGCCCCCCAACCTCGCTTCTTCGCGCTTGCGAGTGCGAGAGAGATAACCCTATAGAGCTCGTGCGGGAGCGTGAGGGAGAAAGGAAGAGCGTATTAACTTCCAGCGAATCAATCTTGGAAAAGTGAATTCCGGGCGCAATGATTGAGTAGAATTCCTCATAAGTAAATATCCCTCTTGAGGACACACAGCTGAACTAAATACCCAGATCGAAATTATATCTTTATGTAGAAAAAGAAATGAAATTACTTTAAAAAATCGAAAAATATTATCGGAATCGGAACCGCGCGCGGATTTCGCATTGCATAAAACATTAATTCATTCATTCGATTATTAATTAGTTAATACTTGAATTAATTAACTAATTTTTTATTCAAGGGCGAAATCCGCGCGCTTATTAAATTAATTAATTAATTAATTAATCAAATTATATTTTTTTCGATTTCGAATAAAAAGAAAATTGCACGCTTTTACGACGAACATTTCGCTCAACAATTTTTTATCTTTATTTTTTTTGTATAAATAACAATACATGGAGCTATTTTTCTCTCAAGAATTAATTAATCAAATTATATTCGTTATTGCCAAAAAAGTCGAAAAATCGACTTTCTTTCCATACAATATTTTTTCCTCCGCACATCATCTTACAAATGTTCCCTGATTTTGTTTACATTTGAAAATATAGCATTTGATCAAAGAATGATATCAGTATTTCATCAAAGAAAAATATTATTAATTAATTAATTGCTTCAATTAATTAATTCAATAATTAATTAATAGATTCTTAAATTAATTAATTAAATTATATTTCTTTCGCCGAAAAAGTCGAAAAATCGACTTTCTTTCTAAATTATATTTTTTCCTCAGTATTTTCATTTTACTAATGTTCCCTGAAATTTTTTTTATATATAAAAATATAGCATTTGATCAAAGAACGATGTCAGTATTTCATCGAAGAAAAACATTATCAGAATCAAAAATACGCCCTGATTTTGCTCTCCAATTCGGATCAAAGAAAATCCCACTTTTACGAAAAAAATTTTACATCTCAACGACAATTTTATATCTTTATTTTTTTGTCTAAATAACAACAGAGCTATTTTATTTCCTCAAGATGGCAAAAGCGTAAAAGTAGAAAAATAATTTTTCATTTAAAATTACATTTTTTCCACAATATGTATATCATCTCACCAACGTTTCCTGAATTTTTTTTTACACCCAAAAATATACTATTCGCCGTGGGAATTTTTTTTTTTTGCGTTCCATACTTTTAATTTCACAAATGGAAAGGATCTTTTTTCACACGAATCAACTCCAACTTTATGCACCTGCCTTTTTTCAATTCGATATTTCGGGTAATTCATAATTACGTAGAATCTTATTGTTGGAATTGTTGAAAATTATTTGCAAATTTATGCAAATTATTTGCAAATTTAGTCAAATTTTTTAAATTTGCGAGAATGTTTGCAAATTGTGAAAATTCGTAAAAAAATTGGCTTTTTCGGGGTCTTGACTAGGTACAATCACCCAATATATTTAATTAGCATAATGCGAGAGGGACGAGGCCGTTAAAACAACAGCTCGATAGAGGCAAACGGTTCTCGATGACGACGTTGTTTCCCTTAACAAAAGTCCGGGCCATAATACGGCGATGATTCTAGTTCCAAGTGAATCCGGGGAGGCGTGATGTCGCGCGTGTATCTCATTGTCGAAATTTGCAAAACCCTGAGCAACGTCGAGAATGAGCGGATTATCGCGCGCCAAGCACATCCAAGCTAGGGACGAACAGGCCAGAGCGTATCTTCTGAGCTCGTTGCATTCTCTCAAGCATGGAAAATCATAGAGGGTACGCTCGAGTTGAGACAGGACCCGATCGGCCACTTGTCGGGCCCCATTATCGTGACCGTGTCTCGCCATTTGACGATTCATGCATTCCACAAATTGTCTCGAAAGTCTCTCGGTCGTGTTCTCAATTATCGAGACTTTGCCGGCGTGCGAATTATTACCGTTATTGCCATTTTTACGGCTCAACGTCGCGTCGGTGCTCAGAGCCGAGTCAGAAATCGACGGAGCCGTTGTGCTCGTTTCACAGCCAACGGAATCGACACTTCCGCTCAAAATTTTTGACGCCTCGTGACGTCTCGACGCCTGAACTATCTCGGCAACCCGCCAAGAAAGCTAAAACACACGCGAAACGTTTTTCAGGGTCAATAATAGTCGAATTTTCAATATTTCTGGAGATCCCACAAAAATTCTCGAAAAATCATGAGAATACGTTGAACCTCCTTTATGAGGAGTTTCTCGAGCTTCTCTTTGATGAGAAGTTCAATTAAAGCTAATTACGAATGGAAATAAATAAGCTTCAAACAAGTTGCCAATCGCAATTTGAAGATTTCAAAATTCAAACTTCAAACCTCACAACCGATTCTTTCCAAATTCAATACCAATTTCCAAAGATAATTTTTTCAAACTTCTTTAAACCTTCGAAAAATCATGTGCAAATCAATTATAGCTAATTATGAGTGGAAATAAGCTTTGTGCAAATTTCTAGTTTGTTCCATTTTATAATTACAATTCGACCATTTCAAAATTTGCCAATGTTTCACGAGATTCCACAAAAACCTTTGAACATTCATGAGATTTCGTCAAACCTCCTCAATGAGGAGTTTCTTGATCTTCTCTGTGATGAGAAGTTCAATTATAGCTAATTATGAATAAAAATAAATAAGCTTATCACAATAAGCTTCAAAAAAGCTGAAAATTGCAATTTCAAGATTTCAAAATTCAAACTTCAAACCTCACAATCGATTCTTTCCAAATTCAATACCAATTTTCAAAGTTAATTTTTTCGACCTTCTTCAGACCTTCGAAAAATCATGTGCAAATCAATTATAGCTAATTATGAGTGGAAATAAGCTTTGTGCAAATTTCTAGTTTGTTCCATTTTATAATTACAATTCGACCATTTCAAAATTTGCCAATGTTTCACGAGATTCCACAAAAACCTTTGAAAATTCATGAAATTTCGCCAAACCTCCTCAATGAGGAGTTTCTTGAGCTTCTCTGTGATGAGAAGTTCAATTATAGCTAATTATGAATGGAAATAAATAAGCTTATTAAAATAAGCTTCAAACAAGCTGCCAATTGCAATTTGAAGATTTGAAAATTCAAACTTCAAACCTCACAATCGATTCTTTCCAAATTCAATACCAATTTTCAAAAATAATTTTTGCAACCTTCTTCAGACCTTTGAAAAATAATATGCAAATCAATTATAGCTAATTATGAGTGGTAAAAAGCTTTGTGCAAATTTCTAATTTGTACCATTTTATAATTACAATCAGACTCCTTTAAAATTCAAACTTCAAAATTTACAAACGACTTTTTCCAATTCTAACACCAAATTTCAAAGTCATTCTCTTCAACCTTATTCAAACCTTCGAAAAATCTTGATGAAAAATCGTTCAAGCACTGATGCAAGCAAGAAATGAATTGGGTTTGTCCAAATTTCTAATTTGTACCATTTTATAATTGGAATTCGAACATTTTAAAATTCAAACTTTAAACATCACGATCAATTCTTTCCTAATTCAATACCAACGTTCAAAGTCATTTTGCACTTCCGTGTAACAAATTTTGAGATTGACAACTGCGAAATCACAAAAGTTGGAGAATTTCCAACCATTTTCAACAAATGTAATTTTTTTTAAACCAAATCCTCCGAGTAATACCTTCCAAATTCAATGCTAATCATTCTTGCAACTCAATAAATTTGCGCAAAAAACTGAGATCGATAGTTACAAAATTACGAAAGTTAAATCATGTTGAAATTTGCATCGTTTGCTGCCAAAATAATTTCCTCGCAGTTAATTTTCAATGAGATTTACGCTATCCTCGGGCAACGTTAATAAATACGACAAAATATATTTCAACAATTCCTTACACTAGAAACGATTTAGAATCAATTTTGTTAAAAAATAACCAATTTTCTTTAACATCGTAACGTTAAACCGTCCTCAACCGATTTTTTTGGAATTTCAAAAATTTTCAAATCACTCGAGCAACCCTTTCTAAAATCTCCAACCTTATCTTCAACTTAGTCTGATAACTAATGAAAGCCATGAATGAAATATTGCGAAACAAAGTTTCATCCGGGAGGGATTAAAATTCAGTCTATAATTCGGTACTCACGACGACGACGGAGAATAAAATTTTGGCTTTGAGATCGGTGGCATCCTTAAGGGGTTCAAGGGCATCAAGTGCATCGAGGGTGTGCAAGTGTGCGTGTGCATACAGAGCGACGTATCGGTCCGTAAGTTGCTCGGTTGTCCACGAATAATTGCCAGCATCATTGTCGATGTCAGCACAATTATTGGTCGAATTTTTGGTCATCTCGGGTGTGGGGCTGGAACTGTCGTCAGTGTGATATCCGGCGCTGCTACTCGATTCCGCGGTCTCGAATCTGTCGTCTCGAAAATGTTCGATTTCCCTCGTCGCTAAGCCATTGATCTTCGAGCAATCGATTAAATTAATAAAAAATAACCATAACTCATAACATAATAAAATGAAAATTAATTATCCAAGCCCTCCTTGACAATCGTTGGAAATTCAATCCAAACGCAGTGAGGATTTTCAAAAAATCGATTTTTTTTCATTTTCGTAATTTACATATATTTAAGTATATACACAGAAATTTTCATGTCAAATATTTTCGAAGTTAAAGGCATGCAAATATTGCAAATCCATAATTACATGTGTAAAGTGCTTTTGAAACTTAAATTTGAACGCTTTTTTCTCAAAACTGTGTTTTTAGAGTCGGTGACCAAGATTTCTCAGAAACGGCAAAACCGATCAGTCTCAAATTTTTACACAAGCTCAATGAATATACTTTTGAGTAATCAATCGAAGATTTTTATTTACCGATAAATGTTTTATATTTTATAAACAATTGAAGGCAAAAATTCATCCATCAGAGATCGAATTTTTTTTTTGGATGCCGGCATTTTGTTAAAAATAGATATTTCTCTTATTCCTTCGATTAGATACTAGATTGTACCTTATATTAGCGAAATCTTTTTTATTTTGGATCATCCAATCCAGAGATATCGCGGTCACAAATTTTTCATATTTTTTAGTACCCATCAAAAGACCCTTGCCGGTAAATTTTGAGATTTTTTTGATTACTCGTTCAAAAGACCAAAAAACCGCGCGCTTTTTCGGTATTTTGGTCATAACTTCTTTAATAAATGGTCCAAATTAGAAGTTTTTTAAAAAAATTTATTGTTTTTTATGGCCTTTTCAGAAAAAATACAACAAAAATATCGGACGTGTTTTTAAATGAGTTTTTTTGAGTTTTAAACTTTAAATCGCGTTTTTAAAAGTGAGCGTATATTTTAATTTTTTTTTGATTTTTTGGTTTTAACATTTATCTATTCAACAACTTTTAAGACTAGTCCATCCTGGGCCTTCCATAATTACTATTTATTTCGATTTTTGAAAATTATTATTTCTTTTTATAAATTATTATGAATGCCAATTTTCGTTACTGTATAGTATTTTTTTCATTATTTAGAATTTATTTTGACACTTTTTTTATAAAACTTTTTTAATAAACAAAAAATTTCGTTTTCAAAATTCGAAAAAAATAGAAGTTGAGGAAGTTAAAAAATTTAAAAAAAAATCAAAATAAACACTCACTTTTAAAAACGCGATTTGAAGTTTATAACTCAAAGAACTAATTAAAAAACATTTTTGTTGTATTTTTTTCTAAGAAGTCCAAAAAAAAAAAAAAATTCTCAAAAATAACCTTTTAATTTGGACCATTATTAAAGAAGTTATGACCAAAATACTGAAAAAAGAGCGGGTTTTTTTTAAAATTTAATATCTTTTGAACGGGTAATCAAAAAAATCTCAAAATTTACCAGTCAGGGTCTTTTGATGAGTTACTAAAAAATATGAAAAAATTGAGGACATTAAAAAAAAAAGTTTTTCAAACTGTCCGATTTGGGATGGAACGCCCCATATACATTTTTACGTTAATTAATTAAAATGTGTTGCCAGGAAAAAATCTGGAAAAATCGCATTTTTTCGACGCTGACTGCGTATAACCCGTTATGTATCAAATTCAATTTAAATGAGAATCGCCAGATGTACATTCGTTAACCAACGATGATTTTAATTACAACGATTGTAACGTTGCTCAGGAAATTTCATAATTTCATATACCTGATAGCCCGAGGGCACATCGATCGATTCGTTCATCAGGCGCAGAGCGAGGCTGCAGGCTCGTGAGAATTGCAACAGACTCGCCGCGAGTGCTGGATTTTTCGTTGTCAAAGCTCCTCCGTCGCTGCCACCGCTCAAACCCGACGATTTTCTCACCGCGTTCCATTGTCGTAGCGCCTCTTTGTCCCGCTCGACCCTTCTTCGAAGCTCGCCAATCAAATCCTCCAAATTGCGATCGCTCGGTTTTCCCAATATATTCAGAAGGCTCTGATTGTCGATCAGACGCTGCTGTACTTCGCTGTATTTCAACGACAGCTGTCTCTGATGAGATGCCGCACGTACCTGTCGATCTCCCGCTGTCACGAAAATTTACAATTTTCTCTTAAATATCAAATTTAAGCTCGCTTTGTTAAATTATTAAATTCAGTATTTATTTTAGGCTTTGACGTAAGAAATGTGTCTCAAAATTTAATTAACTCAATCGATGCCTTATTGCCTAAAATTCTGGAGAAATATATAATAATGAATTATCAAAAAAATCTCTTCCATTATCTAGTGAAATTAATAAAACTCGGAAAAGAATTGGAAGAATTGTTAAATGGGGGTCACTTTAATTATTACGTTATTACAATCATAATTTCAAAATGCAATTGGAAGAAAAAAAGCCCATACAAATGTCCTTTCCTTTAATTTTCATGTGAACGAAAAATACTTTGTTCACAGTTTCCTATTATTCTATTTAATAATTATATGAAAAAACATACCAAATATTTTTAGAAAATTCCAAAAAGAATATCTTGTGTGATTAATAGACGAATATCTAAGAATTAATCGAATTGATTGGTCATTTGATCAAAAAATTGATCTAAATGTCGAAGATATGATTACCGATAAATAAATAATTATTTCATTGAAGTTAAATGTTATTAATCGTAAAGGAGACATTTTTTGTAAATTTGATAAAATCAGACACATCTCATTCAATAATTAAAAACAATTTAATTAAAACATTTATGTAAAAGAAAATATTAAATTTTTCATGCTCAAAAAAAATTATTTGAATATTTAATGATAAAATTAATATTGACAAACTATTGGAATGAACAATAAAATATTGTATTGCAATTTCTTCACAAAATTCGTTAAAAAAACTAATCGAAGGATTAAATCATAAATTCAAGAGATATTGAAAATAAAAGTCAGGAGTTTTTGAATGAAAAACCAAGAAAAAGGAGCCCCTGAAAATGACTCCTTCAGCCTTCAGAAGGGTGCGCATGAAAAACACCCCATCATCGTATTCTGTATATGGGTCACTCTATGTCAATTCGACCACTTTTGAACGCGACCCCTTTCGATTTGGCTGAAATTTTGTTTTCCTTTTCTACCCCATTAACAACATTTTTCAGGAAATTATCCAAGTTTTTTACTCAACCCAAAAAAAAACTTTTTTTTCTTCAAATAACTATAACTTCTTCAAAAATTGATTAATTGGGACCTTTTTTCAATTTTCGTCTGAATGTACGTTCCGAAAAAACATCAAACAAATTTTAAGACATTTAAATCTATGAAATTTTTCTATGACATTTTTTTCTATTTTTTTTTTATCGATTGAAGAAAAAAATTCTCAGCTGGGCTTATTTCACAAAATACCACTCTGGAAATTTTTGGGGATTTATAAAAGACCTCAGAGATGGAAAAATTGAGAAGAAAAAAAAGGTGAAAGTGGTGATCCTCGAAAAAATGTTGATTTTTTTTTAAAGGCCCACTCCACGTTGAGGGACATTTTTTCCGGAATCGATGAAGGTATTTATTGAGTGAAAAAAAAATTTTAAATGGCCAACTTCGAGAAAACGATGATTTTTCTCGAAAAAGTAAAAAATTTCATAGATTTGAATACCTTACCTTTTCGGAAAGTACATTTAGAGACGAAAATTTTGAAAAAAGTCCCAATTAGTCAATGTTTAAAGAAGTTATAGCTATTTGAAGAAAAAAAAGGTTTTTTGTAGGTTAAAAAAATTTGAAAATTTCCTGAAAAATGTTTTTAATGGGGTTGAGAAGGAAAAAAAATGTCAGCCAAATCGAAGGGTTCAAAAGTGGTCGATTTGACATGGAATGCCCCATGTATATTCATAGGGCCGTTGAAGGATAACAAAGCAAAGAGAGGAAGAAGGAAGCTCTAGAGAGGGAGCCAGAGGGGAGGCAAAAAAATCAGTTTTACTCGGACAATGAGAACAATGAGGTGTAAAAATGAGGTACGGACCTTTTGACCGTGTGCCACCAACGACCCCGACCCCGCCGCCCCCCACACCGTTCTGTTTTCCCCAGCTCTCGATCTTGTGCAGAGCAAGCTTGTAAGCCTCGAGACGGGTCTCAAGTTCATCCCTTAGTTTGGCAGTGAGAGGCAGGAGACTCGTGGGAGGTTCACCCGGTGATATATTAGCGATGTTAGAGTTGCTGCTGCTGCTGCTGCTGCTCGTCGTTGTGATTGTCGCGCTCATTGTCCTCATTGTTGGGATATTAAAGGTATTGTTGACACAGTTACGAGGACCGTTGACGATACCAGGATCAAGGGGACAATTGCCCACTCTCGTTGATGACGTTACCGTCGTCATTGTCGTTGACGACGACCTCGAGGTCGGACCGTTGAAACGACGGTCCTCGACGTTGGTATTCGAAGGTACCAGTCCGTGCTTTCCAAGACCCTCAACCGCGCGTTCCAACGATCTTCGTCTCGATGCCAGCAGCTTCTTCGTGCTCGGCGATAATCTCGACAAGGTCACGAGCAATTTCCTCCATATCTGTGCGTCACGCAGATTATCGCTCGTCGATATATGATGGACCACCCTCCACAAAACCTGCTGCTCGATTCTCATCAGCATCGAATCCTCCAACGACGATTCCGACGCATCGTTCGTCCGCGCCAGATCCAACAAACGCGAATAAATCGCCTCTAGCAGCGACAAACTCTGCGGCAAACTCTCCACTATCAGATCTACCGGGATATCCGGCAGAGAAGCGCGAAACGTGTAACACGGTAATCTCTGGAGAAAACTCGCTGCCTCGCGATACTGACGTCCCTCGTACAGCCGCAGCAATCTTGAAGGAAAAAAGTGACAAATTCAGCAAATCTTGGAAAAAGGGACGAGAGAGTTTTTGGGTTCAGCTGATTTCAGTCTTGATGTGACTTCACTTCGAGTGATTTTGTATTTGATTTTGGGGATTGCAGACTCAGTATGGAAATGATTCGTAGATTTTTTCGTGATTTCGTTGACTCGAATCGTGATCAAATACTGGCCACAGGGAAATCGCTTTTTCATCTGGAAATTTGATCAAAGATGAGTTGGGCTTGGAAATAAGATAGTTTGCAATTTTCTTTCATTTTCAACGATTCTTCGTATTTTGGTCAATAACGTTATTGAGTTTGTTTAACGAATTTTTTTTTTTCAATCCTTTGTAATTTTTAGCGGTGAATATGTTTTGAAATAATGAGAGGCATCGATGTAGATAAATTGGGGAAAAATGCGATTTTTGGAAGAAGATTTGAATAGATCATTTTCAAGATTATCAAGATTGTGAATTACAACAAAGTATAGGACCTATTTATTCATTTATTTTAATTAAGAATTTTATTTTTTTATTTTATACAACATTTTATTCTTTTAAAATTTATTTATCAATACTTACAGTTTAACACTTTCATTTTCAAAAATTCTTAATTTTCTGATATATTTATCAGAATCTTGAAGGAAAAAAGTAACAAATTCAGCAAATCTTGGAAAAAGGGACGAGAGAGTTTTTGGGTCCAGCTGATTTCAGTCTCGATGTGACTTCACTTCGTGTGATTTTGTACTTGATTTTGGGGATTGCAGACTCAGTATGGAAATGATTCGTAGATTTTTTCGTGATTTCGTTGACTCGAATCGTGATCAAATACTGGCCACAGGGAAATCGCTTTTTCATCTGGAAATTTGATCAAAGATGAGTTGGGCTTGGAAATAAGATAGTTTGCAATTTTCTTTCATTTTCAACGATTCTTCGTATTTTGGTCAATAACGTTATTGAGTTTGTTTAACGAATTTTTTTTTTTCAATCCTTTGTAATTTTTAGCGGTGAATAAGTTTTGAAATAATGAGAGGCATCGATGAAAATTAATTGGGGAAAAATGCCACTTGGAGGAATATTTGAATAGAAAATTTTGGAGATTATCAATATTATGAATTATAACCGAAGTTTAAGAATTATTTATTTATTTATTTGGATTAAGAATTTTATTTTATTATTTTATGAAAAATTTGATTTTTTAAGAATGTATTTATCAATTGATTTCATAAATTCATGTCATTTTAAGGTTTTGAAAATAACACTTACAGTTTACAGCTTTAATTTTCTTCCATTTTCAATAATTCTTCATTTGCTGGTAAATAACGCTCTTACTTTTGTTTAACGAATTTTTTCTTTAATCCCTTGCAATTTCTAGTGACGAATAAGTTTTGGAATAATGAGAAGTATCGATGTAAATGAATTGGGCAAAAATGCAAAGTGGAAGGAAATTTGAATGAAACACTTTTTGACGTTATCAAGATTATGTATAAGAATTATTTATTCATCTATTTTAATTAATTATATTATTTTTTTATTTTATGAAAATTTTTATTCTTTTAAGAATTTATTTATCGATTAATTTCATTTTGATTTCATAAATTCATGTCATTCTAAGGTCTAAAAATAACACTCACAGTTTAACACTTTAATTTTCTTTCATTTTCAACAATTCTTCATTTTCTGGTAAAAAACGTTATTAATTACGTTCAACTAATTTTTTCTTTCAATCGCATCCCTCTTTCTAAAATTTCTAGATGTGAATAAATTACGAAATAATGAAAAACATTGATGTGAATGCCAATTAATGTAAACGTAAAAATGAAACTTAGAGAAGAACTCGAATAAAACATTTTCAAGATGATCAAAAATTATATATGGGTCGTTCCATGTCAAATCGACCAAGAGTTGGAATCGACCCCTTTCAATATCGATGAAATTTGGTCAAAAGTTTGTGTTATCAACAAAACGAAGTACTGCCAAAGGAAAAAAAATTAAAATTTTTTATTCAGATGTTATCCAAAATTTCACAATTTTTCAGATCTCTCAAGTTTATTTTTTAAATATCTCGGAAACTATTATAGTTACGAAAACTCATTCTGAATTCATCTGAAAGAGTATACTTGGGGCTATGAAAAAAAAATATTCCGAAAAAAAAGATGAATTTGGAGAATTTGGAATTTTCAAAAATCGTGAAAATCCAAGTTGCCCATTAAATTTTTGGTTCAATTTTTTTCATATAATACCTTGTACTGATCTTAAAAAATCCTGAATTTTTCAGAAAGGTGTTTTCTGTTTTTTCAAAAATATGAATTTTTGAATTTTTAAAAATCGTGTAAATCCACGATCAACATTAAATTTTTGGTTAGATTTTTTCTATATAATACCTTGGACTGATCTTCAAAGATTCTGAAATTTTGAGGATGGTGTTGTTTCGTTTAAAAAATATAAATTTTTGAATTTTTGTAAAAAAAAAAAATTTTTTTTTACCATTGACACAATTTAATGAAAAAAGATAATTTAGAAAAATCATGGAAATTATGAATATTTCCGTGACTGCCTCACTCTTTTCCCATCGTTGGCAAAAACTCCATCGTGTGAAATGTTCGATCGAGGCTTCTTCATAAAGCGAGCAAAGCTAACAATGCGCATAAATCAGTAAAAGCTATGCGTAAATTGCTAATTGCTTTTTCAAAAAAAAAAAAAAAAAATACAATCCCGGGTATGAATGATTGCTCATTCAGAATTTCATGAACTCCATAAGAAATAATTAATATCCAACGTGCTCATTTGGATTCACGGCAGTGAAATTTAAGAGGGATAATGAAGCTCCAAAACTAGGGAGGAAAATACAAGAGCGGAAATGCATTTTCCGAGTAGGAATGTGATTGCCCTGTATGTCAATGTCGTTGACGTTAACGAGAGCGGAGAAAATGGGATCAGAAATGATGATATTCGAGCGTAAAACGAGGATCATGGACTATTCATTTCTGTTGGGACAGAGTCTCTGTTATTAAAGGGAGAAAATAATTATTCTCACCATAAAAGCAGAGACGGTATCGCCTCGAGAGGAGCACATTTTACCTGATAAGGTGGGAGCAAGAAATAAAAAAAGAAAAGCACGATAAACGAGAGTGACAAAACTGCAGGTCCTTCGTTGGGGCGAGGAAAAAAAGCCACGGAATTACAAGATGCCGGTTGATGCCAGAAGGGCAAGTTGATGTAATGGCGCATAAAAAAGGCGCGCCTCAAAGGCCAGGTAATCTGATATAAAACGAAAATAAATAAAGGGAGCACGATTGGACGAGTCGCGCGAAAACTCGTGGCAGAATTATACGAGCATTGGTCGAGGAAAAAAAATGAGAAACGTGCTCCAAAGAGCAGGAAATCGTGAAAGAAATGAGAGAGAGAGAGAGAGAGAGAGAGAGAGAGAGAGAGAGAGAGAGAGAGAGAGAGGAATATAAAACCTGACACATTAAAGTTGAAGAGACTTTTGACAAGCAAAGATATCAAAAGTCGATTTAAGAAAAGGCTGAGAAGAAAGAGAAATACGCGAAACAATCACGATGGCGAGTTAATTTAATTAATTTACGGGTGAAAATAATACAGAGTGAAAACTTAATGCGCCGCAAAATAAAAAAAAAAAAAAAAAAGAAATAATCTCGGGGAAATTGAATTACAAGAATTCCATTATTCGGTACGGGAAAAAATTCGCTAATGGAATGTAAATGATTATGAAAGCGTGATTTCAATGAGTCATTTTTTACGTATTTAGGCTGAGATTATTAATAATGGGAAAAAAATGAAGAGCAGAGTTCCTTTCACAATGAATATTAATATTCAATGTATTTATTCATCGTGATTCATTTTCAATTGTAAAAAGTTTTCCATTGAGAATAATTCCAAAAAAATATTTCCAAATATATAGGAAATATCGTGCTAACATCTATTATCTTATATATGGGTCATTCCATGTCAAATCGACCACTTTGATCCCGACCCATTTCGATTTGGCCGAAACTTTTTTATCTTTTTCTAACCTATCAAAAACATTTTTCAGAATTTTTTCAATTTTTTTTACCCAACCGATAGAAAGTTGTGAATTTTTCTAAATTTCTCTGAAAAATTGGCTGTTTATTTTTCAAACATCTATAACTTTTTCAAAAATTGACTTATCGGGACGTTTTTTTTCAAAACTTTTGTTTTTAAATGTACTTTCCAGAAATAAATATAAAAAAATTATTCAGAACTATCTTCCAATTTTTTTCTTACTTTTTCGAAAAACTTTGAAATTTTTTCGATGATTACCACTTTGAAGTTCACTTCTAATTTTTTTTTAACTTTGAGGTTCTCTCAACATCTTCAAAAATCCCCAGAGTGGTATTATGAGAAATAGACTGAGTTTTAAAAAAATGATTTTTTTTCAATTAAAAAAAAAAAATAGAAAACGAAAAGTCCCCACTCTAAAAAATTCGGAGAATTTTTAGAAAATGTCAAAGTTTCTGTAAAAAAAAAATAAAAAAAATTGCGATCATCGAGAAATTCTCGTTTTTTTCCGAAAATTCAAAAAAAAAAAAACGTTGAAGGATCTGAATAATTTTTTTCTATTTTTTTCTGAAGAGAACATTTAAAAACAAAAATTTTGAAAAAAAACGTCCCGATAAGTAACTTTTTCAAAAAGTTATAGATATTTAAAAAATGATAAGCCAATTTTTTTGAAAAATTATAGCTTTTTATCGGTTGGGTAAAAAAAATTGAAAAAATTCTGAAAAATGTTTTTGGTAGAGTAGAAAAAGATAAAGAAGTTTCAGCCAAATGGAATGGGGTCGAGATCAAAAGTGGTTGATTTGACGTGAAATGCCCCATACATTATATTATTATATAATATATTCGAGATATATTTTCTATATCCGTCCATATAATTTATTAAGATAAGGGAATGTATGAATTATGAGGGACATTTTAAATAGAAGATATCTGGTTTCTCCTTCAAAAAAAAAAATTCACCTGGAAAGTTACAAAAATGTGCGTAGTTTTCTTTGGCGTCGAGGGAAAAAGGTCTCTCTTTCCCTTTTCTATTTTTTCGCGCCCTCTGGGGGAGGGAAGAAGGTCACACGAAAAAACGTACCTTCTGAGAGCAACTCGGGGATTGCAGGACAGTTCTTCCTCGATGAGACCGGCGTATCCGACCTGAAACTGTGCACCGGGTCCCCAGACGAGTCTCTGAATAGGATTTCGTGCTCTCTCGGGTCTTATCCTCTCGCAGGAGTTGAGGCTGCACATTGACGCCGAGCCTCCTCCGCCGCTCTTCCACATATTGTACTGTTTTCTTCCGTTTTTTTTTAACTTTTTTTTTCGTTCCTCCTCTTGCACGACCTTCTCTCCGGTAATATTTCTTATTTCGCGGTACTCGAAAGCACTCGCGTATTCCCCGGAGGAGACGCACACCCTGACGTTCCGTCAACTATCCGAGCTTTCTATCCATCCGTTACGGTTGAAGCCAAAGACTCGTTCGGGGGATTATCCAGCAGAGAGTATCTTCTATACCTGTCGATTCACCCGAGACGTCACCGTGAAATAGATTTTTCTCGCGAAACGTACTTACACGTACGCACAAGAGACGCAAATGGCCAATTCCGTCAATTCTCCCGGAAAAAATTTGATCAGCCATTCTCAAAATTTCATTATTCGCTACGACAAATGCGACAATTTGCACTGAGAAAACAATGTATCAGGATTTGTTAACGGTTAACAAATGTAAAGTTAAATATTGCGAAATCAATTTTTTTAAACAGTTAATGAATTAAATAAATATTTTTTAGCAGTTAATAAATTATTTTGACACAAATAAAATATTTCTTAACGAATAACAAATTTTGATGATCTTGAAAATTGCATCGTTGCAACGGAAATAAGACTTTTCAATTCATTTTTAGTGAGATTTACGTTAATAAACAGTTAATAAATTAAATAAATATGTTTTAACTGTTAATAAATTATTTTGACACAAATAAAATATTTCTTAACGACTAACAAATTTTGATCATCTTGAAAATTGCATCGTTGCAACGGAAATTAGACTTTTCAATTCATTTTTAGTGAGATTTACGTTGATAAACAGTTAATAAATTAAATAAATATTTTTTAATAGTTAATAAATTATTTTGATACAAATAAAATATTTTTCAGCCACTAACAAATTTTAATGATCTTGAAGATCGCATCGTTGATTTAATTAAGAATTTTATTTTATTATTCTATGCAAATTTTTTTATTTTGAGAATTTATTTATCGATTGATTTCATTTTGATTTAATAAATTCATAATTCTATGGTCTTGAAAATATAACACTTACAGTTTACAATTTTAATTTTCTTTCATTTTCAACAATTGTTCATTTTCTGATAAAAAAACGTTATTAATTTCGTTCAACCAAGTTTTAGTTTCAATCGCATCTCTATTTCTAAAATTTCTAGAAGTGAATAAATTACAAAATAATGAGAAGCATTGATGTGAATGCCAATTGATGTAAACGCAAAAATGAAACTTAGAAAAGAATTTGAATAGAAAATTTTCAAGATTATCAAGCTTAAGTGCTACAATAACCAAGCATAAGAATTATATAAAGTTTTGGATGCGATTTAGATATATTCTCCATGAAAATTTCAGCAATAAAAATGAATTGCAAAAAATATGTGTGTTTCATTATATTTTTCATATATATTCTCATAAAAAAATAAAAGATGCAAAAAGTATTTGAAATTGGGAAAAGTTAATCCTGAAGCTTTGATCCAGGAAGCTTCACCTTTGACCTTGGAAATTAATAAACCATTGAAATCGTGTATCAAGGACAAATGTGAAAAAATATGTCCCATTTTTCATATACATTCTCAAAAAAAAACAAGAGATGCAAAAAGTATTTGAAATTCGAAAGTTAATCAGGAATCTTTCACCCAGGAAGTTTCACTTTTGGGCTTGGAAATTGATAAACCATTGAAATCGTATACCAAGAAGAAACGTGAGAAATAAACGAAACTTTTGATGAATGGCTCTTTGAGAATTGGCGAAATTGACCGTATTATATTAAGTGGAAGTCAGAAACTGATGATCAAAATTCAATGTCCGATGACCTATAGCTCGAAGGCCTCTGATATGGCCTACTTGCCGGCATCCTCCACCTTACGCACATAACAGAATACGCACATTGTGAGGCAGAAGGATCGACAGACAGAGAGAATAGAGAGAAAGAGAGAGAGAGCGAGAGAGAGAGAAAGAGAGATATTGATATTTATTTATGCCTTAGGCAAATGTTGAGAACAAAAAGATACAATCGTGTGGATAATAATCAAAATAAAACATGTGAAAAAAAACTAAAAATAGTAGTTGTAATAGTAAAATAGAAGAATATTAGTAATCACAGTAAAAATAACATAATGATAATGATGGTGGTTACAATTTGAGTAACAAACAATGAAAATAATAATAATGGGAATAATCAAAGAAGAAGAAGAAGAAGAAGAAGAAGAAGAGAGAGAGAGAGAGGGGGAAGGAGTTCCGGCCAACGGCCTCCAGAGGATTTCCTACCGGTCTCTGGGATCTCTTGTGTCACACGCGCTCTACTAACTCTCTCGAGGCCTTAAACATAGAGCACACTTTCCACCCTTTCTATTGTCGAAAAAAAACCACCCTCGTCTCGAGAACTTTGAAGCCACGCCGTAGCTTTTCGTCCCAAAACGAACACAAACACTTCTTTTTTCCTCCTCTTATGCCACTTTTTTTCAAATCACAATTTTAATAGCAACATGTAAATTAGTAGAAATGAAGTCTTTGCAAAAAAAAAATTGAAACGCGGATATTCCATTCGGGGGAGGATCGAAGACACCGGGAAAATTGAAAGTTCGATTTCGAGGGAGGAAATTCAATATAAATACGATCGGTTTCTTGTTTTCACGTACTTTGCAATATTATTACTGTTCGTTGGGGAAATGACACGCGCGGGCGCGTTAAAAATGTATTTCCTCGTGTTGCGAGGCTCACAAGACGAATGAGAGGTTCGAAGGTACCGACTCTTGCGCGTTGTGTGTCTCGAAAGTACCGAGCGAGAGAGACCCCGTTTAACGACGAGATGGAAGTCGGTCTCTCGATTTTATAACGAGAAAGAGAGAGAGAGAGAGTAATATGTATATGAAGAGGAGAGTGGCCAATTGGGACATTTTCATCTCTACCGGTTGCAACTTTACCAGAATGAAATCGGTACGTGTCGACCATTCGATGCCTCTGGCCAATAATAACAGAGGCAGACATGAGAGAAACACTTCTTCCGGAAAAGAAGTCTCCGAAAAAATTGTTATAGAGGACAGTTTTATTAGAAATTTATGGTAGAGTCGTTGAATGGTAGAGATGTGTACTCATAGAAATGGTTTACTGTATAATAATTATGTGGGAACTACAACTATGAGAACTAGGATTTCATGACGAAATAATCGTAATTCTAGCAGCTGAAGCTATAATTTTTATAGTTGTCCTTATCATATTTTTAGTTGGGGCGTGCACTATTTTTTTCAGTATGCATTCATAATCCAATAATAATTCTTTTACCTGAAGGTATAATTTTTATACTTGTCCTTACCATATATTTAGTTGGGACTACTATATGAAGCATAATGGTTTCTTAAACTACTATAACTAAAGTACACTATTTTTTCAGTGTGCATTAATAGTCCAATAATAATTCTTTTACCTGAAGGTATAAATTTTATACTTGTCCTTACCATATATTTAGTTGGGACTACTATATGAAGCATAATGGTTTCTTAAACTACTATGAATAAAGTGCACGATTTTTTTCAGTGTGCATTAATACTCCATTAATAACTTTTTTAGCTGAAGCTACAATTTTTATATTTGTCCTTACAATATACATATTTAGTTGAGACTACTATGAAACGTAATGCTTCTTTAAACTACTATAAATAGAGTGCACTATTTTCTTCAGTGTGCATTAATATTCCAATAATAATTCTTTTAGCCGAAGGTATAAATTTTATAATTGTCCTTACCATATATTTAGTTGGGATTACTATGAACCGTAAGGGTTGCTTAAACTACTATGAATAAAGGGGACTATATTTTCAGTGTGCATTAATAGCCTAAGAATAATTCTTTTAGCTGAAGCTATAATTTTTATAGTTGTCCTTGCCACATATTTAGTTAGGACTACTATGAAGCATAGAACTTTCGTAAGCTACTATGAATAAAGTGCACTATTTTGACTAGCCCATGAATAATTCTTTTCACTGAAGCTATAATTTGTATGGTTGTCCTTACCATATATTTACTTGGGACTACTATGAAGTGACGTGAGGATTACTTAAACTACTATGAATAAACGGGATTATTTTTTCAGTGTGCATTAATAGCCTAAGAATAATTCTTTTAGCTGAAGCTATAATTTTTATAGTTATCCTTACCACATATTTAGTTAGGACTACTATGAAGCATAGAACTTTCGTACACTACTATGAATAAAGTGCACTATTTTGACTAGCCCATGAATTAATCTTTTCACTGAAGCTATAATTTGTATGGTTGTCCTTACCATATATTTACTTGGGACTACTATGAAGTGACGTGAGGATTCCTTAAACTACTATGAATAGAGGGCACTAATTTTTTCCAGTGTGCATTTTGGTCGAATTTCTTGATTTCTTGAGTTTTTATCGGTAGAGTTGGGAACGTCATAAGCGATTCTGGTCGAACAAGCGCTTATGCGATTACACAGAGGCACATAGGTGTGCGCAAAGTGCTTCTCGCGTTGCTCGTACGACCGTGTTTTGGCTTCTCTCTGTCGTTTACCATATATATACTCGTGTTAACTTTGAGAGTATTTGGGAGAGAGTAAGAGAACGGATGTACGATTCCCTCGCGTGTCAGTATATAACCCCTTTCGTGTGATACACGTTACCTTGAAACTTGTCTGCAATCGTGTATATACAATATACATATATATGTATAGACATGCGTGTGGATCCGTCGGAGATGAGAGCCTGTATCAAAATTCGAGCTCGAAATTGCCCCGCAGCTTCCGTTGTAAAACATTCACGCATATACATGTTTAATATCAACATGGCCGCGGTATATAATTATTTATTTCGAATTCTGGGACAAGTCCTTCTCACAAGATGTCCCTGGCTCCTCCCGACATACGAAAAATATGATAATGGAGGGGGAACATAGAGGAAACGCGAAGAACCGCTAGAATTTTAAAGATCAATGTCAATAACACATTTTACAGCTAATCTAGTCCCGGGA
This sequence comes from Alloplasta piceator, assembly GCA_946863875.1. NCBI lineage: Eukaryota > Metazoa > Arthropoda > Insecta > Hymenoptera > Ichneumonidae > Alloplasta > Alloplasta piceator. The sequence continues at coordinate 4,991,484 of OX333078.1, forward strand.
GAAAGATTGCGATCAAAATAGATGGGATAATATTAGCTATATAGACTGTTCATAAGCAACGCGGAAGAAATAGAGTCAAGATTTTTTTCAAAATATTATTTTTAACACATTTTACACATTTTTAGTCTGTTCTACACTCTCAAATTTGTTTATGTATTTTTTTTTTTGGAAATTCCTTGTGGTGCTAATTTTTCTAACTATTAGCAACACCACATTAAAAATTCGATTTTCTTCGAAACAAAAAGAGCTAAGAATTTTTTTTCATAGGGATTGATAGTTTAAAAAACCATAACGCTTCATAGTAGTCCCAACTAAAAATATGATAAGGACAACCATAAAAATTATAGCTACAGCTAAAAGAATTATTTTTCGAATATAAATTAACAGTATTTGAGAACTCAAAAATAGCCCAAAATTCAGGGACCCGAACGGTGCGTCTAACTAGAAACTGAAAAAAGATAGTGCACTCTATTCATAGTAGTTTAAAAAACCACTACGCTTCATAGTAGTCCCAACTAAAAATATGATAAGGACAACCATAAAAATTATAGCTAGAGCTAAAAAAATTATTATTGGAATATAAATGAACAGTATTTGAGAACTCAAAAATAACTCAAAATTCAGGGACCCGAACGGTGCGTCTAACTAGAAACTGAAAAAAGATAGTGCACTCTATTCATAGTAGATTAAAAAACCATTACGCTTCATAGTAGTCCCAACTAAAAATATGATAAGGACAACCATACAAATTATAGCTACAGCTAGAAGAATTATTATTGGAATTTAAATGAACAGTATTTGAGATCTCAAAAATAGCCCAAAATCCAGGGAACCGAACGATGCGTCTAACTATGGAAACAAAAAAAAAGCGCTAATTTTTATTAACTTTAAGCTTAATTAATAATGAGAGTCACATGGAATAATATACACTATATTTACCGGTAAAGAGCAACGAAAAATAAACAAAAAATGAAGATATTTTTGAATATTATTTTTACCACATTTTGCATATTTTTACATTATCTTACAGTTTTTTAATTTTTGCTGTATTTTTTCGAAAATTTCTTGTGCTACGAAATTTATAAGCTGCATTTACTGGTAATAAGCAACGAAAAATGAACAAAACTGAAGATTTTTTTAAATATTATTTTTATATTCTACACTCTCACAATTTTTTATGTGATTTTTTTTTTAATTCCTTGTAGCAAAAAATTTTCTAGCTAATTAAGAATGAAGGTCACATGAGAACTATATAAATTTTATTTACTGGTAAAACGCAATGAGGAATTTAAAAAAATGGAGACATTTATTAATATTATTTTCAACACATTTTGCACAATCCTACATTCTCCAAAATTTTTTGTAATTTTTTTTTGGAAATTCCTTGTGGCACTTTCTAGCTAATTAAGAACGAGAGTCGGTCTTTCAAAAAGTAGTTCCCTCAAACGTGTCGGATTGAGACTAGCTCCAGTTCTTACATCGAGTCAGGTACACATTAAAACCTCTCTCCTTATGCCACTCGTTACATCCTGCGTGTAATTATTCCCAACGCGATTTTGCATACATTCCGATGCTTACGAGCGACCTTACATAACATTGATCCTGCAAAAACAAAAATCAACATATGAAGCCAAACATTATAAGGTAGAGCGTAAATCCTTCAGAATTAGCATTTTAAAAAATACTTCCAGAGAAAGTCTCGTTTCATCGAAACGATTTTTATAGAAAGTTTTTTTAGTCAATGAATTGGAAAAAAATCCACAAAAATATCACCGTTTCAATTTTGATTTCAAAGCCAAAATCAAAAAATGCCACAAAAATGTCACCGTTTTAATTTTTATTTCAAAGTCAAAATAAAAAAATGCCACAAAAATGTCAATTTTGTCACTTTGATTTTAAAGTCAAAATTAAAAATTACCAAAAAAATGTCAATTTTTTAATTTTGATTTCAAAGTCAAAATTAAAAATTACCACAAAAATGTCAATTTTTTAATTTTGATTTCAAAGTAAAAATTAAAAAATGCCACAAAAATGCCAATTTTTCAAATTTAATTTCAAAGTCAAAATTCCTGTGCTGAAAAAAACCATTCTGGAGTAAATAAAAAAAAAACACACTCTGCGACTGGAGAAGAATGAAAATGGGAGCCAAATTCCGATAAAGTGTGAATATAAATGAAGAAATTAAGAGTTAATCTTTTTAACGTGCATAAAATATATGCACGTTACAGGTGCATCCTCTGTTCTCGGTGCAAAAGTTACATGCATGCGTCGTCGTTCAGGAAGGGGGGGAGGGGGGAGCGGGCAAGGGAATAAGGACTGGGACTCCCGACCTACTGGCCCGCATACCTTGCTCGCATCTCTCGTCGAGCGTGCTTTGCCCCCGGCTCGTGTATGTACACGAGCATTCTTTCTATCTCATCCTCTCTCGGTCCTCATCTCGTCGCTGTCTCTTCACACTCTTTCTCTTCCGCTTTACTTCTGCGAGTGAGATCAGCCACCGAGAAATTGTCACTCCCCCTCTTCGTACAACGACTCTCGTGTACCGTACAAAAACTTCTGTATGGACACACACTTATATATATATGGGGCATTCCATCCCAAATCAGACAGTTTGAAAAACTTTTTTTTTGTTTCCTCAATATTTTTATATATTTTTGAGTACCCATCAAAAGACCCTTCCTGTTAAAATTTGAGATTTTTTTGATTACCCGTTCAAAAGATATTGAATTAACAAAAACACCGCTCTTTTTCGGTATTTTGGTCATCACTTCTTTAATAATGGTCCAAATTAAAAGTTTTTTTTTTCAAATTTTTTGTTTTTTTATGGCCTTTTCAGAAAAAAATACAACAAAAATATCTGACGTGTCTTTGAATGAGTTTTTTGAGTTTTAAACGTTAAATCGCGTTTTTAAAAGTGAATGCCCATTTCTTTGCCCATTTCTAAATTTCTAAAAATTTGAGGTCATATTTTGGACCAAACAAAATCCGAGGGGGTCAGGCCGATGACCGCGTGGTTTGTCGTGGAATATCCCATATATATGGGGCATTCATAATAATTTATTTAAAAAAAAAATTAATTTTCAAAAATCGAAAAAAATAGTAGTTATTGAGATCGCCCGATCGGACTAGTCTTATAAATTGTTGAATAGATAGATGTTTGAATTTATTAGCCTCGACGACCTGAAATAAAACGGATGATTCAAACACAATTTAAAAATATATATATATTAGTAATTATTTTTGGCCCATTATCGAACTATGACGAAAATATCTGTTTTTTGCCCTAGTTTCTGTGAAAAAAATTTCATCAATTTGAAAAAGGCCCGTCTTTATGTTTTTCCTCAATATAATGATTTTTTAACTTGGGCAACCCCTAAAAAATGAAAGAAAAATTTATAAAAATTTGAGGTCATATTTTGGGTCAAACAAAACCTACAATTCATTGGACATCAAAATCAGGCTGATGACCGTTTAATTGGACGTGGAAGGCCCCATATATAAGGAATGTGGGGCAAAATGGTCAGCACAAGAAGATGACGCAGCTGTGACGCTGCGCATAGTCGAAGCTCGTTGCTTCAAATCCAAAAACAATGTCTTGTACGATTTTATAGCGCGTCAAAAATTTTTGAGGGCAAAATGGGCCTTTTTAAAATGGAGTAAACCAGGAAGAACGTTCGATAACAATTTCCCTTTCAAAATGCCCATTTCGCCCCGGCACCTCATTTTGCTTTGATTTTTTGAGGATTATGTCGAGATTTTAGTAAAAGTGGATTACCAGAATACTATCAGAATATATTGGGCTGTTTTTTTTATTTTTTATTGCAATGAGAATGACAATTTTTTCAATTTTTTCAACTCCGAATAGGCAATTGTCATAAAAATATCCGTATTTAGGTCTGATTGAGTGTAGGGAGTCTATTTTGGAATATTTACCCTCATTAGAACGATAATTCCCCTAATTTTCCAAGTTTTGGATTTTCAATTTATTTCTATAATTTTGGAGCATGCCATTTTGCCCCACATTTCCCTATACTATACATATGACAAGTTCCGGAATACGGCATTTATTTTCTTCCTGGAACATCATCGGAACTGAGGTAAAAAAAAAGGTTCCTCACGAATCAAGCTTGAAAATGTCCAAAAGCATTTCCGCCAGTTTTGACTGCATTTCAATTTCACAAAATTCTCAGGGATCCTACTGAGTAATTCTGAGTGAAATTATCTTTTATTCATATAAAAGATAATTTCACTATAACTGATTTCACTATAATTGATAATTTATATAAAAGATAATTTTGTCAACATTAGAAATGTTGAATAATGTTTTTTTAGAAAGCCTCCTAAAATGATGGCTTCGACAATGACAAACCAAACGACATTTTAGACCCGGATCACAGGTCATTCCATTGCGGAACTTGCCTTATACAAATACACACGTATTATCCTAATGCGAAATAGCACACGCTCAGGGCACTTGCTTCCAGGGCATACACGTACAGATATCTCAAACGAGGTGTATACGAGCGATTCTTCGGAGTACCGTTAATTTCCAAAATTCAGTCATTTCGCATGATCCGGCACTGATTCATGTTCAAGACAAATTATTGTGTTTTACATTGTTTAAAATATTAAAAGATCCTGAAATTGCCAAGATGGTGTTTTTTTGTTTCAAAAATATAAATTTTCGAAATTTGGTAAAAAAAATTGTTTTTTTACACAAATTCAAAATTGTGTATTTTTTAAACAACAACACTATCCTGAAAAATTCAGGATCTTTCAAGATCAGTCCAAGGTATTATATAAAAAAAAGTTAACCAAAAATTTAATGCTGTCCGTGGATTTGCACGATTTTTAAAAGTTCAAAAATTCATATTTTTGAAGAAACGAAAAACACTTTTCTGAAAATTTCAGGACCTTTTGAGATCAGTACAAGATGTTATATAAAAAAAATTCAACCAAAAATTTAATCTGCAACTTGGATTTTCACGATTTTTGAAAATTAAAAATTCTCCAAATTCATAATTTTCCAAAATTTTTTTTCAGAATATTTTTTCTTTCATATTCCCAAGTATACTCTTTAAGGCGAATCCAGAACGATTTTTCGTAACTATAATAGTTTCCGAGATATTTAAAAAATAAACTTTGAAAGATTTGAAGAATTGTGAAATTTTGGATAACTTTCGAAAAAAAACAATATAATTTTTTTCCTTTGGTAGAACTTTGTTTTGTTAAAAACGAAAACTTCTGACCAAATTTCATCGAAATTGAAAGGGGTCGATTTCACACGGAATGACCCATATTCAAAACTGGGCGAAAAAAGGGTGCTACGCCCAATATTGGTTTCCACAGCCATTCAAATGAATTTTCAAACGCTTGCTTCAAATATATTTAGCACTATTAATGAAATAATCCTTCGAATCGATTACAAAATTACATTGTAATTAAAATTTTAATCCAACGTCGGAATGTCCTTATTTCACGATGAAGTCGATTCCATGAGAGAAATGTCGCTCTTTTTGCCAGCCCAGCATTTTGAGGTCAAAGTAAAATCCTTGTGAATATTTTGTTATTTCGAAGAATCGGCCATATTGAAAATAATAACTTATAGTTATAGCTGGTTGATTGCTGGGGTGCGAGTATATTCTCTTATAGTGCATTGTTGGCACTCGCGTCTCTCTCTCTCACACGCACCCGCTCACACTCACACACTCACACACACATTCTCACACATGCTAACTTCTCATCGATCCGACCTGCACCTTATCGTCGAGCTTCCATCTTCCCTTGGGTTCACCGGCTCTCCAGCAATTATTCCAAGCGCCAACTTCCATTGGTGAACTCCCCATTTGCAAAAACTATATTTAAAAAAAAAAGTCCATCCACCAAGAACGGGAACCACAATCTCCCCGTTACATTTACATCACGCGTGGACTCAGGAACAAGAAAACCTTCTCTCTTCGTGCTTTTAAAAATAATACATATTTCGAGCTATGTTTACCGTTTCCACTCTCTCGGTCTCGAGTTTACATTGCAATGCTTCTCGCCTCCCGTTGAATTATTCCTCGACGAAACACACCCGAAGTCTAAACGGCCCGCAATCTTTTCAAGTTTTCGTCGCTGAAACGAGATTTTCAAGTTTTCTCGCATTTTACATATTCCCGGATATGAGAGAAAAATGTAGAAAGTTATTTCCACCGCAATCGTCACTTTTTCGCAAACTCTTGCGAGACCGATAAAGTTTGACGGATCTCGTATTCGACGTGCCTCGTTCAACTTTTATCAAATCACTCGTGGAAAATTCGTCTCAAACCTCCATCTCACATTTATTTTCGTCGGTTACGAATTTTTTTTTTTCGTCCCGTAAAAGAGAAATTTTAGTCTGATTGGACCTTTTTTATTATGAAGGACGATCAAAGGATTCTCGTACTAATTTGCTTCCCTCCTTAACCGGATCACTTTGTTTTTCATTTTGGAAAACATATTTTGATGGAATATTCCTTGCTGGTTATAAATCACGTTGATTTTTTGTCGAAAAAAAATATTTTCCCTGAAAATTTGTGTAATCTTTGCGTTTCAGGGACAATCATTTGTAGAATCGGGGTTCAGAGTCGAGATTTGAGGTACTAAAAGATTAAAATAAAAAAAAATGTTGTTGCTCTTCAGCCTAAATGAATTGTTCATTGAAATGTTTGTTATTATTTTTCTAGACAACATTTCTACTTCAGATTCTCTTGGCAATCGTTGAAGCTGGTAAATCCCACTTGGTTCAATCAGTTCCCATCATTTTTCAATTTAAATTTTGAATACCTATTATATACCCTAATACTGAATACCTATTCACCCGTAATCTCATCCGATCATATCTGCAGATTTGTCAGTACCCCAAAAATCCGCAAGGTGGCTACCTCTCGCACAAGCGAACCTGCCTCTCGACGCCTATATATATCCTTTCCAAGCTCGTCTATGTACTATGTTTGATATCCTTGTTTTTCAGTATCGATATTTAATACATTGAACATTGCGGCGAAACGCAAGATGGTTGAATCCTCGAAAAGGATTTCCATAAAAAAGGGTCTTTTTTCTTTTCCCTTCTGTTGAAGAAAAGACGAAGCTCAACGAAATTGTTGAGTTCATATGTGTATAGCTATACATTCAAAGATTGAAATGTTTAAAAATATACATATTGTGTAAATATTAAAAAAAAAATTATTTCATTCAAATACATATTTGTTCAGTTTGAAATAATATTTATTAATGTTAAATAAAAAATTATTAGATCGCGATATACTTTCCTAGTAGGTCATTCAAAAAAAAAATTTCCTTGACATGAATAGAGTTGTATCAGGCCGGCTTACAATTAAAAAAATTTGTTTGGCTTGACTGGGATTTAGTTAAATGTACTAGATCTTTTTTCTGGGTGCGAGCACTTGAAATTTTGCTATTTCAAGGTTTCCAAAAATCCAAAAAATTCCTAAACCGTTTTAAAACCATATTCTGGTGGAAAAATTTCCATTGTAGACAAATCGCAATGTGGGAGATTTTACCACGGGAAAATTTAAGAGATATTGCGCTATCTGCGCGAAGGAAGCGTAAAATCCATGTTACGTCCTATCGTAGAGCAGAAATTGGAGGAAAAAAGAGCTCGAACAAGTTTATCGTCTATAAAGATGGCGGCAGAGGTCTCTAGAGTGGATATGCCGGAAAATCATGGATATGGTAAACATAATTTAAATTAATATATCGCGACGAGAGAGAAAGGAGAGTGCAGATATAAAGGAAGAGGAAGAGATAGAGAGTGGAGAGATAACGCCTAGTTCTGCTGCAGGATGAAGAAACTCGTTATCGCGTTATATAGCGGTGGGTTATATTATAATGGAGGAAGGTAATAAGGAAAAGTTGTAGCACATAAAAAGAGAGAGAAATGTAAAGAGAAAAGGAAGGAAGAGAGAGCTCCTGATGCACCGAGTGTGTGCAGTGTGTTATATACGAGCTCCCACGATTATACCGCACTCTCGTCTGAATTCAGAGGCTTCGAGGGTCTCGTTCCATTGCTCGGGTTCATCCAATTCAGTGTCAGTTACATCAGAAGTCGTTATACCCTTGGCCGATATAAGAAGTCTATCTAATAGTATAATGTATCATTTAAAATATATATTATATATATGGGGCATTCCACGTCAAATCACGTGGTCTGACCCCCTCGGATTTTGATGTCCAATGAATTGTGGGTTCCGTTTGGCCCAAAATATGACCTCAATTTTTTAGAAATTTTTATTTCATTTTTTAGGGGTTGCCCGAGCTAAAAAATCATTAAATTGAGGAAAAACATAGAGAGGGGCCTTTTTTTAAATTAATGAAATTTTTCACAGGAACTAGGCCCGAAAACAGATATTTTCGTCATAGTTCGATAATGGGCAAAAAATAATTACTATTTTTTTTGGTATTTTAATTTTTTTAAATAATTTCTTATTTTGATGGTTTTTTGTAGTGAGAATAACAACAACAAAAATATTTTTCTAGTGAAACTTGATTTTTTCCTTGGTGCAAGAGTGAAACGACAACATTTTGCGAAAATTTATTTTGAGCCCTAGTTTCTGTGAAAAAAATTCATTAATTTGAAAAAGGCTTCCTTTATGTTTTCCCTCAATTTAATGATTTTTTAGCTCAAGCAACCCCTAAAAATGAAATAAAAATTTCTAAAAATTTGAGGTCATATTTTGGGCCAAGCGAAACTCACAATTCATAGGATATCAAAATCCGAGCGGATCAGGCCGATGACCGCGTGATTTGACGTGGAACGCCCCATATATATTAAGGTGGTATTCTGGTCTAGAAACATACATCTCGATAAAAATATACAGGGCGTTAAGTAACTGGATAACCTGACTAGGTTCACCGTGTAGAGCGCGCCAAGACGAAAAATTGGCTTTTTTTTAAATTGTCATAGGACAAAAATTGGCTAAGTTATTAATGTTTTAAGCTGACCAATGACGGCTAGAATCTAGGCGCAATGCTACTGGTGAGCCGCGTAGTAGGGGTAACGGTGAGCATGGCGTAAAAACCCCCACCAGCGGCATTTCTCCTAGATTCTAGCCGTCATTGGTCAACTTTAAAAACATTGATAACTCAGCCAATTTTTATCGTACAAAATTTAAAAAAAAAGCAAATTTTTTGTCTTGATGCGCTCTATACGGCAAACCTAGTCAGCTTATCTAATTGCTTAACACCCTGTATATATATTTTCACCATTTTTTTCTCCACAACATATTTATCAAGATTCTGACAATAAACAAAAAAAACCGAGAAAAAAAATGGAAATTGAATAAATTATAAGCTGGTACCCTACCTTACCCTACCTTAGGACCCTACCTTAGAGAAAAAGGAAAAAAAAAATTTCGCAATATGGCGGCTGTCTGAACAAAAAAAGGCGTTTTCGACTCTTTTTTCATAGTTTTTATTTTTTTTACAATAGTAAAAAAAATAATTTTGATACCAAAGTGGTACGGGCGATAGAGAGTTGTACATTGAAAATTCGTAAAAAATTTGAAGTAAATCGGTTGAGCGGAACTTGAGATATCAAGTTAGCCGTGTTAAGAAAAGTAGTTTTGAGAAAAAGTCCGATTTGCTCCGACGTGAGACGAGCGTACTTGCTGCGTCACTAAAATTATAACTTCGTAAATGAATGCAATTCAAAATTTTCCTTTCAAAGATATATTCTTAAAGATCTAAACTTTAAGAATATGAAAAAAAAAAAAATTTCAATCCACGACCAGAATACCGCCTAAAATTACCCGAGATGAGCGGGTCGAGCTTCTCTCCTGTTTTGTTTGCGTCGTTTCCTGAGCAAGATCGCATTCGAAAGCCCACTTTTATTTAAAAAAAAAAAAAGCAGCAAACAGGAAAATACGGAAGTTGGTGGAAAATGTGAGATCAGCGCGTTTTATCGACGACTCTCCAGCGTGAAAGTTTGCGGTCTCGTATAGAAGCATCTGAAATTGGTACACGAGGATTTAAAGGTGAAGAGTGAAAAAGAGAGTTCTAGAATCGAATAAAAATGCAGATAGAGAGATAACTGAAAATGAAGATGGGGAAAAACGGATAACGAGGTCGAATATTCCAGTTCCACTCCGGAGGGAAATCGAATAGTGGAAAATTGTATTATTATGCTCTTTCGAATTTTCAATATTATTCTTTTTCATGAATTCTCTCGTATAAGGCAATAAACAACGTCGCTGGGTGCCATCGTCGGTCAAAAACTCATGAATGTCGGGATATATCGTCATCATGTTACTCTGGGAATGGACGGGTGATTTTATAGGGTTGTATAATATCGGCCACAGTCGTGTATATCAAATTTATGTGGATGCTGTGGCCAAATGCACCTGGAGAGCTCTTCGGCATAAATAATTTCATAAGTTGGCTATTTTTATGTCCAATCATAAAAAAGGACGAATGGTCTATTCGGGGAGGGCAGAAATAGAAATAGGAAATTTTCTTATATCCAATTTTATAGGGAAGAATTTTTTTTTGATAATTCATGCTCTGAATTCATGAGAAGTATAATATATTATATATTAGGCTTATGTAATATATTGTATATAATATAATAATATAATATATTATATGTTAGACAATATGGAGTAAAAAATAATGATTTACGTGACTAGTGGATTTTTGTTTCAATCTAACTGGTCTCCTACCCCAAAAGAAGGCACTGATTTATTCTCTTTTTTTTCGAAAAAATATAAAAAACAATGTTTCATGCAGGGACTATGGGGCGGAATAAATTATTCGGGCAAAATGAGTATCCGTTCCGTTGGATAGAATTTTTTTCGCCGTAACTTCTCTAGACCAGAATATCGCCTTAAGGTACCAGTCTACTTTAGAAGGCAAAAAAAAAGCAAATTTTTAAGATTTTGTTTGTCAGCTCCTCAGATATGACTATAAAACTGTGTTTACAACATTGTTTCATGCTTTGAAAATACGACAAAAAAAATATTTTTGAAAAGTCGAAAATGTCTTGTCCCATGGCCGACAGTTAATTTCAGGATTGGCAAGTCTGAAACAAAAAAATAAAAAAGCATTCTAAAGAGGAAGGTTTCTTACATAAAAATTTACCACCGTTAATGAAAAATTAATTTTAAAAAAATGGCGGATGTTTGAAATGAAAATTAAAAATTGAATTTTATACAATTTATTTCAAACATCCGCCATTTTTTTTTAAATCGATTTTTCATTAACGCTGGTAAATTGTTGTGTAAAAAACCTTCCTCTTTAAAATGCTTTTTTATTTTTTGATTTCAATCCTGAGATAAACTGTCGGCCCTGGGACAAGACATTTTCGAAGACTCGACTTTGGCGCCTTCTATAAATTATTCAAAGAATCAAAATAGAAAATAATTTTTTTTTGTATATTCAAAGGATGAAACAATGTTGTAAAAACAGTTTTATAGCCGTATCTGATAAAGGAGCTGAGTGAGAAAAAAAAATCTTAAAAATTTGCCTTTTAAAGTACCTTAAAGGAGATAAAACGAGAATCTTGATTCGCGTTGAAGGTAAAAAAAGAGTACGTATGATGCACACGCGTGTCTTTCCACGTTCGCCACGAGCGTGGTAAATGGTCTGCGGTTATTGTTACGGTTACGGTTACGATGGATTAAATAAAAGAGCGAGAGGAGATGAGGGAGGGAAGTACGACGAGAACGAAGTGAGAGAAAGCGAGAGATATATATTGTCGCACGTGTAAACCAGGAGAGAGAGAGAGAGAGAGAGAGAGAGAGAGAGAGAGAGAGAGAGAAGGAGAGGGAGAGAGAGAGAGAGAGAGAGAGAGAGAGAGAAGGAGAGGGAGAGAGGGATGAAGCTGTCCCTCTTCCTCCATTGATCGATAGGGTATAACCACCGCTCTGGTTCTCCTACCCTCTTTTCACCCTCCTCCAACCTCTGCCAATATCCACCGAAGCTCTCCGATGGGATATTCGTCGCTGCATAGCCAAACGTCTCTCTTATCTCTCTCGCTCCTCACCCTCTCTATCCATCGCTATTTCTCTCTCTCTCTCTCTCTCTCTCAAACACACCCCATTCTCGCCTCGTCATCGGTCTGTCCGCGCTTCCACTCGACAACCATAATATCACGAAACCCTATTACCAGCAAAATAGTATGTAGCACGTATAATGTTACAAGCAACATCCTCTCTATCTCGACGTACAGTTATTTGTGTATCAGCCACTGCTGACCCGTGTATATAGGACGTATTTATTTTTAACTACGCGATAACAGTGCGCTTTGCAAAGGGGCTAATTATTTTTAATTTCTTACACCTGAGAAACCGGTTTCAGATTTTCTCCCCGGGAAGCCGATCTGCTAACTTTTGGAAATCGTTTCTTATTATTTTTATTTGTTTCTGATAGTGTCCATCGAGGAAAAGAGTCGCAGAGATTAATTTGCCAGCTGTTTTGAGCTAATTTTTTGAGGGGTGGATTTTCGTTCAGTTTTTTTGCAAGAATAATTCACGTTGTTTGTTCAATTTTTATGATTTTTTGTTGGAAAGATTCTTTATTTAAATTATTTTGGCTCTGTAATATATTATTTTCAATTATTCGACAAATAGTTTATCAATTTTTCCTTAATCGAGAAACAGAGTCGCAGAGATTAATATTTGCCAGCTGTTTTGAGCTAATTTTTTGAGGGATGTATTTTCGTTCAGTTTTTCACAAGAATAATTCATATTATTTGTTCAGTTTCAATGATTTTGTGTTGGAAAGATTCTTTATTCAAATTATTTTGACTCTGTAAACTATTATTTTTAATTATTCAACAAATAGTTTATTGCAAGCCTCCAACTCTTCTTTAGCTCAACAACTGTTTCTGCTATTGCATGGGCAACTACCGGCGGTGATCTATTGTTATAAATAATATTATTGTTATAAACAATTGCTAATCCCCAAATATTTGACGAAAGGATACATTTTTCTAAATTCTATCGAACATAGCTAAAGTTTATTTTCGACTTTCTTCTTTTTGCAATGTAATGTCCCTCGCAGAAAATCTTGCGAGTGTAATTTCAGTGCAAATATTAATTTTCCTTCTCTTCCTCACAAAACTTCCTCCGGATGGGAGGAAAGAAGAGAAGTCTCGAGCTTCGAAATACGGGCACGCGCAATCAGGCATTCTGTCAAACTTTGACAAAAGTCTCCGAGGATTCCGGCAACTTGCTTTCACAAACTCGGTGAATTCAGCTGCAATGGTCTGTCTTGAGGAGAAGTCAACCAGGAGAAGTTCGCATTCGTGGCGTCTTGTCGTTTGCATGCACAAACCGCAGCAAAGGGCGAAGCGTATGAGGAACAGGAGGGATGATATCTCGCTGCAACCTCTGGGAAACTCCAATCAGAGACCTTATTCAATATTTAAATCGGACTTACGAGGTTCTCAGCTGATATGTCTCTTGTAACAACTCTCTCGAGAGAGCAACTCATAATCTTTCGCTGCAACATTCCCGATCTTTTCCGTCTTGTCTCGACGTAACTCGACGTAACTCGACGTCTCTTGAGTCTCGGAATTTTCTCAACAGACTTGAGTATCGTCGTAATCGTCGTGTGTCGGAATTTCTGCGTTCACATTGAACCGATAGCTCTGAGGATTATTGGAATTCAAAAAGTTCCTTCCAAGGATATTTTCTTAAAGGCCTAGACTTGAAGAATATGAAAAAATGATTTTTTCAAAATTCTAGACCAGAATACCGCCTTTTTCACGGATTCGAGACTTTTGGATCTTCCAAGCAATTCTCGATCCATCGGGGTTGTTTTTTTGTTTCTATCGAACAAAGGTTTCCCGGACAACGTTAACATTGGCAAAGGTTCGCACTTTTATTCTTCTCATTCTTCTCTTTGTACCAGCCTATTTTTGGGGCCACACAGACGCATTACATCAGCAACCTTTCATGAAACAATATCACGTCGTCATCCGTGATCGATCCCGCATATATTTGGCTTGACACGGTTCTTTATGTTACTTCCATAATCCATAATCATATATCTTCCGTTCGTCTGCACTCTCTTTTTATAGTTAGCGAGAAAGAGAGAGAAAAAGAGCGAGGGAGTTTGTTTTTTGGCATCATCTTTTACCCCTGGAGGCGATGAAGCTCCACTCTGCTCCCTTATCGCCCGCATATCATTCAGTTACAGTAATGTCAATCCCCTTCACATTCATGAGTGTCTCTCTTCCTCTCGCCCTTTTTTCCATGCCGTTCGATCAAAGCCGTCTCACAGGTGAATGATGCTATCATTGGAGTCGGGTTTCCCCTTCGATTCCCGTATTATAAGTTGGCCTGAAACACCAATATAATTTCGAGTCCATAGAATTTGAAGAGGAGACTTCTGATAACCTCGAGCAAATAAGTAGTAAAATGTGCAAGTTTATCAATTCTGATTTACAATTTCCACACAGCTACCAAATTTTTTATCGTCATTCGTTAAGCTTCCTCCATGAGGAAGTCATGGTTAAACTACTTGTCAGAGCGGAACTCAAGGATCTGCCAATAAATTAAGGATCTGCCAATGAATTAAAGGCTTGGAGATGAAAAAAATGGGGAAGCCACGTGCAAATTCCTAATTTACACTTTTAACCCAACTTAACCAAGACATGGTCAAGCTATTTGAAAAAAAAACATTGGACGAGGTTCCTGGCACTTTGACCTCAAAATATTATCACTCCACAGTGGTTTTATCGTCGCAGATGCTATTGTACACTCTCCTCACACTCGATATGGCGAGAGACTTAACGGGCTCGTCGGACACACATCCTGATCCGTTGTTGTTGTGGTTATAAACACACATGACACACGTGTTTGTCTCACACATATAATGACAAAATATACACACGGTGGATTGACTGAAGAGAGAAAACTCAACATAGAGGCCAGCCTAGAAACAAAGTATACAAGGGAATCACAGGGAACGAGAGAGAGATAGGTTAAGTTCCTGGGGTTGTAGAAGATAGTCAACGTCCGTGAGAGCGAGCGAGTTGGGTTAGGTGTGACAGATTTCACGGGACGTCGAGCTAACGAAAAACTAGTCGGCTGTGAGGTGAGAGGGCAGAGACACCCTACCAAGAGGTACGTAGCTTTAGATATAGTTAGGTTAACCCCTCTCTCTCTCTCTCTCTCTCTAACTCTCTGGCTATCTTTCTCTCTTTGTTCTCCATCTCTACCCGACATCCTCGTCATCGAACGATCCACCACAAGCCTACACCAGAGATAGGGCTTGCATCCCTCTTCACCCAATGAACGAGGCAACCAGCGGCTTTCTCGCAAACCTCAACGAGACTCTCTATCCAATATAGGTTATATTACCGTCTATACCTTGGCAACATTATAGCCAAGTATCTGTGTGCATTTCCCGTTTGTGTGCGTCGCATACCCGTTCGACAATCCGCGGCTAATGCATATCTCAACCTCCGATACATATATCTATGTTTATAAGCGTGCGAGTATTGTAGGTATATAGGCTTGAACATGTATCGCAGGTAATTCTGAACCAGTCGCGATACAACTACGATCGGCCATTGCATGGGATCGACAGCATTGCGTTATAGCGTCTAGTATAGAGAGCTTTACATATACGATGGGAGAGTCGGAGAGAGAAGAGAGAGAACGACATTGTTGAAATGCTTCTCACAATCGGGCATACAAGCGCTTCGGCTTGTACGAAGCCATTGAGAGTAAGTGAGGCAGATAGAGGGTTCCGATTGTGAGTATGCAGAAGAGGTATGGGAGTGATGCAGCTCATGCGTTCTTAACACTTCTTTTAATTTTTTTTAATAGTACAATGAGAGAAATTATGGTTAACCATGCGAGTTGACCATTATGGTTGTGGTTAACCATGCGAGTTATCATTATGTTTGTAGTTAACCATTATGGTTGTAGTTAACCATGCGAGTTGACCATTATGGTTGTAGTTAACCATGCGAGTTTACCATTGTCGTTGTAGTTAACCATGCGAGTTGACCATTATGGTTGTAGTTAACCATGCGAGTTGACCATTATGGTTGTAGTTAACCATGCGAGTTAACCATTATGGTTGTAGTTGACCATTTTTGGTTAAACATTCTAACATTAAATTTGGTTAACCATTTTAACATTAAAATTTTTTGGAAAAAGCGAAAAAAGCTGAATATGTCCCCTTTGAAACGCCGCTTGTTGAATTGAAATTTTTTGTGCGGCGCTGAATCGGGACGCTAGTGTTTCCAAACTTTTGGACGACGGTGTATCTGCATGCAGTATATCGTGCGATATTCTTTAATCGCTTTTTAGATCGTATCTAACGGTTACGATCGGTACGCTCTACGTGCCACTTGCAATTCGGATGCTCTCACCAACGACTTTCGATTAAACTTTCACCCTTGTCGCCTCTGCTATGTATGTTACATATATATATATATATATATATATATATATATATATATACTTCGCGCTGATTCTCGCTTTATCCTACATATATATCTCTGAGGGAGCCTGCATTATACCTTATGTACACAATGGTGCCGGCGGCAGTGCGGAGATGATTCGTCGAATGGAATTTCCGTAATCGGGCGGAACCGATTACCGTGGATAATCCAACATCCCAGAATGGAGGACCTCTAGAGATTTTTGAAGGGTCGCGCAGAGATTCGCTCGATTTCCAAGTGTTACCCCTTATTATGGTACCTTCACTCCCTCGGCGTATACTTCCTCGTCGTTTCTCTCTCACCTCCCTTATTCTTTTCCTCTTATTTATATTTGCCTATTACCACCTGTACATCTGTTCTATCTACGATCCTCAATTCAGAGAGAAATCTTTTTTTCCGTTTCATTTCGATTCCCCCTGGACATCTATCTCATGTCCCACACCTCTAAAACCTTAACAGGACTGTGTCTTCCTCTTTCCTCCCTATCTTCCTCTACGTATCGCCCCCTCAGAAGGGCTATCGTGGGTGGCCAGTCAAGAGTAAAATAGAGGGAAAGAGGGAAGGAGAGGGACTGAGAAAGATAGAGGAAGAGGGACCCAACCGACCCAGTCCGATAATTGAGAGACCGTAGCAACCGCAACGAGCTACCTGTAGAGACAGGACAGAGCACATATACCAAGAAACAGTTGGGGATGAAAGAGAGACAGAGAGGGTAGGAGAGGGAAGAGGGTGTATTAGAGCAGTGCGCCACATCTACTTAAACACCCGATACTCCGGCTGAATTCTCGCCTCACTCGTTCAGGATACACACTCACAACCACCAAAGTTTCCACGCAAAACCTCGGTTACACAAAATTCTCAACCTACCGGATCGACCTCCACTTTTCTTCGGTCTACAACCCTTGTAAACAAGGTTTTTCCCTTCCTCGCCATTTCCAATTTTTTCCCGTTCACCAATTCGCTGCCTAAAACAATTTGAAATATTCAGGGTATTCCAATTGATATATCGACGTCCATTTTTCAATTTCGTTGTTTCACAAGACAACCCTTGCACGATCGTGCGTATCGAGCCTCGAAGCAACTTTTAGTTTGTGAATTTTCATCGTCAACACGAGCTTAAAACGACCAACGTCTTTCCATCGTCGTCACAACTTTGCCAGTTTCCCATCAAAACTTTGGCCACTTTATACCGTGCGGTTGCTTCTCCCAATGTACGGAGGTGTTCCGGAACTTCGGAGCTTTCGTAAATCTTCGAAAGCGCTTCGATGAAGCATCAATTTGTCGATCAAGAGGGCAGAGACATTGAAAGATCGTTCGATGAATCGTCGAGACTCCGTGGACTTTGCCAATCACTGGAGAACTTTGCTTGGACGATCCTCGATCAACCGAGACACCTAAATCTTGACTCCACATTGATGGAGTTGCAACCTTGGATGAAATGGAGATTCCTGTCCATTTTATCCCAATTGATCCCAATTATTCCAGAACCAGACGTTGAAGAATGGATCTGACTCTGATTATTCGATGGTTAGGTACCTCGTAGGGTCCCAATTTTGAGGACCACCTACGAGTTTCACGAGTGACCTCGGTGGATTATAGTTTGGTTTATCTCAATTGATCTCAATTATTCCAGAACCAGACGTTGAAGAATGGATCTGACTCTGATTATTCGATGGTGAGGTACTTTGTAGGGTCCCAATTTTGAGGACCAGCTGCGAGCTTCACGAATGTCCTCGGTGGATTATAGTTTGGTCATTGTCCAGAAGTTCAGCTTTCTCTCTCTCGTGAAATAGTAACGTTATATCCTGAAGATTGACGTAGCTGTGGTGCGTTAATATCCAAAACACTGTGAGGTTGTAAGTGGGTTATACCTCAAGAGGGCTATTAGTCGTTGGCGAGCTCTGTGCAATGTCCCGACTCGCTGGTCCTTTCGACAACAGCAGCAGCAACAGCATCTCCACCACATCTTTCATTGTGCAATATATATCCACCACGGTCAGCTTTATCATTCGCTGCGTCTGGTCATTATTACGTCCTAGCCCCAAACTTCAGCGTATTACACCAGGAACGTTATAATAACCGCGGATAGGTTTCAAGGATGACGTAGAGCAGCCGGAGAGATAACAGGCTTAACACGTTTAGGCGATGATAGCCCTCAGCCAAAGGTTATCTACCTAGGACGAACGATCACTACTTTGGTCCTAACCATAGGGAAGTTTCATGGAGTTTGTTAATATTGTTTTCTTTCCCACAAAGTTACTTCCATCTCGTGGATACAGGGGCTTCGGCCAATTTTAAACTTCAGCGGAATTCCGAGGAAGGAAGAAAAAGTTTGCAATCTCTCTTGTTAGTTGAAATATAAACAATGTCTACACGCTTTCAGCTTGAATAAACCCCCTCGTCGTTATCGGAATCGTTGGGTAAACTGCAATTCAACCGCTTTTGTAAATTCTCACCCGGATGAAAATACCCTTAAGCCACCCCTGTACAGAGGGAGGGAAAGAGAAAGAGAGGGCTAAAGAGAAAGAGAGGTGGAAAGATTCTCCCGTTTTCATTCCAACCCCTGACGCTTGAGCGATGGTCGACTCCTCTCGCTGTACACGCCACTCACATTTTTTTTTTCTTATACTTGTCAGCGTACCCACCACAGCGCTAAAACCACGGAGCTTAATATCGAGCGTTCACGCTCGCCACCCCCGGCGTGCACTTTAGTCAAGATTTTCAGAAGTGCTCATTTTTTAACGTCCTACGGGAAAGAGAGGATACTCGCGCGGGCTCTCAGTGGAAAAACTTTCGCCATAATTGCACACCAGGTGCGAGATGGTTTAATTGTATCAAGTCCTTTTTTTTTAATCGCTCACTCTCCAACTCTCACCGTGACAGTCGGGTGAAATTTAATTATCGGGTATTTTTTATCGGTATAGCTTTAATTCTCGACTTTTACGAGTTCCCTCAAAACATTTTACTTAATCGTGAGACTCGAGGGTCAACTTTTTTCTAACCATGTCTCTTGACGGTGTAGATCATCTTGTAAATGTTCCCTGAAAGTATCAAAGTGATCGGATTGAAATTCACAGAATTCATGTTGATTTTTGTACTGTCACCAATCGATACTCAGATTGATTTGTAGATTAAAAGATGATTTCTCGAATCGTCGTTTTTTAAATGAGTGATCAATTTCATGAACTAATTCTTCATCAATTTTCGGGGGGTTTATTTTAGATTTGAAAAGTTGGTTTTCGATCGAAGGACTTTTTTCACGATATCAGATCGATATATTCGAAATTCAGAGCTGGGCAAAGTACCGGAAAGTACTTCAAGTACAAAGTACCGTAAGTACTTGAAGTATCAAGTACAAAGTACCGTAAGTACTTGAAGTATCAAGTACAAAGTACCGTAAGTACTTGAAGTACTACGTACTTATAACTTGAAGTACTTAAGATTTAAAGTACTTGAAGTACTACGTACTTATAACTTGAAGTACTTAAGATTTAAAGTACTTGAAGTACAAGTACTTGAAAAATCAAGTACCAAGTGTCAAGTACTTTTCAAGTTTTCAGGCATATCTCGTAAGTTCCAGTACTTGCATTTGATTTCTTATTCTCGTTTGATTTTTATTCGAGTACTTTTTGTATCAAAACATATTTTCACCTTGTACAATACACTGAGATTAGGCTGAGGCAAATTGGAACAGAAGTATTTAAACAAAGAATTGGAAATAATTGAAAAATAGCATTGACGATTGTAATTACGATTCATTTTGATACAGGTTTGAAAAAAATAAATAAAGAATTCAATATATGGATTGTTGAAAATACTCCAACTTTGGGTTCGTTTTCAAAAAATTGTCGTAGGCGCTAGTTGAAGGACAGTATGTCCATACATCACGAAATATTATTTTCAATTACATATTCAAAGGATTTGTACGTGTAACTATCAGCGAGACACATTCAAAAATACCTGCCACTTGTACTTGAAAAAGTACTTGAAGTACAGAAAGGTATTTGAAATTTTAAGTACAAAACTTGAAGTACAGGGCAAGTACTTGAAAATTTAAGTACAATACTTGAAGTATTTTTTAAGTACTTGAAAATTTCAGTACAATACTTGAAGTACTTTTTAAATAATTGAAAATTTAAGTACAGTACTTGAAATACTGTTTAAGTACTTCGAGTACGTCCAAAATACCGAGTACTTCAAGTACTGCCGAGCTCCGGTGAAATTTCATCGATTAATCATTCTTATGCAGTTCATGAGACTTGAATAGGCGAGAAATTCCGGATATCACTGTGAATTCAGGAATTAGGAACTTTGCTGTTCATTGAATGTCTGCGGATAGTTGAAATCGAATTGGGTTTAACGCGAGAATTTACGAGCGATATCTTGAGCGTAACAATCGATCGTGGATAATGTGAGTATATAGATTTGGAGACAGGAAAAAATCAAGATCGTGTCGAAGCTCCGAGGGTGATGAAAAGCTCGTCGTGAAAGAAGAAAAGAAAGGAGAGAACAAAAAGTAGGCAGAGGAAGAAAGCTGCTGCTACTGCTGCTGCTGCTGCTGATGATCGAAGAACAGGAGAAAAGGGTTCGGCTGCTGGTTGAGGGTATAAGCTTCGACAAAGAAGAACGGAAAAAAAGACAAAAGTTGTCCTGGGGTGCTTGGGGAAAGTTTGGAATTGCCGAGGGTCGAGTTTTCTCGTTAAAAGGCGCGGTTGGTGGCGCGACAGAGAAAGAAAGCGAGCAAGAGAGAGAGAGAGAGAGAGAGAGAGAGAGAGAGAGAGAGAGAGAGAGATGGAGTGGAAGCCCGAGGGATGAGGGTTGGAGAATCTTCTCTCATTCTGTCCTATCAAGCTACGTCTGAGGGAGCGAGGGAGAAAGATTGAGTGAACGAGGGCGAACAGTCAGTGAGTCTACGAGTTTAACTCTGCGTTTCTCTCTCGGCCCCCGAGAGAAAAGTGCCGTCTTACTCGCGAATATAAGAATTATCGCTCAATGAAGATAAGGAGCCGTGCAGACGAAGGGTTGGGACTGTTCCCTGTGCAGAAATTGCCGGGGATAAAAGACCCGCCATCCAAGAGAGGCGTCTTAACCAGGAAGAGCAAGGACAGGAGACGAGTCGGGCGTCATTAGGCTGCTAAAGTAAAATCGTTATGTGTAACAACGAGGAGAAAAGCCATTATACGACAAGACAAGATTGTCATTTCTTCCGCCACGACTAAATTCGACAGCCAGAATCGCTCGCTTGGTCATTCGAGCATTTATCCTTCTGTTTCCTTTCGCTGGTTACCAGAGTCCTTCGTTTCTTGCAAATTCAATTCAATCAAGGATCTTAATCTTGGTCTTTGGATAGACAAAAGCGCAGCACAAGAAAGAAATTATGATTAACGGGACGGTTCTAGCATTCATCGTGATACCTTGGAGAAATTTTAAGCTCAATGAAAAAATGAGCGTACAATTTTAACTCAATTATTTAGTTTGAATTGCCACAATAGTCACTTTGGTTATAGGAAGTCATTTTTCGTGATTCCTAGGAAATTTCCAATTCCAAACTCACCTTATGAACCTGCAAATAGTAAAATTATATTCCCTGGGCAATAACTTATGCGCAATACAAATCCTCTGTTAGTTAAGTATAGATAATTCTCCTAATGGATCCTAGTTTGAATACACTGCCCGGCTAAAATTTGGAAACACTAATTGTGTTCATCTTGTCTGCGGCATTAAACTCTTTATTAAAAATACTTGGCCCGTAGACACGTCCCTTAATAAATAAATGGTGTCACCGGATTATCATATAACATTTTACAAAAAGAAAGGATTCAACGTTTAACAGTATCTGATAGAGATGACACGCTGGACTAAAAATGAGAGTGAGAGAGAAGTGGAGATATGATGATCCCGCATCCACATAAATAAGTGCAGCATCAGAAGATGACAAAGAGAAGAGAGAATAGAGAACAAAGTGCGAGAATGGCAGAGAATACGGATGAGCCAATCAAGAGCTCTGACTTTTTCAAGGCTCACATACACAGAGACTACTAGCGAACGATAGAGCGGTGTCAATCTAGGGTAGTGTCTGTGTGTGTCTGTCATAGGAACAGAAAAGGGACCACTGAAGCAAGCTGGAGGAAGTTAGGAGAGAAGGCACTCGGTCCCTTGACAAATACGATTATCCGTCTCCGGCGTTGGCCGAGTTCAACCGACAACGGAGACACGTACCGGTAAGCACTAACCTACTACCGCATTCGTGACTTCACTATCATCCAACACATACACGATTCCAAAAGCTACTATCCGCAAGCTGACGATCGATTCTCGATTGCCACGCAACTCGCGAATTGCGATTTGAAAGGAAAATCCTTCAAAGAACGAGACATGACCTCCCCAATCACCAGAAATGGGCCAAATTTGCGGATTTCAGCTAAAACGAAAATCGAGCAATTCACTTACTTCTCGAGACTGCATCGGCGGTATCATAAGTGGCCAATTTATCCACAGACTTAATCCACGGATAGAAATGATTTTCAAAACTTAAAAGCTCCTCGGAAGCTCGAGATTTATGCTCCACCGCGGCTTAACATTATACCACAAAGACACGAGTCAGCGGTATCTTCCAGTGTTGAAAAATATGCGGGGCCTCTGGTTTCGTGCCGCTTTAACATTTCTAGCCAAAATATTCAACTCGGTGACGAAGGCAAAGTAAAAATAGAAAAATATATTTTATTCAATTTGGTATGTGTACCCTCTGTATTTTCTTATCTCCCCTACATTCGTCTCTCATTTCCATTTCAATATTTTTATCCTCGTCCCTTCATACGGGGATAGACAAGCCTTTATCCGCGAAGAAAAAAGGCGCGGATATTGAATCCTCGTTTTTCCGCGTGTGATTTTCAACGCTTCACACGAGGACGGACACACACACACACGTACATCTGACGTCGTGATGACGAGCGTCGGGGGAGGTTGGACACGGTCAGAGACCGGATAAATGAGTTATCGGTCGCGCGAGTAAACGAACGACGGACGAATCATCAGCTCGTGAAGACCCTCGACTAAAAAGGTCACGTTACGAATTTTTCGCACCGAAGCGTAATCAATCAATGTTCCAATTGGCCTACGAATATCATTGCCGAATTCGAGCCATTTCAATGTGAAAAATTCATCGGACCAAGCGAATTGTGTGACGTACGCACACGGTCGTTTGGTTCTCACGATGGACAGCGCATAACCGCACTATATGATTTACCGCAGCGCCAGCTGCGTAGTACATAGACGCCACCGCACCGAGCGCCACCTTCGCACTCTTCTGCAGCGAAGGGGGGACGCGCAACTGACCCAAGCGCTTCGGATTCTCTCTCAGCGCGATTATTGGAACATTTACCTTTACCCAAATGGCCTGCATACACGGATTTTGATTTTCCATCAGTAGATGTTAAATTTCACGTGTATTAGATGGTTGATTTTGATGCGCAACTGACATAGAGCATTAATATCACGATGCGCAGAGTTAATAGTACGAAGCGCTTCTCTCGTTTGCGCAACGACATAGGAATGTAGGAAATGACGCGATTATTCCATCAACGGAGTGTCTGCAGCGAGTGGCAAAGCACAGATATATAGAGAGAGGGAGGAAGGAGGGAATTGGACAGACAGGCCAAAGCGGAGGCAAGCGGAATTTGCAGAAGAGGGCTTTGGACCTGTCGACTGACGTTTATCAAACCTTCAATTTATACTCTAGTTTTGTATGAGTACATCGGACGACTCGCGTATATTCAATTATGTCCCTCTTCCAACCGACCACTTTCCCTCACTGCTTGCCATTTTATTAATTTCCTAAAATCCACTACACTCAGCTTTATATCGCTGCTAAATTATCGAAAGCTCAGCAAACGTCGTCGCTTCTGTCAATCGCCTCGATTCTGCCCTTTGTTTCCATGCAAACATCATGCGAATCCAATAATAGTAAAGAACGTCGATGATGTAAGTCGCAATTACGTAATTCCGGAAATAATATGCATTCAAGCTTTTTCTATCTTTGACCTCTGTGATTTTTATGATTATTTTACGGGTCGAATCAATTTGATTCGGTTAAGATTGATCATGGGAATTCCCAGGGACACTTTCCTGGTAAACGGCTGTTTACCTATTTTTTATTTTTTTTATTATTATTTTCCCAGAGGTGAGTGAAGAGTTCCAAAGTAGTGTCATTCGACGGAGGCTCCCGATCAATATACGACTGAATTGAGAGAAATTATGTTTTGCCATTAGAACAATAGCACCTTGCATTATTTTTAATATTGATGCAGTTAAGGAGTAGTATTTTTGAAAAATCCATTTTTCATATTTCAAAAGCTCAAAAGTTTGGAAACACCGGTCAATATTTTTTGCTGCACTAGAAGTTGCATGACTCCGTCAAAAAAGAAGATAATCGAATGTTGAAAAAAGCGTTTTGACGCGTTTATTTTGTTTTTTAAAATATTTTTTATGATTTTTTTTCGATCTGGCGCGCATTTTTGTACGAGACCGTTTTTTAACCTTTTTTCGACCATCGCGAATTGAGCGCATAACTTGAGGACATTTTTTTTTGTATTTTTCATCTGCGGTACATTTGAAAGAGTTAGCAGACGCGCCATTTTTATTTTCCGAAAATTGTCGTACGATTCTTTCTCGCAAAGTTATTTCACTTTTGGCTAAAAAAGACAAATTTTGAAAATGCAACATAACTCAAAAACTATTGAGTTTAAGAGAAAATGTTAAATATAAAAAAAAGTAGCGTACGTATACACGGAAACGCCTGGAATTATTTCAGAATTTTTCTATCAAATTTTTTTTTTTACTATTTTTGGTCGAAACTCTGATGATGACGTCCCAGTGAAAAATTGTATCCGGTTAAAATTTCCATACTTCGTCATGCAATAAAAATCTGAACAAATTCAACAACATTTGGCACACTATAAACAACAATTATCAATAATAATAATATTGCCCAAAAGTCATTAACAAATTGTTTAAACAATTTATTAAGCAACGATGAACAATGATCAATAATTATTATTGATCATTATTGTTTATAGCATGCCATTGTTGTTTATCATTGTTCATCATTGTTGTTTTCATTGTTCATAATTGTTGTTTATAGCATGTTTATTTTTCGCTGGGACGTTATCATCAGAATTTTAACCGAAAATAGTAAAAAAACAAATTCATAGGAATATTCTGAAATAATTTCAGGTGATTTCGTGCACACGTGCGCAACTTTTTTCATAAATAACATTTCCTTCAAACTCTATAGTTTTTGAGTTACGTTGCATCTTTCAAAATTTATCTTCTTTTGCCAAAAGTGAAATAACTTTGCGAAAAAAAATTGCACGAAAATTTTTAGAATACAAAAATGGAGCGTCTGCTAAACCTTTCAAACGTACCGTAGATAAAGAAGACCGAAAAAAATGTCCTTAAGTTATATGCGCCCAATTCGCGATGGTCGAAAAAAGGCCAAAAAACGGTCTCGAACAAAAATGCGTACCGGATCGAAAAAAAATCATAAAAAATATTGAAAAAAGAGCAAAACAAAGCTGAATTCCTCCCCGTCAAAAAGCTTTTTCAAAAATTCGATTATCTTTTCTTTTGTCGGAGTTATGCAACTTATGGTGCGGCAAGAAACTGTGTTTCCAAACTTTTGAGCGGGAGTGTATACAAATTTTTGCCATTATAAATTAAAATGTCTTCCCAGAAATGATCGTCGAAAATTTCGGAACTGACGGAAAATTGTGATGGAGTATGTAACGCTGCAGTTTAGGGGCAGTTTCGTTAGTTCCGACGACGATTCTGACTTTAAGCCTTTATCTGTCTGTATGTCCCCATCCGCTTCTCTGTGTTTTGGTCTTGTTTCGAGCACGGATAGAATAACCACAGAACGGTCGAGTGGATCGTGTAGCCCGGCAGAAGAGACGCGTTCATAGAGCGAATGAGGCAGTGTCGAAGCAACCCTCCCCCTCAACCCTCCCCCTTAACCCTCCCCCTCAACCTCTCCTCCGGATACGTCAAGCAACGCCGGGGGAGAGGCGGTTTAACACAAGTGTGTACGCTGAACGAGAGACGAGTGCGGTTCACATTGCACAACGAGAGGCCACACACAGAGAAACAACGGCTCTTCTACTTCGCATTTGCAGCACCAACGGATTAATGATCGTTCAGATTAAATTACACGGCCCGCTGCATATCATCCGTGGCTCTCGCTGAGAGAAACGATCCTTCCGCAACGTAATACCGCAATCTATACCTTCATCGTTATCCGACAGCCAACATTCGCGACATCCCTTTTTTTCTCCCAGCTGACCAATGAATTTGAAAATAAATTGGGGAAAAAAAACAATCGTGCCAATTTAAATTTGCACATCTCTTCCGTCCTCTTTTTCCATCGACAAATGATTTTCCTCAACGAGGAAAATTATTTCTTAAAATTGACGCGGTTACGTTTTTAATTACCCATCAAAAAATTAAGGAATACAAAAATTTTCCTAAACATGATTTCCATGATTATAAAGTGTCTAGGGGCAATAAACATAATCCTTGAATTTTTTTGATTTTTTTTTCCATCAATGTAAACGCTGTTTGCGATAAAAATGTGGAAAAAGGTCAAAGGACATTTTTTTTCTCATTTTAATGATTATGAAGTGTTCAGGGGCATAAACATGATCCTTTAATTTTATTCAAAAATTTGATTGCTTGTAACAAAAAAACCGTTCGACAGATGAAATTAAAACTTTACAGGGTTTTTGTGGATATATCGAGCTGTAAGAGTCGGGCTGAACATAAGTCGTTCTGTCAATATTTTTTATTTAGCCGTTGATTTTCTAAAAAACCATAAACAGCCCTTTTTCCCCTGTTTTTTCAAATTTATGGCAAGGGAGGAAATTTTTTTTTTCGAAAAACCATCGTCAATCCTTGTAGAGCTTTAATTCAAGATTTTGAAACCCCTTTTTTATTTTCTGTGCGATCATTGTTTGCAAAGATATCAATGGTCGAACACAAAAGGATACTTTTTCATTAAAAGTCCGATATCTCAGCGAGAAATGATCACATCGAGGTCTGAACAAAAGCAAATTGGAGCTAAAAATACAAGCTATCCGGTCCATGCAATGGTTTAGTAGGACATTTTTTTTTCAAGTAAATGCAGCCAAAAAGAAAGTAATAAAAATTTGTCAAATTTTTTTTTCTCACTATTTCTTAGGATTGCGTGAAACCTGTAGCTTAGAAAATTTGTTTGCTGATAGATCTTAAAACTAGAAACTTGAATCTTCAAAATGCTTTTTTTGAGACCTCGATACGACCATTCTTCACTGAAATACAGCATTGTTAAAAACCACTACAAATTTAGGAAATTTGTTTGATCCCTTAATTTTTTTCCATTTTTTCTCACGTTTATCCGCGCTAAATCGTAGAAAAAATTCGGAATTGGTGGAAATAGGTAAAAGAGTTTGGGGATTCCCCGAACCAAACCGGAAAACTCAATTCCGCCAAGTTTTCCGATCGATGCTGAAGCTTCGATTCAACGCTGCAGGGCAGAAAAAAGCGCCACGGTAATTTTTTTTTTTTGGGTAGTTTTTTTTATAGGGAATTGTTTCCAACGTGTTCTCATTAATGCACCGCAAAAACCGAGTCCCCGGGCCTCGGCCTGTACACGCGAAAAAAAC
This sequence comes from Alloplasta piceator, assembly GCA_946863875.1. Taxonomy (NCBI): domain Eukaryota; kingdom Metazoa; phylum Arthropoda; class Insecta; order Hymenoptera; family Ichneumonidae; genus Alloplasta; species Alloplasta piceator. Next base: position 5,019,618 of record OX333078.1, read on the forward strand.
AGCATTCAGCCGCTATGCAATTTGTCGCAGAAAAAGAGAAAATGTGACCCGAGCTAATTGGTTTTTTTTCTTCCTCCTCCTCCTCTTTCGTCTCTTTCTCGTCGCGAAATCCTTGGATTATTCGGTCCCGAGAGAATTAGTTTCCGTTTTGGTGTTTTATTTTCCATACCACGTTCGAATATATAGTTGAGGGATGGACGACGAAAACAGCTCTCGTGAACGAAGAGGAAAAATTCTTCGCAGACATTCGAGCTACTTCATTCGAATAGAGATAGAGAGAGATGACGACAAAAGGTGGCAGTCTAGATAGGGAAAAAAGTAGCGTCGGTGATAGTTTCGGGGGGTACTTGTGTGCATGTGCGCCTATAGTTGTGTGTGTTCGACGTTGGGGTGGTTTGGCGCTCTCGTCGCTCTCATGGGGTTGAACGCGAGAGAGGGAGAGAGAGAGAGAGGGCTCCGCGGGCCGTTGGGGGTGCGGAGCCCCCGTGAGCAAGTCAGTGCGCGGCGAGGCGCGCCAGCTGCCGCACGTCATGATTCTACCCCAGGTGAGCAATCACAATGGATTCTGTGTAACACCGATAGAACACTAAAAAAATAAACAACGAAACAAGGAACCATTATTTCACCACAAAACACTTGTTCTTCATCCCCTCTGAAACCACCCTTATTCTCCGGCGACATTGCACCCTTTTGTTTCTCTCCTCACCGCAATAAAAACACTCAACACCGAAGACAGAAACTTATTAACTTTTTCAAAAATTCATCCCCTACATTCTCTTTTTTCCATTTACTCTCCATCAAAATGAAAACACTACAAAGACTTGAGATATTTTTTGTTCAATTTTTACTTTTTTCAAAGTCAACTCCCCACATTTTTATTTATTTTACACTATTTCCCAAAACTACCCCTTCTCATTGTTTAATCTTCACTTTTTTTTCGAAATTCAACTACCTCCAACTTTGCTCGATCTTTTCTTTTTATTTACTCTCCAGCACAATGAAAACACTACAAAGACTTGAGATATTTTTTGTTCAATTTTTACTTTTCCAAAATTCACCCCACGTTTTTATTTATTTTACACTATTTCCCAAAACTACCCCTTCTCATTGATTAATCTCAACTTTTTTCAAAATTCAACTGGCCCCAACTTTTTCAATCCTCTCTTTTTATTTACTCTCCAGCAAAATGAAAACACAAGACTTGAGATACTTTTTGTTCAATTTTTACTTTTTCCAAAATTCACCCCACATTTTTATTCATTTCACACTATTTCCCAAAACAACGCCTTTTTATTTTTTCCCACTAGAATAAAAACATTAGCTGATCTTTGATCTTTCGAAATTTCGCCGAATGTGACTTTTTTTTCTATTGTGCAAATCATCGAATGAATTTAATCGCGACGTTAAAACTATCAGTGAATTAATTACGTCCATTGTCGATATTACGTCTGGGAATATTTGTTGAATCGTAATTTATGCACATGCATCATGATCGTTATCATAATGGGTGTCGTCGTCATAACTCCGCTTATGAATATCGACGTAGGGGTATTTTCGAATAACCAGCAAACTCTCCTTCGTATGTGGGTGTTTGTGCTTGTGATAATCACCAATCTAGCCAATACCGTCAATTTCCTATTAGTTAACTAATCGATCTTCACATTCGAAACGCCCCGATAAACATTGGAAAGGAGATTACAGTGTTCGACGTCGAATCACCGCTCGAGGAAGGGTGTGTGATAATTGGGGGATGATTTCGTCCATACGTTTTCCCTCGTTCACCGTGTAAATCTTTTCTCTCTCGTCGAAGGTGCCGGGATTACATTTTTCTCCTTCACCATCATCGGAGTCAAGTCCCAAAGCCTTGACAAACGATTGTGGAAATAACGAGCCCTTTGAACATTTTCAACCCTCTGATCAAGATTTTGTTCCAATGCTGGAAGAGAAAAAAGACGAAAGTAATGTGAGCCTCAGAGACGTTTTTTGTTTCAAAATAATTTCGCCAAAAAACTACTTTTTTGAGTTCATCAGCCTTCCGCGAAAGAAAATTGTCATTCAAAAATAGCTGTAAAATAATCGTTTTTTTTTCAGTCTTTTAGTTGATTTTGATTTTGACGTCCCAATTGTAGCAGGAATTTTCTTAAATTTTCCTGCTGAAAATGAAAAAACTACCCAGCTTTTTACATTTTAATTGCTTTTTACTACAAGTTTTAATTATTTGCAGAAACCAATCGCTCTTTTGCTCAATCCCTTAATTCTGCCAAAGCCCACTGAGAAAACAACGTACCAAAATTTGTTAATTGTTAACAAATGTAAAGTTGAATACGGTGAAATCAATTATTTTTTAACAGCTAATAAATTAAATAAATATTTTTTAACAGTTAATAAATTGAACAAATGTTTTTTAACAGTTAATGAATTGAATAAATAATGCTTAACAGTTAATAAATTAAATGAATATTTTTAAACTGTTAATAAATTATTTTTAAACAAATAAAATATGTCTCAACGACTAACGAATTTTGTAACCATTCAGGAATACTTAAGTAAAAGTGCTAACTAAATATATTTCTTTACTATACAAATAAACTGTTTTCCCAGTGCAATTTTTTTGCACCCACAATCGCTGAATAATTGCTCAACAAGACAAAAGCAAAAAGTGTCTCAACAAGTAACTCAAGTCACTTTTCCATCCATTTATCTCTCTGTCTTTGCCAAATTAATAAATTGAATAAATGTTTTTTAACAGTTAATAAATTAAATAAATATTTTTCAACTGTTAATAAATTATTTTTAAACAAATAAAATATTTCTTAACGACTAACTAATTTTGTAACCATTCAAGAATACTTAAGTAAAAGTGCTAACACTGCTAACTAAATATATTTCTTTACCATACAAATAAACTGTTTTCCCAGTGCAATTTTCTTGCATCCACAATCGCTGAGTAATTGTTCAATTTCCTCAAGACAAAAGAAAAAAGTGTCTGAAAAAGTAACTCAAGTCACTTTTCCATCCATTTATCTCTCTGTCTTTGCCAAATTATGGTCCTCCAAGTGTCGAATCACTCGGATCTTTAAGGGGAAACACGAGCTTCTAATCAAAGCGCAAATTAGTGATTACCAGGAAGAATTTCTATAGTTTCGATTCTCCTTTCTTCGTCCAAGAATCTCGCGTTTCCATCGAGTCGACATCGTTAATTTTGGAGCATTCTCTGTAAGTTTTCTTCCGCACGATTTTCTCTTCGCGTGCGACCGAATTTTATCATTTGCGCACTCAGCAAAAAAAAAATAGTGGAATGAACTAGGAAAACAAATACGTTCAAACGAATATTTAGTTGGTAGAATTCAAAATTTTTTTGCCTGACCAATATTTTGGTCAACCGAAGCGCAGAATTATTCGAGAAACTAATTATTTAGTTAGACCAAAGAAAATATTTATTTGAACGTATTTGACTTCCGATTCAGTTCATTCAAACATTATTTTACTCAGTGCATCAATCGCGAGCGATTATAATCGTACGACAGAATTGATATACCGATATATTAATATTTCAAGATGAAAGGAGAGAGGGAAATTGAAACAACGACGAATCCAGATATTTGTGGAAAATCGTGCCGAGTTGGGAATCGCGTGAATGACTTCACGGTCGGAATGCGAAGTCGCAACAGGTTCCGACGGCGGAAGACGCCAAATACAATTTTCCATGGATCGCGTTACGCTGTTTAGTTTCCGTTTTCTCCCCTAACTTCCGTTCCCTCACGCTCTCGCTCTTCCAACCCCAAAACTTTGCCGACGATGTCATTTTGTGGGTATTGGTGCGCGTTTTCCACACAAGATCCTCCCTCTCCGCGTGACCCAATTTTTCATGAAAAATTTGAAAAACAACCCTCTCACTGCCCATCAGTGAAACTTTCACTCGGAGAGAGTTTTCCGTGCAATTAACAGATTTTCCCGAGTGTTTGCAGCGCACTTTGAAGATGATTAATTTTTAATTCGCGGACGAGTGAAAGTATCAACGCAAGAATTCGTTGATCGTCGTTTGACGCGCGGAAAATTATCGTGAGAAATTTCCCAACGAAATTTTCCTCGATGCTCAAGATGCGCGAGGATTAGTATAAAGAGTTTTTCGAGATTCAAAGGAGAAAGCCGGGCGTCTTTTAAATGCCGGGGGCGGGGGTGGAGGCGAGGGGCCTTACTTTGAGGTTGAATCGATTAACACGCTGGTCGAGTCGCCATTTTGAAAAATAAACGAGCCGGGCAGACGCGCTTGCTGTCGCTTCTTCGAGGATCGTTTGCCTTTGTATAATAAAATAACAATATACACCGCGCAAAAGTTTGGAAACACTCGTCCCCATTCCGCGCCGCACAAAAAGTTTCACTGCTCTTTTAAAAATGAAGATATTTCAATTCGACAAGCGGCGTCTCAAAGGAGACATATTCAGCTTCATATCCACTTTTCCAAAAAATGTTGTTGATTTTTTTTTAAATCCGGTACCCCCTTCGAAAAATAGTCGTTTTTCGGTTTTTTTTTTGGCATTAAAATTTTGGCGCATGACCCATGAAATTTTTGTTTAACTGTTTTTTGCATGGAAAACTTGTAGAGGGGAGTATAAACTTTAATTTCGCTTTTAAAAAAGTTTCGTACGATTTTTTTTTGCAAAAATATTTAATTTTTTGAAAAAACGAATTTATAAAATGTCGAGTAACAAATTTTCAAAAAAAAATCTGAAAAAATTTCATTGAATCCATACAACTTTTTACCCTCTTAGTGGTTTCTCGAAAACTCAGTAGTTTCAGGGTTGCGCGACATTTTTAAAATATGGTCGTTTTTTGCGAAAAATTGAATATTTTTGCGAACAAAAATCGTACGAAACTTAAAAAAAAACAAAATTGAAGCTTATACTCTCCCCTACAAGTTTTTCATGGAAAAAAGTAGAAAAAAAAAACGTTTAAAAAAATTTCATGGTTCATGCGTCAAAATTTCAACGCTAAAAAACCCGAAAAACGACCATGTTTCAAAAGGCGTGCTGAATTTAAAAAAAAAATTGAAAATTTTTGTTGGAAAAAGCGAAATGAAGCTGAATATTTCCCCTTTGAAAGGCCGCTTGTTGAATTGAAATATCTTCATTTTTAAAAGAGCAGTGAAACTTTTTATGCGGAATCGGGGCGAGTGATTCCAAACTTTTGAGCTGCAAAGTTCATGTTTTCAGACTTTAGCGTCATTTTTTTGATGAGCATTAAATAAGTTGGTTTCCTGGCCAAATAAAGTTTTCTGTCAGTAAAGCTGCCTATATTTTGCAAAAGTTAATGAAGAATCAATGAAAGATACAATTTAGATATTTCAAAAATATTTTCGACGAAAAATTGTCTATCTTTGAAGCACTTCTTATTTTTTGTAATATCTGTGATGAATCAGAGGATATCAAAGATTTCTCGAGGTAAAACTGATTTAACTTTGACGGGACAATTGTAAAAAAAATCCTTAAAAAATGCTAATGGCCTCCATCCGAGCGGAATTTAGCCCTTTTAGGGAAAAAGGTAGAAAAATTTCAATATGCAGGACAATTGAAAGGGGACTCTTCTTTCAAACGCCACGGTATGTGCATATAGCAGCCAGACCATGAAAATCCGTTCAGTGATCCTTTTTTTCTAATTAATATCGATTCATCCGCCTGTTCGTTCGATTATACCGTCGAGGCGTGTGATTACCTCTACACAAAAATACCTCCATCTATATGCAAACACACTGGATTCTATCTCTATAGATTTATGTTGAAATTGCAGCGTGCTTTGGCTAAATCGAAAATTCTCAACACTATATCGGTATTATATATACATACATATATATAGTGCAGCCCAATCAAACGAAACGCGCCATAACCACCAGGTGCCGGCAATGTTTTGCACGCAACGTACAACCGAGTCCCATGCAGAAATTTCGATAGGGACACCCTACGTCCCATCAAATCCCTGTCGGGATTCGGCATGGACTCCCCAAAACGGGCGTCCCTATGGGGATCCCTATCGGGATTTGCTATAGATTCCCCAAAACGGGCGTCCCTATGGGGGTCTCTATCTAGGATTTACTATGGATTCCCCAAAACGGGCGTCCCTATGGGCGTTCTTATTAGGATTTGTTATGGATTCCCGAATACGGGCGTCCCTATGGGCGCTCCTATCGGGATTTGCTGTGGATTCCCCAAATCGGGACTCCCTATTAAAATCCAGGTTGCATCGCCATATGGCGTCACTCTCATTTACCATGTCCCCATAAGATTCCTATGTGGATCGAGTATGACGGTCGTAGGTCTGGATCATATAGATGGCGTACTCGTGAGCCGTGCGGGATTTAGTATTATTACCTGTGCGATGCCAGTGAGGTTATGTCGTGTGTTTATTTTGTGCTTTCAATATATTTGGTGATCTGATTCTATTATTGATGAACAACGAAATGAATGAGCGTGAGAAAACTCGCATTCGCGTACAACGATGTCGGAAAATACGTCGGGAAATTAATCTTGAACTGCAACGCCATGCCGAAGCACGTGCTTCAATTCCAGGTTAGGAACAATACAAGTTTTCCACCGTTTTGATAACGATTATAATAGTTAATAAATATTTATTATTCATTAAAAATAAATACTTGAGATTGGGAGCTTTGTAAAACCTTTCACAGACTTTAACAAAATAAAAAAATTAATATAAATTCTAATAAAAATCCCGGTTCGGTATCCCTACAGGATACCGTTTGGTATCCCTACAGGATCCCGGTTGGGTATCCCTACAGGATCCCGTTTGCGTATCCCCATTCGAATCTAATGGGCGGATGTTACAATCACGATTGGAATCCAATCTGACGTCGCATTAGATCCCGATGGGGAGGCCGGGATGCGCGCCAGAATCCCACCGGATCCCTATCGAAATTTCTGCATGGGGTATCGACGTTACGTACAATAATAACGAGAGTTTAGTTTTTCAACGTACAGCTTTTTTTTCAACGACACTAATACAAGGACTATAAATCATAACCTCAAAAACAGGATATTCATGTCGTTTCCCTTATCATCCGCCATTTTGTTGGTATTCGTATCGACATTACGTATAATAATAACGAGAGTTTAGTTTTTCAACGTACAGCTTTTTTTCAACGACACTAATACAAGGATTATAAATCATAACCCCAAAAACAGGATATACATGGCGTTTTCCTTATCATCCGCCATTTTGTTGGTATTCGTATCGACGTTACGTATAATAATAACGAGAGTTTAGTTTTTCAACGTACAGCTTTTTTTCAACGACACTAATACAAGGATTATAAATCATAACCTCAAAAACAGGATATTCATGGCGTTTCCCTTATCATCCGCCATTTTGTTGATGTTCGTATCGGGGTTACGTATAATAATAACGACAGTTTAGTTTGTCAACGTATAGCTTTTTTTTCAATGAAAGTAATACAAGGACTATCAATCATAACCTCAAAAACAGAATATTCATGGCGTTTCCCTTATCATCCGCCATTTTGTTGATGTTCGTATCGGGGTTACGTATAATAATAACGAGAGTTTAGTTTTTCAACGTACAGCTTTTTTTCAACGACACTAATACAAGGATTATCAATCATAACCTCAAAAACAGGATATTCATGGCGTTTCCCTTATCATCCGCCATTTTGTTGATGTTCGTATCGGGATTACGTATAATAATAACGAGAGTTTAGTTTTTTAATGTATAGCTTTTTTCAACGACACTAATGCAAGGATTATAAATCATAACCTCAAAAACAGGATATTCATGGCGTTTCCCTTATCATCCGCCATTTTGTTGATGTTCGTATCGGGGTTACGTATAATAATAACGAGAGTTTAGTTTTTTAATGTATAGCTTTTTTCAACGACACTAATGCAAGGATTATAAATCATAACCTCAAAAACAGGATATTCATGGCGTTTCCCTTATCATCCGCCATTTTGTTGATGTTCGTATCGGGGTTACGTATAATAATAACGAGAGTTGAGTTTTTCAACGTATAGCTTTTTTCAACGACAGTAATACAAGGATTATCAATCATAACCTCAAAAACAGGATATTCATGGCGTTTCCCTTATCATCCGCCATTTTGTTGATGTTCGTATCGGGATTACGTATAATAATAATAACGAGAGTTTAGTTTTTTAATGTATAGCTTTTTTCAACGACACTAATGCAAGGATTATAAATCATAACCTCAAAAACAGGATATTCATGGCGTTTCCCTTATCATCCGCCATTTTGTTGATGTTCGTATCGGGGTTACGTATAATAATAACGACAGTTTAGTTTGTCAACGTATAGCTTTTTTTTCAATGAAAGTTCGCGCTGGAGGAAGCTCGGCCTTTCGCAATTTATTTTTTTCGACTTGGTTCCTGTCCTTGTATATTAACAAGGATGGGGCATCTTTCACGATTTCTTTTCGTGAAAATGATTGCGGAGATATCGCGGTTTCGTGGCATATATAAATTATATTACCACGGGTATGTCGCAGCGATCGCGATTGGTATTTCCCGGCACGTGCCACGATATTTCATCTCTTCCTGTCGCTTTTTTCCTCCCTCCCGCCATATTACATTGAGACATTTCTCTCACTCTCGTCTTTTGATCTCTCGCCTTTCCCGGCTTTCTCGTCATTTCTCTATAAAAGTTTCTTCCTTTTGGCCCGCGTAATATTGCGCTTTCTCTCGAGCTCTGATCATTCTAGTTTCCTATGTCCCCTCCTCCCCTCCCCTCCCCTCCCCTCCTCCCCTTAACCTTTCGTTCGTTCCACGTTATCATCTCGTTTGTGTTTAGCTCACTGTGTCTCTCTATCGGGAAAATGATCTTGAAAATCGCTCGCGCACGACTTTTGTCCCGCGTTCGCTTGCCCTGCAAAATCCACATCTGCACCCCCGAGAGCGATAAACGAGCTCGGGAAACTCGAACTTGAGCCACCTCTGCAAAATCCCACGCAAAACGTTATCCGAGTATTTTTATACCGTGGATGTGCGAATACGTACGGGAAATTTCATGGGAAATCGAATTCGCAAAATCTTATTGCAAATAAACTATCGGGGGATGCAAAAAGATTTCCTGGAATAATTAAGGGGGGTCAACCCATATAAATGGTCGAAGATGACGAGGAATTTAGGGATTTTTTTCCAACGCAACTACCGTACCAATCGTTTTCAACTTTGGAGGCTATTTTATTGTACATCCGAAGACTTGAAACACTTTTTTTTAAATCGAAAATAAGTATTCATCAGCAGCCTGCAACCAATCGTTGCTGAACGAATTTTTTCCACGATGTGTCGAATTGCGGCAGCTTTAGTTTTTTTGTTTTTCATCCAAAACAAAAAAATCAGAAACTTTTACATTCTACATAAAAGTACGCTGTCGATGAACCAAGAATAAGTTTCAAAAGTTGAATATTGTAATAATGGCGACCACTCAGATAAAAAAGGTCGCATTTTCACCGAACATTTTTATGCAAAAAATGATTGTTAAATTATTTATTTTTTTTGAAAATGAAGGTTTATCGACGAGGGTTTGCAATGATATGTGTCTAAAAATATTTGATTGAAATGAAATTCTTCGCTTCGACCATTTATATGGGTTTCCCCCCTCAAGGGGTTGAAAATTGAAATTGAAAAAACAAATTTTATCTATTAGTAGATCATTACAGCTCGTGATTGAATGAAGAATTTCAAAACATTGAAATTCCAATTTCTTACAGAGTTGTATACAAAACTGTACAATTTTTTGTACAATGTACATCCCACACTACGTTTAACCTTGTAAAATTAGTCCCAATCGAAAAAACCTTTTTTCAATTCACCAGTCAATCCTATTTTGAAGAAGGGTGCAAAATTTCCATAAGAAAAGGAATTGACTCTCTCTTTGCCGTACTGAACTCCAATTTACTGTTCAATGTCGTTGGAACAAGGGAATATTATATTACCGAAGGTTTCTTTCAATCGAAACTGCAAATCACTGGAAAATGGAGAAGTCAAACAGGAAGATCCAATAGAACTACAGAAAAAGCTTTTCCATTTTTTGAATGAAATCTTTTTCCAAAAATTCTCTCTTAAAATTAATTTAAAAAGCGTCAAATGATTTGTTAGCTAATTTACATCGTTGAGGATTGTCATTCGGAATTTTTTTTAATTTTCTCAAAATTTCCTTTCGACCCTCACTCTCTCTTTCTCTTTCATATCTGAACAACAAATTAATCTTCGAATTCGTCGGAACAACAGAATATCGTACCACATTCCATTAGTTTTTGAAAAATCATCTCCAACATCTTCAAAAATAGTGTTTCAAAATTAGCGTTAGAATTTCCATAGACTTTTCTCAAATTTCAAAGAATTTTTTCAATTTCAAAGAATTTCTCAGACTTTTACTCCGATTGTCTTGAACCTTTGAGTAAATATTCTAGATATACTTTTATTACATAAAATTTTTTTTTCAAATCTTTGAAATTTTCAAATTCATGTAATCCCTCGACCATTTTAATTCCCAAAATTACACGAGTCGAATGTTCAAGTTGCAAAAATAAAAAACCTGCCAATAAACATAAACCCATGGACATACTTTGTGGCACGAAAATCCCAAAATCTAATATATTCCAAAGATATGAAAAAAAAAGTTTCAAATCCGGCCAGGATGATTTAACGATGGGATTGTTCAGAAACATAGAGATATGAATCGTCGATTGCGAACTTCTGACGTCTATGGACGATAAATAAGTACCTTTTGAAAGAAAGTTGATATCTCAAAAATATCGGTTTCTCAAGTTCTTTCGGAAACAGAGACGCGAGGGGAAGATATATATTCGAGCGGCGCTTAAGCGCACTATTTTGAAGAAGATAAAAGTAAGCTATTGACCCCAGCAGTTTTGCTCCAGTGACTCAAACATGACAAGGAAGAGGCCAAAGGGAAGAAGAAGGAAATATGGCAATTTCGGGGGCTCAATTGGACGCAGAGAGGGTCGCGACCCTCCCCAAGCTATTCACTCTTTCTGTGGGTAAAATTTGGGGGGGGGGGGGGAATCCTCGATTGGAGGTGCCCGAAAATTCAACTTTGGACTCGCGATTTCGATCCCCCGAGGATTATCCAACGATAAGCGCGCGTGTGTGAGCGTGTGTGTGTGTGCATTCCATCGGCCTGAACTTGCTCTATCTCTATCTGATGGGCGAGAGAGAGAGAGAGAGGGACAGGGTAGAGATATCATATATCGATATGGCGCGCTTGACAAATCTATCGACCTCCCCCGATCCTCCGAATGGCGGATCTCCATCGAAGCACCAGCAATGCTCCAGCGAGAATTTATTTCCACGAAATTGATCCGGACATGTAGAGGAACTCGGAAGAGCATGATCAAAAGGGAGGGACGGAGGGAAAGGCCTAAAAGAGAGATGTGGAGCTCTCTATCAGTGATATTCCATCGGAAGGTTTACCTTCATTTGGAAGGTTTTTTCACCCTTTGGAAGGTTGAAGGAAGATTTTTGAAAAACCGCTGAAATTGCCGAAGCCGAAGGCCCAAGGCCCAAGGCCGAAGGCCCAAGGCCCAAGGCCGAAGGCCGAAGGCTCAAGGCCGAAGGCTCAAGGCCGAAGGCCCAAGGCCGGAGGCCCAAGGCCGGAGGCCCAAGGCCGGAGGCCCAAGGCCGGAGGCCCAAGGCCGGAGGCCCAAGGCCGAAGGCCCAAGGCCGAAGGCCCAAGGCCGAAGGCCGAAGGCCCAAGGCCGAAGGCTGACGACCGAAGACCGAAGGCCGACGACCGAAGGCCGATCACTGCTCTCTATCGTGGAATTTGCGCTATGTCGGCGGACGAATTTGTATTGTTCGGTACACCCACATTTTCGACAAGTGTTACGCGCTGGTTGCATTCATTTATTCTCTATATATATGTATATGGATAGAATGCCCGTGGAATTTGCGTACATGGTTCGTTCTCCTCGTGTTTCACGCTTATACGTACTTTCCATTATTCGAATTTTCCATTTTCCAGTGATTTGCATTTTCGATTAGAAGAAATGTACAGTCGTGATATGAAAGTCTCTTGTCCCAATGAATTTGGAGATTAAATTGCGATTCTGTAGGAGAGAGAGAGAGAGAGAGAGAGAGAGAGGGACGAGAAAGAGGGAAATTAATTGATTCATTGATTGAATTTTTATTATGCCTTGGAAGAATCTTTAAGCAAACATAGAAATGCTTATGACAATACAAAAATGTACACTGCCGTCCAAAAATTGGGAAACACTCGCCATGATTCCGCTTCGCACAAAAAGTTGCACTGCTCTTTTGAAAATGAAGGTATTTTAATTAAACAAGCGGCGTTTCAAAGGGGACATATTGAGCTTCATTTATCTTTTTCCAAAAAAAAAATTTCGTTTTTTTTAACCCGGTGCGCACCTTGAAACAGTTTTTTCCGACTTTTTTTTGGCGTTGAAGATTTGGCGTACGACCCATGAAAATTTTTTAAAATTGTTTTTCACATGAAAAACTTGTGGAGGAGAGTATAAGCTTCAATTTCGTTTTTAAAAAGTTTCGTACGATTTTTTTTCACAAAAATATTCAATTTTTCGTAAAAAAAACTATTTATAAAATGTAGCGTAATTCTAAATCTACTGGGTTTTCGTGAAATCACTAAGATGGTAAAAAGTTGCATACAATCATTTTGGATTTGATGGAATTTTTTCAGAATTTTGTTTCAATTTTTTTTTTTATATCGACAAAAAAAAATTCGAAAAAAATGTTGATAAAAAATTTCTAAAAAATTTTATTGAATCCAGAATATCTGTAGGCAACTTTTTACCTTCTTAGCAATTTCTCGAAAACTCAGTAGTTTCAGAGTTACGCTACATTTTATAAATATGGTGGTTTTTTGCAAAAAGTTGTATTTTTGCGAAAAAAAATCATACGTAAATTTTAATGCCAAAAAAAAGTCAAAAAACAAACATATTTCACTAGACGTACCGGGTTCAAAAAAAATCGATTTTTTTTTTGGAAAAAACAAAATGGAGCTGAATATGTCCCCTTTGAAACGCCGCTTGTTGAATTAAAATATCTTTATTTTTTACAGAGCCGTGAAGCTTTTTTTACGAAGCAGAATCGTGGCGACTGTTTCCAAACTTTTTGATGGCAGTGTACATGATAAACAAAAGATTGATGAAAGAAAAGCAAATAAAAATAAAAACAAAAGTCATAGAGAGTAATAACTAAATAATAAATAAATAAATAAAACATGAAGATATTATTAGTGGCGGAAGATAACTCAGCGAGAGAGAGTTGAAATAAAAATTGAAATAAATTAATCGATTCCTGATTGACAATCTTTAACAATGTAAAGTGAATGAAAAATTATTTTACGCTTTTAAAGGTGATTGAGAAAATTTTTGGATTCTTTTTAAAAAATGGAAAAGGATTTCTTTAATAGGATGTTTGGTTTTTTTTTTTTTTTTTTTTTTAGCGAGCGAAATCCTCATCAATTTGTCCACGAAGATTGATTCGTAAAAAATTCACAAGCTCGCCACATGTGCGCGTTAATTGAACTGTCCACTACTGTCGTTCGATTGCTTTATCTCCTCTCTTAATTATATTTTACGATTGAATCGGGCAAGGCAGAAATTCGCGCCTCGCGTTTAACCGATTCCTATATTTTATCGCATATAGCGCCCAAGTAAAATATCATCGCACTTTTTTCCCATTAATCATGCACGCCATCGTCAAAAATTTACAAACAACTGGCGCAGGAATTCTGATTGAAAGAATCGCCCGGTAACTCGGTAACAAAAATAAAACGGTGTAAAATTTACAATGCTCACAGCCCGAGCGTATTTATCGGTGCGAGAGAGTTTTCAAGTTTTTTGTGCTGACTATATATATATATATTTATACGTCTCTGGAACCGGAACGCGCGTTTATAAAACAATAAATTCCGTATAAAGCGTTCACCATAATTCCAGCGCATTTCCCCCCGATTCGGCAAAATGTTTATGCTATTTATCGACCCAGCGCATTTTAATAACAACTCCGGCAAATGAAAATTTTTCATCGCAAAAAATATAATTTCATAACGACTTTTTAATGAAAAGTAAACGGCACGTGACCGAAATATCATGAGAGAAATTTCGTTTTAAAGAGCTTAGGGGAAATCAGTTAGTGGCTCTCCATAAATTTGGAGCTCAGACGAAGAGCTGAATATCAATATCTTTTTCTAACGAGAGTATTGAGTTGGGGAGGTCGAAAATTTGCACACAATTAATACAACAATTTATTGTATTTGACTTTTTTTTTAATTTACAAATATTGATAAACAATGCGGGAATCATCACAACAATAATATGTTGGGTAAATCCATTTTCAAAAAACATAATCAAAACCGTGCCCGAATTATCTGTGAAAGCTTCCTATCAATCCGAATTACCTTGTACGTACACGAAAGTTGTGTACTTTTGTTAAGTACTTTTCCAATTCTCGTTGTTTCTATCTGGCTATTGAAGAAGCACTTAACCTCCTCAGCCTCTCCAACCGTAATATCGTTTTTTTTCTCCCCAAATTAAAGTAGCATTATATAATACCTTCGTAAGCCGCTTTTGCCCAACATTATATTTCGTTATTTCTCCGTTTGCACTCGAAGGAATTGTACGAACTACTCTGGAAAAAAGATGAATTCGCAATTTTCTGCCCTGGAGGTGACTCGAAGGCGACATTAGACACAGTCAAAATAGTAACGGGAAATAACTTTACAAAATACTACAAGATTTACAAGATACTACATCTAAATCCAAGTTATGAATTACGATGGAATAGTCATTGACATTTTATCCATAATTTATAATAAATAATGTTACAAAAGAAATGCCAATGGAGTCAGAACTGTCAGTGCGCATGCGCCGGGTAAACAGCTGACGCAGCGTTACGACGCCATGACAGCTGACAACATAACCTCAATCATTTTCGATTTTAATCGGTTCTCGATGAAAATTCTCGAAAAATACCCATGGCATGACCCAATTTTACAGATATTATTGAAAAGATTATGATTTTATCCTGCGGTGCTCGATTTTTGAAGATTTTCAGTTTTCATAAAAAGATATCGTGTCGTCCGGTGAAAATGAAACGAACTCCCGTAAGAGCAATGTTAAAAAATCAGACATTGAAATTTCAAGGGGTTGCTTGTTACGTCTTGAAACAACACCCTCTCCGGTCTTTCAGTCCACTTTAGTTGAAGCGATCTTCAATCGTATAAGTTACGTCCTATCTCTGGTCACCACTCGATTCTCGTATCTCGTGAAGATCATGCCAATTTTCCTTCCCTCCCTCGTGTTATGTATCACCTTATTTCCTCCCTATTATTCCAGAGTTGTCGTGGCCCATATATATTCCTACAATGGTGAAAAAAACCCCTCGGTTGAGCTACATGGCTTTTCCGTCGATACAATGTGATTCGACGAAATTGCATGGTCCCTGCCACACGCAGAACGTCACACATTCGACGGGAAACGTTCCATTTCTATTCCCGATACGTAACACACGAAACCCCTCGTTTAACTTTCTGCTTTTCTTCCCAATTATATATATATCTATCTGTATATGAGGCATTCCATACGAAATCGACCAATCCGTGACCCCGACCATTTTTAATTTTGTTGAAAATTTTCTTTTTTTTTGTACGTACTGAAAGCGATCTTTCAGATTTTTTTTACATTTTTGTCTCAACCATTTCGACCACAATAAATTTTTCAAAATTTCACACCATTTTTTTTCAAATGCGCATAACCTTTTAAAAAACGGAGATATCAAAACAAGATAAAAGATCATTTTGTTTCATCTTGAGTTGTAGTTTCATGAAAAAAATACAAAAAAAATATCGAAATGAATTTTCATATGTTTTTTCCAGTTTTAAACCCAAAATATTTTCTTTTTAACTTGGACCATTTTTTTTTTTTTTTAATTCACCACTTTTCAAGAGACATCTTTACAAGTACTAAAAAATTCGCAGCTCATGATATTCTAAACTTGTAATTGTTATGCGCATTTGAAACAAAAAATTGCGTGAAATTTTGAAAAATTTATTGTGATCGAAAGGGTTGAGACAAAAATATAAAAAAAATTCTGAAGCCTGCTCACAGTACGTACAAAAAAATAGAAAATTTTCAACAAAATAAAAAATGGTCGGGGCTACGGATTGGTCGGTTTCGTATGGAATGCCCAATGTATAAAAATAAATCAATGTTTTTTTTATCGAAAGCCGCCTTGGAGACCCACAAAAAGGTACACTTTGAGGGCTCTTCGATGCACGACGATTGGAACGAACAAAAATGGCGCCATAGATCGCTACAAACAACCCCACAGCGATCGTAAATCATCGCTTTAGCACATGGCACACATTTATGTACTCCTGTGTGCATGTGTAAGTGTGAGTGAGTTTGAGGAGCCTTTCGGGAGAGAAATATCGACCAATTTCACCTTATCGTCGATACTATATATTTGACCTTCGATAAATTACAGTGTCCTGAGGATAGGCGTGAATAAAAAAAAAATAATAGAAAAACCTCAATTTTAATCTGGTCGTTGCTTTTCGGTCCTTCGATCATACCTTCACCTGATTCGTCTGATAACACGGAGCAAAGGCCCCGACATTTCGGACAGGGGACGAATATATTCTCCAAGCTTTCAAGTGGTCGCCAACCCTCCTTGCTCTCTCTCTCTCTCTCTCTCCCCCCCCTTTCTCTCTATGCATATATACACAAGAGCTCGGGTGAAATGTTCTGTGTTTGCCCAAGTCCCGTTCAGCATCTGTTCGTATTGGGATGTGTGTGTGTGTGTCTGTGTGTTTGCACCCTTCGAAGTTTCCCTGGCACAACTCTCAGAAACCTCACGAGCTTTTCGCGCAGTGTCAAAAGCACACTCCAAATTGCCTCGGGGAGTTTATATGCACGAGGACAAACCCAGTTGCTCCCAAATCGGACAGTTGCCCTCGTAAATTCATCGAATGAAGAAAACGAAACTGGAGGTTCACACTGTAACTCCATAATTACAAATTCCTGTTGACCCCAGAGTCTCTAGGTGACCGGTCAGTTACTTGGATATATTACAGTACTTTAGCGTAGGGAAAACCAAACTAAACCCTTTTCGCTTTGATTTCAGTCAATCGTTTAAAACCAGAGCTGGGCAATACTTGAAGTACTTAAAACAAGTATTGTACATAAGTACTGTACTTCAAGTGCTTTTTTAAGTACAAGTATCAAGTACTTTTGAATGTGTTCTGCTGATGGTTGCATGTGCAAAGCCCTTGAATATGTAATTGAAAATAATATTTCGTGACGTCTGGACATACTGTCCCTCAACTTTCGCCTACGACAGTTTTTTTAAGACGAACACGAAGTTGGAGTAGTTTCAAAAATCCATGTATTGTATTCTTTATTTCTTCTTTTTCAAACCTGTATCAAAATAAATCGTAATTACAGTCGTCAATGCAATTTTTGAATTATTTTTAATACTTTGTCTAAATCCATCTGTTCCAATTTGCCTAACAACCTAATCTCAGTGTATTGCACAAGGTGAAAATATGTTTTGATACAAAAAGTACTCGAATAAAAATCAAATTGAGAATAAGAAATGAAATGAATAAGCACTGGAACTTACGAGATATACCTGAAAACTTAAAAAGTACTTGATACTTGGTGCTTGATTTTTCAAGTACTTGTACTTCAGGTATCAGGCTTGAAGTACTTAAAATCTGAAGTACTTCAAGTAATACTTCAAGTAACAAGTACCTAGTACTTCAAGGACTGCTGGTACTTGATACTTCAAGTACTCACGGTACTTTGGCCTTTGTACTTGAAGTACTTTCCAGTACTTTGCCCAGCTCTGCTTCTGTTCCAATTTGCCAAACAGCCTAATCTCAGTTTATTGCACAAGGTGAAAATATGTTTTGATACAAAAAGTACTCGAATAAAAAATGAAATGTAAGCACTAGAACTTTCGAGATATACCTGAAAACTTGAAAAGTACTTGATCCTTGGTACTTGATTTTTCAAGTACATGTGCTTCGAGTACTTTAAATCTGAAGTACTTCGAGTAATAAGTACGTCGTACTTCAAGTACTTACGGTACTTCGTACTTTGTACTCAAAGTACTTTCCACAGTACTTTGGCCAGCTCTGTTTAAAACTGCAAGAGACTCAATCACAGTAATAACTTGAGAGGAGCATTCTGCAATTAAGAAGAAGAGGAAAATGCAAATGAAACTCGACGTTCCATTGGGAATCGAGTTAATCGAAGCATGAAATATGACCGACTCGGGCTATCAAGCCTCAAAGCCAAACGCGTTATTTGGGGGTCGTGGTTATCCCCTTGAAACATTCGCCATAAATTATCGATACGATTTTCACACTCGACCGACCGTGAAAAATCACAATGGGAAAATATTTTCCGATCTTTTTCCGCATTAATCGCCAACCGACCCCAACGCGCGACCCACATGTAGCGCATACATTTCCATCCCCTTTTTTTCTATTTTCTTCATTCAGGCGCCAATTTTTAGACCCGTTCCTCCGGAGAAAATCTCCAAAATCTCAAGAGCCAATCTCGTCTCCTCTCTCTGCGATACCCTCTCGCTCTTATATATATAATAATAATAACAAAGTACCTTTGGCATATAAAATAGTTGAGCGAGGATGGTGCGAAATGAATGTAGGTCACAGTTGGATACTCCCTGGCAAAGTGGGGAAGATGACATTGTGACGGGGAGGAAAATTTTGAGGCATGATATTTTCTCGGGAAATGGAGCTGACAGATAGATGAGAGGGAGGGGGAGGAACTATGGCAAACGGGACGGAAAAGTTGGGGGTGAGAGCGCGGGAGAACCGTGGAACAGAGTCCGTGGTGTAGGATCCGATAGAAATGGACCATCATGTATATGTAATACACGCTATGAATATGGATGAGTGGCGAAAATATAAGGGGGAGGCGCAGCCAGGATGACCGGGATGGTAATGAAAGGAATGGGCATAAAGGAAAACGAGAAAGACTGAAAAATCTGTGTATGCAGTCGAGAGCTATATACGTTCCAGAATTAACTACCCAATTAGCAAGGCGCGAGCGACACAGGCACACAAAACACACCCACACAGTCACATGGAGACGTTTGTGTTACCTGGCGGGATTTAATTACTCGCTTCGGTTCTCACACTCAGTTGATACGCGTTCGTGTATGCCAACCATATGCAGACACTTTGGCTCCTGTGCAGACTTTCATATTTAACTTACACCAACGATCAGGGCACAATTTCGTTCGCCAGAATCATGAATGTACGCCCGCATCGATCCAAATACCAAAAATCAGATTTTTCAGCGTAGATTTTAGTCTACGATAGAGCGATCACATGATCCACTAATCTTTGCAAAGCTAGATTGTCCTAAATTTCAGCTACTCCAATGTTTAAAAATATCTTCTCACAAACAAAGCTCTTCGAAGTGCAGAATCAAACTCTTTTAATAAGTTTTAAACTCTTTTAATAAGTCTCCTATGTCTAGTAGAACGCATTCTGAAGTGAAATCCGTCTTATGAAAGTAACTGCCGTTGGCTCACTGCTACGGTCTATGTATATACCTATATTATGTATATGTGTGTGTGTTTGTGCTAGAATATATAGAGAAAGTTAAGAAATATAGGACCTTGGAGAATTGAAAAACCGAAGAATAACCCCATGCCGTTCTCTGGGTCTCTTCGAGCAACAGTTGGATGTCTTCTTTTGCTTCGATAGATAGCATAGGAAGTTCGCGTCCATTCACCCTTCGCTCGAGCTTGCCCTCTCAGTAGCGGAGATGCCCTCGTTAGTTGGCTCGGCATATCCATTATCCGCGTTACCCAGGGTTCAAGTCAGCTTCCTCTGCGCCACAACTCACTCCCTTTCCGTGCACACACAGACAGTGACTTCAAGACCCAACCATATATGCTTCTTCATAATACAACTCCGCCATACGTGCCATCTTATCATCCTCCCTGTGTCCACGTGCATTTATCCCCGGCGTACGATATCATATCGAAAATATTGGGGAGAGGAAGGGCAGATGAGAGGGAAAAGGCTGAGTCGATCAGCCAGCTATACCATATCATAATGTAGACCGAGGATCAAACCGGTGAAATTTAGAAGACCCAACCGCAATGTCTCCGATAGAGCTTTATATGGGCTTTACTCTCAGCTTGACCATACGCCAGAGCCGGGTCGAAGGCTTCCACGGGAATATCACCCTAACCCGTGTTACTGCTTCAGTTGCTACGTCGGCGCCGTCCTTGCGATTGCACCTTCGAAATTTACAACTAAAACCCTATTAATAGTTTATTAGGGGATTCCAATCCGCATATTTAACAGCCAACATCTCAGATTTTCCCTTGGTTATGGGCGAGTTGATGGAGCAATGAGAAAACACAAATTTGATGGGGAAACGAACGTGGTGGATCTGGCTATGGAGTTACTATTTTATTTAGAAATAAATTTATAGTAACAGCAAAATAATTCAGCCTACACTGATAAATCTTAAGGACACTTTTGGCCGTAGAATCGTTTAATTTTCGGATAACGCTAGCATTGCAACGCAAAAGTGGTTGAGGGTGGATCCGGATTACGGAGTCACTATTTAATATAGCAATGATTTCATAGTAACTCAACAGTAAAGCAATTAATCTTACACCGATAAATCTTGAGGACACTTTTGTCCGTAGAATTTTTTGATTTTGGACAACGCTGGCATTACAACGTAAAAGTGGTCGAGGGTGGATCCGGATTACGGAGTCACTATTTAATATAGCAATGAATTTATAGTAACTCAACAGCAAAGCAATTAATCTTACACCGATAAATCTTGAGGACACTTTTGTCCGTAGAATCTTTTGGTTTTGGACAACGCTGGCATTGTAACGCAAAAGTGGTCGAGGGTGGATCCGGATTACGGAGTCACTATATTTAATATAGAAATGAATTCATAGTAATTCAACAGCAAAGCAATTCAGCTTACACTAATACTTTTGTCCGTAGAATCTTTTGTTTCTGAGTAAAACTGGCATTTTAATGGGATAATAGTTAACTTATTTCCAATTGAATAAAAATTCTTTGCATTACGGTAACAGCCCTCGTCGAAAATCTTATGAAGCCGATGCTCCAACCTACCTGACTTTCACATCAAAGCCGGCCTCTTCGCAATTGAAGTACCTGTGCTCGATGTTTATTTGATTTTACGCTACTTTCACCGCGTTCACATTTGCCTCCAGAGGCATCTGCCAGCACCTCGTATTTTCCTACTTTATATAGATACACATACGAAGACAAACACACGGACACACACACCAACGTGTACTTATGCATTCGACAATCTTTTACCGCTCGAAAAGCGTATTTGCATACGCTCGTGAAACAGGAAAGTGCATATGCTGCCCGGAGGGACTGGGGCTGTCGCTTCATAGTGCAGCTATATTTATATTCCAGCGAGATATTTGAAAAATCAACGCGTGCAGACATTTATTTAAAAACCTTTTTCGAGAAATAGCGTATTCCTTCTCAACGGCGCGTATCTCCACGAATCTACGATTCAACTGAGCGGAAATAACAAAAAAACTTGTGAAAAAAAGTCATCCTGAAAAGTTTCCTGCCCAGATTTTTTGAATTTTTTTCTTTACAATGGGAGCAAATTGAGCAAAAGAAATGATGAAAAAAAATGAATGAGAAAAATGACCGACCTTTTTTCTTGGATTCGAATGAAGAGAATTTAAGGTTATTTTTAATTTCCGTCGAAATTGTTGCTATATAGGAAACAATTTCTAGATATACACTACAGCTCAAAAGTTTGGAAACTCTCGCCTTGATTCCGCGCTGCACAAAAAGTTTCACTGCTCTTTCAAAACTGGAGATATTTCAATTTTAAAAAAAGCGTTTCAAAGGGGACATATTCAGCTTCATTCCGCTTTTTCCAAAAAAAAATTATGATTTTTTTTGAGCCCGGTACGCTCTTCGAAACATGATCGTTTTTCGGTTTTTTTTTATTGGCGTTGAAATTTTAGCTCTTGACCCATGAAAAATTTTAAAAATTGTTTTTTGCATGAAAATCTTGTAGGCGGGAGTATAAACTTCAATTTCATTTTTTTTAAAGTTTCGTAAGATTTTTTTCGCAAAAAACGACGATATTTATAAAATGTCGAGTAACTCTAAAACTACTGGATTTTCGAGAAACCAATAAGAGAGTAAAAAGTTACATACAATCTTTCTAGATTCAATTAAATTTTTTCAGAATTTTGTTTTGAATTTTTTTTTTTTCGAAAATATCTTCACAGGAAATATTTTTGAAAACAAAATTGAGGAAAAAAATTCTGAAAAAATGTTATCAAATCTATAATAATTATATGCAACTTTTTACCCTCTTAGCGATTTCAAGAAAACCTAGTAACTTTAGAATTACGCTTCATTTTATAAATATGGTCGTTTTTTGCGAAAAGTTAAATATTTTCGCGAAAAAAATTCGTATGATACTTTAAAAAAAACGAAATTGAAGTTTATACTCCCCCCTACAAGTTTTTCATGCAAAAAACAGTTTAAAAAAATGTTTATAGGTCATGCGTCAAAATATCAACGCCAAAAAAAACCGAAAAACGACTACGTTTCAAAGAACATACCAGGTTCAATAAATAGCAATTTAAAAAAAAAAAAAAAAACAAAATGAAGCTGAATACGTCCCCTTTGAAACGCCGCTTGTTAAATTGAAATATCTTCATTTTTAAAAGAGCAGTGAAACTTTTTGTGCTACTTGGAATCGGTGCGCGTGGTTCCAAACTTTTGAGCGCTTGAATACAAATTATCCAACATTCGGAGCAAAATATATTTTTACTAATAATCCCTGCATGCGCTGCGTACTCCATTCTCACGGGAGACGATCCATATAATTGGTTTATGGAAAGTAATGTTTTAAACAGTGGAAAATGCTCCATAACTCCATGGGAAAATGGGGTCTGCTGTATAATTGAACGCAGCATGGAGAACGCATTAAGCTGGAACGAACGAACGATCGGTAATGCCAAATAAACGCGAATATGATTTCTGGCAGCATTCCTGATTTATTGCTCCAACGGCGTTTGTTTAATTGCATGTATATATATATATACAATGCACACATACATATGTATAATAGCTAGTGGCTTTGGTGCACGTCAGCGTATCAGCTTTCAATCGCCTCTACCTGGAAACGTCGTATTTTCCTCTCTCGTAGTTACCTCCAGACGCATTTCCGTCGGGTTTAATCCCGGGTGCGATATAAACGCTATCTCGTATAACTCTCCTTCTTCGCATCATATTTTCACTGATCCTTTGTATAATCTCCATTTTAGCAGTGGCCCAAACTCAGCCGAGTCGCGTGGGTCCCAAAGTGAGCTTGAACCTCTTTCCCTCAATCTTGGCTCGTGAACAGAAGCTTTGTCGGAAAAGCCATCGTTTCGCGCGCCTTATGGACGTAGACCTTGAGATGGATATTACAACACACCTAAAATCTTGTTATCGCTTATATACACGTCGTTGTGTACTCCATAGAGCTTTTCCCTATCGGTAAGCACACGGTTAATCTATAATATCCCTCGTACGCCTCTCTCTCTCTCTCTCCATAATGCCTGTCGTTTTCTCCGCGTTATCCCCAACATGTGTGTGTTATCGTCGGTAGAGTTCGTGTACCTGATAAACTGCACACGAATTCCCTTTCACTCCTGGGGATACCAACATTTTCACCATATACCTCCGCAATATCCATCGAGTCACTTTTTTTTCGTGCTCCGATTTTTTTCTTCTTCTTTCCTTTCTGCTTTGTACAACGTCATTCCTCGTTGAAAGCTCCCGCGTGCAATATGGTGTTTCGTTTCGTGAAGCTGACATTATACCCACTCGGGGAAGGTCAGTGTCCGACCTCGGTAGATATATAGTCACGAGGCCGATGTCCTCTTCGCACTCTTTCACCCTTTATTCACTCATACACACCCACTAATACAAAAATACACACAGATAAATGTAAAAACGCACACTTACACGCACGCACATACACTCACGCACACTCTCGAACACACTCACCTACACTCACAAACGCGCCAAATCTCTTTCTCTGCAGGATTACCTAGGGGGTTTTTTTCTTGTTTCGATTCACGCTCAGAAAGGGTTGTTTTGCAAGAATCACGTATGACGTGTGCGTGTGTGCGCGCGTGTGTGTGGGTGGGGGGGGGGGTGTTGAGGGTGGCGATGGTACCGGCTGGCGATTTCTACCAACAAGTCCCTGACTATTACACGACGACCCTATATTGTAACATAACACTTTCGCCGCCTACGTTTTCCCTCTTTCCCTCCGATCCTCCCTCCCCTAGCGGATCGGTGCAACCGTCGCATCACGGTTCCAATTCGGTGACTGGTTGTGTGTTTTGAAAATAAGAAACCCTAAAACCATTTGAAAGAAAAAGCAACCGTGAAACGACCATATTGAAACCGAACCATGGATTGGAATCGGTTCGATGAGAGAGTTACAAATGGGTTGTGGAACGAACCGGAAAGCAAGCGTTCGCTAACTGTGTGCAACCACATTAGTTCCGAGACTCGCCGCGAGATGTCGCAGAAAGCGAATGCTTAGTCCCATGCGGAATATGCACAGAGTATGCTTATCTAGAGGAAGCATGTAGAGAGATTTATTTCTCTGTCCCCATGAAATGAAATCGACCTTCATGGTCAATAGAATGTAATGGTTGTTCTTTTTCGGTTCTTTATCGGGTCTTTTTTTATTCTTGATCGCGGTCCCGTTTCGGTTCTCTCCCAGTTCGTTTCGAGTTATACTGTGGTTCTTTTTAAGTTGTTTTCATCAAGCTACAAGCTTCTATGGACCATCACGTTCAGGACATGAGGTTATAAAGAGGTTCGTTTTGCGTTCGTTTTTGTTTCAAACGGACCGGTTCTTTTTAGGTTACATCTGGTTGCATCGATCCGCCAGGGTTTACCTCTTATTCCCTTCAAATCCCAATTCAAGAGGGAACGCTTTTCCAGATTCAAACACAACCAAATACCCCGAACGCACACCTGTACTCATCTTCCACTTTCGCTACTCTCTGCTTTTCATTTGTTTTCCTTCCAAATAAAGGGAGCTTTGTCTTTGTACATAAATTGCCATTCCAGATTTGACAGCGTCTTCAAGAGGTCGCAATTTGTCGGGAAATGATATTTAGAAAAAAATAACCCTGCCGTGTTTGGGTGTGTTTTAGGGGCGAACGGCATTTGTATTATTCGAATTATTCAAATAATTATTTTTTGCTCTTACACTGATCGATTTCGATGAAGAAATTATGAGCGATTAAATTTTTATAAAACATAACTTTTAAAAGAAAGTTTCATTACCAATCTTTTAATAAAATGTTAAATTAAAAATATTTTTTTTAAATATTATGAAAATCGTTAGAAAAATTAACAAATAAATGCAATACGCTGAATATTAGTCGAGTGTAATTTAGTTTTTCAAAAGTTATACTCTTTTTATTTATCTGCAATATATTTCTCCCAAATTTTGAAAAAATTTTAACGACATAAAAAAAAGTGAATCGTTATCTTTATTTTCTTTTTCTCAGTTTTAGCAATTATTGAATGGTAAATAAGTAATGATTTTTTATTGTTATGATGGATTACTGTTTTTCTTCCTCGTTCTGAAATCTGGCTTTATTTTCCGCTACTTACATTAATTTATTCAATAATTCTTGTGGCTTATAATAAATATACATGTTAAAAAGTTACATAACAGTACGATTGAGAAGAAATAATTAGATAATACTAAACATAAAAAATGCCTGAAAAAATAATTTAAAAACGTTCTTACTTTCTTTCAACTATCGATTAATATTTTCGAAATTCGGAAAAAAAAAATATTGCACATCAATATGAGAGTATAATTTAAAAACTTCCATGCACTGAAAAATACTGAAGAAAAAGATAATAGTAAATGGAATCACTAAAAAAATAAGAATAAAATTTCACCTTTGACTACAATTCGATTAACAGTTTTATTTTGGGGGTGTGTGAATATTCGATTTTACG
Organism: Alloplasta piceator; assembly: GCA_946863875.1. Lineage (NCBI taxonomy): Eukaryota > Metazoa > Arthropoda > Insecta > Hymenoptera > Ichneumonidae > Alloplasta > Alloplasta piceator. Next base: position 5,045,736 of record OX333078.1, read on the forward strand.
AATTGTTCGAGCCGAATCAAATCGAATTATTCGAATTACTTAAAAATGCGCATAATTTTCTTCGTCGTCGAGCTTCCTTCATGAGGAAGCCACTAAGCTCCTCATCGGAGGTCAACCCGAGGAAACTGTTCGTAAGGGTTGAGAATGATGGGAAAAAATGATGGAGCGGCAACTTTTCTCATTTGCAGGATTTCTCGTTGTGCTTATTGAATTTTTCTCTCGAGCTTCCAGCTCTGTTTTCGTGCGGGAAATTTGTAAAAATTTAAGGGTTGCAACGGATCATGTGGGTGTGGCAATGTTTCATAATACCGTCGGGCACAAACGTGCCAAATAGAAACAGCAACAGGAACAACAACAAAGTTATACGACGTTGCATGGGCGAGAGAGCATCGATCAGACTGGGCCAAATGGGCGGGAAAAGGGGTGCGGAGACCCTCAAATCCTGAGCTCCGGTATAGCGAAACTAACACACCGGGGAGAAGGAGTTTTGCAGTGTTTGTATATGTATCAAAGGGGTAGTAAAGTGTGGAGACAGAAGGCGCGCGCAACACCTTCGCCATCAACTCTCACCCTTTCGGAGAGTGAAAAATTCTCTTTCCACTTTCAACCCCTGACCCTCGGCTCTGAAAGCACCTCTCTCATATAACGTCGTTCTCTTTGCTTCTTTCTTCTGATTCTCCATTCATTTTTTTCCATTTTTTTCCATTTTCCTTCTGGACTCGTGTCCCCTCTTCGCTGTAAACTCGCTTCTTTGCTTTTCCTTCGGTTTTCCTCTTCATCCTTCTCATCGTCATTCTTCTTCTCAAGCAACTTGTAACGTTTCTATTTGCAACTCGGATACGGATTAATTACATTCCTCGCACCTGTTAACTCAATCGACAGGGGCAAACGCGAAGACACATTCCTTCTGAGTATAGAATTTCTGTACATTGGTTATATCCTCCCTTAAACGTGAAATCCTTCTGCAGTGTGAAAGGGGGATTATTGAACTCAAGTGGGATCGCGTTCCGGCAATTAGGGGATGAAATATATTCTTCGGGGAGGGCTTACCGCTAGCTTGTTCTCGTCATGCTACATATATATTTTTTTATTTGCCTTTCTCACGCAAGCGGCACTTTGCGTTTTTCCGAAACTTTATTAATCCTCGAGAATCGCCGCTTCATCAAGTTCAAACGTCTACAAACGAATGCACCCTTATCAATATATATATATATATCGATATGTGTATAATATAGATTCTCGTGGTTGTTTTTGGAGGGGGAGGACTGTCGAGGAACGAAAATAGCCTCTTGTTTGAACGGAGGGATTGCGATAAATAAGCTGCAAAATAAATATGAAATAAATCATCAAATACGTGATCCTTCTTCGACTATTTTTATTATTTTTTTTAATGACTTTTTTCAAGGTTTAAACCCCCATATGGCTGCTATAAATTTCGTTTTAAATTTAATCTTTTTTTAAAACAATCATCTCAAAAGAATTTGTCGTTTCTAAAATGGACTCAAAGTTCGCCATTAAGTTTGCAATTTTTACAATGAATTTTTTAATAAAAAAAAAAGCTATTTCGGTCCATGTGCACTTAGAACTCTGAAGCTCAATCAGAGACTTTGAAAACGAAAAAAATGACGCCTGAAAGAAGTCTGTATGATCAAAAACACGGAAGTTATGGCCGTTCAAAAATTTCTTTTCCGCGTACCCCCTTAAGGATTTCGAAAAAAATAAAACTAATAAAAGACACTTAGAGAATTTGAAAACAAAGAAAATGACGTCTGAAAGAAGTCTGTGCGATCAAAAACACGGGAGTTATGGTTGTTCAAAAATTTCTTTTCTACATACCCCCTTAAGGTTTTCGAAAAAAATAAAACTAACAAAAGACTCTTAGAGAATTTAAAAACACAGAAAATGACGCCTAAAGGAAGTCTGTACGATTAAAAACACGGGAGTTATGGCTATTCAAAAATTTATTTTCTGCGAACCCCCTTAAAGATTTCGAAAAAAATAAAACTAAAAAAAGACCGCTTAGAGAATTTGAAAACGCAGAAAATGACGCCTGAAAGAAGTCTGTACGATCAAAAACACGGAAGTTATGGCTGTTCAAAAATTTATTTTCTGCATACTCCCTTAAGGATTTCCAAATAAATAAAACTAATAAAAGACACTTAGAGAATTTGAAAACACAGAAAATGACGCCTGAAAGAAGTCTGTACGATTAAAAACACGGGAGTTGTGGCTGTTCAAAAATTTCTTTTGCGCGTACCCCCTTAAGGCTTTCGAAAAAAAATAAAACTAATAAAAAACACTTAGAGAATTTGAAAACGAAAAAAATGACGCCTGAAAGAAGTCTATCCGATCAAAAACAGGGGAGTTATGGCTGCTCACATTATCTCATTCTTTTTTACCGCAATTGTCGCTTCTCTATGAGGGAATTCCCCCGTGACGTCAGTATATAGAATTTTTTCCGAGGAATTTTTTCCGAGAATAATCGTGACCTAGTCTCGAGCACGTCTCGCGTCACAACAGCTGCTGAACCACTAAATAGGTCACTATATACGTCACTATATAGGTCACGATATCATGAAAGTTAGGTCTGAGTCCGATAGAGTGCGCCACGATGCAGTCGTCCATCCACGCATCAACTCAATCGTGCGCATGCGCTGCTCTCACTGAATGTTTGACGCCGGCCACGAACGGACGAACGTCAGCTGACAGCTCAGTTCACGCCTCACGGGTCCATGTTGGCCCATGTGGGCCGTGATGTGGGCCCATGCCCATGTCGACAATTAAACGTGTTTTTCGACTCATTGTTTTCCGATATTACCTGTTTTTCAGTGCTCTAATTAACTATGTGGCGTTGAACAAACCATGTTATCAAATATCGCGACAATAAGAGTCGCGTCTTTCCGAAAAATTAGTCTAAACATTGGGGACAACAGAGAGACGCGTCTCGCGCCTTTTCTTCGTGAATTTTAATTTCTCACGAATAAAATACTTTAACAATTAACAAAGCACAGCTGCAGTGTTTATCCAGATACGCAATTGGTCTCGCGAATATAGTAAAAGGTAACAAGAAAATTGAAAACCGTCAGTATTTTTGACGCGATGTTGAGAAAAACCATAACCTCTAAATGTGGTGCAATACCAATTTTTTATCAATAATATAATAATAATAAATATAATAATATGACGATAACTTTAAAAAAAATTTATTCTGTACAATTATATACAAGCTTTTTTATCCCAATCTTTATCGTTCCGGGTAGGGAGAAAATTTTTATTTCCCTTTGACTTTAACTTCAATAAACAAAGTTTTGTTTTAAGTTGTGCATTAAAAATAAACTAAACTATTGTTTAGAAATCACTATCTGTAAAGCATATTCTTCAATGATTTTGCTCTGCAAAATGTTGTTACAATTTTTTTATCAAATTCTCAGTTGTTTCTCTTACGATGAAAATTTCTATGTTCGTTCTACTTTAAAATTAATAATTTCAATCTTTTTATCAGAGAATGCTTTTTAATAGTATTTCCCTAGATACAGGTATTTCTCGAAAATGAACTATTCTCGGAGGTTTTATTCGCATTCGATATTTTTTATTTTTGCGACGAGTCGAAAATTCTCCATTTTCTTCAAGGCTTCGACTTTACCTCTCTTGAAGGTTTCAACTTCCTCATGTTCACTCAAAATTTCGTTTTAAATTTAGTCTTTTTTTTCAATCAATCGACTCAATAGGATTTAACGGTTCTGAATTCTACTGAAAGGTCAACAAATTCTCCTTTTTCATTTTTGCTACACGACAAAATGAACCTCCGCCTTTTCCACTATCAACTTTTTCTCTTTTTTTTCCTTCGAAGCTTCAAGCTCAACTTTTTTCAAGGTTTCAAACCCCTCATGTTAAAATTTCGTTTTGAACTCTGTCTTTTCCTCAAACAATCGACTCAATAGGATTCATCGTTTCTGAATTGGACTCAAAGTTCAACAACTTTGCCTTTTTCATTTTTCACACTTTTTTATTTGTCTTTTTGCTCGGTATATTTTTCAATTTATAACTTTATATTCATTCTGCCGTGAAACCTCGCAGGGCGACCTTTAAACTCTCTATCACAGAGTCATCTGTGTGCGTGTGTGTGCGAGCGCGAGAATGAATTAATTGTAATTCTCCGTCTCCTCGTTCGAACGTGAAACTCCCGGTTGAGCTCGGGCGCTCTCGAGCTAATTCTCCCTCCGTTAGACACAAGCTAGAGAATTGTCCGATTGTTCGCATTAATTCATTTCGTTATCTCCGAACTCAAGGCGCCACGTTCTTCGAAATTCGGATATAACATACTCTTATCATTAATTCACTGTAATTGCGATGTTACACTCTGCCTTCTGTACAACGGGTTATTTCCCTTTATCAACGATTAATATTCCACCACTATGAGTCTCTTCTACACGGAAAAAGCGACTTAGCTGTGTTAACCAAAAAAAAAATAGTTGATTCAAGCAACCATCTCAGGGCTGTGAGCACCAAACGAGAAGTTGGTTGGATCAACGATTTTTATATGGTTGGTTCATAAATGCACAGTATTGTTGCAGCAATGTAATGGCAATGTTACCATTTATAACATGTAATATTACATAGACGTTTCATGTAAGTTACAATTTCCTACTCAGCAATATAAAGTCGTTATATAACAGTTATGTAACAGTTACGTAACTGCAGTTACGCTAAAGTTATATAACAGTTATGTAACTGTTATATAACAGTCATGTAACAGTTATGTTCACTGCAATATTATTATTTTGCAAATTTTTGTTTACCTTACAGTAATGTAAAAACGTTATATACCAATTATGTAACCTGCATATAACAAATGGTACAAAACATGTTACTTCCACGTTATATAACAGTTATGTATCACAAGAATATCATTGTAACATTACATGTAACTTCCATGTTATATTGCCGCAAGATAACATATGTTACATTACTTTAATGTCACTTCGTTATAAGCCTGTTACGTAACGACTACAAAACTTGTTTACATTACTGTAATGTAACAAAGTTATATACCAGTTATGTAACCTACATGTAACAAATGTTACATAACATGTTACTTGCACGTTATATAACAATTATGTTTCATAGCAATAACATTGTAACATTGCATGCAACTTCCATGTTACATTGCTGCAACTGGGTAACTTTTTAGTTCGACCATCCACGAGTGAAATAGTTGTTTCAACTATTTTGCTCGTGGTTTATTGTAAATTTTTTTTTTATATCTACACAGTTTTTACTTGAAGTACTGTACTTGAAAATTTCAAGTACTTTTCTGTACTTGAAGTACTTTTTTCAAGTACAAGTATCAAGTACTTTTGAATGTGTCTTGCTGATGGTTGCATGTGCAAAGCCTTTGAATATGGTTCATTCCATGTCAAATCGACCAATATTTGGAATCGACCCCTTTCAATTTCGATTAAATTTGGTCAGAAGTTTTCTTTTATCATAAAACAAAGTTCTAACAAAGGAAAAAAAATAATTTTTTTTTCGCAAATTCAAAATTTCACCATTTTTTCAAGTTTATTGTTTTAATATTTCGAAAACGATTATAGTTACGAAAAAATCGTTGTGGATTCGTCTTAGAGAGTATAGTTGGGGCTACGAAAAAACAAATATTCCGAAACAAATTTTTGAAAAATGATGAATTAGGAGAATTTTGAATTTTTAAAAATCGTGCGAATCCACGACCAACATTAAATTTTTGGTTTTTTTTTTTTTTATATAACACCTCGTACTGATATTAAAAGATCCTGAAATTTTCAGAAATGTGTTCTTTTTTGTTTCAAAAATATGAATTTTTGAATTTTTGTTTTTTTTACCTCTAAGTTAAGTGTAGTTGATCAATCATGTAATTTTGACTGCTCAAAATTACAAAACTACATTATTGCCCAACTTAAAACAATTCATATTTTTGAAACAAAAAAAACACCTTTCTGAAAATTTCAGGATCTTTTCAAATAGGAACAAGGTGTTATATTTAAAAAATTGAACAAAAAATTCGATGTTAATTGTGGATTTTCACAATTTAAAAAAATTCAAAATTCTCCAAATTCATCATTTTTCAAAAAAATTATGTCAGAATATTTTTTTTTTTCGTAGTCTCAAGTATACTCTTCAAGACGAAACAAACGATTTTTCATAACTATCATAGTTTTCAAGATATTTAGAAAAAAATTTGAAAAATGGTTAAATTTTGAATTTTGCATAACTTTTGAAAAAAAGGATTAATTTTTTTTTTTGCAGAACTTGGTTTCATGATAAAACAAAACTTCTGACTAAATTTCATCGAAATTGAAAGTGGTCGATTCCAACTCTTGGTCGATTTGACATGGAACGACCCAAGTACCAGAATTTACGAGACGTACCTGAAAACTTGAAAAGTACTTGATACTGGTACTTGATTTTTTCAAGTACTTTTACTTAAAGTACCGGCGGTACTTGACACTTCAAGTACCTACGGTACTTTGTACTCGATACTTGAAGTACTTTCGAGTACTTTGCCCAACTCTGCTTAAGAATAAGAATATCAAACATAACTCGGAAAGATTATAAGCGTCGAGGGGAAAGTTCGTTTGTGCGAAAGGAAGCCACCTAGCGGATTTTTGAGGTACTGACAAATCTGCAGATATTATCTTATAGTTGGCTACAGTGCCTATAAAACTCGTTGTCCATCCTTTTCCCACCTGAATACTATTTTATAAGTTAGACTAACTAGTCAACTCAATTTGTGTTGATTAGTCGTGTCAACTAACTACGAATAGTAGATGGAGCTAATGCTAGATGGTTATTGTAACGAAACAGATGGTTACGATAACCATATACCCAACTAATAATCAGCTGGTTGTCCCAACCAACCATTTCTTTCCGTGTATTTTACTTTATCGCCCAGCCGCGTAAAATTACACTTTTATTCCTACTTAAATAAATATATTTAAAAAATAGTAAAGTCACAAACCGACATAATCGTTTGTATACGATAAAAATCTTTGCATTAAAAAAAAAAAAAAAAAAAAAAAAAAAAAAAAAAATTCACATTAGCCGATAACGGAATCGATTTATTCCATATAAAGTACGACGCCATCATCATCATCATTATCCATAATGGCTCATATAAATATACATGCAGAGACTATCGGCGAAGCTCGGCGATTCATTGAATCGTCAGAGCGTATAAATTAATCGGCGGTATACCTCTTTCTCTCCCTTTCTCTCTGATGTACCGACGAAGAAGCAAATTATGATCGATCGGGTGTGTGTGCGAGCGAGAAAGGATATATATTGAACGTGCAGCCATAGTCCTTAACCAGAGTTGAGCGATCCCGTGAAATACCATTTGCCCTAGTATAGGAAACTACTTCGATTTCAGGCGGCTTTATTCGCGGCGAATTCGAGTCCTTTTCGTGTGTGTAAGCGTTGGAACGTGTGCGTGTGTCGACTCTTGGCCCAGGAATAAATTGGAAGTACGTGAGGGACGATATATATGGGGCATTCCATCCCAAATCGGACAGTTTGAAAAACTTGTTTTTTATTATTTCCTTAATTTTTTTATATTTTTGACTACCCATCAAAAGACCCTTTCTGTTAAATTTCGAGATTTTTTTGATTACCCGTTCAAAAGATATTAAATTAACAAAAAAACCGCTCTTTTTTTGGTATTTTGGTCACAACTTCTTTAATAATGGTCCAAATTAAAAGTTTTTTTTTTCAAAATTCTTGTTTTTATGGCCTTTTCAAAAAAAAAATACAACAAAAATATTCAACGTGTTTTTGAATGAGTTTTTTGAGTTTTAAACGTAAAATCGCGTTTTTAAAAGTGAATGTCATTTTTGATTTTTTTTTTTAATTTTTTGTTTCAAACATCTATCTATTCAACAATTTTTAAGACCAGTCCGATCGTGGGATCTCAATGACTACTATTTTTTTTCGATTTTTGAAAATTAAAAAAAATATTTTTTTTTTATAAATTATTATGAATACCAATTTTCGTTACTGTATAGTATGTTTTTCAATCATCTTGAATTCATTTGGACACTTTTTCATTATTAACAGATTTTTTTAATTAATAATTAATCGATGAGCAAATAACAACAGTTCAAGAATTGTATGAGTGGGCATTGAACCCAAATAGTCTACCGAATATTGCTGTCAAATTTTCACATGAGAAACATTATTCAGATGCAAAAGAAAGATTTTATTTGCGATAAAATACTGCGAAGTCAATCACAGGGGGACACAAAAATTTCATTCAATTATTCCAATGAGCAACGGAAATGTATTGGCAAAGGAATATTCTAACTCAGGAAATAATCGTATACTCAAGGTTTTCAAAAAAATACGTGAATAAATAAAAGCTGTTGTTATTATTGTACATAAACAGACTTAACGATTAATTATTAATTTTAAGAACCTGTTAACCATAAAAAAGTGTCAAAATAAATTCTAAATATTGAAAAAAATACTATACAGTAACAAAAATTGGTATTCATAATAATTTATTTAAAAAAAAATTTTTTTTTAATTTTCAAAAATCGAAAAAAAATAGTAGTCATTGAGATCCCACGTTTGGACTAGTCTTAAAAATTGTTGAATAGATGGATGTTTGAAACAAAAAAATTTAAAAAATAAATAAAAAATGACCTTCACTTTTAAAATCGCGATATTACGTTTGAAACTGAAAAACCTCATTCAAAAACACGTGGAATATTTTTGTTGCATTTTTTTCTGAAAAGGACATAAAAAACAAAAATTTTGAAAAAAAAAACTTTTAATTTGGACCATTATTAAAGAAGTTATGACCAAAATACCAAAAAGAGAGCGGTTTTTTTGTGAATTTAATATCTTTTGAACGGGTAATCAAAAAAATCTCAAAATTTAACAGGAAGGGTCTTTTGATGGGTACTCATAAATATAAAAAAAAATTGAGGAAATAAAAAAAAAAAGTTTTACAAACTGTCCGATTTGGGATGGAATGCCCCATATAGTATATAATAGGGAAGGATGAATTCACATGGCTGAGGTTTTAGGATCGAGGGTGTGTGTTGAACCTGAATCGTGTACACGCAATCTTTCACGATCTATCAGTCCCCTTTTCCTCTCTCTCTTTTTCTATCGTTGAGCTCACAACATTTAAGATATATCGGCGAACTAGTCGACCGAAAAAAAGTATACAGACATGACGCGACAAATCCAAAGGCAAACCGAATTTATTTGCCCTCCTCTCGCTGCGCGCATATTTATGGCTCGCTCGACTGAAGTTGTGTAGAAATTTGTAAGTTTTTTTTTTTACATCAAGGTACAAACACGGCCTGACACGAATAAGAATCAGATTGGCTCGGATCGGGCTGGATTGGGTCGTAGGCTTTTTGATAGAGGGAAATTCTGAATCGGAGGACACTGACTAAGCGAAAGACCTCGAGTGCATAATATATAATATGGGGCATTCCATCCCAAATCGGACAGTTTGAAAAACTTTGTTTTTTTTTTATGTCGCCAAATTTTTTATATTTTTTAATACCCATCAAAAGACCCTTGCTGGTAAATTTTGAGATTTTTTTTATTGCTCGTTCAAGAGACCAAAAACCGCTTTTCTTTCGGTATTTTGGTCATAACTTCTTTAATAATGGTCCAAATCCAAAGTTTTTTCTCTTCGACGTGTTTTTGTATGAGTTTTTTGAGTTTTGAACTTTAAATCGCGTTTTCAAAAGCGAGTGTATATTTTGATTTTTTTTTAATTTGTTGTTTTGAACATCTATCTATTCAACAACTTTTAAGACTAGTCCGATTGTGGGCGTTCCATAACTACTATTCTTTTTCGAATTTTAAAAATTAAATTTTTTTTTCTATTAATTATTATGAATACCAATTTTTGTTACTGTATAGTATTTTTTTTCATTATTTAGAATTTATTATGACACTTTTTTATAAAACTTTTTAAATAAATTAAAATTTTTTTTTTTTTTTTTAAGTCGAAAAAAAGTAGTTATGGAAGGCCCACGATCGAACTAGTCTTAAAGGTTGTTGAAGAGATGCTGAAAACAAAAAATTAAAAAAAAATCAAAATATACACTCATTTTTAAAAACGCGATTTAAAGTTTAAAATTCAACAAACTCATTCAAAAACACGTCGAATATTTCCGTTGCATTTATTTCTAAAAAAGGCCATAAAAACAAAAATTTTAAAAAAACTTTTAATTTGGACAATGATTAAAGAAGTTATGACCAAAATACTGAAAAAAGAGCGGTTTCTTGTTAATTTAATATCTTTTTAACGGGTAATCAAAAGAATCTCAAAATTTACCAGCAAGGGTATTTTGATGGGTACTAAAAAATATTAAAAATTTGAGGAAATCAATAAAAAAAAAGTTCTTTAAATTGTCCGATTTGGGATGGAACGACCCATAAATATAAATATAATTATATATAATATAATATCATTAATCATATATAATTGCATATATATTAGGGTGACAGTTATTTGGGCTTCGGCGAAAAAAGTTCGGTGCCAACCCAAAAACATAATCAAGGTGTATCAAAAAAAATCTGTGTAAAGTTTGGAGGCGCTCGGAAAATTGGAAGACGCGCCACCGAGCGATTGAAATTTTAAATGTTTTTTGGGCATCTCTGCAGAGCTTGTCATTAACAAAATTATAAATGAACCTTGATTATGTTGTTGGGGTGGCGTCGAACTTTTTTCGCCAAAGCCCAAATAACTGTCACCCTAATATATATCTATATGTATAATTTTTTAATGTATACAAAAAAATTTGTAGTCGCATGCTTTACGCTTTTTATATCTGATTGCAGAGTAATCTGACAGAGGGAGAAGAGGATCTTCCGGAGGGCGCCTTCTCGCTGCTTTCGCTGCTTCTCGTTGGTGGGCTTGACGCATTATCATTGTTATCGTTGTTATAATTTTTATCACCAAGCTAGTACCCTCAATGTATAAAAAATCATAGCTGCGTTACGGTTTCTCCCTCTTTAAGGCGGTATTCTGGTCTCGAAAAATACATTTTGAGCGTTTTGTCGAGCTCGATAAAAAAATATATATTTTTACCATTATTTTTTTACAACATATTTATTATAATTTTGACAATAGACGAAAAACATTTCGAGAAAAAAGATGAAAATTAAGCAAGTTATAAAATGATAAATTTGGGGCTAAAAAAAGAGGTGTACTCGCTGACTCAACTGTAACTCTTCTAATCATCCCATATAAAATTTAAAAAAAGATTCTCAATTAGTAAGAATGTCGTTTTAGTCGCTATCTCAAAGTAAACGAAAAAAAAAACATTTCGCAAAATGGCAGCTGTCTGAACAACAAAAAAATGTGTTTTTCGACTGCTTTCATAGTTTTTAATTTTTTTTTACAACTGTAACAAAAATTATTTTGATACAGAAATGGTAGGGGCGATAGAGAGTTATACATTGAAGTTTGGTACAAAATTTAGAGTAAATCGGTTGAGTAGAACTTGAGCGTGTCAGACGCGTTGAGAAAAATAGTTTTGAGAAAAACGTGTTACTGCGTCACTAAAATAGCTGTAACTCGATAAATGATTGGATTTAAAAAAAAGTCTTTTCGAGGACATTGTCTCAAAGGTCTGAACTTTGAGAATATGCAAAGAAATGGATTTTTTTCAAAATTCTAGACGAGAATACTTCCTTAAACCTCTTTTAATTTTTTTCCCGTTCTCACGCGAGAGGGAAATGAGGAATGTTTATTTTTGCTCTTTCACTGCGCGCTCTCGAAGGGATCGAGAGAAATAAAAAATTTAGCACCCCCGCCATAATCTATATGAGGTATTCCCGCTCAACGGGACCCCCTTTTAGGCCGACCTCTTTCGACTTTCTTGAAACTCGACTAAGTTTTAGTGTTGCCTGAAAGTATATTGTACCTCAATTTTCAGATCTCTAACTATAATACTCTTTGGAATACACCAAAAGTTATATTTCAAACTTTTTGCGTATTCAGCGCTTCGGAGCTTTGGCACGGCTCGAAATAAAATCGAAAAAATTCTTCAACAATAGCTTTCGATCGGAAATTTTCTGCGCTTTTCGAAAAAAATATCAGCGATTTCGAAAAAAAACAAATTTATTTAAATTTCGGCCAAAAACCGAAAAAATTGATTTACAAAAAAAAAGCATAATTTGATTCAGCGGGACAATTTTTTTCATGCTTTTTATATATCTGAGAAGTCACGATATAAATTTCAAGTTGGAACTCGCATCCGTTTACCAATGCCAAGTCTTTTAGTAGGATAAAAATTCTTAAATATCGTGTTTTTCGTATTCAACAGTTCTCTGATGTATAATATAGCGGTTTTTTTTTTAGGAATTTTGAATTTAGTAAATTAATTAAATTAATTAAATTAAATTTATTAAATCAAACTCATTAATTTTGAATTTAATAAATTTATAAAATTCGAAATTCGTCAAAAAAACTATATAATATATCAGAGAACTGTTGAATACGGAAAACACAATATTTAGTTCCAACTTGAAATTTATATCGTGACTTCTCAGATATATACAAAACATGAAAAAAATTGTCCCGCTGAATTAAATTATGCTCTTTTTTTGTAAATAATTTTTTTCAGTTTTTGGCCGAAATTTAAATGAATTCGTTTTTTTTTTTCGAAATCGCTGATATTTTTTTCGAAAAGCGCAGGAAATTTCCGATCGAGAGCTATTGTCAAATAATTTTTCCGATTTCATTTCGCGCCGTGCCAAAGCTCCGAAGCGCTGAATACGCAAAAAGTTTGAAATATAACTTTTGTTGTATTCCAAAGAGTATTATAGTTAGAGATCTGAAAATTGGTGTACAATATACTTTCAGGCAACACTAAAACTTACTCGAGTTTCAAGAAAATCGTAAGAGGTCGGCCTAAAAGGGGGTCCCGTTGAGCGGGAATACCCCATAGACATGTACCATGTACTGAAATAGTAAACGATACGCCGGTGAAACTTGGAATCGTTGAGCCAACCGCGCTGCTTTTTCAATTTAAGCGAAATTCGATCCGGCACAAAACGGCTCCGGCATTGGACGTCGTTTTTCTCCTTTCTTTCTATTTTTTTTTTCTTACTTCCATGCTCGATCCTCTATCGAGATACAGACGTCTCTCTTGAATTGTGAAACACACGTGCGCCCCTATAAAGTATAACAAAATACGACGGTACGCGTGATAAATTTCAACCCCTTGGGTTGGTTGTTTTTTTTTTGTTTCCTTTGCTTATTTTTCTCTTTTTTATCCTCGCAGGTTTCTTGCTGTTCGTTCTGATATTCCTGTCGGTCGCGGGAAACGTTCTCGTTTGCGTCGCCATATACACGGATCGTGGTCTTCGACGTATCGGCAATCTCTTTTTGGCCTCCCTCGCGATTGCCGATCTATTCGTCGGCTGTCTGGTCATGACTTTCGCCGGTGTCAACGATCTGCTCGGCTATTGGGTATTCGGTCCCCGCTTCTGCGACACGTGGGTCGCATTCGACGTCATGTGCAGCACTGCCTCGATATTGAATCTATGCGCCATATCACTCGATCGCTATATTCACATCAAGGATCCACTCAGGTATGTTTGTGACAATTGTCCAAGCTTATGAAGCCAAAAGAAATCCATGCCAAAAGGGATTCGAACATCCAGTCTTAACCCTCCGTCCGAACACTGGGTCTTTTATGGCACGAGCCAAATTTTCAAATCGAATATCTCTGGAATATCTCTGTTAAACATTTCTGTTTACTATGAATGGTTAAATAAATGATTTGATCATGGAAGCAAATGTCATTAAAGTAATTCAGAATTTGTTCAGATATTTTTAACGTTTTTTTATCAGACGAAACATTGGAAAGACTTTAACGACCCAGAGTACAGACGGTGTCCCAAAATTGAAGTGCACAGACGGAGGGTTAAGATGATGTTCCGCCTTAACGAAAATGCCGGTGTTTGAAGATCTATAATAATGATCACGAATCCAGATTTGTACCAAATTTGTTAATTGTGAGTTAAAATGGTCCAATCCCGATTCCATCGTCAACTGTATTTTGAATGATGTATCTTCAAGAAAGACGCCAAAGTTTGAAAATCTAAAAGAAATTTTGAAAACTCTAGTTTTGTTTGAAATTTAAAACCTATGAGTCAAAATCGATTGATGGTATTTTTACCATCGACTCTTTTTGACTCATTTTTTTATCTGAAACAAAAACGGCAGTTTTTTTGAAATCTGGAAATGTGTTTAGAATGCTGTTTTTGAATAAAAGAAACTATGAGTCTGAATGGACTAATGCCATTTCCACTTTTTCGAATAATTATTTTTCTTAAAGAAAAATGCCAGTATTGAAAAATAAAAAAAATAAAACTCCAGTTTTGTAGGAAATATCTAAGTTATGATTTTAAATGGACTAACGAATACTATTTCCACCATTAACGCTTTTTTCAATGATTTTTTTCTTTAACAAAAACGCCGGTTTTTAAAAATCTAAATAACATTTTAAAAAATCCAGTTCTGTATAAAAATTTTAAACTATGAATCAAAATGAAGATTCACAGAAAATCATTAAAATAATCATTGTTTAACGGACTATACGCAGTCAGGAGGCCGAAAAAAACGATTTTTCAAGATTTTTTTCTGGAAAGATATTTTAATTTATTAATGTTTAAATTAATAAATTAAATAAATAAAATAAATGCTCACCGCGAGACGCATTTTTTTAAAGGGCTCCGAAATTCATTATTTTTTAAAAAGAAAAATTTCGAAATAAATTTTTCTTTTTAAAAAATAATTATTTTCGAAGCCCTTTAAAAAAATGCGTCTCGCGGTGAGCATTATCTCTGGATTGGATCGTCTAAATTAAAAAAACAAAAAAGATTTCGTTAATGAAAGGTATAATCTAATGAAAGTAATAAGCAAAATATCCATTTTTAACAAAATGGCGGCTTCTAAAAAAAAAATTTCGATACTTGATAAACAAATTTTGCCTCAAATTTATTTATAAAGTGGAAAATATTTATCGTTAAAAAAAGACCTTCGATCAATTACTGAAAAATATATTTATAGAGCTTGTGTAAAAATTTGAGACTGATCGGTTATGCCGTTTCTGAAAAATCTTGCTCACCGTCTCAAAAAACACAGTTCATGACAAAAACGCTTTCAAAGTTTCAAAAGCACTTTGCACATAGTAATTGCGTGTTTACAAATATGCCTGTAGCTTCGAATTTACTGACATTTTGCCAAAACTCAAAAAAAAAAGAAAAAAAATTCTGGAGCACCCCCTAAAAAATGTTAGGCAATTTTTTGTTAATAAATCTTAAAAAATTGTTTTCAACGTTAACATTTTTTTTCTCTTTGATGGTCCATTTTACCCCTGATGTAGTGCATCGGCCTTAAAATGCATAAATTCATCAAGTTCATCATAAATTGAAGAGAAAGCAAAAATGTGCTGACCTAATTTTTTAGGGTGGTCCATTATGCCCCAGGTATCGTGGATAGGTCTAAAAATGAGTCAGTACATCAAATTTATGATAATTTGAGAAGAAACGAAATTTGTTTTTGACCGAATTTTTTAGGGGGGGGGGGGGGGGGGGGCCGAAAATAACCAAAAATGAAATATTTTAAAATTAATATTTTTTAAATCCTTATCAGATACGGTCGATGGGTGACTCGTCGCGTGGCAGTAGGTAGTATCGCGACGGTCTGGCTATTGGCTGGCCTCATCTCCTTCGTACCTATCAGTCTGGGCCTTCACAGACCGGATCAACCGATTGTCTACACGGATGGGACGCAGGTACGTCGGCGCTTGTCACAATCGTGAAGTTTATGCGGCGACGGCTCGTAAATTTCCCACGATAAAAGCTCCAAGAATCATCGTTCGAGTATCGCGGATAAAAGTCATTTTGCACAATTGAATGCAACTACAGAGCACTATAACCGAAACCGACAACGGTAGAATAGAGTTGGAGAGAGCAAGATACACTTTACAATATATGTCGAAGCACGGAAAATCACATTACGTAGTTTGCACCGCAAGCTCATGTATATACACTTTCTATGCCATCGATGCACCTCGCCTCCACTATTTTCTCCCCCGCAGTAAATAGAATCCAGAGTAAACTTTCCCCAACTGCACGCTTCCCGTAACGAATAGACGCGGAATTTAGAGGAAAAAATCGAGATAAAAAAGCATTCCTTCTCCGCGATATCTCTCTACAATTTACCCAAGTAAAGTACTGTTTCGAATTCGTAGAAGATTTATTTATCAGGCTAAAAACTGTTTTTTTATCATTTTGTTTGCTATTCAACCATTTTTACCAATTCCCTTTCGCAATTTTTGAACCATACGGCTGATTTTTTTCGTGCAAATGGATTATCATTGAATTCTTTTTCCTATTAAATTCAGAAAGAAGCATTAAAAATTTACCAAAACTGCCGGATGAAAATATTCTCAAAATATCTCAAATGGTACTCTATACATTTTTTTTTAATCACTTAAAATAATACTAGCATCTAAAAAATTGTAATAACTATATTTTGAAAACGAGAAATAATACCTGAAAATTTGCTACACTGAGAAAACAATGTACCAGAATTTGTTAACTATCGACAAATGTAAAGTTGTCGCAGGTTTTTGCTACACTGAGAAAACAATGTACCAGAATTTGTTAACTATCGACAAATGTAAAGTTGAATATGGTAAAATCAATTATTTGTTAACAGTTGATAAATTAAATAATTTTTTTTAACACTCAATACATTATTTTGACACAAATAAAATATTTCTTAACGACTAACAAATTTTTTAACCGTTAAAGAATATTAAAGTAAAAGTGCCATCTAAATATATTTCTTTACTAAAAATAGACTGTTTACTCAGTGTACATAATTAGAGCAGCCATCAGTGTTTGATTGACTTAATTTTGGAAAAGAAGAAAAAATCTCACGAATTAAAATTTTCACATCAGATCTCATCCCTTCGTTTTTCATCGACGAATCTTTCTTCATGAGAAAAACAAAATGGATAAATACTCATGGAGGAAGCTTGAAAAGAAGGAAGAGGATGCGGTGTGAAAATTATAATTGGTCCGTTTTGTTTTTATTTTCAACCTTACTTTTGGGTTTGCCCTGATTTTTAATGAAAATCAGGGCAAATTTCCGGTGTGAAAATTAAAATTGGCTTGATTTTTGATTCTCAATCTTACATTTTGGTTTGCCCTGATTTTGAATGAAAATTAGTGAAAATTTCCTGAATAAATGGAGCAGCCATTAATGTTTGGTTGACTTAATTTTGAAAAAGAAAAAAAACTCACAAAATAAGATTTCATCCCTTCGTTTTTCATCGACTAATCTTTCTTCACGAGGAAGCCAAAATTGATAAATGTTCATGGAGGTAGCTTGAAAAGAAGGAAGAGGAATCGGTGTGGAAATTATAATTGGTGCGTTTTTTTATATTTTCAACCTTACATTTGCCCTGATTTTGAATGAAAATCAGTGAAAATTATAATTGGCTCGATTTTTTATTCTCAATATTACATTTTGGTTTGCCCTCATTTTGAATGTATGCACAACACGTATTTGAGAAAGTGAACAAGTACAGAAGGGTGAAAGTTGTTTGCCCTCAGGAATATCCAACTTGCGCTCTCGATCTGACACCGACCTACGCCATCGTATCTTCCTGCATATCGTTCTACGTGCCCTGCATCGTCATGGTCGGTATATACTGCAGACTCTACTGTTACGCCCAGAAACACGTTAAAAGCATAAGGGCCGTCACGAAATTGCCGGATCCGACATCAATCGGCAAGAGTTTTCGCGCGAAGAGCACGCGCTGCAAGCTCGTTACGTCAAAACCGAAACCACCGACGAAGACGAAGCCAACGAGCCCTTATCACGTCTCGGATCACAAAGCGGCGATAACAGTTGGCGTCATAATGGGCGTTTTTCTCATATGTTGGGTGCCCTTCTTTTGCGTCAACATTATTGCCGCATTTTGCAAAACTTGCATACCCGATCGAGCTTTTCAGGTAAACATTTTATCGGCTCAAAAAATATCACTTTACTTCATATTACATACATTAGCTGCATCTATTTTTTTCAAAATTTTAAACCAGAATACCCCCTTAAAGTAGAATCTAGCCTTCTGTTTGTATCTAGCTTCCAATTTGAAAATTTGGATAAGATCAAGTCATTGAATTAAATCTAAAAAGCGATTCATTCATTCTTGTATTGAAATCACATTGCAAGAATTTATTTAATTTAATTACAACAAATTTCAACAAATTACTCATTAATCATTATTTATAAACATTATCAAAATTATGGACAAAATTACAGCGGGATAAAGCTAGATTTGATTCAAATTTTACCATTTTAATTCTTATGTGAGGATTTTTCAGGAATAATTTTAACTAATTATCATTATTATACTTTTTCAATGGATTTTTATGTATTTAGATTTTATATAAATATTTTAGTCAGGTTATTTTTGTTTTTAACTAAGGACCGATGTTATCGGTCCTTAGTTTGAAAAATAAAAATAATGTTTAAATAATAAATAATAAAAATAACATTAAAATAATGTTTATTAAATCAATGTTTGGTTTAAAAAATGCCCAAGTGACATTGCGAAAAGTTGAAATAATTTCTTTGATCGGCAGGTACTGACCTGGCTCGGTTACAGCAATTCGGCCTTCAATCCGATAATCTACAGTATCTTCAATACGGAATTTCGCGAGGCGTTCAAGAGAATATTGACGAAAGGTGCGAGGGCACGAGGTAATCAGCCATCGACGAGCGAATGCGGCGAATTTCGTTCGGTAATTGTCCAAAAACGGAACGGATCAATCATCGAATGCAACATAAGTCCGAGATCGAGCGCTGACAGTTGTCACGTTGGACCGGTCATCGGACAAAGACAACATCGTGATACAATAGTCAGTGCAATATGAGATCAATCACTTTGAATATCCTCGAAAAATATATCCACTATCTTCCCTCATCTCCTAGGATTTTACGTCCATCTCCTGTGAATCGTGAGTGTAACAAAAAAACACACACACAATTAAGCAAACACAGACACACACACAAATGCATACATATCCGACAAAGTCCAACTGCTAAAAAATTCAACAAACTTTTTCTCGTCATAAGCTCCAAGGTAATCCTTGCGGTGCAGTCAAGTCAATGGAGCAATAAGCATTACATTTTTACATTTTTTTTTAGATTTTTATTCAAGTATGTTCAGAACATTCCAAAATATTGATAAATCATATCCAGAAAAATTGGTCCGGATGGATTTGTATTTTTATCATTTTAGATTGATCTTGAAAGTTAAAACAGATTTTGTTTGTCGAAATATATTTTATGAATTTACAAGTCATTTTCTTTCTTTAGATAATCAATAAAAAAACTGTAGCTAGTGGCGCAGTTTTTTTGTTTCTTTTTTATAAACAAATGGACCTAATTTCAGACAATGAGTATCGTAACTATTTTTTCAGTGAATTCATAGATTATTGATTAACAAAATGCAGTCTCATTCGTCCAGATTGTATTACAATTACAAACCTCACTTCACAAAAGCTGCATTTTGAGATTTGTCAACTAGTTATTTTTCTGGATAATCATCATCAATGATTTATTAATTATTTATTTATTATTGAAATAGACTTATGACTGTATCGGAAGGACCAATCTCGTGCGAGCGTGATTAAAATCACAAGGGCGCATTTTCTGTGCACACGCATAAAAAAAAAATAGCTCATTTAGATTTTACTGAAATGTATATCAGCTGCGTATGAGCTATTGTCTGGCTGCGGGACCACACGCCAACGACAATCATCAAAGTAAATTACAATAATGCAAATAGGAAGGAAAAAGAGAAAAAAAAATATCTCCTAAAGAATATGGCGGGGCCTCTCTCGTATCGCTCCATTTGTAAATGTGCGTCCGTATCGTCCACAAGAAAGAAAAAAAATCGCATATCGTCTGATGCACTTAAAGGGAAAAAGCACAAAAGACCGATTATCGTGAGATTGCAATAATATTGTCGCGCAATAACGTCGAGGAGGGAGGGAAGATGGGCCGTTACAATCATTTCTCTCATCCTGTAAATGATCATTTATTTATTTTTCTATTTGATAAAAAATGGACAATGCAACAAGAATTGACAAAAGCCAATTGAATTTGTTGCTCATCGGGCAATATTATACTTGGTAGAAAAAAAAAACAAAAAAAAACATGATACGGGGAAATAACGTCGTGCCGAATCCAGCGGCTCTCCAACTTCTCTCTCTCACTCTCTTCCTCTTTATATATAAATATTATTTTTATCCCCGTCTCTTTTGTCACTCAATCATTCTGTAAATCTGTTTCTCGCTCTCGTCGAACGCGACGTCATATCCCCAAATGTATCTCGCTCCATAAAAAAAAAACTCTCTGTAAATACATAAAACTAGGATTTATTGTATTAGATTATAAGACTTGTGTAATAACAAGCGATATATTAATAATGAAAATTTCTTGTAGAACACTCAACGAACATTGGCCGTTTATATCTTGATCCTTCTGAAGACAATTGCACTCTCGCGTTCCTCGACATTTCGCGAATTCGGTCCATTTGCGAATTTCGTGCAATTCCACGCTCTCTGATCGTGCGGAATTCTCAAATAATCGAGCAAGTTCGAGCACAAGTTTGGAACTATCGGCGATAATACGAGAGCGCTTATTCTGCAAGTTTCAAGAGCCAGAGATAAGACAGCCTCGAGCTCGATTCCCGCCTCGACGTTGCCGGCGTCGGAATCCTTTCTCAATTTCCACGGTTTGTGATGTTCAACCATTTTATTCGCTGCGTGAAGCGAATTCATGACAACGTCGACAGCGCGATGAAGATTCACGTCGTCGTAACAACTTTTAGCCTCGTCGCTCATACTTCCCAATGTCTCGATGACTGTGCACGCAACGTCGGATTTCAAGGTATCAACGTGCAACGAAGGATCGATTATGAGGCCCCGAGGATTGATAATCTTGCCCATACAGCGACTGACCAAATTTCCAAAAGTATCGGCCAATTCGGAATTCAATACTCTTCGGATTTTCGTCTCGCTGTAATCTGAAACAGAGCCATGATTCTGATTTTTCACCGCTGCACTTTTCAAGTGGAATGAAATATGAGAGAACATGGAACACGGAATTTCAACAAGAGGGCGAGAGAAAGCGGAAACTATGAAAACTTCTTTTTCTCAATGGCGTTTGCGACAAAGAAGGCAAATTCCATCTTCGGTTCAGGAAATCAAACGATTTGAGATGGAGAAAATACAGAGAGGATATTTGTGAAGTCAAGGACACCGTAACAGCGCAATGGGAAGAAAGAGAAGTTCGCAGAATGTTTGGTAAAGGAATTATGAATGGAAAGGAAATTCTCGAACGACCTCTCCCCCCTCTCCAACCAACTGCCGTTCAAGAATGACTGTATATTCTCATCTGAAATGCTTACTTCCATCGCTATGTGGCACTGCTTCTCTGAGAAGAAAGTATCTCAAGCCATCGCTGGTCAATTCGCGCGCCACATCGAAAGGCGAGACGACGTTTCCCTTGGACTTTGACATTTTCTCATCGTTCACCGTCCAATGCGAATGACAGAGTACCATTTTTGGGGGTTCCAATCCCGCTGCCATCAGAAAAGCCGGCCAGTAGACTCCGTGAAATTTTAATATATCCTTGCCGATGACCTGTAAAAGTGTCAACGCCCTTCGAACTTGTCTCATTTGTCAAAATATTATTTCTCCCCCTCTGTGCAACACGTCTTCCACATCTGCTATTAATACCGTAGATCAATATACGCGTGCACATTGATATGATCAATTCCACCAATTTTTGAAGAACGAGCGGCGATGCAGAGTCGCCATCCAACTCTGCAAATTATCTTTTTAGGAGAGAATTATTTTTTTTTTATCTTCAAATGCAAATGTGAGAATGAGAAGTTGATCAATTTTTGCTGACGGATGGTTTTCTCGACAATTGGCGGAATTGACCATACAAGTATGTGTGTCATTCCATATCCATTCAACGACATTTTGACGGTGACCCCTTCGATTTGTTTTATTTTTTAATATGTTATTGTACATGCAAAAAGAAGTATCCATGCCAATTTTTAGCTCTCTTGCTTAAACCATACCGAAGTTATTGATTTTTCAAGAATATACTTAAAATAATAATTACTTCTACATTAACCAAGCTATTGTAATTTGTCAAGAGGTCATTTTTTTTTCAAGGTGCTTGCTTTTTGAAAAAAATATTGTTAATTGAGAAAAACAAATTTTTAATGTCTTTTTAACTGTTTTAAGCTAAAAAATTGGATTTTCTTTCAAGGGGACCCTTCGATTTTTTTCAAAAAAAATTACAAAAATTCTACGTAAAAAACAAAATTTTTGAGATTTTACCGAAGAGGGGATTCAAATAACTTCTTATCAAAAAAAAATTTTTCGATTTTTTTTTTTCGTAATTTTGAACTTTTTTCCTTCTATGACTACAATAATTGAAGTAGATATAATCAATGAAATTTTTTATTAGTCTCAAGAGTCTATAAACTAAATTTCAGAATGTAACTGTCGATATATTGGAAAATTTATGAAATTAATTGAATAAAGTGCAAAACGTACTTGAACTGCAATTCTTCATGTTAATTACTGTAATTTACAATGGAAATATGTGAGGCAAGTTATATTATTTATTTTAACATAACTGAAATCAACTATTGTAGTCATAAAAGGAAAAAAGATCAAAATTACGAGAAAAAAAATAGAAAAAAATTTCTTTCGATAAGAAGTTATCTGAATCCCCTCTTCGGTAAAATCTCAAAATTTTTGTTTTTTTACGTAGAATTTTATTATTATTTTTTTTTTTTAATCGAAGGGGTCCGATTAGAAGAAAATCCATTTTTGTAGCTCAAAACAGTTGAAAAGACATTAAAAACTTGTTTTTCATAATTTTTAATCTTTTTTTCAAAAAGTACATTGACAAACAAAGAAAAATGACCTCTTGACAAATTACAATATTTTGGTTACTGTAAAAGTTATGATCATTTTAAGTATATTCTTAAAAAATCAATAACTTCGGTATGGTTTAAGATAGAGAACTAAAAATTGGCATGGATACTTCTTTTTGCATGTATAATAACATATTAAAAAATAAATAAAAATCGAAGGGGTCACCGTCAAAACGTCGTTGAATTGATATGGAATGACACATACATAACTTTCTCCCATCAGGGAACAAAGTTTCGACTACCCGGATCGTATATATATATATATAGCTTTGGAATGACCGCTACTCACTTGAACGGAGGGTGGCCAACATTTGTCGGTGAACTCTTGACTCGGATAGCCGATGGAAGTTAGATAATTGACAAGTGCGTCGAGCCACACGTAAATAGTATGGGACTCGTCGTTCGGCACGTGAATTCCCCAAGGTGCTCTTTTGATTGGTCTCGAGACGCTCAGGTCCTCCAAACAACTTCCTTCCTCGATCCAATCGGACAATATCTTGTGATACTTTGACGGTCTCACACAATTGACTTCGAAAATTAATGGACACGTTATAAATGGCAAATTCATCGCAAACCTCGTCGAACCTTAATTCTTCAGAGAAATAATTCCTCAATTATCTTACCATTTTTAAGCCAATGCTTGAGATCATCTTGAAAAGCACTCAAGCGAAATTTGTAATTTTCCTCCTCGGTCCATTCAACCGGATGTCCCGATTCCGCGGATACCTTTATCGTTTCGCCCGTGGAGATCGTTTTGTCGATTAGCTCGGAGCTCGTTATAAATGCTTCATCAGGGGTGCAATACCATCCGCTATATTTTCCGAGATATATGTGATTGCGATCCGCCAACGTATTCTAGAAACGAGAAACGACGGGTTCTGATCAATATAACGTCGAGCTGAGCTCAAATTTTGTTTAAACTATTTATTTTTCTCTTTTTTTTTAGACGAACCCAAAAATGTCGAACGGCCTCGCGATGATTCGAATCAGTGGTTCGAATAAAATGCGTGTATCGGACACCAAATTGATCGCACATATCCCTGAATTGTGACGATATTTTTTGGCAATATTGCTCGACCGGAAGTTTAGCGTCTCGCGCGGCATTCTGAACTTTGTTTCCATGCTCGTCGGTCCCCGTGCTCAAAATCGTCTCGTAGCCGATCATGGAATTGTAACGAGTCATCGCATCGGCCAGAACAGCGCTGTAAAGATGCCCGATGTGAGGCCCTTAAGAGTAAAATTCTCAAGCTTCAATTCTCCGTTGTGTAGATTTTTCGATTAATCTTCATTTTTTCGCATCATCGAACCGTAAGTATACCAGAGTTGTAAATAATGCATTACTTTGATAATGCATTACTGTATTTATTACTCATTACACTGCATAATGTAAAATGAATAAGTGTATCATTACAAAATACAAAAGTAATGTGTAATGGATGCATGTGCCATTACAAATAAAAAAGTAATGTGTAATGGACGCGTGTTCCATTACAAATAAAAAAAAGTAATGTGTAATGTATGCATGTTTCATTACGAATAAACAAAGTAATGTGTAATAGATACATGTCCTATTACAAATAAAAAAGTAATGTGTAATGGATGCATGTGCCATTACAAATAAAAAAAAGTAATGTGTAATGGATGCATGTTCCATTACAAATCAAAAAGCAATGTATAATGTATGCACGTTCCATTACAAATTACAATTTTTAAAAAAAGTAATTTGCAGAGGAGAATATTCCGTTACAAATAGAAAAATTGCCGTGCTCGTATTAGAAACTTGCACATTGCTGTCTCATTATTTTATTTCGCTCACTAAAAGTTCATCCACAATTATCACTAATGATCCATAAAGTTAAAAAATAGAAACAAAAAAAACAGACAGTTCATGGTTAAATATGAAGTACGAAAATGTACTCAACCCCAAAAATTATCCAACTTTATATTGAATTGGCTTTTACACGCTGTCACCCATAATTATAAGCAATCTAATAAAAATTATAAGTTAGTGATACAGAATTTGTCGCTTTATTGCATCCCTAAATAATGTGCATGTTCTTTTTTTTTACTTTATGGATCATTTGTGATAATTGTGGATGAACTTTTAGCGAGCGAAATAAAATAATGAGACAGCAATGTGCAAGTTTCTAATACGAGCACGGCAATTTTCTATTTGTAATGAAATATTGTCCACTGCAAATTACTTTTTTTTTTAAATTGTAATTTGTAATGGAACGTGCATACATTACACATTACTTTTTTATTTGTAATGGAACACGCATCCATTACACATCACTTTTTTTATTTGTAATGGCACATGCATCCATTACAAGTTACTTTTTTTACTTGTAATGGGACATGCATCCATTACGCATTACTTTTTTATTTGTAATGGAACATGCATACATTGCACATTACTTTTTTATTTGTAATGGAACACGCATCCATTACACATTACTTTTTTATTTGTAATGGCACATGCATCCATTACACATTACTTTTTCTATTTGTAATGGGACATGCATCGATTACAAATTACTTTTTTTAATTGTAATGGAACACGCATCCATTACACATTACTATTTTCATTTGTAATGGAAAACTTGTCCAATACACATTATTAAAAGTAATGGGTAATGCATTACTTTTACATTACTATTTTCACAACTCTGAAGTATACCAGCATTTACGTAAAATATCGGTGTCGACACGTAAAAAATCTTCCTCTCAGCGCTGTTTCCATAATTTCTTGACTGCGCTTGGTGAAGTATTTCCTCGTGTCTTCTCGTTCGTCCACGACTCCAAGTTTCTCCACGTAATTGAAGACCTCGTCTGATTGATCGCCAAATCCGAGACTTTAGAACGACTGTAAGAATAATTATCAGCGTCATTTTGAGGCAAAAAGCGTTAAATTATAAATTTTTAAATAACTTTATAGAAACATGAATTTGTTCATTCTTTTTTTTTAATACTCTTTTGCTTTACTAATGAATATACTAATGCGCGCAAATGTGCAAGTTTTTTTAGATTCTGCAGTTTGCAATTCAATCACTAGTTTACGGTTCAGAAAGCAATGAGAGGAAAAAACGAGTCTGAATAGTTCTGTTAGATTTATTGTTTACTATAATCAAATACACGTATGCGTGTGCGCAGATTCATATCGATTAATGATAATCTTTCACGATTTTGTTTTTTTCGATAAATCTAATATGGAATCAGGTCCGTTGATTGTAATATTTTGTAACTGAGCAATGAGATCCATGTGTTTGAACTCATCGGGTTTCTCGGCAAATTTTTTCAACAAGTCCACACGAACGGGATTATCAGTGGCATAATACAATTGTAACTCGTTCGCCAAGCACTGCGCTTCAGGGGCGGTCATCGAATTAGCGTCAAACTCGCCGCGCATCAGCACCACTCCTTTGCTATCTTTCAAATCGAGATAATGAATCATCGTCAGACACTCGGGTGCATTTTCCTTGTGAGTCTGGTACCATATCAACGGTGTCATGTGTATCTCGGTACCGTAAAATTGAGAAACAATAAACTCGTATCCGTGCTCTCTCGGAAGAGGCAACAAAAATGTTGAATATTTTTTTCCTCTCTCGAACATTTTCTCAAATTGTTGAGAATCCATCGCGCCGCAAATGCAATCTTTCAGTTTGTGATAGTTTAGCCATATTTTAACGATTTCTTCCTTGCCTTTGTCCTCGAGCAGATCCAACTTCATTACATCATTTAGCGATGATTTTTTCGTTCCCATCGAAGATTCACCCGACGGCTTTGCATTGCATTGCTGTTGAAATTTTCGTTCCATTTCGCGCTTCGCTGAAATTATATGTACAAAATTGTATGTAAGGTTCGAAGTATATTAAAAATTGGCTAATTGTTTTAGCAAACGATAAAAGCTGGAAGTAACTGTTTAAGCTCAAAAATGTTAGAACAGACAAAAAGCTTTTTCCTTTCACCTTTATCTTCCTTAGATTTCATTTCTTTTTTTTCTATCCGAGACAGAAATTCTTCCGGGCTGGTTTCCTGAAGCTTCGCTATGTTTTTAGCGTATTTCTCATAATAGGGATTGGTTTTGAGTTTTTCCAGTGCTTTTTCCATTCTTGAAAGCGACGTCATGATTGATCTACGCTGCAAGCTTGTCGATGCTGCCAATGAGAGTTTCGGTAATCCGGAACATCCGGCGACTCGTGAGGATTTTCTCACTATGTTGGAAATGCACAATGCCATTGATCTCTGTAATTTCTGACTGAAAAGAAAAATAAACAAAAATAATAATTATTATACAAATTATTATTATTATTACAAATATTATAATTATAATCCTGTCTATCACAATTTAAGTAGTTGCCTGATACGAGGATTTTTGTATTTATGTTCGGCAGGAATTGATTAAATGTAATGTGGCTTCTCAAGAGAAACTTATAATTCATAATTATATTTAATAAACGATAATACAAGTGAAAAGGATAATACTTACAGAGTTTGAATGCTTTATAACCTTTATAACCTATAATTCCTTCACATCTTTTTTTCCCATCCGTATTCCGTACATAAGCAACGCAGCAGACGACACGCAGCGGTAAAATTCGGAAACAGGCTTCGTCATCCGAGTTAGCTACTCGAGTATCAGGCGAACATGACGCGGTAGGAGGGAGTAAGAGGTATCCCGAAGCTTGCCCCTCCCCCCTCGCGGCAATCCGCCATCATTCAAATTTCATCCGTGTTAGCCGAGAAAGTATCAGGCGAACATGATGCGCAAGGAGGTAACGCGCAGCTCTCGCGCGCCTTCACGGCGAGCTTCCCGTCGTACACATTTCATCCATTTTCGCTAGAGAAGTATCAGGCAAGCATGACGCGCAAAGAGGTATACGCCCCCAAGCACGTCCCGCCCCCTTTGCGGCCGACCGCCATCATTCAAATTTCATCCGCGTTAGCCGAGAAAGTATCAGGCAAACATGATGCGCAAGGAGGTAACGCGCAGCTCTCGCGTGCCTTCACGGCGAGCTTCCCGTCGTACACATTTCATCCACTTTCGCTGAAGAAGTATCAGGCAAGCATGACGCGCAAAGAGGTGCACCCCTGAGCGCGCCCGCCCCCTTCGCGACCGTCGCCCATCTTCCAAATTCAACCGTGTTAGCCGAGAAAGTATCAGGCGAACATGATGCGCAAGGAGGTAACAGTGCAGCTCTCGCGCGCCCTCGTGGCGAGCTTCCCGTCGTACACATTTCATCCACTTTCGTTGAAGAAGTACCAGGCAAGCATGACGTGCAAAGAGGTACGCCCCTAAGCACGCCCCACCCTCTCCACGGCCGTCGCCCGTCTTCCAAATTCAACCGTGTTAGCTGAGAAAGTATCAGGCAAACATGACGCGCAAGGAGGTAACAGCATTGCACTCGCGCGCCTTGGCGGCGATCTTCCTGTCGTACACATTTCATCCACTTTCGGTAGACAAGTATCAGGCGCATATGACGCGCAAAGAGGTACACCGACGACTCGCGCCTTATCTGCAGAGAGGGGGGCGTAGCAATTACTTTGATAATTAAATTAAACGTTAAATAACTAATTTAAAGCATTTTTTATTTGATTGAATTAAGCTATGCATTACTTAAAATAGTTTTAATTATGATGCATTTAATTATAAATTACCTTAAGCATTTCATACTGAAAATCATTTAGTACACTTATAATCAAATTATATTTGTAATTTAATTAAATTTGTAAATAAATTGCACTTGAAATTTAATTAAATTTCTAATTAAATTGCACTTGAAATTAAATTACATTTATCATTAACATTGGCTCGATAATTTGTAATTGAATTTTATTCCATTATGTGTAGGGGTCATTCCATATCAAATCGACCAAGAGTTGGAATCGACCCCTTTCAATTTCGATGAAATTTGGTCAGACGTTTTCGTTATGAACAAAACAAAGTTCTACCACAGGAGATTTTTTTTGCCAAAATGTAAAATCTTATATTTTTGAAACAAAAAAACACCATCTTGGAAATTTCAGGATCGTTTAATTCTGGTAAACAATTTTTTTTTTTACCAAAATTCAAAAATTTATATTTTTCAAACAAAACGACACCATTCTGAAAATTTCAGGATCTTTTAAGATCAGTCCAAGGTATTGAATAAAAAAAATTAAACAAAAATTTAATGTTGATCGTGGATTTACACGATTTTTAAAAATTCAAAAATTCATATTTGTGAAAAAACAAAAAACATCTCCCTGAAAATTTCAAGATCTTTTAAGATCAGTATAAGCTATTATATTAAAAAAATTTGAACCAAAAATTTAATGTACAACTTGGATTTTCACGATTTTTGAAAATTCAAAATTCTCAAAATTCATCAATTAAAAAAAAAATTGGAATATATTTTTTTTATAGTCCCAAGTATACTCTTTAAGAAGCATTCAGAATAATTTTTCGATAATAGTTTCCGAGATATTTAAAAAATAAACTTAAAAGATTTGAAAAATTATGAAATTGTAAATTTTGGATAACTTTCGAAGAAAAATTATTAAATTTTTTTCCCTGGTAGAAATTCGTTTTGTTTATAACAAAAACTTCTGACCAAATTTCATCGAAATTAAAAGGGGTCGATTCCAACTCTTGGTCGATTTCACATGGAATGACCCATAAGTATTTGCCCATCTCTGCTCCCCTTACATCTTCACGCCTTACGCGTTAGCCCGTCGAGTATCAGACTAGCATAATGCCGGAGGACTCCGAGGAGGTGCACCAACGATCTGCCTATACTAACCTCTGTTTTTACACACTTTTGAATTGCCTCTCTCCCTCCCACGAGATCTCGTGCGTGCTCCTCCCAACCCAACGTTATTTTTATATATTTACCGTATTTTCCTTCGTTCCTTTCGCTTCTTTTTCCTTCGACCACCGTGCTGTTTTTTTTTTTCTTATATCGAGTGAAACCTTAGGACTACGACTCTGACGTTTTCATCTCTTCTCTTTACAATCGCTTGTTTACAAGTCGATTTCGCTATGACGTTGTACGATAAAGTATCCTCGACGATTGTGTCATCGGGAACGTTTGTTTTCAACGAAATGCGATGCTGATGTTAAAGAAATATATTTTGATGGTTAACAATGCTGAGATTTTTATCGCGGCGACGTGTCCGCAGTGTCAGTGGACAAAATGCATCGTCGCAAATACGAAATCAACGATTGCTCAGCAATCGTAATATTGTACAGTGCAGAGTAATACTTTTGGACGGAACGGATTTAACAATCGAACTTTCGGTAAGATTAACGTATAACAATCACTCTTAACAAACTCTCAACAATCGATCATTCTTTTCCATTGTTTCAAAAAACAATCAGATTCTTCCGCTCGTTTGCATTTTTCTGGAAAAAAAGTTCTACAAACTATCACAGCTGTAACCCGCTAGTCAGGAGTCAAAATCATGATAATGGGGTGAAAGTACGGTGAATGTGCTCAATGTCGCCGTACTAACGACCTTTTTGTTATTTTCAGAAAAAGGCGCTGGCCAGTGATTTGTACGAACAAGTATTTTACAGTTTGGACCTGATCGAGAAAGATTATTTTGGTCTTCAGTATACGGACAGCAACAATGTTCAGCATTGGTTAGATCCCACAAAGCCGATCAAAAAACAGATCAAAAGTGAGTATGGCGGAAAACAGGATCTTAAATATATGTATTTGTATTTGCTTGCTTGATTCTCCGCGGCAAATGCTTTGCTCGAGAAAGAAAAATGTTAAATGAATTTTTGGTAATTGCCACAGAAGTTGGTCAGAGCTCGTCGAAGACTAATTAACAATGCTTGAGTAATTCGACGCAGATCGAATAAAATCAAAGGTAGTCGTGACGTTATCCGTATCGTAGATCATTGATCATTGAGAAAACCACCAGTAGGCCCTTTTTTTCTATCGTGCTTTCTCACGTCATTGTCGTACGAGAATTTCGTCATCTCGATTCTAATGTTTCGAGATTCGTTTTTTTTTCTACAGTCGGACCGCCGTATACTCTGAGATTGAAGGTGAAATTTTACTCGTCTGAGCCCAATACATTGCGCGAGGAATTGACGCGTTATCAATTCTTTTTACAATTGAAACAAGACATATTGGAAGGAAGACTCAATTGTCCTCATCAAACCGCCGTTCAACTCGCGGCCCTCGCTCTTCAATGTGAGTCAACACCTTTGATTTTTATACTTCCTCGTCGAAAAAGGATTTATGTGGGTATACCGAGCTGTAAAAGTCACGCCCAACATCAGTCGTTTCGTCAATATTTTTAATTTAGCCGTTGATTTTCTAAAAAATCATAAATAGCCCTTTTTCCCCTGTTTTTTCAAATTCATGACAAGGATGGAAATTTTTTTTTTTTTCAAAAGACTCAGCAAAAAATGGTCGCATCGCGGTCTCAAAAAAAACAAATTGAAGCTAAATAAACAAGCTGTCCGATCCATACAATGGTTTAGCTCTACCAATTTTTTCGAAGTAACTGCAGCCAAAAAAGAAATTTGCACATTGCTTCCTCATCTTTATCCATAGTTCACATAGCTTCCTTTAACCCACAGTATGGCGATCAAATTTGGCTTCCTCATAAAGGAAGCTTTGTTAACTATTGAAAAATATTAGTAATCAATGCACAAATTCGATCGATTTTCGCCAAATTTGATAACGGATAACATTGATAGCTATACTGGCTCTTCACAAAATTTCATTGCAATATCTAAAAAATTTCACAAGTTATAGCGTTTACGCTTCTTTTATAAAAATTAAAAATTTGATAAAAATTCAATCATTCGATCGATTTTCGCCAAATTTAATAACGAACATCCACGATAGCTATATTAGCTCTGTGTAAAGTTTCAGTGCAATATCTTAAAAATTTCACAAGTCAGAGCGTTTACGCTATTTTTCAAAAAATTCAAAATTTCATAAAATTTTAATCCCTCCATGGATTTTTGCCAAATTTAATAGCGGATAACCTCGATAGCTATATTAGCTCTGTGCAAAGTTTCAGTACAATATCTTAAAAATTGCACAAGTTAGAGCGTTCAGGCTATTTTTCAAAAAATTCAAAATTTCATAAAATTTTAATCCCTCGATGGATTTTCGCCAAATTCAATACCAGACAACCCTAATAGCTATACTAATTCTGTACAAAGTTTGAGTGCAATATCTTGAAAATTGCAGAGGTTAGAGCGTTTACGCCAATCTTGCAAAAACGAAAAAAGTCGATAAAATCTGAACACCCGTTATAATTGAAACAAAATTTTTTTCATAATGAAGAGCAATTCGTGCTCGACAAGTGTGCCAAATTTTAGCTCGATATCTCGAAGCGTTTTCGGGTTATTAATTATTTACATCTGAAACTCAGGATACACACACACACACACACACATCCATCCAGACATTTTTTCTAAATATGATTTCTCGATGTTTTAGGACATTTTGAACATATTGACATAAAAATTGCGAAAAAAAATTCTTTCACGAAAACAAAGCTTCCTTTATGAGGAAGCAAAAGTAATACAAATTTGGCAAATGTGTTTTTTCTCACTATTCTTGAGGATTGCGTGAAACCTGCAGCTTTGATTTTTTTTTGCTGAAAGATCTTAAAACTAGGAATTTGAAGCTTCAAGATGCTTTTTTTTAGACCTCGATACGACCATTTTTCACTGAGATACAGCATTGTTAAAATCCACTACAAATGTAGGACAATTTTTTGATCCCTTTATTTTTTCCAGTAGCGTATCTTCATCAATATTTATCTAAATTTCAGCTGAATTAGGTGATTATGATCCTGCGATACACACAGCATCGACGATTTCGGAGTTTAGATTCATACCGGGACAAACTGAGCAAATGGAATTGCAAATTCTGGAGGAATATGCAAATTGTTCGGGACTGAGTCCGGCTCAAGCGGAATCGGCGTATCTGAGTAAAGCGAAATGGATGGATATGTACGGCGTGGATATGCACATGGTTCTTGGAAAAGACGCTTGCGAATATTCATTGGGACTGACGCCAACGGGAATACTCGTGTTCGAGGGAAATCAGAAGATCGGTTTATTTTTTTGGCCAAAGATCGGACGTCTTGATTTCAAGAAGAAGAAATTAACTTTGGTGGTCGTCGAGGAGGACGACGAGGGACGGGGCGAGCAGGAGCATACGTTTGTATTTCGTCTCGTCAATGAAAAAGCGTGCAAGCATCTCTGGAAATGCGCGGTAGAGCATCACGCGTTCTTTCGATTACGAGCCCCTGTAAAAGGCGCGAGCGGTCGACAAAATTTCTTCCGCATGGGTTCGCGTTTTCGTTACAGCGGTAAAACGGAATTTCAAACGACGCAATTGAATCGGGCACGACGTACCGTGCAATTTGAGCGACGACCGAGTCAGCGTTACGCTCGTCGTCAGAGTCACGTTTTGCGCGAGAGACAACGTCAACGAACGGATCAAGTTGCCCAATCCGCGCCCGGTAAGTTATAATCATATATCTGTGGCTTTTTGGCAGAACGAGTCAAGTCCATTTTTTCGAACAATGCGTTAACAACGGAAATCGGTCAATTGTTAGGTCTACTTTTATCTCAGACATTTGTTACCCCGGTTTATTTGATTTGATAAGAGATACATCCATATTTCATAACCAGTTAAGTCCAAATATCCCGGCATAACGAGTTGAGTCCAAAGATCTCGGTATAACAAGTTATTAGCCATACATTTGAACAAGTGTTATAGTTTCAATAATTTTTTTTAGTTTTATTAATTTCTTGTTGATTAAATCTCCAAATAAATCATAAAATAGTAATCAGCGATTTTGCTGCTTCCAACGCAAGTATTGATTTCAAATTTACTTGAAGATATCGAAAAACGTATTAAACCGAGCCTAAATTAAAAATATCAAACAAGAACAGCAATAAAGAATTTTTACAGAGAAAAATGCTAAAATTAGTTGATGGAAAAGTTTAGCAACTTGAAAAATTGAAAAAAACCGAAGAGTTGAAATTATAATTTCAACTTTTCATTTTTATTTTATTTTTCGCATTCCTAAACTTTTGCATCAACTAATTCTAACATTTTTCTCTTTAAAAATCGTTGATCCGTTTGAACAATTTGTTATTGATTAAAACTGCAAATAGATCATAAAATAGTAATCAGCGAATTTGCTGTTTTCAACACAGGTATTGATTTGAAATTGACTTGAAGGTATCGAAAAACGTATTAAAACGATCCTAAATGAAAAATATCAAACAAGAACATGATATGAACAATTTTTAAAGAACAAAATGTTAAAATTAGTTGATGAAAAATTTTAGGAACGTGAAAAATAAACAATTTCGTTTATAAACAATATTTATGAACAATTATATTTATAAATAATTTTTAAAGAGAAAAACTTAAAAATTAGTTGATAAAAAAGTTTAGGAACGTGAAGATTAAAAAAAAAACGAAAAGTAGAAATAATAATATCAACTTTTCGTTTTTTTTTATTTTTCACTATTTTATGATCTATATGCAGTTTTAATCAATAACAGATTAATAAAACTGTAGCCAAAATTAGTGAAAATATACCCATTGTTCAAATGTATCACTAATTATCATTCTCCATAAGCGGAGTTAACTTGTTATACCGGGATCTTTGGACTTAATATGAATATTCAATTATTATAAACAATTAGAATTATTAGGATGATTAGAATTTGTAATTTTATGGTCCATTTGAATCCTGAAGTAGTTCTCCTGTATTGGCGTGTCATTAAAAATCGACTTTGTCAAAATAGAAACAGCGATTTCTCGGAATTCTTGTTTGTGGACTTGACTCGTTATACTGGCAAGCCACAGATATAAGTTATAATCATATATTTAATAATCAAATTGACGAAGATTTTTTTTTGCAAATAAGATGAAGACGAGGCGTTGCAACGATATCCCAGCAAATCGAGCACGAAATCATCCGCGACGAACGATCAAGAAACAAACAACGTCGCTTCGTCGCCATTAATGGATTCCCTCTTGAAATCACTCGCCAAGGATCAACAGAGTCAGGAATCCAACAACGAGTCCACGATGCCGAGCAGCCAGAAAGATTCCGATATCTTGAAATCAAATTTCACTGTTCAGACAACCGTGAATTCATCATCATCGCCAGTGCCAAACAATCAGATCGGCGCTACTTCCCTCGCGAATCAACGCCTGCCAATTCCAAATAATCAAATCGGTGCTACTTCCCTCATGAATCCGCGCTCGCCGATTCCACCCGATGCTCGTAAATGCAACATACTCAAAGCTAAATCTTTGGAGATGCAAAAGAGCTCGAATTTAATGACGATCACACCGGTCGAAGAATCACCGAATGCCTTGAAAAAAAATCACTGCACCGAAGCAGCGACTATCGTTTCCGTGGTGAGCCTTCAATTTTCTTCCTCCAAAAAAAAAATGGTTTACTCCATTATTTACAACAGCGACAAGAAATATTGAGATTCAAGTCATTATTTAACATATAATTCTACGATTTGTCACGTATATTTGCTTGTGATCTTCTTTTTTCTGCTGTCCTGTTGGTCATGTCCGAACGATTATTTATCCGATCGTTTATCAGAACGTCTCGTAAGTTGTTCTGATTTTTTTTCCCTCCACGATGGTAGGATTTTTTTTCGAAAATTTCGAATTTCGTAGAATACTCTGTCACTCGTAAGGCATTGGACTTTCTCTCGTAGGCAATGACTAACGTACACAAAGAATATGTGCCTCAAAGTTGGGGCGAAAGTTTCGCTTGGGTATAAAATTGCGCACGAATTGAAGTACGACAGGCTGATAATTAACGGAGTAATTAAGGAAAACCAACCTGTAATGACCTTCGTCGATACTCATCAGGTTTTTTTTCCACTTTGCACTACATAACTGGATTCTTCTAATGGAAAAGGCGATTATAACATACCGGATCTCTTACTTCGATTTCCAAAGAGCGAACTTTCGTTTTCAATTTTCTCCCGGCAGAGAGAATTTTTTTAAATTCAATCAAAAACGCTTTCTCACAATAAAAAAGAAAAATTATACTTTGGGAAATAATTTGTTCTTCATTGTAACTGAAGCTTCGAATGAACCAACGATTGTCTATCGTTCTTCCAGGACGGATCAATCTATACGACAATCAATGACCAGGACTTTTGAACCCGATAATAGTATTATAACGTTTCCCACGACTGTCGACCCGAAGCTCCGGTCAAATCTTCAAAAATTTTCTGTACGTTGGAGCGGAATGCACTTAGCACTTTTCATTCAGCAAACGATAGAAATGTTATTAATATCTATGGAGCTATTTTCCAGCTTTTCGCATTATTCATACGCTATTAGTTTTGAACGCGCTAATTCAGTGCTTTCGCTTTCATTCTTACAGAGCAAAATTGTAAACATTATTTTTTTCTTCATTTTTGGATAACTTTTTGATCATTTGTTTTTTATTCGATAACGAAGTATCGATTGTCAATTTTTTCTTCGCTTTTTGTTCTTGTTTCTTATCGCAAAACAAAGAATTCCACAGCCATGACCAGAAAACCATTTAAACATCATACATTATAGAATCGCTTTTTTATAATCAAAATGTTATTGTTGAATTATGAAAAGTTTTGTTAATTAAATTTTTGTGTTTTTTTTTTGTAAATTCAGGGAGGCGACAAGCTCACGCTGCCGGTCAGTGGAGGAAGTACAACGACAAATGCCATTGAAGAAGTTGTCACCGTGACGCATTTTTCCGTCGACGATTGGGGACAGGTCGAGCAAACAACGACACCGTCTGCAACGGCCACCACGAATCATCTGCAGAATCCTTTTAATCCTTTTATACGCGAAAGCGAAGTCACTTGTACGGAAGTCAACGACGAGGTCGAAAATGCCGATAAAGATTGGCCGAACGAGCCGAAGAAAAGTACAAATCCGTTTATCGATTCGAATCCCTTTTTCGTCTCGCTCAATCCTTTCAACGAGCCTAATTACGAAACGGAAAAGAAGGAGGAAGAGATATCTCAAGAATCGGATGTCAAAGTTTCGAAGAACGAAGACACCGAAAGCAGCACTGTGACAGTGACACCCAAGGTTTTTTTTCTTCACATTTTTAAATCTTCTTTGGCAATTGTTGTCTCACATAACCGGCACGTAATTGATAGGCAATCGCATCATCTCGTGTAATTGAAATAAGCAATTTTTTCTCACAGGACGAACGTGTCTCCGTCTCCGATATCAGTCCGTGGTTCGTCGCTGATCCATCGCCCACTGCAATTTCTGTGGAAGCATCGTTGACCAAACCATCAGTTATAAACAGAAAAACGGTGATAACTACGCAATTATAGTAGCAATAAGATATTACTGCGAAACATTCTTTCGGTTACGTAATTACTGGTCGCATATAGAGAGATTTTTACCTGGTATTGGATTCCAGTGTGACTTATTTTATTGTCGCAATATACGAGATAACGTTTATACTGCCTATATTAGATAGTATTATGTACTATCGAAAATAATAAATGATTGTGCTTTGAAAGGTAACAAGTTTGATATGCATCGAAGTCTAAACAATCCAATCTTTAAAAAAAAAAAAATAACGAATTATATAAACGGTGAATAAGTATTAACAAAACTTTCCCGATTATCTGAAAAGTTAAAGAGTCCCAGGATCATTTTTAATTTTTTGTTTCCGAAACGATAAAGTCTGATTGAGAAATAATACGTTATCTCTTAAGATTTCAACAATTACAAGTAAAAGATTTTTTGACAAGCGCGAATGGCGATGTAACAGGGTTTATTATTTATTGACAATTATACATATTTAATTTATGCATCTCACATATCACCAGATTCTTTTCTTCGGGAATTAAAATCTTTCGAAGTGGGCTTCAATACTGAAAACATTTTATCGGTCGCAGACGGATGCATACTCATCTGTAATTCCGTCAACGATTCTTCGGTCTGCGAATGAGACATCAATGAAGTCGAATTAGTCACGATTGAACCAGAGTTGTGAAAATAGTAATGTAAAAGTAATGCATTACCCATTACTTTAAACAATGTGTATTGGACAAATTTTCCATTACAAATGAAAATAGTAATGTGTAATGTATGCACGTTCCATTACGAATTACAATTTAAAAAAAAAAAGTATTTTGCAGTGGAGAATATTCCATTACTAAAAGTTCATCCACAATTATAACAAATGATCCATAAAGTTAAAAAAAAAGAACATGCACATTATTTAGGGATTCAATAAAACGACAAATTTTGTATCAGTAATTTGTCATTTTTATTAGATTGCTTATAATTATGGGTAACAGCGTGTAAAAGCAAGTTCAATATAAAGTTGGATAATTTTTGGAGTTGAGTAAATTTTCGTACTTCATATTTAACGATGAACTGTCTGTTTCTTGTTTCTATTTTTTAACTTTATGGATCATTTGTGATAATTGTAGATGAACTTTTAGTGAGCGAAATCAAATAATGAGACAGCAATGTGCAAGTTTCTAATACGAGCATGGCAATTTTTCTATTTGTAATGGAAAATACTCCAGGACAAATTACTTTTTTAGAAAATTGTAATTTGTAATAGAACGTGCATACATTACACATTACTTTTTTATTTGTAATGGAACACGCATCCATTACACAAAACTTTTTTTATTTCTAATGGCACATGCATCCATTACACATTACTTTTTTAAATCTGTAATGGCACACGCATTCATTACACATTACTTTTGTATTTTGTAATGGTACACAATAACCATTTCACATTATGCAGTGTAATGGGTAATAAATACAGTAATGCATTATCAAAGTAATGCATTATTTACAACTCTGGATTAAACGAACGTTTTTGCAGATATTAAAGTTTTTTCAAGGCAAAAATGATACATAATTATTTTCAAACCTGTCTGAGAAGCTGTGCCGCTGTGTGCAAAACCCTCTGCCATTTTCTCATTTCTACATTATGAAGGCTCTCTTGTTGTTGCAGCAATGTTATCCAATCTTCGTCGGTTTTTGGAGTGTTTCTAATCACAGAATATACGAATTAACATTTTTTTCAAACATTTTTCGTTTACTATATAATCTGTTTGTGAGAAAAATCTTATTATTTCTTGAAAAATATTTACCTGAGTACGTGCAGATCCATTATCGTGTACGCAGCAGCATCTTCCAACCCCCATAATTTATAATAGAGCAAACCATTGATCAAAGTTAAACACAGAACTGCAACTAAGAGTACCCAGCTAATAACGGTTCCCGTATCTCCTCGAATACTTGAACCTGCGAAATTATCAATAATCCCCGGTAATGAAAATTTGCGAAAAAAAATTCTTGTCCCGTGAATTTACAACTTCACACAGTAGTCACCATTTATGTGATGCGTGTGCGGTTGATCAGCTACGACTGATTGTAAATTGGAAGGTAAATGATCCGGAGAGTGAGATTGCAATAAGGTTGCGCTGGGACCAGCCACGCGACGTCTTCTTCTCGCCTTTCTCTTCAATCCGACACCGCCGCCCGATTCCTCGCACTCGACGCTCAGCGCCTTTGTCAAACTGCAGAAATACTCTTCCATACCCGCGTAACAATTTTTCTCGATGAGACCTGTAAAATCATGGGTATGGAAATTAGCAACTTAGTGTCAAAGGAAATTAGCAACTTGGTGTCAAATAAATCATTGACAGATGTCAGTTTTCACTGATCCTTTGCTTTCCAACAAAATAATTTTTAAAAATCGTTTCGGCTTCTAACAATCGGTTTCGAATAGTTCTTTAACCATTTTTTTGTATCAAAGGATTCATTATTTTTCTATCTTTTTTTTCGTAAAGTGAGATTCCCTGATTTTTTCATGGATAATTTATAATCATTGATAATGTACCTTTCATCATAGCCCAAACGTGTTTCTTGAATTTGACTTCCGTCCAAACAGCTAAAGTGCTTTCACCCTCGGAAGAACTGAACATGCAATAATGGGTGAAAACGCTAAACGATTCGGCATACGGAATACCAGCATTACAGCTCTCTATGTCGATGCTATAACGATGTCCTGGTCTACTGCACGGTAACATGATCTAAAATCAATAGAGAGGTGTCTTCATGAAATTACTTCATTGAGGATAATTTAAATTCTATGCACTGAGAAAAAAGTTCAGTTAAATCAACTAAATCCATTTAGTTGAAAAAAATTTAGTTGATTCAATATTAATTTGTTTGAAATAATGATTTGATTCAACAAATGGATTTGGTTAACCATAAGATATGAGGTGAACAAAATTATTTGGTCAATTTCCAGATACAGTTTAGTCCAATTTACACGTTACTGAGTTGCTGTACAGAAATATTTCGTTGATTTCTAGTATATTTTAACTAAATAAATTTAGCTGTAATAAAAAAACAATTCGTAGTTTCAATCACACCATTTATTTGGTTTGATTGAACTGAAACTTTGCCAATTCAAGCAACGATTTAACCGATTCAACTAAAACTTCCACTGTATCTTTGTTGAATTACCAAAATGATCTCGTTGAACGTCCGGAAACAAATATTTGGTTGAGTCAAACAAATTTTTGCATTTTCAACAAAAAAAATTTCTCAGTGTGAGGATTGCACCCGTGCGAATGAAAAATAATCGACGAAGGAAATAGATTGATGAAATCAACGTATATTACCTGAACTTCCGTGACTTGTGAAGTTCTCGGTCCGACCGGCGCCGTCAAGGATACGGTCAAGGATACGGTTCTCGTCTTTTGACCCGTTCGACTATCCTGTGTCCAAGCCGACTGCAACAGATCTAAAAAAAATTAAGACTTTGAGGAACGATTCTTTTTCAAGTTTCTAAATTTGGCGCGAAATCTCGTCGAACAATCAGACTCGTTCTATTTGCTCGAATCTTTGTTTTATCTTATTTTTTTTCCTTCCTCATAAAGGAAGTTTTGTTCTTATAAATAAAGCTTACTTTATTCCAGTGAATTCGGCTTCATTTCCTGATTTTTTAATTATTTTTACAAATTGTTTTTAGATTTGGACCCTATTTTGAAAACAGCTGTTTTTCGCCTTTTTTCCTCAGGTGCACCAATCTTTTAGAGAAAGCTTGAGCTTCAATTTCCTTCTTTTTTAACTTTGAGCGATTTTTTTTTCCAAAGTTATTCTGTTTTTTGTGAAAAAGAGGAAGGAAAAAGAGAACACGAAAACAAAGAAGATTCATGAAAAACTTCAAGACAGCAAAAATTCGCGTCTGTTTTTGTTGAGTTCAGAGGAATTTTTTCAGATTTTTTTTTCCAAAATTTTTTTCTCATCTTGACGCTGGAAAAAAAATAGAGAAAAAAATTTGAAAAAAATTCCAATGTGCTGACAATGGTGAAATAAAGAATTTTCCCCTCATGAAATTTTATCAATAATCCCATAGTTCTCGAGTTATGGTATTTAAATGATCTGAGCTCAGACCCAAAAAATGTGAAAAAAAAATTTGGGCAAAAAATTCTGAAATAATTCCTCTGCACTCAGCAAAAACGGACGCAACTTAGTGCTATCTTGAAGTTTTTCACGCATCCTCTTCGTTTTCGTGTTATACGGAATTTTTCAAATTTCCTCTCTTTTTCACAAAAAACAGAATAACTTTGAAAAAAAAATCGCTCAAAGTTAAAAAAAAATGAAATTCAAGCTGAAACTTTCCTCTTTATGAATCCAATCATAAAAATGTATTACAAAAATTTTCTCTAGATGGGTCCACCTGAAGAGAAGGGGGAAAAAGGTGAAAAACAGCTGTTTTCAAAATAGAGTCCAAATCTAAAAACAAATTGTAAAAAAAATTAAAAAAACAGGAAACGAAGCCGAATACTTCCCCTTCAAAATGCTGCTTGTTAAATTAGTCTTAAATTAGTCTGCATTGACTATAATCACGTACTTGTGGTTTTTCGGGCTGTATGAAAATCCAAGAAAAATTTGGAATTCGTGAAAAGAAGCGTGAACAATTGATCAATGTGAATTGGTAATGTGACTTTGGTGAGTTGTCGTCCTTCGTGAGAAGCGGTACAAATAGTGGTGACTCGACCTCCGATCCTCACTGAAAGTAAATGACATAAATTGGAATTATATTTACGACTCAACAATAATACTGCATAATTTCGTTAGGGCTAATTTCTTCATCGAGGATCGATGCATGGAAGATGAGAGGAGAAAGAAAATGAGCTCATCTTACTTGCATGTTTTTCCGCTTCGCTCTCCGTCGTGTCGCTCAAATCCGTCGGATCGAGCGAGACATCGGCTCGCGAAGGAGCCGGAAGTCGCGCAACCGGATCAGCATTGTGATGTATCAACGGCGCTTGTGAACTCTCCATCTGGGCCCCCTCGACCTTTGAATGAAGAAGTTGCATTTAAGAAGTACGAATATCATGGACAGCCATATTGGATTGCATAACATATTGCGGTCTGCATCTCAGATACAATCGTTCGAATGTGCTAACAAAGAATATATATATACATATATATGTATATGTGGCACTTAACACTTGTGCTATCGTTGCAGAGCAGAGATATCTTCGTAGATAATTTTTGATTGTTCAGCTGTCTCAGTTGCAAAGTGAGACAAAAATTATCGTTGATCGAAGAAATACGTACTTCGGAAAATGATTCAACGGATAATCTTGTGGATAGCTTGTCCTCGTCAGGGGGTGACAAAGGTGGGACGTAATCTTCGTCGTCGGACGTTAAACCCAGTTCTTCGCCGTAACAAGCGTGAACGAGAGACCACATCTCCGCCATAGTCATTGGCTAAAAAATCATTGATGATTAATTATAATCGAAAAAAAAATGATAAAATTGATAAAACAGCAATCCATCCGTACCTGTCCAATGAGGGCATTCTGCCAAACTCGAAAGAGCATGAGATAAGTCTTGT
Source organism: Alloplasta piceator (assembly GCA_946863875.1). Taxonomy (NCBI): domain Eukaryota; kingdom Metazoa; phylum Arthropoda; class Insecta; order Hymenoptera; family Ichneumonidae; genus Alloplasta; species Alloplasta piceator. The sequence goes on from OX333078.1 coordinate 5,088,719, forward strand.
CCCTCGCTCCGAATGTCGTCAAGAAAAACTTGTCCGTTTCGGTACAGATTAATATAGCATTTGGTATAACGAGAGCCGTTTTTTCTTTGGTGATTGATGCTACGTCCTTCCAGCGCAATGACACTAGAGTCTCCCACATAAATATATTAGCGTAGAAGCAAACGTAATTTTGCGACACGTATAAACGTCCGTGAACCAAAATTTCACGTTGAAGGGCGCACGAGTAATCTGAAAGCATAAGAATTTGTTTGCATTGCAAATTTTGCTAAACAGTACGTTGAGCTCTCTCAGCTTTGTTTTAAGGAAAAATAATATCCAGATTTTTATGCCTTTTTTTATAAATGAGGTATTACAAAATTCATTCAATGTATGGGGTATTCCCGCTGAAATTTTCACGTCCGAACCCGGACCCTCTTGAATAATTATAAAAAGTTTTTTCCGAAAAGTATTCTGAAAAATAAAAGACACGTATTTTTTTTGTTAAGGCCGACAATTGATATTTTTTGTCGTACGATTTTAGTAAAAAAATCCGGATTTTTCACTAACCCTCTACTCCAAACACGTAGTATCTTGATGATTCGAGATCCTATCGAAAAACGCTTCAGACAAAACTTGTTCGTTATAAAACGAATAAAACAGTTGATATTTTTTAAAGAGATTGTAGGCACACGAGAGTTTGTTTTTACTTCATAAACGATCGGCAAAAAAAAAATTTTAGATTTTTAATTAATCGTTATTTACAAAATTAATATTATCATCCATTATTTTTTGAGGTATTTCGATAATCAGTAATTTAAAGACCAATACTACGAATTATTTCGATATTGAATATGTGTATTCTTAGAATTATACATTATTATAAAAATTAGTAATTGAATTATGTCAAATATTGATTATTTGAATAATTAGTAATGTATGTATCTAAATTACTAATTATTCAAGTAATTAGTAATTGAACTATTTTAATTACCAATTATTTGAGTAATTAGTAATTATATTAATTATCAATTTTCGGAGTAATTAATTTCAAGCTTTTTGTATTTGAATCGGAATCTTGAGTTTTTCAGCGTCAGTAGGTTTCGAGCAATCGTAATAAAAAAGAAAACTCTACACTTTAGCTTGAATTTGAAAATTCTTCTAGAATCCAGGGAATTTTTTTTGTCAATTCAGCATAAAGATCATTCGGATTATGTTACTTTCTTCTGTTCGAAAGGAGTTGAAGCTCTGTCCAATGATTTCTCACTAAGTGAACATCGATCAAAGAAATTTGATCGATATTTTTCAAATATCAATTGTTTTACTCGTTTTGTAACGAACAAGTTTTGTCTAAAGCGTTTTTCGATAGGATCTCGAATTATCAAGATAGATAAGATAGATGTTTAGAGTAGATATAGTGAAAAATTTGGATTTTTTACTAAAATCGTACGACGAAAAATATTAATTCTCGGCCTTAACAAAAAAATACGTGTTTTTTCTTTTTCAGAATACTTTTCGGAAAAAAAATTTCATAATTATTCAAGCGGGTCCGGGTTCGGACGTGAAAATTTCCGCGGGAATACCCCTTATACATTATTTTTGAGAAAACAAATGTAATTTTGTAATTAACAAGCTCACATTTTTTTCAAGAAATACATTGAGCGATAAGAATAATGAGCATTAAATGTGAAAAACGATGTTTTCGCAAACTTGAATCTTATGTAATTTACGTATACCTTAACTTTTGTAATTTTGTAGCTAACGATTGAAAACTTTTTAAAGTAACACGCAATTCTTCTGCAAAGGGAAGAAAAATATCGTACAAATTAGAATTTTTATATAGCTAATTATATTTCGCTGTTCGCAAAATTTTCGCTGTGAGATACAAAACTTGAGGAAGCTATAGGTTCACAAAATATTTGTAAACAGCAAAGAGGGATGAAAGCGCAATGTGCGAATAAGTAAACGAATGAAATTCTGCGAACTTGCCTACTACGAGTCTCTCGTCATCCGGCACATCTTTAAATATCCTTTTGAAATCTTCAGAGCGGGATTTGTAAGTGGGATAAAGAACATTGTACCAAGATGACTTTTTCTTCACCCTGTCGACTCTGCTCTCTTTTTTCCCCTCCGATGCTGAATTTTTGCTTGGCTCGGCTGAATCTGACGAACGATTGATACTTTCCTGCATCGATAACGAGCATTACACAGTGAGATGAAATTCGAATAATTCTAATATTTTTATCCGATAGATACAATTATTTATCGATGTATCAGACTTTTTTTTTTTTAATCAGAGGAAAGACAAGATTTTGTACCTGTGTATGATCGTCCGTCTTTCCGGAAGCCGATTCTCTGTACGTCGAGTTGCAGCCGTCGGCGTTAATTTTTAAATGCTCGCGTTTATTTTGTGCTTTGGGACTAGGATGGGGAGACAAATTTGGCGTAGGCGAAGGACTGGAATGATCGGGTCCGTCGGTTTGCGACGATTCGAGCGAATTATCCATTCCCAATTCATGGCTTCCTTTTGAGGCTGGACCGAGACCTCCGAGGGACGACGAATTAATCGAACTGAGAACTTCGTGACTCGATATCAAGAGATTCTCCACAGATTTGTTCCTGCACAGTCATGCCACAGACAAAAAAGTTAATGTCCATTAAATTTTTTTTTTCTTTTTTTCTCAGAGCATTCAAATTTCTCGATGATGTTTATAGCCGTGTTTTCCGACGTATCGCAATAATTGATTAAATTATAACAATAAACACCGCGAGACAAATGCTTCGCGTGGGAGGTTTGAAAGCGACCTGTCAAATAGTCTGTTCGAAAACAATCGATAAGCGCATAATTGTCAGGAAACAAACGGACAAGGTTAAGTGACAACTTACATGCTAGATATCGGATGATCCTGAAGGTTTTCTTTGTCGAAATACATAATGTGGTCGTTTTTTTTCCGCAATATTCGAACAACCAGAATTATAGATTAGATATAGCCATGTCGATAAGATAATGAGCCGTCCCTGTTTTTAATGAATGTTGGGTCAACATTGAAAGGAAATATAGTCCTCCTTCGATTCCCGCAATAATGTAGAAATTGCCTTTAGGTCGCATTTCTACGAATATTTTCCAGGTCACGCGAATCGGAGCGCTCGCGGAGCGACAAGTCACGCCCCTATCGCACATAGAATAGACTTTCCCCGCGCGCGATGTGACTTTTCTCACACCATTTAATTGTTATGCTCCGAAATTGTTTCGGATTTTAAAAACTCGGCAAGATGCACGAGCAATTGATTTCGGAGTAACGAGGAGTTTCAAGACTCCAAAACACCTTCAACGAACACAATAACAAGTACGCATTGTCTACATTACGGGGAAAAAAAATCTAACCTGAAAATTCCAAAATCTGACAGCTGAATCGACCCTTAGAAAATCAGCTGTAGTTGATAAATTTCACGAAAAATTCTGACATGTATACAAATCAGAGTTGTGAAAATGGTAATGTAAAAGTAATGCATTACCCATTACTTTAAACAATTTGTATTGGATAAGTTTTTCATTACAAATTACAAAAGTAACGTGTAACGAATGAGTGCTCCATTACAAATTACAATTGGAAAAAAAGTAATTTTTAGTGGAGAATATTCCATTACAAATTATGTAGCGTTTCTATGACAATTTCGAGCAGGTACTATTTTACTCAAAGGTAAGTCTATAAGTTTATCAATGAAAATAATTTGTGTGTATCAAGTTTTTGTTAACTTTACTATCGTAGTGGTAAATGTAAAAATTGCAATTCGAGAAAACCTTATAGGTGTCAATGTATATTAACTTAATATACACTGACACCTATAAACAGGGATTTTTTGGAGTAAAAATTACTCCAAAAAATCACTGTTCATACATTTACCACTATGATAGTAAAGTTAACAAAAACTTGATACACACAAGTTAATTTTCATTGAAAAATTAATAGACTTACCTTTGAGCAAAATAATACCTGCTCCAAATTGTCGTAGAAACTTATTATTTTTTCATTTGTAATTTGTAATGGAGCATTCATCCATTACACATTACTTTTTTTATTTGTAATGGCACATGCATCCATTACACATTACTTTTTTTATTTTTAATGGCACATGCATCCATTACACATTACTTTTTTATTTTTAATGGCACATGCATCCATTACATTACTTTTTTTATTTGTAATGGAACACGCATTCATTACAAATTACTTTTGTATTTTGTAATTGTCTACTTCACATTATGCAGTGAAATAGGTAATGAATACCGTAATACATTATCAAAATAATGCATTATTAACACCTCTGATACAAATACGTGGAACAATTCTTCGATTCTTCAATTTGTCAACCATGTAGGAAGTTAATTGTCAATTTGGCAACACAATATTTATTGATATAATTTTTATTTAATTAATTAAAACTCAGACCGACGTAAAAGACGAGAGGCTTCAACAAAATTTAATTTTATGAACTTTTTATTTATTTAAATTAAATAAAAATAATTAATTAATTAATTTGATGATTAAAAAAATTTTTTAAAAATTGGATAAAAAATTTAATTACAATAATTTAATTGAAATAATGAAAAACGACTTGAAATTAACATAGTGTCCAATGATGTTTACTGTTTAATTATGCAAAAATCTATCAATTTTTTTAGCGCAAACGAGGAAAGAAAAAGAAGAACCGAAAATGGTTCGCGTGATGCCGGTGCACAATTTTTCGGGACAGAGTGTGGCGGCCATCGAGGAACCAACGGCCTCTTGTACAGCAAAATACAACGATCGTGAGATGTTACTTCTGGCACTTTCGAGTCACTGCATCGAGGTTCACGAATTGATGATGCCGCAGCCAAAATTAACGACGGTTTTCCCAACCGTCGATTCTGTAAATCAGATGATTCATTGCAACAAAGAGAATTACGTCGTCACCGTAGAATCAAAATGCTCGAGGGACGGAATGAGCATAAATAATTTCGTGAGAATATACGTTAATTGGGCTCTCGGGGGTAATCAGAATCAAGCGATGAGAGCTAGAATAGCCGGAAGAGTCACGCCAAGTTCCAACAGACTTTCGAATAGTCTGGAAATGATCGAATTACCTCTCAGTGGTCAACCAACGACGATAGCTTGTTGCCAAGTTACTGGGAATTTATTGGTAGCCACCGGCGATACGGCTGTGCTTCACGAATTGAAGGTAGAGAAGCAAGCACTGTCGAAGAGAAAATTCATTGATTTTGAAGCCAGACCCTGGTCTCTGGGATTCACATTTTCGCCAACGTGCATGGAAATAGCGGAGGATTTTTTTCTCGTTAGAAACGCCCAAAATTTCATGGTCTTCAGGCTGATGAATCAATTGTACGAGGACATTGATCTCCTCGGTTCATCGAATTCCGCCGAATCTTCGATAGTCAATAAATCTTCGAGTTCGGATGGTTCGCAAAGTCAAAGGGTCGGTAAAGACAAGTCTACGAAAATTGAAAAATCACGGGACATTCAGAATCATCCGATCGACTCGCTGAATTCTCTGAGCGAAACGCAGCGCAACGCCCGAATCGAGTTGAATCACAATCAATTCAGCGGAACGTGGAATGATTCAATTTCCATTAACAATCTCGGCGATTCCTCGTCCTATCTCGATTGGGATGAATTAGCGTGCGAAACGAGTAACGAGAAATCCCCAAAATCACTGAGTACAACGAACGAGAGGAATCAAAATTTTTGCATCGAATTGCCGGCTCTGAAAGCAGAAACTCACATACCAGATTCGATCAGCAATCCGTTTGTGACGAACGCACCGGAACTCAATGTTTTTATAAAAACTACCTCGCCCGCGGACGGATGGTCGGAGAATTACGTCGTCAAGAGATTGCTCCAATTGAAGATATGCGACGTGAACGACTCACCCCGAAATTTGGACTGTTCCGAATACTTCACTTGTTCTTTTTTTAAGCCGATTTATCTCAAGCGCGAGAATAACGCCTCCAATCCAAAGAAATGCACCTTGAGATCGGATAGATACAAATATTTGAACGGCGCAAGTTGCATCGTCTGCACCGTTCAAGAAGGATATCTATTTTACTTTCCATCTCAGAGCGCGAAGAATTTCAACGCCACTTGCACGCCTTATCCCTTCACAGCGCCTGTGACAAGTGTTACACTGGAGGACACGGTTTTACACGCACTTACCGAAGCGGGTCTGGAATCTTACACTCTGCGTCTTTCCTACGACGATCCTGCGAAATCCGTGAATCCCAGTAAAAACGTAACCACCGCCGATATCGAGCCGGTATCACTGATCGGATTGCGTCCCTTTATGGGCGTTCAGAGACTTCTTCACATCGATCGATACATCATTTTACTGACGAGGGACGAGAATCACTGGACCCTCTACACTCTTTCGCTGCCATCCCCGGAAGATCTTTACTACGATATTCTCAGCGCCGCGATGAACCACAAAACTTCAAGTCCAAGCACCTACAGACACTTGCTCGGCGAAGCATGTATGATTGCCAATCTGTCGAAGGACATTGACGATACAATCCTGGAAAATAATCGAAACGACGATAAAAAGAGCGCCAATAAATTGGAAATCTTGTACAGAAAATCCTGCGCTTTACTAGCGGATTATTACGTCAATTCCGAATCGCCGAATGATTGGTCTCACTGCGTGCCGTACTTCAAAATGTCCAGATTGGGAGCAATCGATGTACTGTCGGAAAAATCGATGTCCGAAGCTCCGGGCATAGGAGTTTATCTAACGGAGGCTCTTTTGAATTTGAAAAGCGGCGCCGAGGCAGACGCCCTCTTTCAGCATCACAACGTCGTCGAGATAATCAGCACGAACGACAAAAAGCGACTCGTACGATTGATATTCGGCAGTGCCGTTCTTCGCGAATACGCAACTGAGAAGCTCATCAATATTCTTCTTTCGATCGAGCAAAATGACTCGACGAGATTCGGACTCGTTTTGCTCTACGTTCAGGCAGATCGTCAGGAACAAGCTGAAATTACGATAAAACCGATTTCCAATAATTGCATATTGACAATGTCGTTGCAACATTGGCGTTGCTTGTTCGACGTTACGTTGGAGAGACACAATAATCACGTTATCGCTACGTTTTCCGATTTTTCCGTTATTCTGATGCGACAAAAGAGCCTCGTATTTGCCGATATACTCGTGAAAATCATCGACGCCGATGCTGTATCTTTGCATCAGATATTGCAAATATTTCTCGCTCATTTGCCATCCAGAGTCGGTAGAGACGGACATGTGGCTGCAGCTGCGCTTCAATTATTCGTCGAGACTTATCTTCGCGGTTATTTCAATTCTCTGTCCAACGGCAGAACGAACGACAATGCCAAGAGAGAGAACATTCATTACGATTATTCGATCGTTGAGGCATTCAAGATCCTCGTTAGATCGTATTTGGGAAAGCTGAGCCAAACGAACGTTTATGGGATTGAAGATTGCAGAAACGAGCTCGATATCGGTGATGCGAAGGAGTATCTTTTCGAAAAATTCCGGCCACTTTATCTCGATAAATTGACGTCGACGATCCATGAAGATTACAACGATCCAACGACGCCGCAGAGAAGAGACAAAATGATGCGCAACGAGATACTCAAGTTGCAGGCGCTTTTGGCAAGTGGATATCTTCCCGACGAATGTTTGCTGGAGATCGAAGAATTTCTCAAAGCTCATACAATCGATGGCGATTTGTCTTTCCGATTGTTGCGCGTCAGCAATACCGAGGGCACACTGATACTGATGGAAAATTGTCCGCAAGCTCTTCTGCAATATGCCAAGGTAATGCAGAATTTTCCGCATTTTCCTCTTATGAGTCCGCTGTATAATTTGAAGCACGTCAATTAAAATATCAATTATACGTTATAATTTTAGGAAAGATATCACGAGGAGTCAGAGTGGAAGCATCTCGTTCAAATGTTGTATGAAAAAATTTCTGCGGAAGAGAATAATCCCGATATTTGTTCTTCGCATAATCAAGCTTTAGAAGGTAATTCTAAATAAAGTCTGTTGCCAAATTCGATTTTTGGCAAATTTATAGAGATATTTTTTTTTCAGACACGTTGATTCACTTATCACGGACAATGTCACTGAAGGGTCTTCAACGTTTATTGTCCAACGAGAGCACAACGATACTTCAACGTTACGGTGATATCTGTAGTCAAATAATGCACGCGGATCATGTTAATTCGATGATCATAGGAACAGGTCAACATCTATTGTTCAACATAAATGTTTAAATCAATCTAAATCAACGTAAAATTTTATTAAATTGTTCAAGATAAAAAATATTGATGTTTGACTATTTGATTGTTACCAAAAAAAAAGACAATGTTCATTTGCTTTCTCACAGAGGAAGCTATATGGGACGTTTCAAAAATCGACCTTTTGAAAATTCACAATAAATTTCGCGCTAGCACATCCGTCAAGCGTTGTTTCCATTTTCGTTTTACTTCCTGAGGATCATGCTAGACGTTCCCGAAAAATAAAGAGAGTTTGACAATGTTGCATTTTTTCATATTTTCTAATATGGAAAATCGTTCGTTAATACATATGGGGCATTCCATGTCAAATCGACCACTTTTGAACCCGACCCCTTTCGATTTGGTTGAACATTTTTGTTCCTTTTCTACTCAATTAAAGACATTTTTCAGGAAATTTTCAAATTTGTTTACCCAACCCTAAAAAAGTTATGAATTTTTCAAAAAAAAAGGCTTTTGTTTTTTCAAATAGCTATAACTTCTTCAAAAAATGAATAATCGAGACGTTTTTTAAATAAATTTTTGTCTTTAGATGTACTTTCCGAAAAAAATACAAACAAATTTTAAGATATTGAAATCTGAAATTTTTCTCTTTTTCGAGAAAAATCATCGTTTTCTCGGAGATGCCATTTTTTATTCTTTTTTACTCAAAAAATACTTTGATCAATTCCAGAAAGAGTGCGGCCCTAACTGAAGTGGGCCGAATTTTCCTTCTATTTTTTTATCGATTAGAAAAAAAAAGCTGGGCTTATTTCACAAAACAACACTCTGGATTTTTTGAGGATTTATAAAAGACCTGAGAGTTTGAAAAATTGAGAAGAAAATAAAACCGAAAGTGGTAATCCTCGAAAAAATTTTGATTTTTTTCGAAAAAAGGAAAGAAAAAATAGAAGACACGTATAAATAATTTTTTTGTATTTTTTTCAAAAACTACATCCAAAAACAAAAAAAATGAAAAAAAAAATTGCCATTTGGGCCCATTTTGGACCAAGCCACAGGCTTCTGAAATAGACATCCATTGCTTATCATCTTGAATCCAATATTTTTCAATTTTAGCTCGTCTTAACTTTCTATATTTCTTTTTTAATTGAAAAAAAATACAACAAAATTATTTATAGGTGTCTTCTATTTTTTCTTTCACTTTTTTGAAAAAAATCAAAAATTTTTCGAGGATTACCACTTTCGATTTTATTTTCTTCTCAATTTTTCAAACTCTGAGGTCCTTTATAAAACCTCAAAAAAATCCAGGGTGTTGTTTTGTTAAATAAGCCCAGCAGGGAAATTTTGTTTTCTAATCGATAAAAAAAAATAGAAGGAAAATTCGGCCCACTTCAGTTAGGACGGCATTCTTTTTGGAATTGATCAAAGTATTTTTTGAGTTTAAAAAAAAATCAAAAATGGCATCTCCGAGAAAACAATGATTTTTCTCGAAAAAGTAAAAAATTTCATAGATTGTAATATCTTAAAATTTGTTTGTATTTTTTTCGGGAAGTGCATCTAAAGACAAAAATTTAAAAAAAAAGTCTCGATTAGTAAATTTTTGAAGAAAGTTATAGCTATTTGAAGAAATGTCTTTAATTGAGTAGAAAAGGAACAAAAAAATTTAACCAAATCGAAAGGGGTCGGGTTCAAAAGTGGTCGATTTGACATGATATTTATACATTTATAGATATTTATACAGAAGACTTTCTGCTTATGAGTCATGTAAAAAGTTTTTGTTTATGGAAAAGTTTTTTAATTGAATTTACCTGCATTATGTGTACACCATGTTGAGTCATGATTATCAATTCTTTCATTCCATCACCGGTGAGATCAACATAAGCAATGGAATATATCGCAGCATCAAATTGTTTTCTGCTGGACAATTCCCAAACGTTTTCGTGCAGAGAGAATACAATGAGCTCTTGATTGTACGTTCCGAGCAATATCTCATTTTTTCCATCCATGTTCACGTCAGCTATGCACGAGCACAATATACAGTCCATCGATTCACTTCCGATCAGCGTTACGTCGGCGGTCATTCCAAGACGAAGAACGTCACTGAGAAAAATTAAAATACAATCAAACTGGCGATTATAAATGATAAATTAAATAGTACATTTACTTAAGTCCATCATTTATCCAATTCTTCATGCATGGGACCACGCTTAAGGCTGGAAGAGTCAACATATTCTTTCGAAGACTTTTATTTTTTTTCAAATTTATTCGTAGCAATTGACTCTATTTAGTTTTTCTGATTATGAAAATTTCGAAAATTTGAAAAATGGCGATTTGCCATCGTACTTCCTTGCCTTGAGAAATACTTATATGGATTTTCTTTCACTCATAAACAGAAAAATCTTCTTACGTGAATACAACAGTTTCGTTGATTGCGTTAACGATGAGGATGTTTAAAAATGGATTTTCATCGGATTCATCTTTCAAAGCTGCAACAATAAAATTGCAGAAAAATGATAACAATCATTTGTCACATGATTTTTTTTTATAAAAGAACTAATTCATATTAAAGAATTAATTCATAACTAATATTGGAGCGCCAAAAACGCATTCCTGCGAACGAGTTTCTCACCTGATGATTTAAAAAAAGCCGGTGGTTGAATTTTGTTTCTATTTGGAAATATGTTGACCGTCGATACGGGATTGTCGTACCTCAATGTCCAACATTTTATTATTTCTAATTTTTCAACATTGATCAAAGACACTTTAACGAGACCACATTTACAGCCCACTACCGTTAATCGCCTGTGAAAAAATTGTATAAAAAATGTAGGCTCTCGATAACGAATTATACCATTTGCAACAAAATGTGTATTGTACCTTTTGCCACTGGCGTAATAGTGTATATCAATTTTTAGAGCAATAGCTTGCAACTCTGTCAGCTCTGGAAAATATTTATCTATAGGTAATTCCGCATAACCATGACTCCATTTATCTTCCCGTATCATATGAATACTTTGATCATCTCCGGATATTAACCAGACAATCTAAGGAAATTATTATTATTGTTATTATTATTCCTATTTGGATTCTATGCTATCGAATTTTTCCATTAAATTAATTCACCCTAATTTGAGTAACTCAAAATTTTGCATTAGGGCGATTTTTTTTTCGACTGATTTTTTTTCCTCCACTCCCCACCCGAACTTTTGTTGTATATGTCTGAAAGAAAATTCCCTGAAAGTTACAGCCCTTAATATTAATATTAAGTACTTTCCCTTCGCGTGATAAGTCTTTCAATCTAAAATACACGTAAATGAAAAACTTTTTTCGTCAAAATTTTACTACTCCGCGGTTTTTTATGCCATCACATTGATTTTGGTCGCAATTTACGTAGAATCAAACGATCTTTAAAAGTGTCCTAAACAGCGTAAGTGTAACTTACACTGGTGAGATTGTACGGGTCCCTAAAGTCGATTTTTACCCAAAATTCTCGATTTTTTGCTGTTATCTCCGAAATTATCAACTTAACCGAAAAATCGTAAAGAGAAATTTTGTTGGAAATTTTATTTCCTACAAAAAAGGTCCTTTGGACCTAACTGCTAAAATTAATATTTCTTGAGATATTGAACCTTGACTTATTTATGATATAAAATTTGTATAGTTTATCGAACCAAAAATTTTCAATTGTTGATATTCCATATCATATCACTATATCACATATATCACCAATGGCGATATGATATGGAATATCAAACATTTGAAACTTTTGGTTTGATAATCCATAAAAACTTTCATATCACAAATAAGTTAAGGTTCAATATCTCAAAAAATATTAATTTTAGCAATTAGGTCTAAAGGACCTTTTTTGTAGGAAATTAAATTTCCAGAAAAAGTTTTGTTTACATTTTTTTGGTAAAGTTAATCATTTCGGAGATAACAGCGAAAAAAACAAGAATTTTGGGTAAAAATCAACTTTAGTGACCTTGTACCATCTTACCAGTGTATGTTACACTTACGCTGTTGAAGACACTTTCAAAGATCGTTCAATTCTGCGTAAATTGCGACCAAAATCAATGTGATAGCATAAAAAGTTTTTCATTTACTTGTATTTTAGATGGAAAAACTTATCACGCGAAGGGAAAGTACTTAATATTAATATCAAGGGCTGTAACTTTCAGGAAATTTTCTTTCAGACATATGCAACAAAATTTCGAGTGGGGAGTGAAAGAAATAAAAAAAAGTCGAAAAAAAAATCGCGCTAATGTCGCATAAATAAAGCTTCTTCAATGCAACCGTACCTCCTTCCCAAAATCATTGGGTGGTAAAAATGTGTGATACAAATGATACGGGGTATAGGATAACTCGACCATCAAACAGTTTTGCGCTATCGATTCTATAGAACTGCTCTCTTCCGCATCTCCGTCACCGACACCTTCGGTATAAATATTGAGGTATCTTTCGACGGAACTTTCATTATTCCGCTTGATGATAGTTACCCCGATGACAAGTTCATTTTCCGAATCTTGTTTGTTGTAAGCATCGATGGATATGATTTCAGCTCCGCCTGAGGCACAGATATATTTTCGATTAGAATAAAGAATACAACAGAGCAATACAATTGAAAACTTGGGCTTACTGACTCGGTATGTAGGTAAAAAGTTGTTCCTTAACCAGAGGCCGTAGATAACTCGTAGGAGAGCTGTGATATTCGCAAGAATAGATTTTTCTCTTCAACGAAGCGAACAGGACTTTGTTGGACTTGTTCGAGGACATTAATTTCGTCATCGAATAAATGTTACCCTGTGAAGGAAGCGATATCCAGTGCGCTTCGATCACGTCAACCGAATCGTTTTCTTTGAGAGACATTTTCATTCGTTTTGAGTTCGAAACTCGTTCGTGATATTTCTCCTCAATCACGAGTCTTACGTATTAAAAGAAAAAAAAATACGCATTATCAAGACGTTCTTACAAAAATGAAATTTGATCTTCAATCATGTTATCACAAATATCCTACATAAACATCTTTTGAGGTTATGTTTGAAACACCCGCAGCTGATGGTATAGTATAATCATAATAATATACATGACATATATATAGAATTCATACCAAATTCATACGTACCATTTATCTTGATCCTTTATCGATCAGGTACAAGAGAGAGAGCGCCTTCACGCTCGTGCGAGAGCAAGAGAAAAAGCATAATAAAAATAAACTGACAGCAAACAGCTGTGCGTGAGCGCACACAAGCGCAGGCGCCACTGGCGACATTTCACACCGTGTTGCAAGTTACAAGCTGAATACCGACATTACCGACGGCGATTTTAAGTCGATAATGTAGGGATTCCGTAATAATGTCGGTATTTATAACCTCCCCTTAATGAATCGCAGCTACGCTTCTTCCATAGCTCTTTCGTTGTTGGTGAATCCGTATCCGTGTGACAAAAATAAGACTGTGTAGAGTCGGTGATGTGTTGAGTCGGGGCGTGTCGAGTTGAGGGTGTTGAGTTGGTGATGTGTAGAGTTGGAATCTGTAGAAACGAATAGTGCAGTCGCCTGCATCAGTGAACGATATCATAATCATCGAAAGGTTGAAAACCGGGACCGACCGGCGATAGACTTAGTAAAGAGCGTGCGAGATTGTTCTCGCGAGGATTAGCAAAGGGAGGAATTAACAGCGTTGTCCGTGCGCGAAAAATATATATATACATATAAATACATTCGCCCAGAACGTGCCGGCTTTTCCATCGTCGATACTACATCGTGCGTCGAGAGACACATAAAGGAAATAAAGGAGAAAAAAAAATCAACAATTCTCGGTGGATGCATCCTCGTACGATCATCCTTCCCTAATCCCCCTTCTCCTTATTCCCCCTCCCTATTATATTTTTTAACTCTCCCTCCCGCCCCGTTTTCCCCAAACTCGACACTCGCCATTGCAAGAAAAGAAAGAGAGAGCGAGAGAGAGCGAGAGAGAGAGAGAGTGTTCGACTCCCCTCCCTTTGTTCGTTCCTTCTGCGTTCGTCCGTCGTCCGCCTTCGCTTATATATATAACCCACAACGCGGTTTCGCTTCATGGCTGCTCTGGATTTGACGAGGAGTGGGGGAAAACAAGCTGTGTCGTCCACCTAATAATTCTCCTTCGCCCGACGATAAATTTTCATATATATGAAGGATTATGTCGAGCTTAAAGATCGGTAAGAATTTTAAAGATGGTTACAAATTATCTCACGCAAAGTTTCATACGTTTTTTCGTTGTTCCGTGAAAATATCATAACGCAACGCGTCAGAATTTCCTCGAGGGAGTCCCTTCGATTTTGCGGCTGACGTTACATTATTGCCTTGGCTGTGCGTTTTGTAGTTTATACGTAGTTTCCGTACGTACCGTCGGCACATCGGTATCCGTTACGATACGAGGAAGAAGAAAACTCGTGAAAATTGAAGAAAAATCGCGCACGAGGTTTCTTCTTTTCTCGTGGAAAATCTCCCGTCGAGGGCGATGAAACGGCTTCGCTCGCGTGCGTCACGTTTCGAGGTGACAGGCGAGAGGATTCGATGTGCTGTACGGGTCTCGTTTAGAGGAAAATTTCCTTGCTTTTCTCGTCTATCATAATCTCGTTGTTGCACGACGTAATTCGAGTACAGCCGAGTTTACAACTCGAAGATCCGAACGTTCGACCGAAGGAAAAATCGACAAATGTATTTTTTTAAAGTTGGAAGATCCCTCCGATAATTGATAAATAATTGTTTAAACATCTTTCATTGTTTGGGAAAATTGTATACCGAGTGCTATCGAATGACTTTCGAATGTTTCATTGAAGCGATACACTTGTTGGTTTTTTATTCGGCTCGTCGTTATTTTTATTCATATGCCTTTTTCCCCCTTCATTCCCAGGATGGTCACCATCAGAGATATTCTGAAATTTCAGAGAATCTTTTTCATAAATCATAGAAAATTATAATTTTTTAATTTTCTGCAAAGAAAAACATAGTCCAGGGCCTTAAACAACCTCTAGGAGGAGTCCTCTATTTTATACATTATTATTCTACACATATTCTACACATTATTTTTCTACACATTACAGCCTGTAACGAAACTCTGCATGCAACTTTTTTTTATCCAACCCAAAAAAACAACAGATACTCCGGAACCCGATTATCCATTCCAGTAGTAAATTCTTTTATATTCAATTAATAACTGACTTCAAAACTTTATTTTGTTTTTTGGGTTGGATAAAAATTGTTGCATGCAAATAATAATAAATAATAACGTCTAAAATAGAATAATATTTTCTGTCACCTTTTCTTGTGTAGAATGATGTATGTAGAAATTGTCACGCGTAGAATAAAGGCCTCCTGATAAATGGTACCTTAATTAAATTATTAAAATCGTGTTATTCGGATTGAAGTATATTTGTTGTAACAATTGATCACTTTTACCATTTCCCATTGCACATTCCCATGCCTCGAGTCTTCCCATGTATTTAATTGTTATTTTTGTTATTTTGTTATTTTCACCCGAAGATGTAGTAAATCAATTATAGATTCTTTCGCTGCATGATAATTACTCATTTGCACACCGATAGCTGACCGAGACATAAAATGTAGTCATTGACAAGAAAAGCATAATTAAATTGGCGAGTACTTATCAATGTGATAGAGCCCCGAGCTATTAGTCGGCTCTTTCCTTGGAAAATCCTGATGTTGAATAACAGCGGATATAGCAGCGCGTGTTTTTTTTTTATCTTAACTTTTGCATCGACATCTTTTCGTACACGACGTTCGTTAATAACTTGTCACTGTTTTTTTTTTCTCTCGAAAAAGTGTTGGTACTGCACTTGCTTGCCCCACCCTTGAGAACCATGGACCCTGAACCGAGAGATCGCAGGGCTGGCCATCAGTAAGAAACTAGAAAGAAACGAGAGAGCCGATTGTACGCTAGAAAAAGAAGAGCCAATTATCGGAGAAAGTAAAAGAAAGAAAAAAAGAGAAACGAAGAATATATATATTACGTATATATATATATATATTGTCAAACGTGCCAAAAAGCTAAAGAATGAATGCCTGCTTTGTTCGGGCAGACGACACGAAACAAGCAGATTCGCAGATTCATTCAAGTAGGACGTGAGCAAAATTAAAGCTCTCGCTCCCAAAACTCAGACGTACATATACCTCTGTATTTGCACATGGCAGCCATGAAGCATGGTACGTTTTACTTATCAGTATATCGCTTTTATTTTTTATTTCTAAGCTTTGAATGTAGAATTATTTGTCGCTGAATTACATCCTCCGAGTATCTCGAATTTTTCACATCAAAGCTGCGCAGAAACGATAATGAAAAAATATCGACAGACGCAGCGGCTTTTAAAATCCAAAGTAATTTCACCGGAATATTCGATGCAATGAGCAAATTCTGCAAAAAGCATGGTAGAGTTTTTGTCATATTTCTTTGCCAGCAATGATGGGACTGCGCCAAGCAGTCCGATGTTGAAAATTGTGATGAACTCGATCGATGTAATGCGCTTTTGAGTATCAAAATACATAGTGCGTGATACATTTGTATTGATATGAAAATATTGAAACATTTACAGGCAAGACAAGCCAGGACGACGTGTGTTACGTTGTCGCGAAATACGATTACGGTGCGCAGGGTGCGCAGGAGTTGGATCTTCGCAAAAACGAGCGTTATCTCTTGCTCGATGACTCGAAACACTGGTGGAGGGTACAAAGTGCCCGTGGACAGGCCGGTTACGTGCCGAGTAATTATGTCAAGAAGGAGAAACCATCGCTGTTCGACAGTATCAAGAAAAAGGTCAAAAAGGGTTCGGGCTCGAAGACTCTCCCATCGGGAAATTCGCCATCGCGCGCTGTCGAATCGCCGATAATGGCGAGAAGATTGCCGGCCGATCCTAGCGAGGCAATTGGCACGGCCGTCGTTAAATACAATTATCAGGCACAACAGGCCGACGAATTGTCGCTCGTCAAGGGAACGAGAATCTTGATACTGGAGAAGAGCAACGATGGCTGGTGGCGAGGACAGAGTGGGACTCAGGCCGGTTGGTTCCCATCAAATTACACGCAAGAGGAAGGCGACGCCGACGATACGCTGCACACCTACGCAATGGCCGAAAATGTCCTCGACATTGTCGTCGCCCTGTATTCATTCTCGTCCAACAACGATCAAGAATTGTCGTTCGAGAAGGGCGATCGTTTGGAAATTCTCGATCGTCCGCCCGCCGATCCTGAATGGTACAAGGCGAGAAACGGACAGGGACAGATCGGTCTCGTGCCGCGGAATTATCTTCAGGAATTGAGCGAATACCTGACACAGCCTTATCGCGAGCGTGGCATGACCGCCAGCGAGATCGGTACCGGTGATTCGCTCGAGAGAAGGCCCGATCCCGGTGATAGGCCTCATCTTGTTGGCAAACCCTGGTATTACGGGAGTATAACGCGCTCGCAGTGCGACACGCTATTGAATCAGCACGGTCATGACGGAGATTTTCTCATCAGAGATAGCGAAACCAACGTGAGTCTTCTATCAACGATATCGCCTAATTTTCAACTATTGGTGAACAGAGTTGTGAAAAGTTATTTTGATAATGCATTACTGTATTCATTACCCATTACACTGCATAATGTTAAATGGACAAGTTTACCATTACAAAATACAGGAGTAATGTGTAATGGTTGCGTGTTCCATTACAAATAAAAAGAAGTAATGTATAATGGATGCATGTGCCATTACAAATAAAATAAAAGTAATGTGTAATGGATGAGTTCTCCATTACAAATGACAATTGAAAAAAAGTAATTGGTAGTGGAGAATATTCCATTACAAATTAGTGTGTTTCTGCGACAATTTGGAGCAGATAGAGATTTTTTGAAGTAATTTTTACTCCATTACAATTCAAGAAAAACTTATCAGTGTATATTAAGTTAATATACACTGACACCTATGAACAATTATTTTTTGGAATAATTTTTACTCCAATGTTGAAATTACAATTCAAGAATGGAGTAAAAATTACTCCAAACAATCACTGTTCATACATTTACCACTACGATAGTAAAGTTAACAAAACCTTGATACACACAAATTATTTCCATTGAAAAATCAATAGACTTACCTTTGAGCAAAATAATACCTGCTCCAAATTGTCGTAGAAACACACTATATAATTTGTAATGGTATATTCTCCACTAAAAATTACTTTTTTTCAATTGTAATTTGGAATGGAGCACTCATTCATTATTATTTTTTATTTGTAAATGGCACATGCAACTATTACACATTACTTTTATTATTTGTAATGGAACATGCATACATTACACATTACTATTTTCATTTGTAATGAAACGTTCATTCATTACACGTTACTTTTGTAATTTGTAACAGAAATCTTATCCAATACACATTGTTTAAAGTAATAGGTAATGCATTACTTTTATATTACTATTTTCACAAGGTAACTCTATGAATTTTTCAATTAAAATAATTTGTGTGTATCAAGTTTTTGTTAACTTTTGTTAAAAAATGTATGAACAGTGGTTTTTTGGAGTAATTTTTACTCCATTCTTGTAAAAATTACAATCGAAGAATGGAGTTAAAATTACGCCAAACAATTACTGTTTATACATTTACCACTACGATAGTAAAGTTAACAAAAACTTGATACACACAAATTATTTTCATTGAAAAATTAGTAGACTTACCTTTCAGCAAAATATTACCTTCTCCAAATTGTCGTAGAAACATACTAATTTGTAATAAAATATTCTCCACTACAAATTACTTTTTTTTTCAATTGTAATTTGTAATGGAACACTCATTAATTACACGCCATTTTTTTATTTGTAATGACACATACAACCATTACGCATTACTTTTATTATTTGTAATGGAATATGCATACATTACACATTACTTTTTTTATTTGTAATGGAACGCGCATCCATTACACATTATTATTTTCATTTGTAATGGAACGTTCATTCATTACACGTTACTTTTGTAATTTGTAACGGAAAACTTATCCAATACACATTGTTTAAAGTAATGGGTAATGCATTACTTTTACATTACTATTTTCACAACTCTGTTGGTGAATAATTTTAACTTTCTCCTTCAAAAACTTTAACGCAATTGATTAAGGTTGTTTGGTATTAAATTTGGCAAAAATCCATCAAGGGATTAAAGTTTTACGAAATTTTGAATTTTTTGAAAAATAGCATAAACGCTCTAATTTGTGAAATTTTTAAGATATTGTACTAAAGCTTTGCACAGATCTAAAATAGTGATCAGGGTTGTTATTGAATTTGGCAAAAATCAAATTTAGCAAGAAGTAAATTTGAAAGAATTTGACAAATTTGCACGTTGATCGCTCATGTTTTTCGATAGTTAACAAAACTTCTTAATGAGAAAGCCAATTTTGATTGCCATACTGTGTGATAAAGGAAGCTATGTGATTAAGACGAGGAAGCAATGTGCAAATGTCCACAATTTGCAGGGTTTTTAGCATATTTTCCGTGTAACGAGCATTAAAACCCACTAACGTTCCTTCCGTGAAAAATCCTCAAGTATAGACTCGTAAAATTGTTCACAGATGGGAGACTACTCGGTATCGTTGAAGGCACCTGGACGAAATAAGCATTTCAGGGTTCACGTGGAGGGTGCACTCTATTGCATCGGTCAGAGGAAATTTCACACTCTCGATCAGCTCGTTGATCATTATCAGCGTGCGCCGATCTACACCAACAAGCAGGGAGAAAAATTGTATCTGGTGCGTCCATTGCCCAAGGGCAATCAAAGTAGCAACGGTTGCTAGATCGATACCGGCCAACATTTTTCTACGTTTTTTTTGTTTCACTTCTCTCTTGCATCGAGAAAGAAGCCGCGACGTTGATCAAGCCAAGGGGCCGATGGACATAAAACGCAAAGCACGATTACCGAGCGCTTTAGAAATATAAAAATCGCCGAAATTTCATTTCACTTTTGTCCACACGAATCGGCGATTGACTCACACATACGCGCTCTCGCTCGCCTATCTGCCTAGTAATATCAATATCATCTCGTACGTTTATACATAACAATTTAACACACGATTGATAAAACTCGTATATTATAGTGGTTTCGATAATTTGTCCATTTACCGCTAATTAATTTATTACTGTAAGTAATATCGCAATTACTCGTTGGGAGCTTCCAACCTCGTCCCACCCAGGCCATCCCTCGTCCTTGAACTTAGTGAATTACGGAGTATGTGAGAATTTTGAGGAATACGTTGAACGAAAGAAAAGTGAAGAAATAAAAATAAATAAGAATAAACACCAGCGTGAGAAATGAGATAGAAAAAAAATAATAATACATGAGTAACGGCAGCTACGTGACATTCTTTCTAGTTGACACGAAGGCTTATCTCTTTTTTATATCAATGTAATTGTACTACAGTGACACACGACTGATCATGTTATTACAATTTTAATATATATATCGACAACACGTATTTTAGCCTGCAATCATAACGATCAAATAATGATTATTATTAACGCAAGTACCGAATGATTTGAGAAAAAGAAAAGAAAACCATTATGAAGGATCGCGCAGATCCAAAAAAAAAAACGGTAATGAGTTGAAAACCAACAAAGACTAAGTGTTCATTTGTGATTTTGTATTTATTAGAACGATTTTTAAGTAAATAAACCGTATTTAAGTGTGTATAATCATCACGTTCGTAGTTCTTTTTTTTCAAATTTCCACTGCAAACAGCACGACTTGTTGCCGAAAACGAGACTTTTGGCGAAATTTTTCTTTTCGGCACGAAACGTGAAACGTGCCCAACTGGAATAAGAATGATATTTTTAGTTTTTCTTTTTCATAATCGGGAAACGAGAGGCGGGTATACGTATTAGTACGATTAGTAACAAATATTAATCTTTATTTCAACGTGTATATTATATTCATAAATAAAAGTATTACTTCAGTTATGCGAATAAAAAGAGTCAGGAGGGACAGGGGAGAAAAAAGTGCCTCGCAAATTGGATAAAATTCAATGGCACTAATTGCCATTTTTTTTTTTTTTAAAGTCATTGCAAAATTATTGAATTTGCCCTAAGCTACGTATACGTATTTTAGTGTCGCATTTTTTTTCTTTCTTTTTTTTGTTCGTAAGTTGGCGCGTATCAGGTTGTCCCTCGCTCGATCATAAGAAGGGATTGTTCGAATTTCTGGCCATATTGCCGACTCCGGTGCCCACCTGACGATATATAAAAATAAAAATAAAAAATTAGTATACCGTTCCATTTCTCGACCGTCGTTCGATCAATCGCAGACTCACCATAAAAGGATTCGCGTGGTAGGTCGAGACATTCGGTTGCCATACTTTTCCCGCTAGCGGCGTCGTCATTTGACTAGATGGAATTACATCCGCGGCACTGGGTAATCCGATTCCTCCCCATTGAGATTCTGCACGATTTGTTCATCAACGATTACACAACTTTGCGATATTTAAAATCTCATCTCGATGCGAATTTTTTAAAAATTGTTTTTTACGAAAAAAAATGTACGCACCATTGTTTATGGGAAATTGGGCAGTTCTAAAAGGATTAACGGAGTTGCATAAAGGACTCTCCACCGATTGCATATTGTTGTTCAACAAATTCGGCGACGGTCGCCAAATCTCGCCGCTCGCAAAGGGATTCGCGATAACGTGAGCCGTTTGATTGTTGCTTGTCCAGAGTGAATTTGATGCTGAAAAAAAAATGAGAATTGAAAAATTCGTTCATTGCTTTTTCAAGGTTATTTAGTTGTTACATATTTTTCCTGAATTTCTTCGAAGATTGATATTCCTCCCAGGCAAATTCAACCCTTGTGACAAGAATATCGTTGTAATTGCAATAAATGGGTTCAGGTTTTCAAAATTTTGATAAAAAGGCTGAGAAGGTTCGAACTTTTGTAATTTGACGACTAGCGGCAAAAGCGCTCTACACGACGTGGCGGGAGTTGACATTAAAGATCAAACGAATTATTCAAAGTGTTCCTGATTTGAAAAAATATTAAAATGTTCCAATTATGAAAAATGCAGAGTAGAGATTTTTTACTTAACGTGATAGTAATTTCTATTATTATTAGCTATTATTATAAGCTACTCTTATAAAACAATATTAATGAATATACTTGCTCATTAAGAAGGAATTTGGCCGGTTTTTGTAATAATATTATAATATAATAATATGCGAAAAGTTTCCGGACAAAACTTCAAAAAAGGTCTGGAACGTTTTTTTGCGCTATTTTGCCGGAAGTCAACGTAGACTAATTCAACAAGCGGCTTTTTAAAGAAGAAGAATTCGGCTTTATTTCCTGATTTTTTAAAATTATTTTTACAATTTGTTTTTAGATTTGGACTCTATTTTGAAAACACCTGTTTTTCGCCTTTTTCCCCTCTCTTCAGGTGCACTCATCTTCTAGAGGAAATTTTGTTTAGACATTTTTACGATTGGATTCATAAAGAGGAAAGTTTCAGCTTCAATTTCCTTTTTTTAAAACTTTGAGCGATTTTTTTTTCCAAAGTTTTTCTGTTTTTTGTGATAAAAGAGGAAATTTGAAAAATCCCGTATAACACGAAAACAAAGAGGATTCATGAAAAACTTCAACATAGCAAAAAGTTGCGTCTGTTTTTGTTGAGTGCAGAGGAATTTTTTCAGATTATTTTTCCCAAAATTTTTTTTTCTTATTTTCCTGGTCGGATCTCAGATCATTCAATGACCATAACTCGAGAACTACGTGATTGTTGATAAAATTTCCAGTGGGGAAAATACTTTATTTTACCATTTTCAACACGTTGGAATTTTTTTTCGAATTTTTTTTCAAATTTTTTTCCCTAATTTTTTGTCCAGCCTCAACATGAGAAAACAAAATTTTGGAAAAAAAAATCTGAAAAAATTGCTTTAAACTCAACAAAAACAGACGCAACTTTTTGCTATTTTAAAGTTTTTCATGAATCCTCTTTGTTTTCGTGTTATACGGGATTTTTGAAATTTCCTTTGAAAAAAAAAACAGAATAACTTTGGGAAAATAAATGGGTGATAGATGCGTGCACCTGAAGAGAGGGGAAAAAGGCGAAAAACAGTTATTTTCAAAATAGAATCCAGATCTAAAAACAATTTTTAAAAATAATTCAAAAATCAGGAAATGAAGCTGAATTCTTCCTCCTTAAAATGCCGCTTATTAAGTCAGTTTACGTTGACTTCCGGCGAAATAGCATAAAAAAACGTTCCAGACCTTTTTTGAAGTTTTGTCCGGAAACTTTTCGCCGGTAGTGTATTTCATTTTGAGGCATTTCGAAAATACTGGCATGAAAATGTTGAAAATAAAAATGATTTTCTCGACAACAAAGTTCTCTTATCCGAAAAAATCTGACTGAGAAAATTAGATTATGCCTAAAATTTTTTTGATCGATTCACCATTGGCGTTGGAATTTTTCGTTCGCCACGCGGTTCCATCCGTTGGCGAACCTTCTTTCAGCTGCGTTTGTTTCATTAGAGAGTCGAGATCCTTGAGAGCGGCGTATCTGTCCTCGGAGGGCGGTGCGTTAACGCCGTTGTTGTAATTCGACGAGTTGTAAGAACCGAACGATTGATTGAACGAAGTTGACATATCGGAGTCTGAAACAATAGTGGAAGATAAAAATTTATCCTGCAATCTTCTCGTACTCGATACAAAGATAAAAAAATTAAACAAATAAATTTTTTTTTTAAATACCACGCTTTTAAAACGGACTAAAAAATATAAAATAATTTGCCTAGGCTTCATGCAGAATTAAACAACATACACATTTCTAACCACTTACAGATTGTCCTAAAAATTTGTCATTGCACATTTTTAATAGCTATTAAAATAAATGTGAGATTTAAAACGAAAAACGTGGGGCGCATGGAATACATCGTCGCTATCAATGAGAGAACTTATTTATCAGTTCACATTATTTGCGGTGCAATACCAATTGACAGCTGAACTATTAATGCATTAATTATCTGTTGCATGCGCCCCACGTTTTTCGTTTTAAATCTCACATTTATTTTAACAGCTATTAAAAATGTGCAATGACAAATTTTCAGGACAATCTGTAAGTGGTTAGAAATGTGTATGTTGTTTAATTCTGCATGAAGCCTAGGCAAATTATTTTATACTTTTTAGCCCGTTTTAAAACCGTGGTATTTAAAAAAAAAATTTATTTGTTTAATTTTTTAGAATTGTGTAAGTGAATTTTTTTTTTTTAATACTTTGATGTTTTTTCCAAGCGTCGCTTGCGTTGGGTCGCTGTCTCGTTTACCATAAGAAACTTTACTCAATAAAGACTATAAGAGACTTAAAATTCGATAACGATTTCCTTACAGGAATTGAAGAATTGATATGTTTGCATCTGTCAGCCAGATGTGGGTTATCAAGAAAATATAGCAAAAACAAAAACCGTTGCTATGGTAACCGTTCCTGTACCAGTTTTTATTAAGAAAATGATCAAATTACTTTTAAAAAATTATAATCACAATTACGATTTTTTTAAACATTTTCTTGCATTGCATTCCAATTCTGAGCTACGTTCAAAATTTCAAGTCTCTAGCTCATCGGGAAGTTAGTTTAAAATCAAATACAAAATTCCATCCGGCACAAGAAAGCGACCTAATAAAAACGTGGTAAGATTGAAAAGTTCATTACTATTCGAGGAGTCAAAGGCAGGATTATTGTCGAAATTGGCGAACGACGGTTGTGGCACGATTGGCTGTGCGAAACGTGACGTTGGCATCGCAGCCTGAAAGGGATCGGGTACTTTGCTGAAATCCGCAACGAAATCCGTCGTGAACGTATCGACCTGTTGTTCCGGTGGATTTTTGTTGTTTTTCTGGCTAATTGGCGCTGCGAGAGTGGCGAAAGTTCCCGCTTGCGGTACTCTGGGAATGCTCTGCTGACACGGTCGCGTCACACTCGACGTTTGATTCTTCTGATTGGAATTTTGATTCAACGAAGGATCGAGGTACCATCTCTTGTGCTCGTACTTGGCGCACATGAGATCCTTCATCTTTTGCTCGTCCTTCGTATCGAGATTCTGCGGCATGCTCGAATCAACGAGACCCAGCCATATCCTCTTGCAATGTTCGTTGCCGCGTTCCTTCACAAAATCAATTTCTTCCTGCGTAAAAGTTGCCATCGAGATAGATTTGACTCTGTGCGGCGGAGTCAATCCTCTCCTGTAAAAAGTAGAAAACGATTCAGCGAGGTTCAAACCGCGCGGAACACATTTCATCCAAAACTTCGCAGCAATCGCAGAATGTTAAGAATAAAATTTCCTGACTTTTACCTGGCGCAATTGACGGAAAGATTATCCTATATTTTGCTCCGCTCTATGTAGCTCGACATTTCTCATAGTACAAATCACGTTCGTTAAACGTCAAATGTTATCAGAGGTCCGGCAAGTTCAGCGATAGATGAAAATGATGCAACGATCGTAATTGTATAATTGAATCGATATCTAAGAAGCACCGTGTAATTAGCTACACGATGGATAAACATTGGAAATTACGCATTATCAATGCGCAGAGTGAAAGGCGGCAATTTAGAAAATTCTTTACACCGGTGAAAAATTCCCTGCTGTCCGTCGTGGTGTTAACGATGAAACAAACACTCTTCGCGGTTAATTATAAAATTTTCCACTGAGTTGTAAAAAAGTGCATAAATCAGCGAGAATTCAGCGCAGCGGTAGAAAAGCTTCTTTCATGGATTCTCTTTCTGCGGAAGGGGAAAAAAACGAACCAAAGCGATGTTACAGTCACCTCTGCGTTTACCTTCTCGCGAGATTACAAAACGCTCGCATTACTCACATCCATTGACACAAAAGATCTATGATTCATCGCGGTGAAATTAATCGACGAACACTGTCGAATAAACGAGATAATCGAGATAATTTATTCCACAATGCGCGGATTATATCGAGTGCGGAGAGGAGAGTTTGCGAAACTTCTTCTATTTTTTGACCTACATATTCCGCATAGATTAGCCGCGATAGTGCGACGGGGACCAAATGAAAAGTGTGCGTATGTACATTGCTCACGCGAGAGCGGCGTTAATGATCGATTGAAAACGCACAGCAAGTTGCAGCAGCAAAATATATACATATATATATGGGGCATTCCACGCCAAATCGACCACTTTTGAACCCGAGCCATTTCGATTTGGCTGAAAGTTTTCCTTTCCTTTTCTACCCTATGAAAAACGTTTCTCAGAATTTTTAAACATTTTTTTACCAAACCAAAAAAAAGTTATGAATTTTTGGAAAAATTGCGTTTTTTTTTAAATAGCTATAACTTTTTCAAAATTTGACTTGCGGAACTTTTTTTTTCAAAATTTTTTCAAAATGTACTTTTTGAAAAAACATACAAAAAAATTATTCAGAGCTTTCTTCTATTTTTTTTCTCAATTTTTTCGATAATTACCACTTACAGTTTTTGTTTTCATTTTTTTTTTTCAAATTTGGAAGTTCTCTGAACACCCTCAAAAATTTTCAGAATGGTGTTATGAGTAATAAGGCTGGTTGAATTTTTTTTTCTTTCAATTGGAGAAAAAAATAGAAATAAAAAGAACATCACTTTGAAAAAATATAAGGATTTGCAGTGAAAGTTTGATATAATAAAAAGAAAAAAAAAGAAAAAATGGTAATCATCGAGAAATTTTCGATTTTTTCCAAAAATCTTAAAAAAAAACGGTGAAGATGGGTTTCAATAACTTTTTCCTATTTTTTTTTCAATAAGTACATTTAAAAACGAAAATAGTAAAAAAAAACACGTTCCGATAAGTCAAATTTTGAAAAAGTTATAGTTATTTAAAAAAAAAAGCCACTTTTTTTTTAAATTCATAACTTTTGTTTGGTTGAGTAAAAAAATTTTAAAAAATTCCAAAATACGTTTTCCATAGGGTATAAAAGGATAAAAAAACATTCAGCTAAATCGAAAGGGGGTCGGGTTCAAAAGTGGTCGATTGGCGTGGAATGCCCCATATACATACATATATCTATAGGAACAGTGCATATAGAAGGCGGGCTGATGAAGATAATACGCGAAAAATCTCGTACGACCAAGATATATCTTCCCGTTAGTTTCGATAAGGAATTTGATATGTACGTCGCGCGGAAGAGAAACGGGGGAAAAAAGAGAAAAAAATTATCCAGGATATGGATGTAGGAATCCGTGGGAGTAAAAAAAGATAAAAAAATTTCAGGTCAGAATTCAAAGGCAATGACAGATTTTTTTGTGCCTCCAGGAAGTAACAAAGAAGAGTATACATATACATATTTTTTTTTACTTACAGCATTCCAGAACAGGACGTACAGACGAAGGATCCGATGGTCATGTTGACGTAGGTTGGTCCTCGCTGCCGGCAATCGAAGCACTCTTTGTTCGAAGTTTGCGAGACGAGCTCGCGCAAAATCTTGAGATGTTTCTCATCCTGCTTTCTCTTGGCCGACGCCATGATATTAACTGAGCGAGACGTCGTCGTCGTTGTTGTCGTTGTCGTCGTCGCCGTCGTCGTCTCCTCTCTCCCGTGGCGCGTTCGCCCGTCCTCTCTCGTCTGTTCCCGTTCTCCGTCTCTCTCCGAACGTCGCGATCGACGCGAGAACGAAACTTGCCCCGTGGTTGCGCTCGGGGAACTGACTCTTTATAACGCGACTCCTACTTCGGCGATAAACTTTCGGAGCACAAACGTCGCGTACATCAACGAGAGCGTCCCGAAACTCATCGCGCGCATTTGACGTCACCCACGACCACCACCACAATCGCCTCCCTCGTCGAAATACGTCCAACTGCGTCACTTATTTTCACACATCGGTTTTTCCAGGATCTCGGGACGAAAACCGGAAATAACTACTGATATCTCGCGCTGGCCGTAGGGGTCACGAGTAAAAAAAATACAACATCCTTTTAGCCTCTCCCCCCCCTCTCGCTATAAGGCAATATGGCGGTGGTCTTTTTTTTCGTCTCTCCCCCACTCCGGAAATCGTCTACGACGTATGCCGCCGTATATGCGGGTATAAGTATGGGGCGTTCCATCCCAAATCGGACAGTTTGAAAAACTTTTTTTTTTAATTCCTCAATTTTTCCTAAATTTCCTAAATTTTTTAATTTCAAACTTCTATCTATTCAACGACTTTTGAGAGTATTCCGGTCGTGGGCCCTTTAT
Organism: Alloplasta piceator; assembly: GCA_946863875.1. Taxonomy (NCBI): domain Eukaryota; kingdom Metazoa; phylum Arthropoda; class Insecta; order Hymenoptera; family Ichneumonidae; genus Alloplasta; species Alloplasta piceator. The sequence continues at coordinate 5,117,172 of OX333078.1, forward strand.
AATTACTATTTTTTTTTTTGAAAATTAAAAAAAAAATTTCTATAAATCATTATGAATATTATTATGAATATCATTAATACAGTGTACAGTCATTTTTTTCATGATTTAGAGTTTATTTCAACATCTTTTATTGTTAACAGGTTCTAAAAATTAATCGTTTATGAACAATAATAACAACAGTTTTTATTTATTCAGATGTTCTTTTGAAAATCTTACATATACGATTATTTCCTGAATTAGAATATTCTTTTACCAATACGTTTCCGTTGCTCATTGGAATAATTGAAAGAAATTTGTGTGTGATTAACTTACGATTAGCAGCTCATCGATTATTGATTATTAATTATTAATTTTAAAAATCTGTTAACACTAAAAAAGTGTCAAAATTAATTCAAAATTATTAAAAAAATACTTTTCAGTAACAAAAAATTTTAGAATTTTTTTTATTTTTAAATTAAAAAAAAAAAAAATAGTAATTATGGAGAGCCCACGACCGGACTAGTCTTAAAAGTTGTTGAATAGATAGAAGTTTAAAATAACAAATTTTCAAAAAAATCAAAATATGCCCTCACTTTTAAAAACACGATTCAAAAGTTTAAAACTCAAAAAACTTATTCAACAACACGTCGAATTTTTTTGTTGCATTATTTTCTGAAAAGGCAAAAAAAACAAAAATGTTGAAAAACAAACACTTAATTTGGACCATTATTAAAGAAGATATAACCAAAAAACCGAAAAAGAGCGGCTTTTTTAAATTTAATATCTTGTGAACGAGTAATCAAAAAAATCTCAAAATTTAACAGGAAGGGTCTTTTGATGGGTACTAAAAAATAATATAAAAAATTTGAGGAAATAAAAAAAAAAGTTTTCAAACTGTCCGATTTGGGATGGAACGCCCCATATACAAAGGTTGTACATGGTAATTAGCAATATATATAGTAGCCGCCGCAGCTTCGCACAAGTGTCGATAAAAAAGGATTTAAGACGATATGAAAGGTCTGTTTTACAGTTAAATTTTCGGACCGGTCTTTAATCTAAAACAAACCAAAGTGTCATGCCCTGCGAAATATACTGATGCAGAGCATGACACTTTTATTTTGCCCCAAATGTTGCTGATTTCTGAGAAACCTGTCCGAAAATTTCAGCTATCTCTCTCTCGCACTCATGCATCAGCTGATCAGTTTCACATCCTCTTAAAACTCAGTCGGTAACAAGATGGCAAATTCAAAAAGTTTCACGGGCGCTTTGGATATTTTCGGTCTTCTGGTTCTTGAATCGTTGATGGTGCAGTTACACTGATTTTATCAACTATCTCCTTGGGTTTTTCCACTTTCATGATACGAATCCTCCACCATTCTGGAAAGTGACAGCGCTAATCACGAATAATTTGAATGAGATGGAGGCGCGCGCGTGCCCGCCATCTTGGAGGTTCGTCAATGAGACGACAGAGGGCGACACCATCGCGACGGCGCAGCTGGGGAGGAGCGGGTGGCGATAGAGTGGGGGGGCGAAGCAGGAAGAGAGGAGTGGAGAGGAGAAAAGCCAGAAGCGGAATTGTCACCGTCGTCATCGATCAATCGTGTTTAGGTGGTCGTGTTTGTCGCGTCGGAAAAAACAAAGAATTTCATTAACGTGTTTCTTTCTCGCGCATTAATTGTACGAGAGTTTTTAAATATACAAAAAAACACTCGTTTATTCTCGTTTGGGAAATTCGAGAGATATTGTGCGTCTCTGAGCGAAACTAGGCAAAGATGACGGTCATCACGAAAGCGATCGGCGAGAAGAAGAGCGCTGATAAAATGGAGGAGCCGTTGGTTGTCGACGATATTCCAGCGGTCAGTTTTTACGATTCGTAACACTTATTATACGTCAAAACACAAAGCTTCCGCTCTATTGTGACGTTTAATTTCTCTCGATTCAACGTAATCAATATTATGCTTATCGATTTTACGTTAACGCGATATCATTTTCCGAGTCAATGGAGGTTTTGCTCCGAAATTCATGCTCCGAATTCACCAGGCGACAATTTCCTGCATGTATATGTATATATATATATATATATATATGTTGCACAGTGTCTATACGTAAATATATACACATCGACGTGTATTTTTCGGATTGAGAGTCTTCGTGTGACGGAGGATCGGATTAATGCTCACTTGCACCGAGATATGCCGGAAACAATCATCGTGCTGCGGCCAAGTGCAATTTAGCGCCTTCATTACTGAATATAAGAGTAATTTACGGCAGCTCGAAGTTTGTATTTTTTTTTTAACTGGACTAACGGTTAGGGCCGTTAGTAACGGAAAATGAATACTGTGCAGATAGAGATACGTATATATAAATGATATATATGTATATATAGTGTGTAAACATGTATATGGAAGAAATTCTCGGACTCAAGGGAATGTTACGGATAACTGGGCGTTGTTTTGATAAATATCGCACGCTTCGAACATATCACTTTTTTAAAGCCAATCTTCATAATGTACAACTGTTATTCGTTCGATGAAAAAGCGATGATACGAGAAATAAATTTATCGTCGATAAACACGCTCGCTCGCAACATTAAAAGGATTGTTACGACGTCACGAAACGATGAGGAATCGTTTATGGCTGGAGATAAAAATGATAATGAGCGGGCGATATTAAATGAAAAATGTAAACAAACGAAAACGATCTTTACGCAGTTTTGTTTCCTTATAACGGTTAATATGTTATTATGAAATGTATGCAGCTATATATATTCAGCATATGCAATTTTGGTAATTTCTGCAATGTTCGCCCAAAATATCAGCTGAAATTTTAATTGCAAGTTGAACTGCAAGAATTTTAATTTAAATCCAGCTTTTTGCCGCTGTAATTTTGCTCATAATTTCGAGAATGCTTGTAATGATTAATGAGTTATTTGCGATAATTAAATTAAAATAATCACACAGAATAAGAGATTCCATCGTTTTTATTTTTGATAAAGCCAAAGGCTAAAATATTCTTTACGTATATTTCAAAATAACTGTGAATTATCTAACTTTCGAAATAAAATATACCAAATATATTCGAGATACATGAAAATATATTTCACATAAGCAGTTTAAAAAATTGCTTCCTCATAAAGGAAGCTTTGTCTTCATGAAAAAATTTTCTTTCGAGATTTTTATGCCAATGTGTTCAAAATGTCCTAAAATATCGAGTAATCATATTTAGAAAAAATGTCCGGATGTGTGTGTATCCTGAGTTTCAGATGTAAATAATTAATAACTCGAGAACGCTTCGAGAAATCGAGCTGAAATTTCGCACACATGTCGAGCACGAATTGCTCTTCATCATGAAAAAATGTTGTTTCAATTCTAACGGGTGTTCAGATTTTATCGACGTTTTTCGTTTTTGCAAAAACGGCATAAGCGCTCTAACTTCTGCAATTTTCAAGATATTGCACTCAAACTTTGTACAGAATTGGTATAGCTATCAAGGTTGTTTGATATTGATTTTGGCAAAAATCGATTGAAAGATTAAATTTTTATGAAATTTTGAATTTTTTGAAAAATAGCGTAAACGCTCTAATTTGCACAATTTTCCAGATATTGCAGTAAAACTTTGTACAGAACTAGTATAGCTATCAAGGTTGTTCGCTATTGAATTTAACGAAAATGTTTTGATTTTTGACAATGCCACAGACTAATATATATAACGTATATTCCAAAATAACTGTGAATTATCTAACTTTCAAAACAAAATATACCAAATATATTCTATATGAAAATATATCTCAAATAAGCATTTTTTTAAATTTTTATATGGGTCAAAATTACGAAAGGCAGCATGCAATTGGGCCTCATAGTCGACGATTGTTTTGTAACTTTAGGGACACATAGTACAGTATAAGAGTACACTCTGGAATTTTTTTTGGATTTTTAAATCGACCAGTTTCACTGTACCGATGACGTCATTTTTTTGAAATTTCTTGAATGTCATGTTTTAATCAATTTCTTTAGACCCCTGAAATTAAAAAAATAAAAATTTCGACATATATTTTCATCGAAAAAGATCTCAGCTTATAAAAAAAAATATTTCCAAATACGTACCAATTCGTATAAGCATAGAAAAATAGATTTTTTCCTCAAAAAGGCGTTTTATCGACGAGCCTACAATACAGTCTGTTTTTTCGCATTTTTTTCGGATTTCTGAGGTTTTTTTACACGAAAAAACTCTGTTTTCAGAGTGGGATCTCTGCGGCATCAGACCGTTATATATTAAATATAATCTGAGGTGCTGTATATATCGAGAAAATAGTGCGGATACAATAATGCTTGTTGCGCTAGTATTGTATTGTATTGTTACTATTATTTTTTATCGAGGTCGTTATGGGTTTTTAACTTAACTTTTAATTTATTAGTACGGTAACAGGAGAATTTGACTGTGAGAAAAAATAATAATACCCTGAAAGCAATGTAATATACACGATTCCGGGAAATGGGTGTGTAAACAACATTTAAAAAACATCCATTCATCTTTTATGAAACTATTTATTGACGTATGGTTAATTTTTCGCCAAGAAATTGTTAAATCTTTTTTTTTTTAGTATACTCAAAAGCAACCAATATAAAACAAGTAAAAATTGTTAAATATTTTTTTTTTTGCGCAACATTAAACATGCGTCAATAAATATTTTCATAAAAGATGAATTTATTTTTTTTTAAAGTTTGTTTACACACCCATTCCCCAGAATCGTGTATATTATATTGCTTTCAGGGTATTATTATTTTTTCTCATAGTCAAATCCTCCTGTTACAGTACTAATAAATTAAAAGTTAAGTTAAAAACCCATAACGACCTTGATAAAAAAATAATAGTAACAATACAATACAATACTAGCGCAGTAAGCATTATTGTATCCGCACTATTTTCTCGATATTTACAGCACCTCAGATTATATTTAATATATAACGGTCTGATGCCGCAGAGATCCCACTCTGGAAAGAGTTTTTTCATGCAAAAAAAACCTCAGAAATCCGAAAAAAATATGAAAAAACAGATTGGAGTGTAGGCTCATGGATAAAACGCCTTTTTGAGGAAAAAACCTATTTTTCTATGCTTATACAAATTTGTACGTATTTGGAAATATTTTTTTTCAAAAGCTGAGATCTTTTCCGATGAAAATATGTGTTGAAATTTTTTTTTTTTAATTACAGAGGTCTAGAGAAATTGATCAAAACATGACATTCAAGAAATTCCAAAAAAATGACGTCATCGTCACAATGGAACTGGTCGATTTAAAAATAAATAAAAAATTCCAGAGTGTACTCTCATACTGTACTATGTGTCCCTAAAGTTACAAAACAATCGTCGACTATGAGGCCCAAACGCATGCTGCCTTTCGGAATTTTGTCCCATATATAAAATACATACTCCCAATTTGCAGTAAATGATAAAAATATATTTTTCATGTTCAAACATTGAATCTTTGACTCAGCGAACGCTCAAAGCAAAGTATATTGAATGTATTTGCACTGTAAACAGATTTTTTGCACAAGCACTTGTTGGAATTTTTAATTAAGTATATATCACCTTTTTCTGGTGAATATATGTTCCAAAATATAATGTAAAAAAAATATTTCAGGGTAATGCGGTTGACGATCCAGAGGCTCAACGTCCATCGAGACCCGGTGCCGGTCCATACTTGACCATCAAGGATCAAGTATTTATTCTGCGACGAGCCAATCTTCGTCCAAATTCGTGGACCGTCTACTGTCTACTCTTCACCGCTATCCTGGGAATGGGAATTGGCGTTATAGGTGGACTCTACATATACAGGCATTATGCTCGCGATCAGATGCACAGATTCCGCACAGGCTGGTACAGCATTCCCTACGAAGGATCGAGCAACAGATCGCCGATCGATCGCGAGGGTCTCCTCGCCGGTTCACAGTCGTATCCCGATCATTACAAGGCCGACAACGACGATTTGGATCTCGCTAAATCGCTCGAGAGCATGAGCAATTATTTCAAGGAACGCTTCGAGATCGATCTCGAGAACGAGCATTACGAGGAAATTGACGTGCCGGATTTCCGTGGCGGACGTCAGGGTCGTTTCATCCACGATTTCAACAACGTAGGTTCATTCGCTAAAGTTTTTTCATCCCCGCAAGCTATTTCTACCTGAGAAATGGGAAAGCCGCTGCAAATTTTACATTTCCATCGAAACAAAGCTTCCTCTATAAGAAGCCAGGAATAAGTCAATTTCAACGATGTTCGAATTGAAAAATGGTGAAAAAACTGTTTTTTCTATCCTTCGTGATCTCATTGGGTCGAATTCTGATATAATTTGCATATCCATAATCACCGCATGATCCTTCCATTTGGAACTTGATCAATTTTTCCATCAGGGTTCGATCAGCGAAGTCACACAAGTCGCAACAAAATTACCCTGATTGCAATTCGACGCAGTATGACTTTGATTGAATTCCAGTCTCATTGCTAGATCCCCGAATGGCAAAAAAAAAAAAGAAATGAATCGCAATGCAGGATTCACCGGACATTAATTGTCTGCGATCCTGGTATTGCATTCTGGGTTTTTTTTTGAACACTTCTTATTTCGAGAAACAATCTTCGATTTCCGTAGAATTTCAAGTATTCTTTTTTTCTCAGAATCTCACTGGTATCATCGACATAGACGGTCACTGTTGCTTCGTCATGCCGCTCGACCGTAAGCGCATATTACCACCGCGTAATATGTACGATCTATTGAACAAAATGTACAACGGTTATTACGAGGTCGACACCGAAGTCGTGAGGGAAACCATGAAAGCGGTGTTTCCACCGATACGCGATTTGTCGAAGGTCGGCGCTTACATTGGCAAAGAGTGCAAAAAAATGCCAACTTACATTTTGGAGAAAGTTGAAACAACGGGTGGGTCAAAAAAAATGAAAAAATAATAATAATATTATAATAATATCATTATTACACGATTTAAAAAAATAACTATTTTTTTTTCCAAAGAACATTGATAAATCGTCAGAGTATCTCTAAACAAAGACTCTGTCCAAATATGAGTCCTTAATATTAATATTTAGAGGTGGCGATTTTCAATTTTCTTTTTCCATTTAAATAACATGGGAAATTTTTTTCCGAACTTTAGAATTTCATTACTCAGAAACGAATTACTGTACAGTGATAAGAAACATAGATTTTTGTAGGAAATTCAACGCTCTATAAGAAAGGTCTGAATGAAGATTTGCGTGAGGCGAACGGTTTCGAAGTTATCAAGCCATTGAACTGTTTAAAATAATGATGTTATTTATTTAAAAACGCGACATAATCGACGCAAATCACTTAAATACCCAATGATGTCATCTTTGAAACAAATATCTGCGAATTTTCAATAGAATGTTGATCAAAAAAATTTATTAATCCACGATGAATGATTAATTTTATTGTTCATTAATAAAAAATACGGGTATATCACAAACATATGATGAAAGTTCATTCCAAATTTTATATATTATAAATCAATAATTTATTTTTATTTTTTATAAATGTTTTGAATGAATTATGTAACCCTAAGTTAAATAATATAAAACTTATAATTACTTAAAGAATTGAAGAAAAAAAACTTTTCATCGTTACAACACAATCTTAAAAAACTCAACAAATTTATAAAGAATTAAAATAGATTATTCATTTATAAGATATAAAATTTATGATAAAATTTCATCATATATATATTTGTGATATGCTTATATTTTTTATTAATGAACAATAAAATTGATCATTCATCGTTGATCAATAAAAATTTTTGATCAACATACTATTGAAAATTTGCAGATATTTCTTTCAAAGATGATAATATTGAGTATTTAAGTAAGATGAGTCGACTTTGTCGCGTTTACAAGTAAATAACATCATTATTTTAAACAGTTCAATGGTTAAAGCTTGATAACTCCGAAACGGTTCGCCTCACGCAAATCTTCATTCAGGCTTTTTTTATAGAGCGTTTAATTTCCTACGAAAAACTATGTTTCTTATTACTGTACAGTGATTCGTTTTTGAGTAATAAAATTCCAAAGTTCAGAATTTTTTTTTCCCATGTTATTTAAATGGAAAAAGAAAATTGAAAATCGCCACCTCTAAATATTAATATTAAGGGCTCATATTTGGACAGGGTCTTTGTTTAGGAATACTCTGACGATTTATCAATGTTCTTTGAAAAAAAAATAGGATTTTTTTTTTAAACAGTCTAATAATAATAATAATAATATAATTATAATAATATTATAATAATACGAATTTGGACGAGCTATATCTTACGATGAACGAATTTTTGTCCTAACAGGTATCGTGAAGCGCAGCACATCCGACGGCCTCTACGGCCAATTTGCGGGCCACTCTATTCTCGAGTTCGACATTATCAATTTCGACAAAGTTCTCGAGAATAAGTAGAGGCAGAGCGTGTAAAAGGGGGTCAAAGACACGCGGTCGAAGGAAAAAAACAACCCCAACTTTCCTCGTCGAGAAAAAAATTACAAAAATCTTATATATATCGCCCTCCCTCTCTCTCTCTCTCTCTCTCCCTGCCCCTCGTAAGATTTGTCATAGACTCTTAGAGTTGCACTCCCTAAGTGTGCGTACTTGAAGATTGTAACGTGATTCCCCGAAGATTGAGAGAAACCTCGAAATTTCTATTTTACTGGAATCCGACGTTGTTTCGGCGTTTGTCAAATCATGAGTCGATTTTTCTTGTTTTTTGTTTTCCAATTTTTAATACCATATACTCAGTGCACTCGTTGAATCGAGATGCAGGATAATATTCCGTTAATCGATTAATAACGGGCAGAGCGTTTCACGGTCGTCGAGAAACTGCGAAGAAAGAAATATTCGTTTTATACAATTATTACACTGGACTCTCGATATAAGAAACAAATCCGAGAAAAACTCTGGAGCGCATGTGTGTTGTTTATATTGTATATCTGGAGTTCAAAACAGTATATCTATATATATATGCCTCTCAATGGGAAACGCGCCCCCCGGTGTTCCTTATATCGAGAGTCCAGTGTATTTTCAGCATCAAAGAGTAATCTTCGATAGTACATTTTTTGTTAATCCCGTTTATTTTGTTATTCCTTATTCGTTTACGAATCGCAATTTTTTGTTAAAAATCAATTTTTATGAATTCCTGAATATTATACTCCACAATTCGTCCGATTTACAATTGGTGTTGATCAAGTTTTTTTTGTTTTGCATTGATTGTGTGACATTTAGTGTCAAGAAGTGCCAACGCGCCTGATTAAACGCGGGGGAGAGAGAGGAAAATGTGGAAAATTCGCGGTTGAACTTCCGTTCGGAAGTTAAGATAGCGGCCACCAAGAAAAAGGGAAAAATATCACGCATCGTGAAAAACGCGCGAGCCCGGAAGTGACGCGATAACGGAAAAAGTCTTTAGACTCTAATGATCCAATTTTTTCCTTCACCAAAGCCGTAACGATAATATTTAAAAAAAATATCTATATATGTATGTATATAGAGGAAAAACTGATTCCGGGTGAAAGTAAATTACAAATGCGTGTGAGTCGAAAGCGTATAATGCGCGAGATTGCTAAATATCTATCCATTTATCACGAGTGTCTTTTACTCGGGAATAATCAATTACGCAAATTGAACGAAAAGGACGAAATTTTGGACGCCATATATCAAAATTGACGGGATGGAGGAAAACAGAGGTGCGAATAATCGTCGAATTTGATTGAAACTTGAAGATACTTTATTCGCAAAATTAACGAATGTTCTCGGTGGCTCGTTCGATTTTACGTGATTTTTTTCATTTTACGTATTCGCGAGACTCAGAATGAGGTTCGCGCCCTTCTCTTCTAGAATTAACCGATATCATTGTTTCAAAATGTCCAGAATATTCGGTAAGAATTTTATGAACGAAAAATCCATGTCAGAATGTTGTAAAGCGCGAAGTTATGAGAATAAAAACTATGCGTAAACGTAGGATGTTAATTACGAGTCTTTATCGTGCCAAATTTTTTTTACTCATTCATTCATTCGTGATTCATCATTCAAAAGGTGAAGATTACTATATCGTGGATAATCGTTCGATCGACTTTGCTAATTGATTAGAGATCTAGCGACCTTAAACGTCAGGTGACGTTAGTGTGAGTCACGTCGATTATAGCCTTTTGTCTCAGAGTATAAAGCTTTTTCACCCATTTGTCGAAACGTGCTTCCTGGTCCATCATTATCTGCCCAAAAAAATTTTTATCATATTTTCATGTGTTCCTGCACTATTCGTTTCTCTAATTTAATCACATTGAAAAAAAAAGAAATCCTAATCTCTGTGGCTTGATTGCATAAAAATCAGTTTCTATAATTGATTATTAGGAGTATTATTAATTTTGTAATGGAAACTACATTACCGACGTGTGAAATATACTCTCAATGGCGTTGCTCGGAGCTCTCACTGGAAGTGTTTGAATAGTTTCAGCCGAAACGTCGATAACAACATTTCTGAACGAGTTGTCTTTGCTAGACGCCGAAGAGGTGAAGGCTTTGGGCGTAAAACTCTCAGAGTTTATTTCCTCCAGAACACTCTCTTTGATTCTTGGCTCGATGGTAAATTCGTCTGAAATCAGAAACAAGCCTTGAAGAAAAAATCTGCTAAAGCATAAATTGTTTCATTTTTACCTCTTGAAAATGAACTCGTCGATTTCTCCCCGATCGGCTTGACACTGGCACTGCTGGATCTGCTCGATGATTTTTCTTCGGACGGCGATCTTCCTTTTCTTTTGTTTCTATCGGGGGAATAGGATCTTGATTTTTTTGACCGATAACGGCGCTTATCTCTGTCTTTCGAGCTTCCACTCAATGGTTTGTAACTTTTCGACGTTCTGTCGCGTTCTCTGCTCTTGGATCTTGTGCGTTGACGCCTTTTTGATCTCGAGTGCTTGGACAAGCGTTTTCGATACGAAGAACTGTCGCTCGAATCCAGACTGCTAGATCTGCGAGCACAAACATATCGGTAGAGTTTTAAGTGAACCTACGGGCAAGATGAGTGAGGATTAAGTTTTTCGACGTATTTCCTTGCGGCTTGATGAAATGAAACAGAGTTGTGGGGTTGTTTGTGTCAGGTAGAGGGTAAAAGTTAACATAACCTCAAAACGTTTTAAACATTTATTCCTATAAGTCAATGAAATTATTAAAAAAAAAAAAAACAGTAGGATTATCCAAGGATACTTTAAAACCGTTTTTGCGAAAAATATGTTCGAGTTTTTAGCTCTCTGCGGTAAACAAACATTTTGAGGTTATGTCTGTGGCAATGTTTTGAGAACTAATACCTCGACCTTCGATGTTTTCTTCGGTGTCTGTTGCTCCGATCTGAGTCAGAATCACTCGAATATCTCGCCATTAGCGTCACTCTTATTACTCGTTATTGTTAAATGGTTAACGAAAAAAAGCTCTGAAGTATTTGTCAAAAGAAATTGTCGAACTACAGACTACAGTGAACGCTCCCATAATTTGATTCATCGGGACCGGAAACACTCAATTTCATCTTCCCTTCATTCTCCCACTTCCGTGTCTCGGCGCATGCGCAGTCTTTTTGCGCGGGAAATTCAAACTGTCAATTGTGCTTACACATTACAGACATACATATTTGAACATCCGACAGCGATATTATAGTTTACCAGAGATTTATTCTTTATGATTAAGTTTTTATATTCTTTTTCACGAAGGCTCTTGCTCGTTTCCCGTGAAATTAAATAATAGGGTCACATTTCGTCGGCCGGACAGCGGTCATAATAATTCGAGAGCTTTTGGTGATTTTCGCGGTGCATTTGATTTTTTTCGGTCATTCAAGTAAACGATAAATTTACATCTCTACCGATTAAGACTCTTCCAGAAAAAATGTACTCAGCAAGAATAACAGTAAAAATAAATAAACAAAAAATTTCATATCGTTTGTGGGTACTTTAAATATAGGAAATTTTTCATTTTGGTCAACTTTAACAATTACTGGGTGGTAAATGAAGTAATTCAAAGGGTTGAAACAAAAATGTGGCTTCACGGTCTGCATCATATCTTCAGTAAATGTTGATCGATTTTAAAAATTCAAAAAGATTCTTGTAACACAAACTAGCTGTTATAGTCTAGAGTCAAATTTTTCAATTAAAAAAAAATAAACAATTTATGGCTATTTGAAAAAAAATCATGAGTTTTGCATAAAAAATTTACAACTAAATTATTCATAGAAAATGTTTAAATAAAAATATCAAAAAATGGGCACAATGGATTATAGATAAAACGATAAGGAATATTTTGAAAATAGAAGCATGGAAAATTATCAAAAATTCTATGAGTTATCGTCGTGGCCGGAAACGTACTCGAAAAGTGGCGGAACTTTGGGGCTTGTGGGAGGGTCACGCAGGATTTAAAAAGCTCCGGAAAGGTAGGAGAGACCGGCGCTGCAGTGTATAGTAAACGAGTGTGTGCTTTTGCGTCGCCGTAGGAAGCGGCTTTCTCGACTGTTCGTCGACGAACAACGAACAGTCGACGTGCCGGCAGCGAGCCCGATGTACGCTGATCCTCGCGAACCCCTTAATCAAGTTTACCTCGCGATAATAATTCTCAAATTCCCCAAAATAAGTGCGAAATGACGACAAAACGAAAAAAGCAAATGCGCAGATAAAAATACTCTTTTCAAAACCCGTAAATAAACAAAATAGACAAATTTTACGGGAGAACATAATAAAATAAAAAAAGCGCGCGCTTTCGTTATTTACAAATTAGCACGTGTCTTGAGTTTGATCTTTAGTGTGCTTTCACGAGGCATTCGCGATAAATAATCGACCAAATGGTGTGATAAACAACAAAGAATCAATATAAAAATTACGTGTAAATTGTATTTTAAAAACAAGTGCAATTGTTCAATTTAACAATCGTCGTTGATTCCTGATGGTGTTGGTAAAAGTTCAAATTTAGGGTGCATCAGAAAGACTTCATAATTCCTTTAGTTAAGGGGTTACATGGTTTTCAACGATTAAAAAAAGTACATTTTCTCTATGTTTTTTTAATACAATAAATAAATGATTTTATTCAAAATTGAAAGAAATTAAAAATCAAAATTTTGGTAAATATTCGGAAGTGTAACTCCCGCTAAAAAGAAGCTGTACATTTTTTTTTATCAATTCTTTATTATTATAAAACCTTATATTAAGTTATATTTTGATGGCGCATAACGTTTTTACCCAACTTCTTTAATTTTTTTTTAAATAAAATAAAATAAAATGAAGGAATTTAGCTACTAGAATAGATATCCCCCTTGCAGAGTCTCTGTTGCTTTTTTGGGTGTAATAAAAAAAAATTTGTTAAAAATTATAAAAACTTGATTTTTTATCAAACCCAAAAAAACAACAGAAACTGTACAACGGGGCTATCTATTCTAGTAGCTAAATTCCTTCATTTTATTTAATTAACAAACAAAAATTAACAAAGTTGGGTAAAAACATTATGCGCCGCCATAATAATATTAAATATGATGTTTTTTTAACTGTAAGAAGATAAATCCTGTCCACCAGCTTCAAAAATAGCGTTTTCAGGAAAAGTGATTAAATTTCCAAAGATTATCTCTCCTGGACTTTAACTCCGATGGACTTGAAACTTTGGGAAAATATTCCAGACATATTGTACTGTTAGATTTTTTTTAAAAAAAAAGGATGTTTACAAAATTTTAAACCCATGTAATCCCTCGAGAAGTTTAATTCGTCAAAACTATTTTCTAGCAGTGCGAGAAGCCTCTTCATTGATCTCTGGACTTTCACTGTTTTGACTCGCTAATATTTTTGTCCTCGTTTTGAAATTGCGAGGAAGTGTGAATAAATTTATTTCACGTGTGAACAGCCACGTGCATTCATCGACGACTTCCTGACCCGTGAATGCGTTTACACCGAGGCGTTCTGAAGAAAAGCCTTTTTATTATGTTAATCCGGGGGTTGGTGAATCATCGATATTCGTGGATCGATTATCGATCTCCAGTTATCACTATTGTCAATGGCATATCAAAGCAGCGAGAAATTGACTAACTATTCGGGAGGCGGGAGATAGAGACAGAGTGTGTGATCGGACGAGAGAGCTTTTGGGGGTGGAAAAAGGGATAAATAGAGTCACGGAGCTGGAAAGGTTGAACGTCACGAGTTTCGAGGCTGATGATAGAGGATAGAGGAGAGAGAGGAGGCGTTTGGAAGAGAGAAATAGTCAATGGAATGCGTATATCTTGGCTTCACGTCGAACAACCTCGGCCGAAGGATGAGAGAAAGGGCGACGGAACGAATTCGCGAGACCTATGGCCTTTGGAAACTCGCCCTATAGGTAAGAATATTCAATTATGAGAGAGATCCATTTGAGAGATTAATTAGCGGGCGCTCTCCCGATGTGCCTCATTTACCCTCTTTTTCCTCACTTTCTCCGTTCCATCCCTCAACGACTCGTCGCAATCGAATATAAAAGCTTCAGTTCCCACGCGAGTATCCCGATCATCGATGATTTTCCACATTCCAATTTCATTATCCTAATTGGACGAGCTTTTTATTCGTCAAATAAGTGTACTTCAACGCGTCTTCCATCTATTCCAACGTGTCTCCCTCTATTTTGTAGTAATGATTGCAGAATTTCATCTTGACCTAGAAGCATTTGAAAAAATATCAATCAAAAATATAATTCAAAAAAGTAAAAAAATACTCGCCCCGATTCCGCACCGCAAGAAAAGTTTCACGCTTTTAAAAATGAAAATATTTCAATTCAACCAACGGCGTTTCAAAGGGGATACATTCAGCTTCGTTCCGCTTTTTCCAAATTTTTTTTTTTTATTTTTTGAAACACGGTCATTTTTTGGTCATTTTTATTGGCGTTGAAATTTTGGCGCACGACCCATAAATTTTTTAAAAACTGTTTTCACATGAAAAACTTGTGGAGGGGAGAATAAGCTTCAATTTCGTTTTTTAAAAAGTATCGTTCGATTTTTTTTTGCAAAAACCTGAATATTTTTGCGAAAAAAATCGTACGAATTTTGTTAAAGAACAAAATTGAAGTTTATGCTCCCCCCTATAAGTGTCTCCTGCGAAAAACAGTTTTAAAAAAATTTCATGGGCCGTGCGCCAACATTTTAACGCAAAAAAAAAGCAAAAAAACGACCATGTTTCAAAGAACGTACCGACTGTAAAAAAAACGAAAATTTTTGTTGGAAAAAAGGAAATAAAGCTGAATATGTCCCCTTTAAGGTTGTTGAGACCCAAATCGCAAATGATGAGAAAATTCTGAAAATTTGGTATGTTTTTCAATGAAGTATTTAAGAGGTGTAAAAATTTCACGATGATTTGGAAGCTCGTTATCGAATAATTAAGATTAACAAATTAAATAAAATTAAATGTACTCTTATGGAAACTGATATAACTTTGCAATAAGTTTTTTTTTGACCTCTTAATTTTTTAATATTTACAATATACTGAAAGCAACGGAAAGAAAACTAAGTTCATTGATAAATATTTTTTTTATTTGTTTAAAAAATTGTTTTTAACAAAACGTTAATTTCTTAATAACGAGCTTCCTAATGGTCGTGAAATTTTTACACGACCTCTTAAATACCTCATACAAAAACATAGCAAATTTTCAGCATTTTCACATCATTTTTTATTTTAACCCTTAAGGAGGTTGAAGTAATGATGATGGAATTCTGAAAATTTGGTATGTTCTTACATGAAGTATTCAGGAGGTCGTGTAAAAATTTCACTACGATTAAGAAACTATTTATTGAACAATAAACATTCAAAAGTTTCATAGCTTCAAACAACCTTAAAACGCCGCTTGTTGAATTGAAATATTTTCATTTTTAAAAGAGCAGTGAAACTTTTTGTGCGAAGCGGAATGGGGACGAGTGTTTCCAAATTTGGACGGCAGTGTATTAAAACCAACTATTTATAATTTTTAGGAAAAAAATTAACTTTAGATTATTGTCGTTAAAATTTAAAAAATCCAAACGACGACTTTTTACAATAAGCCGAATATGAGAGAAATAATTCAGCCATCCAACAGATTGAAGATTTTAAAAAGCATTTTTCGTCGCAGATGTTCGTCGATTATTTTGACAAATTGTGCGGGATATAAAAGTTGCGATTGCCGAGAAAAAAGTGGCTGGCGAGGGTGAAGAATAGTCGATATATACACAATTCCTGAGCAACACTTTATTTTAAGTGTGTACTCGGGAAGTATGTCCCTTTTTTTCTCATTGGCTTCGTCTCGTGAGCAATGACCGTCTCGAGGGCGTAAGAGGTCCTCTCCTCTTTATAACCACGGACTCCTGTTTTCTTGATTTAACTCTCCTCGTTCCATATCCGACTCTTTCGCCTCGTCTGCTTTGTAAGCCAGCTTAAAGATCTCCCGTGTAAGCAATGCAAGAGTCCATGACTCTTCGAGAGCGTTCATTGCACGTGTCTCTTTGGGATTTACAGCCTTGACTCGCGTTTTATACAATTGCTCGGTATTTCCACGTTCCAGTTTTCTTCCTCATCTTCTTTCATTTCCGCACGTGACCCTTAAAAAAAAAAGGAAAAAAGCTTTCGTCGCGAGTTAAATTAAAAAGTTTGACGCTCTCCGGTCGAGAAGTCTTTTAATTTGAAAATTAAAACCATTTCACTTTACTTTTTACAGGAGTTACACCGAGAAAAAAGGTCAATTTATATTTAATTAATTCGAAATCATATTTGAGTAAATTGGAAAAATTGATTTCAATGGAATGAACCTTTTTCCTTGGCGCAGACTTCCGGTCCATTGACGGTTGCCAATTTATTTCGAAAGGGTTGAAAGATCCTCGTTGGATCGAGCCGGAACGCCTCGTACATGTTATGCAAAGAGCAGGCTGTAAAATGTAACTTCATATCGACGTCATCGCGATAAGGATAAGACGCAAGCTTCGCTGAATTCAGTTTCGACCAGATGTTTGTCCTCGAAGCTCGGATCTCGTGAAATACAATTCTGTATTCTCGGGACTTTGGCTATATTATGCTTGCCTCTGCTCTTGGCAGCTCTCTCATCGTGGTTTTCACGCTGTAAAGAGGAAAAGACATACACACACATAAGCTTCCAATGCATACACGATATCGTAATAGTAAAGTTAAAAGGCCATTCGCTCAACTAGCGCGCCCTCTGTGCTCAAACTTTTGTACAACAGAGAGGCGGAGAGAGTTTACAGAGTTTCCCGAGTTTTGGGAAATTCTCACACATATATACATATATGTGTGTACAACGTACACACGATTGTACGCTAGTGAGCTTCACGTGGAGTATTCACTAAACCCAGAAAAAAGGTGTCTAGACGACTTAACTAAATCTCACGTGATCTAAATAAATTTTTTTCAAACTGAGCAAATGTATTTGAGTCGAATAATTTTTTTTTATACCTACACAATATTTTTCACCATTTCAATCTTTGAATAAATAGAAATGTGAAATTTCATCTGAATATCGGTAAACATATGAAGTTTAAAATTTCGAAAAGCTTCCTTGTTTTTGCAAGAGAAAGTAAAAAAGACCCTTTTTTATGGGAATCCTTTTCGGATTCGATCATCTTGCCTTTTGGCGCAAAGTTTTTGATATCCATACTAAAAAATAAGGATATTAAACATAGAAGAACTTGGAAAGCTACACTGAGAAAACAGTTCATTTATAATAAAGAAATATATTTAGTTGGTACTTTAATTTAAATATTCCTCAACTGTTAAAAAATTTGTTAGTCGTTAAGAAATATTTGTGTTCTCATGTCAACATTTTATTTGTGTCAAAATAATTTATTAACTGTTAAGAAATATTTCTTTCGCCATATCCAACTTTAAATTTGTTCAGTTAATAAATCACGGTACATAGAAATCAGTGATCAGCAAAAAAAATCTATCCAATTTTTTCGAAAAATTAATAATTAGCAATAAAATATTACTAATTTTTTTTAATATTAGTAATTAGCGGGAACATATTACTATTTCTTTTTTAAATGAGTAATTAGTGACAAAATATTTCTAATTTTGATTAAAAAATTAGTAATTACCCAAAAATATTACTAATTTTTTCCAAGAATTAGTAATTAGCGAGAAAGATATTGCCAAATAACAAAAAAAAATCAATAATTTGTGGAGAAATGTTGTATTAATTTTGAAAAAAGTAATAAATAAATAAAAATTACTTATGCATTTTTTAATAGGTACTGATTAAATATTCGTATTAATAATAACTTATGTTATATCGTATTTCATTCGATAAATAAATACTAATGTGTGAAATATTCAAAA
Source organism: Alloplasta piceator (assembly GCA_946863875.1). Taxonomy (NCBI): domain Eukaryota; kingdom Metazoa; phylum Arthropoda; class Insecta; order Hymenoptera; family Ichneumonidae; genus Alloplasta; species Alloplasta piceator. The sequence goes on from OX333078.1 coordinate 5,135,496, forward strand.
GATCTAGTTATTATAAAAAATAAAACAACTTTTTTAATAAGTTGTTTGAACTTATAACCATGACTCAATCCGTACACACAAGTACGTAAATAAACACAATACTTTTCTACAAATTACTGTTTTTTTTCAAAACTAATTAGTAATATCTTCCTTACCAATTACTATATTTAGAAAAAAAACTTGGTAATATTTTTTGGCTAATTAATAATTTTTTTGGAAAGATTAGAAATATTTTGTCGCTGAATACTAATTTATTAGAAAAATTAGAAATATTTTGTCACTAATTACTAATTTTTTATAAAAAATTAGTAATATTTTTTGACTAATTATTAATTTTCGAAAAAATGATTAATAAAATCAATATAGTTGACGAAAAAACCGATACTGTTGATCACTGGTAGAAATATATTGTTTTCTCAGTAATCTGCAGATATCATCGTATGAGCATTCAACCCAAAAATTTATTTGATTCAATTATGTATTTTTTTAGGACGCACAAAAAATATAGATATGATTTATCAACTGCAGATTACATCGAATTGACGCAGCTTTGAATAAATTACATTTGTTCAGGACATATGAATAATTATATTTGAAACAAATAGACATTGTTTAATTGAAAGAAAGATATAGTTCATTCTAATAAAAAACATTGAACAAACGAGTTTAATAAGTTCAACTAGATCTTTATTAAGGATGAAAAGGTATTTAGTAGCAACGAATAGAATTTTTCATCAACGCCTGTTTCTGGATGACAGTGAATTAAAATAAATAAATATATTGGAAGTAAATTTTGCCCAAACTTGAATCAAATATAGTTGATGGAAAGAAAATTTTCTTTCAATTAACTAAAAAAGTGATCAAGTAAAGGATTATAGTACCCAGGACTAGACCTTTTTTCTGGGTGTATGATATATTTTCAGCCAACGGCCGGTAATCCCTTCTCAAATTTATCACAAACTTTACAATGACTTTATCCGAACTTTATCATAAATGGCACGTCAACGAGGACGTGAAAACACGAAGAATCTCGATAATTCATCAAGATTAAACACGTGTGAGAGAGATTGAGGTGCATAGCAAAGAGCCAATGTATAGCTTATCTAGTGCACCGTTTCAAAGGCGCCACTTTAATAATTTCCGGGGATAAAAGCTCAACCGCGACGCCCCCATACGCGAGGAAATTAGATCAGCGAGTTGGAGGTTTAATTTACCTTCTTGAGAATGAAGGAACAAGATATTTCCATACAAGATTTATCGCGATCGAGTCTGCGAAGAACGAGGAAAATCAAGATTTTTCTATTTGAAAAGAAACTTCAGTTTTCACCATTCGTTTCCCTTCTCTCCTTCGTCTACAATTTATTTTGATTATTTTATTAGGCACGATTGATTTATTCGCCGTGATAAAGATTGGAGTGCGGTGAGGTGAATAAAAAAGGAGATGAATGAATGGATTCCTGCTCGAGAGGATGGCTTATTTTTTCGCCTTATTATTATATTTTTCCTCTGGTTTTCCTCGTCGAGGCGAAAGTATTGGGGAGAGTAAGAGCAAAGGAGAGTGAATAGAGTGCGAAAGAACGACGTCGTTATCGCTACCAAAGCAAATTGAATTGGAACCGCTTTAGCTGCTCATAAAGAGGCACTCGAAGAACTCGAGGAAGATTGGTAAAAGTTTGCAATACAACGAACTTCGCATACCAGCAACAGAGCTTTTCCTCACCCTTATTTTTCTAGTTTTCTTGTTTTCTTAGTTATGTATATTTTTTTTTGTGTCCAACTACGCGAGAAAGCCATCGAACCGCGAATGTAAACACGCCGTTTATATAACTATAAGTGAACCGAACAATGATTATGGTATGCGCATATGGTCCATTCTCAACTCTACCGGACAAAACTGTCCTGTGGTGAAATTTACAAAAATAACGACTCTATGGGTTCATCTCAAATGCGAAAAAAATCAGCAACATTTAGCATGTCATAAACAACAATTATCAGTAATAATATTGCCCAAAAGTTATGAATAAATTGTTTAAACAAATAATTATTCGACATTTTTTCGGTAAGTTCTTTTTTTTCTTAAACAGAGTTATTCCCATTGGTAGATTTTTTTTTATATACAATAATATTTCTACAATATTAGAGATATTATCCGGGGGGGAAAAGTAGAGAATTTGGTAGAGTTGAAACCGGTAGAGATGTAACAGTGCCAATTGACTGGCAGTAATTTTTTTCCCGACAAACTTAGTTTTCCGTACATTTTGTGAAAATATGTCCAGGTTATAATATTGTTCGCCCGAATGACTTTTGCAAAGTCTCATCGAGGACGACAAGCCGAAGGCTGCAAGACGAGCCGATAAAAAAAACAGAATAAAGAATACTCGGTGAATTCGTGAGATAGCTTTTGAAACTTTGAAGACGAGAGGAGTGATCCTGAAATGTTGCAACATCCACAGATACTTGAATTCCATTAAACTTTTTGTTATTTATCCATTGTACAGTAAAATGATTTTTTTTTATCTTGCTGATAAAAAGTGATTTTTATACCCCATCAGACTCGCAATTGAAGTATTATCTTTTATGCTGAGAATAATAATTCGTTGATAATTGCTGCGTCGAGCTGTGATATGCATTTTTGTGTATTTTCGAGAATTCGTCAGATGGGAAAACAGCATTGGCATTTAAATTATACAAACTATATGATGCACGGTACTATTTTTGGAGCAAATAAACCCGTGCCTCGCGGTCACTGGTTGGCAAAAATTCGCGGCGAGGAATATAAATATAACCGAGGGATGGATGAAAAAAACAAAAATAAAGAAAAAATAGAGAAAAAGAGTGCCGACGTGGCGCGTCAATGCTCCACAGAGCGCAAATGTTTTAGCAGGAGGAAGAGATGAGAGACAGCCTCGAAATGTATATAAACGAGAGACACAAGTCGGGAGGGAGGTCTTCGGGAAACCTTTGGGAGACTTTGCAATATTTAGCCACAGCCATTTTCAGGAAATCCGACAGAAAGCTGCGCCGAGATCGGCGTTACTTTGATGCTTGTATGAAAAATTCTGTAAAGCTGATTTACGGTTAATTATATAATCAAAAAATACGATAATTTTCTGTCCACGAAAATTATTAATTGAATTTGGTTTAAAACGAAATTGGCTTATTTTTTGCAAGATTATTTTGATGATCCTTTCACATCGCTGGAAATTCAATTTTCTCCACAAGATTCAATTCCATTTTTTGGACCTTTCCCACGGAAAACCACGAATCGGAGAGCTTTGTAATTGGATTGGAAAATGATATGATGCATCAGGAAGGGTGCGTTAAAATTAGGTTCATAAATTTTGGAGCAGAAGAAGTTACTGGAGATTTTTCTTTGTTGATTTTGAAAAAAAAAGAGTCAATAGAAGTTTTGGTACGCTTGTTGGAGAATAAAATCGTACTTGAAGTTTCGTGGGTTCAATTGAACGAAAAATCGACAAATTTATTTAACAAAAAATTAGAAGAGCTGGGAAAATACTTTGTGAATAATCATTTTTTTTAGTTCAAAGATGTTTGAAGAATTGTTTCCAAAGTGTAAAGGGCCTTTAAACTGTCCTTTGAGAGAATAATTTAGAATGAGAAGAATAAGTCCATAAATCGTTATGATCTGTGAAATTGGACGATGAGGTTTGGACGTTCGAGATTGTGAGAAAATCGGAAATGGCAATTTTCGACCCGCTTCTGGGATGTTTGTGAAATCCTTGCGCATCGACGTTTGGGAAATTGATGCTCAAACTGCATCTTCATGCTGCACGTATTGCATACTGAATATTACCCACTTACTCGCTCTCTCGCTCCTTCAGACCCTGACACAGAAACGGAGGGAGAGGTGTACTTCAATCTCGTTAAAGTTTCAAGTGAAAAGCACGAACTATAATCGAATGGATATCTCGAATCAAAGGGCAGACGATGAGATGAAGAAAAAGTTTAATATCCGCGGACCGGAGGGAAATATCGCTGTGAAAACTGTGAAACGAGCAATTCAACTTTGTATCGAGCATTAATGACATTTTATTAATCACATTTTCATTCGGAATTGGATGTCGAAAATTCCAATGGAAAATGTGATCGAAAAATGGGAGATCAGAAATATTTTCAACTAAGGCTCAATCGTATTGATAATTTTGCTTCCTTACAAATAAACCTTTGCCCCGATTGATTTTTTTTTCTTGACAATATTAACGTATGCTCAAAACGTGAAAAAATCTGGAACTTTTAATTTTGAAAACAGTAAAAATTAGGGAATTTTCCTTACTATTGAAGCTATTGAATTTGCTACTGAATGAAAAGTCATTGAGCGAATGTTTAAGCTGTTTGATTTTTATTTGTTTATACGGTATGATGATAAAACTTGAATGACAAATATTGGATAAGAACTCTGAAACGGTACAAACTTTTACGTCGTACTTTATGGATTGGTGCGTACAAAAGACTAGGTCAATGTATAGAGTCGAGGTGAGTTGACGTTGAAAATTACTTGGGCAAACGAGCAATTTAGCGTAATACAAACGTGTACAGACAATTCACGTCGGAAGTTAATAAATAAATATATGCATAGATTTACATGAGAGAGAGAGGGAGGCAAAACGACCACCCCGTTTTATTCAAAAGAAAAGGCGGGAAATTTTTAAAAAATATATTTTTGTGCAAAATTACTGCTAATTTTGAGTTTTAGGAAAATTGTTTATGTCCAACGAGAAAAAAAAACATCGATATGAGGTTCTAAAAAAAAAACGAAAACATTTGTCCTTGTATTCTAGTTAGAATTGAGTCGAAGTTTCAAAATCCAGCTTAGTTCATCCGAATCCGATCATTTTAGAATTTTTGGAAGATTTTTAAAGCTCGACCATCGATTTTCGCAAATTTTTGAAGGTGATTTCATTCTTTATTCATTTTTTTATGGTGGTTTTTGAAAGTCTCTAGGTTTTTACCAAAATTTAGCCAACGAAATGAAGAAAACAGCATTCTCTAATTATTAATTGTCACGACGTTCAAGTACGAATCTGCAGATCGCTCAAATTGAAGTGAAGCACATGAAATTTCGCTAAATTGACGTTTTTGAAAAAAGTAGCTCGAAAATGGGAACAAAACTTTGTCTCTACAACTAAAAACCATATTTTGATGGAAAATAAATTAACGATTCCTAATCACAGAGTTTTTGTAAAAAAAAAATTATTTCGGTTTATAAATTTAAATGCACAAATTAATTTTAAAAAACTTTCATTCAGATCAGATTTAGAAGCTGAGGAATTTTTTTTTTTTTATAATTGCATGGTCCATTGTAACTAGAATCCCTTGATTTTTCTCAATAAAGTTATTTTGCTTTTTCTAATCCCAATGGGGCTATTTTGCCCCATTGTGGGGCCATTTTGCCCCATTGTGGGGCCATTTTGCCCACGTGGATAAGACACGGTGCATGTGATATTAAGTTAGTCAGCGCACTACTTAATAGAGTTTAGGCCATGCTAAAGACTTTGCTTTGTCGTCGTGTCTGACAAAGCGTTGACTAATACTACTGCGATGACTGTTTTAAAGCTTGTGAACTACTTTGGAAGAACGAGAGCGACAGAGAGACCGAGATAAAGTGAATCTGAGAGAGAAATAGAGAAAGGGTGAGAAAGTGGCGGAGAAGGGACAGAGAACGAAGGGAGGAAGCACAACGCGATTCTTGAGTGTCCCGCGAGTAGTAATATCGCATGTTGTACGTACACGAGGATTCCTGAACGTAGGACGTTTACAAACTGCACGAGAAGGAAAACGGGACAGTAACGACGCAATACTAAATACTAAATGCCGCGGGATGTTTACCCTAGGGTGAAATAACTTTTAACATTACATTGCCCGTGGCCCTTCTTCCAATATGCACACACATGGGGCATTCCATCCCAAATCGGACAGTCTGAAAAACTTTTTTTTTTTATGTCCTCAAATTTTTTATATTTTTTAGTACCCATCGAAAGACCCTTACTGGTAAATTTTGAGATTTTTTTGATACCCCGTTTAAGAGACAAAGAAACCGCCCTTTTTCGGTATTTTGGTCGTAAGTGCTTTAACAATGGTCCAAATTAAAAGTTTTTGTTTGAAATTTTTTTGTTTTTTATAGCCTTTTCAGAAAAAAAATACAACAAAAATATTCGACGTGTTTTCAAACGAGTTTTAAACTTTAAATCGCATTTTCAAAAGTGATTTTTGATTTTTTCTTAATTTTTTGTTTCAAACATCTATCTATTCAACAACTTTTAAGACTTGTCCGATCGTGGGCTTTCCATAATTACTATTTTTTTCCATTTTTGAAAGTTAAAAACTTTTTTTTCTATATATTATGAATACCATTTTCGTTACTGAATAGTATTTTTGTTTCATTATGGAGAATTTACTTTGACACTTTTTAATAAACCTTTTTAAATAAAAAAACATTTTTTAATTTTCAAAAATCGAAAAAAGTAGTAGTTATGGAAGGCCCACGATCCGACTGGTCTTAAAAGTTGTTGAATAGATAGATGTTTAAAACAAAAAATTTAAAAAAAAATCAAAATATACGCTCACTAACGCGATTTAAAGTTTTAAACTCAAAAAACTCATTCAAAAACACGTCGAATATTTTTGTTGTATTTTTTTCTGAAAAGGCCATAAAAAAAAATTTAAAAAAAAACTTTTAATTTGTACCATTATTAAAGATATGACCAAAATGCCGAAAAGAGCGGTCTTTTTGTTAGTTCAATATCTTTTGAACGGGTAATCAAAAAAATCTCAAAATTTACCATCAAGTGTCTTTCGATGGGTACTAAAAAATATAAAAAAATTGAAGACATAAAAAAAAAGTTTTTCAAACGGTCCGATTTGGGATAGCATGCCCCATATACATACGTACATATGTACCGAATATATAGGAGAGAAACGTAATAATGGAAAAGCAAGTATGCGCAATAACACATTTGGGCATTGCGAATATCGCACCCAGAAAAAAGGTCTAGTCGATTTAACTAAATCCTACTTAATCCAAATAATTTTTTTTTATTCGGGGGCCTGCGTAATACGACCCTATTCACTTCGACGATATTTTTTTATTTAAACGATATTTGATGGCAGATTTTTTATTTCATGTGAATAAATTTGTTTTCCAACTGAGCAAATATCTATTTGGATCAAATAATTTTTTTATATATCTACACAATATTTTTAACCATTTCAATTTTTGAATAAATAGAAATGTAAAATTTAAATGTAAAATAACATTTCATCTGAATGTTGTTACACATATTTTTAAATTTCGTAAAGCTTCGCCTTTTTTTAAGAGATGGTAAAAAATGATCAAATAAACGATTATAGTACCTAGGACTAGATTTTTTTTTTTTTTTTTTTTTTTAGGAAAACCATTTCGCGACACGTCGATAAAATAAAGTGGCTCGATTCGAGAGGAATGAGATCAATATATATAGAGACCAACGAGCGGGAGAAAAGTGCGAAGGGATGAAAAATTTCACGCTTTCGTAATAAGCTTCGTCCCCCAGGTTTTTTTTGTTTTAACTTTTTATTTTCTTTTTTTTGTCCTCGTGGCTCTTTGTCGGGGGCGTAGATTTTTATCTCTTGCACCCCTCTCTGGCGAGAGAGGTGTCTCCACGAGCTTGAGTTTAGTTATCACCTCGTCTTTTTATCCAACCGACCGGAATATTAAATTCTTTGTAGCTCCACCAACGCGAGCGGTTTTCATTTTTATCCTGTATACGTATACTCTTCTATATCTATAATGTATAACAGATGAAAGAAAAGTCTCGACTATGAGATGAAAACCAGCACGTACATTATCTATCTCTCTTTTCATTTATCTCTCTTATGTACACTCGCGCTCAAAAGTTTGGATACACCTGTCGATATTTGTTGCCACACTAAAAGTTGCATAACTCCGTCAAGGAAAATAAAATAAAATTTAAAAAAAGCCTTTTGACGGGAAGGAATTCAACTTTGTTTATCCCTTTTAAAAAAAATTTTATGATTTTTTCGACTCAGTATGCACTTTTGAACGTGATCGTTTTTTGGCCTTTTTTCGATCATTACAAATTGGGCGCAGAACTTGAGGACATTTTTTTTTGTCGTTTTTATGTGCAGTACATTTGAAAGCAGATGCTCCATTTTCGTTTTTTTCAAATTTTCGTACGATTTTTTCTCGCAAAGTTATTTCACTTTTGGCTAAAAAAAGACAAATTTTGAAGGATGCAACGTAACTCAAAGTTTGGGGGAGTTTAAGGGAAAATGTCAAGTATAAAAAAAGCAGCGTAGGTTTACACGGAATCGCGTGGATCTATTTTAGAATTTTCCAATGGAATTTTTTTTCTTTTACTATTTTCGCTCGAAATTTTGACGTCCCACCGAAAAATTGTATCTTGATTGATATTTTCGTACTTTGTGATACAATAAAAATCTGGAAAAATTCAACAACATTTGGCATACTATAAACAACAATGATCAATATTAATTATTGATTATTGTTGTTAATAGTATGCCAAATGTTGTTGAATTTGTCCAGATTTTTTTTGAATCATGAAGTACGAAAATACTATAGACAATGATTATTATTGATCATTGTTGTTTATAGTATGCCAAATATTGTTGAATTTTTCCAGATTTTTATTGTATCATGAAGTACGAAAATATCAATCAAGATACAATTTTTCGCTGGGACGTCGAAATTTCGAGCGAACAATGATCAATGAACAATGATCAATAATAATTATTGATCATTGTTCATCATTGTTTAATAAATTGTTTAAAAATTTGTTAATGACTTTTGGGCAGTATTATTATTGATTATTGTTTTTTATAGCATGCCAAATGTTGCTGAAATCTTTCAGATTTTTATTGTATCACTTTCAATCGGATAGCATTTTTCGCTGGGACATCATCAGAATTTCGAGCAAAAATATTAATAATAATAAAATAAAAAAAATCCATAGGAAAATTCTGAAATAATTCCAGGCAATTCCATGTATACCTACGCTACTTTTTTCATACTTGACATTTTCTCTTAAACTCTATAGTCTTTGAGTTCGGTTGCATCTTTCAAAATTTGTATTTTTTTAGCCAAAAGTGAAATAACTTTGCGAGGAAAAAATAAACTACGAAAATGAAGCTTCTGCTAACCCTTTCAAATGTAGATGAAAAAGACAAAAAAAATGTCCTCAAGTTATGCGTCCAATTTACGATGGTCGAAAAAAGGTCAAAAAACGATTACGTTCAAAAGTGCATACCGGATCGAAAAAAAATCATAAAAAATGTTTAAGAAAAGGAAAATAAAGCTGAATTCATTTCCGTCAAAACGGTATTAAAAAAATTTGATTATATTTTTTTTGGCGAAGAAATATCGGCAAGAAATATCGACAGGTGCATCCAAACTTTTGAGCGGGGGTGTACCACGTGATATGTAACATCTATATACTTTGAAATTAGCCAGGACATAGAGAGAAAGAGAGAGAGAGAGAGAGAGAGAGAGAGAGACACCAGCTTGCCCTCGAGACCTTTCAAACGAACTTTTGATTAATTTAATTCCCGTAAAGATATTATATCGTCTCAGTTTACAAAGACCCTCAGGCTTCATAATACACAGCATTATACACATACATCCTGTATCTTCATTGCAAAATATGCCCGTGAGCGTTTTGGAAGTCGCGAACATCCGGAGAACGCGTTTCAGTCGATCGTTCGATCAATTACTACTCTTTGGTCTGGATAAATATCACGTTTGTCCGGGTATGCGTTGAGGGAGGATTTGAGGGCAAAGGGGATGAAAAGTAAAGAGCGAAACGAGCGAAATTTGATGCCGCGTCACGGATCCCGAGATTAATCGATATACCTCCTTCTCTCTCAGCCCTCTGCTTCCTCCTTGTCCTCGGATATTTATAAATGTGTAAATAAATATATATAAAAGCATGTCTACGTGAATGTGACTCACTTTCAAGTGGGAACACAGGAGATTTTTTTAGCGTTGCACCGCGAAATAGCGAAGGGAGATTGAATCAGGTTTATCGGAGCGCAAAAGAAAATTGTGGAAAATCGCAGTACAAAGAACGCGTTTCCTCATCGTGAACGCGTGTGGCGAAGTAAATCGATATTCATAGGGGAAGGAATTTGCGGAATAACGAGTCTCATCGTTAAAACAAATGAGCGGCGTTACGCAATTGTCCACGATAAATACACACATACACAAACATACACAAGGGAGAGATCCGAAAGAGGGAGGTTTTTCCCATCCCCCGGAGACGAGGGCGCGTGATATAGTCCTCGATCAAATTGTGGGTGAAGGAAAAAAAGCAATCTGGGTTAATTCACGCGTCTTAAACACGTAGTGAATAAAAATGAGAAAATTTTCCAATCGATTCTCCGTCGTTTTTTTTTGCATATTGGTGCTTCGAACAAACACAAGCATGGAGAACCTGCATCCAAATGTGTTTTTGAAAAATGACTTTTTTTATGGGGCAAATGAATTTCTCTTCGAGAGGAAGAAGTGATTCTTCATGATTAAATTCAGAAAAGAGAGTTGAAAAGCCCTCGAGAGTGAAGTGGGTCTGTGCACGAGGAAGAATTGAAGTTGGTCGTTGAATCAAGGTGAGTTTTGTAGCGTTATTCCAGTATGACATTATTATACATATATGGGGCGTTCCATCCCAAATCGGACAGTTTGAAAAACTTTTATTTTCTCAAATTTTTTTTATTCTTTAGTACCCATCAAAAGATCCTTGCTGGTAAATTTTGAGATTTTTTTTATTATTCGTTCAAAAGATATTTAATGTACAAAAAAACCGCTCTTTTTTCGGTATTTTGGTCATAACTTCTTTAATAATGGCCCAAACTAAAAGTTTTTTTTTGTTTGAAAATGTTTTTTTTATGGCCTTTTCAGAGAAAAATACAACAAAAATATTCGACGTGTTTTTAAATGAGTTTTTTGAGTTTAAACTTTAAATCGCGTTTTTAAAAGTAAGTGTATATTTTGATTTTTTTTTTAAATTTATTGTGATAAACATCTATGGAAACTAAACAAATTTTTAGTTTCCAAAAAACGAAAAAAATAATTATTATGGAAAGCCCACGATCGGACTAGTCTTAAAAGTTGTTGAATACAACCACTTTCAAGTCTAGTCCGATCGTGGGCTTTCCATAACTACTATTTTTTTTTCGATTTTTGGAAACCAAAATTTTTTTTAGTTTCCATAGATGTTTAAAACAAGAAATTTAAAAAAAATCAAAATATACACTCACTTTTAAAAACGCGATTTAACGTTTATAACTCAAAAAACGATCGGACTCGTCTTAAAAGTTGTTGAATAGATAGATGTTCAAAATTTTTTTCTTTTAATCAAAATATATACTCACTTTTAAAAACGCGATTAAAAGTTTAAAACTCAAATGACTCATTTAAAAACACAGCGAATATTTTTGTTGTATTATTTTTCGAAAAGGCCATAAAAAACAAAAATTTAAAAAAAACTTTTAATTTGAACCATTATTAAAGAAGTTATGACCAAAATACCGAAAAAGAGCGGTTTTTTGGTCGTTTGAACGAGTAATCAAAAAAATCTCAAAATTTACAAGCAAGGGTCTTTTGATGAGTACTAGAAAATATAAAAAATTTGAGGACATAAAAAAAAAGTTTTTCAAACTGTCCGATTCGGGAAGGAATGCCCCATATATATAATGTTGACTTAATGGAATACAGCGGAGCATCTGCATCTCAACTGGCGTATGCACTGCGGATGGAAATCTTTGCTGGGCCAGAGAGAAAGAGAGAGGAGGGAGGAATGGAGTAAATGAGAAGAAGGGTGAAATTAGCATATCATAACGAGGGCGAGAGAGCCAGTCCTTATAACCCAAAAGTGAATCCTCGCGTTCGTGCCATCCCATTTTCAACAATACTTTCCCTCTCTTATTCTTTGGGTCACCAACAAACTCCACTGAGCTCCCTGAGCTCCAACTTTAATCCCTCGTTACAATGCCAAAAGTGGACCGCGCGTCCACCTTTGCATTGCACCTTGAAAATAGCTGTAGCTCCGTAAATTAGTAGAATTAAAAAATTTCCTTTCAAGGATACATTCTTGAAGGTCTAAACTTCAAGGATATGCAAAAGAAAATATTTTTTCAAATTTCTAGACCAGAATACCCCCTTAAACATAATCCAGAGGGATGAAGTTCAGGAAGTTGGTTGAATCGACGTGGTCAACCCCATCACACCGCTCACCTCTCCGCCATTTTCTCTCCCGTGCTATTCGCACGGAAGCTTATCCCTTATTGAGTTCCATTTCCGGTGAGACATCCGGCAGCGGCTGCGTCATCGGAGAACGTCCGTTCGAAACCGGAAGTCCCTATTTTCGCGCGACCTCTTCGTCGTCCTAACTCCTTCTTTTTTTCCTCAAACGGAACAAGGGAACGTGTTATTTCGGTATCTCTCTCAGGAACCTCGATCAGCCCAGCTTCCTAATTTCAAACAAAAAAATGGCGTTAGAATTTTTGTCTACAAAAATTAACATCTTTTTAAACAGATGCGAATTGATAACGCCGTTGTCAACGGTCAACGAAACTGATTGGAGACAAGTGGAAGGATGTGAAAAAAAGGAAATTGCAATTAAAACTGAATATCTTTGATTAATTGTCCGAGTCTCCGGAGGGAAAAGTTTATGGTTGATGGCGCATCAAGCTCTCATCCGATCTCCGTCCGCGTCCCAAAAGCTCGTAAACGGCGCGTGTTCTTAATAAAATTCGCGAAAAACCGTGATGCCGAGGGGAGATAATTTCTCACACCCCCGCACGCGGTTCGCGATAAATCAATTTGGTTTACGTCCGATGCATTTGCTATTTTTAAAGAGCGCGGAAAGCGACGAGGAGGATGAGAAAACAAGGTCTGCGGGGTTTACGCTCTCTCGTTACACAGAATCTTTGCTTCATCTCCATCTTCGTCTCCCTCGCCCACTCTCTCCCTTTTTCTTGTGATGGCTTATCATTCCCTCTCTCTCTGGCTCGTGGCGTCTAGGTCCTCATAGTAGATCAACTATATTTCTCCATTTTCTCGCTCATTCGATCTCTCCGGCACGTCGTTTTATTGAAACTCTTTCAGCTTCGTGCTTCGACACCGTGATACGCTGACCAATTTCACAGACGCGGATTTCATGATGCTTCTCATAAAATCTTGACGCTCTCTTTTCCACCATCCTTTTCACAGAGTCATATTTTCCATTTTATGTTTCGTCTGTCGTGTATGACGTTCGCAATATGCAGCTGAACGCGAGAGAGCTTCACGAATGGACCATCAGCGATGATTTCTGCACCTGCAATATCATCACTGTCGTTAAGGAGGTATTCTGGTCTGGAATTTTGAAAAAATTAATTTTCTTTTGCTTATTCTGAAAGTTTAGACCTTCAAGGATATATCCTCGAACAAAAATGTTAAATTAACAATAATTTACGGAGTTATGCTATTTTAGATTAATTATGCTATTTTAGACTCAGCTATTTTAGATTTAGCGAATCGGAAATCGAAAATTCATGAAAATTTTGATTTTTTTGAGACAACTATTAATAGATTCGTGTTAAGGGGAACAAAGTACATCGGTATAGAGCCCGAAAAAAACATTAATTTTTTTTTTGCATTTTGGTCAAAATTGAATCGATTCACTAAAATGACTGTAATTTATTTTTTAGATAGAATTTTGGGTTCTACATGTGCTTATTCTCTTCGGGATCGTTCAAGCTTCAAAATGTCGCTTTGTTCATATAATTCGGATAATTTTTCGATTTTTGGCTGATTTTTAAAATTCGACCATCGATTTTTGCAAATTTTTTTAAGGATTCCATTTTTTCGGCGATTTTTAAAATGCTCTTATTTCTACAAAAATTAAGTTATCGGAATAAACCAAACGCCATTTTCTAAGTTTAGTGACAGCCTTTAAGTACAAAAGAGAACTTTCGAAATCGGTCAAACCGAAAAAAGTTATAGACACTTGAAATTTCGCTATTTTGAGGTTTCCGAAAATTTGCCAAAAATAAGCACAATCATTATTTTTTTTCATTTCGAAAGTGTATTTCGGTGGAAAATACACCGCTGATTACGAATCACACAGAGTTTTTGTCAAACAAAAATTTATTTCATTTAATTTCATATTTCAATGTTTTGTTTAAATCCTTTCTTTAATTACCAGCTAAAATTATCCACTAACAGATAAAATTTGGTTTTTTCAATTTCAAACAAAACCCATCCTGACCACCTGACCCTGAAGCCTGACTACCACGAGCACACTTATTTATTATTATTATTATTATTATTATTATTATTATGTAATTTTACAAAAAAAATTATTAAAATGTAGCTCTTTTGTATGCTTCAAATTTTGAATAAAATAATTTATTCCTTCTAAATAGAGAAAATATGCTTTTCTTTAGCCTTTTAAATCCATATAATCCTTTAAGGATGTTGAGTCCCTATGAAATCTTATAATGTTAAATGTTCAATAAATAGCTTCTTAGTCATCGTGAAATTTTTACACGACCTCCTAAATAATTCATCCAAAAACATACCAAATTTTCAGAATTTTCTCATCATTTGCGATTTGGGACTCAACATCCTTAATGTTCGTGAATGGTTGGACCTTTTTTTGTTTAAACTTCCTACGACATACACATGATAATTATAACGACACGTTGGCAAATCCGAATCTATTAGATCTAATGGATTACATTTTCCCTTCTCACGTGTGTGTGTACATGAGAAAAGCCGATCAATCATCGTGAACACGTAATACTCGATGTATGCGTTGTCACGTTTCACGCCTCGCCACATATATGACCCCTATTCTGTACCAAACTGCTTTTAGTCCAGTGTATTTAACGTTCGATCTATCGGGTCATCGATAAATTTCGCGCTGCTCAATGGACAACATTGTTCGCAGGTACGATGGCGTGGCCGTACTTTTCTGTTTCCCTTCTTTTATTTTCCGTACCAAATCACAATTTCGCCATGTTTCACCATATTTCGGCCCTCTCGATTTTCGTTCGCCACTTTTTTTTTCCACATCGTAAAACGCACGCGGTTCGCAATATTTCTTTCTTTATCAGCTCCGCCAATTATTTCTCGACATGCACATCACTATCTTTTGTAATTTTTTTTGCGCCATCTCTTTCCATTTTAGTTTTCTTCTATTGTTCCATTTCGCAAACATCATAATAAATGAACGAATGCGATTAATGATGGATTGATTGCATAATTTTGGCAATTGGAAATCAACACAGGGTTGAAAGATCAGCGAAGGAAGGGAAAATCTTCCCCTAAAGCTTATCAGCGAAACAATCGTTGTAAATGCGCTGTTTTCCTCCCTTAACTGTCCGTTAATCATCCCTTCTCGTCGCTCATTCTCATCAATTCTTTGACAATTTGTTCGTCTGTCTCGTCCGGGTCAGACAGAGGCCAGACACCCCCGGAATGTGCCCTACATTTTCCCCGATTGATATCCAGGGTCCATAAAAGTAGGATTTTTTCCTTGGTAACCACACGGGGGAAGACAAGTGGAAAAGGAAGAGGCGAGGAGTGGATGGATGGATATAGTAAGAAAGAGGGAGAGTCGTAAAGAGAGAAGTAAATGAGGGTTGAAATAAAAGAGAAAATATCTTGTCGTTTGAGATCAAATTCCTCCCTCTCTCATATCCTCTCTATAGGTTCTCCAAGCCGGCCTCAATCCTGCAAAGAGAGCGTTGCAATAACCGAAAGTTCCACCGGAGCTTCAGGGAATAAAGTACAATCGTCGAAACGATCCAGCAGAGTCATTGGCCACTGGCGAATGATTCGTCGAGAACAAGGAAAATTAAACTATATTTCGATTGGACAATATTATCTCGAAAAAGTGTTTTTATTACTCATGCGGGAAAAGCGGTATCTTTACGCCCGCTGTTACGGATGAAAAGTATAGCTTTTTGCCCATTTTATAATTTGAGTACGCAAAGTTTAGTTTGCGCACGCAATTTATTATTATTATTCTTTGCGCACGCAAATTCAGTGCCGAAATTAAATAAAAGAATAACGTTGGTGAAATTCAACAAAAATAAAAACGCAACCGAAATATTAAAACTGAATTGAGGTTGACGTGACAGATCGCATACTATTTTATTACTCATCCGGTTCTTGTTCTTGTTCAAAATAAAATTGTTTTCATTGTTCCTTAACTAAGTTTCCTGTATATTTCTTAACTTTTTAGTTCTTATTTTAGTCTCGCTTCGCTCGTGCGCTCAACTTCGCTTTCGTGGGCAATCGACAACTTGCCGCACTAGTTGCACAATATACTATTTCCTCACTGGTTCGATCACTTCTAAACCTCAATGAAAATGGAAGGAAGTCGAAAAGACGATGACAATCGTTGCAGTGTCAATGACTAGATTTGGGGCACAATTTACGTCTGTAATAACGCTCTCTGCACTCTCGAGAGTTCTCGAAGCTTTTTCGTTTTTCTTCCTCCACGAATCCATTCCACATCTCTGTCGCCTGTCCGTCAAGTTTCCCTTTTTTCTGTTTTTTTCCAACCCCTTTTTTCCCTTCTACCTGTCTTTATTTCTCTCTCCAGCATTCATCTCACGTCATTTCCAAAAAAATGTATAAAAAAAGCGAGAGAGGAAAAGAGAGCCAGGAGAAAAAGAAAAGCGAAATGCAACTCTCTCGACTCAGTCGCTTTTTCGCAACTGAGTTATATAGAGCTTTTTTCGAATGTTACGTTCTCGACCAGTGACGGTTACCATTTGAACGCGACTCGTTATATTCCCCTCTGACCTGTCGTTTGTTTTCTTCCCTTCTTCGTCGCGAAATATTACAGCAGAAGAATATTTCGTAACGCGGAATTCATTTATGCAGAATTTTTTTTTCTCCCTGGGTGAATCTCCATTGGGTTTTTTTGGCGTTATATTTACTTAAAGCAGCGAATAGAGAGAAAGAGAATTCGCTCATTTCCATTGATAATATTTTTTTCATCGAGTTCGCGAATGAATTCTCGAGATAAATTCGAACCCGAGATTGAACGAAGATCGTAGCAGAGAAGATTTCATTCGATTAATGCTTGATCGGATTTAAATGCTTTCCTCATTTTCTATTTTCTGCGAAATTCACTCAATTTTCCCCCATATTATTTCAATTTTATTTCGATTTAAGAAAGTATATTCGTTAGCAATTTACGATGGCAGAATCACGCAATGAATCAGCAAAAAGTGATTTGAAAATATTCAGGACCAAATGATGGGAAAAAAATGATCTTTTACTTATGGATTTTTTTTTTTAAATTTAAGCTACTGTCCGGAATCCTACATATTTAAATGGTTTGCTGTAATTTAGTCAAATTTTATTGGCACCGGTAATTAAGGGGGAAGAGTAATGTTTGAATATATATCGATCGGTGGAATTAATCTGCAACGTCACGCTCAGTAAAATGGTCTTGTTTACTTTGTGGAGAAAAGCGTCCACAACGTTGGAAAATAAATGCGCGTTATCGCGAGTTTTATCGTATATACGAGAAAATTTGTAATGAAGACACGAGCCCGACAACATGGCAGCCACGATGTTTCCGTTCATGAAATGTCACTATTCCGCTTGTCTCGTTTCCCCGAGAGCTATTTCTTCCCGCTCGCTCTTTCTCCCTGTTTCCTTCCACATTATTATCCCCGAGGACGTCATCGTCGCCGCGAAAAATCGATGAAAGACACGCGGGGGCATTTCGAGAATCAACAACCGAGAGACGCGACGAGGGGTTAATAATAAAAACAAATAAAACAAAAAAAGGCAATAAGAACGCCGAGAATGAGAAAAGACTTCTGCTGGGGAATAAGAAATAGAAATATGAGAACGATTTACCCTCGGTTTCTCTTTGTAACGATTTAAGGAAATCATCTCATTCCTCTTTTTCATTCCACTTTCGAAATCTCTCCTTTGGCACTCTTCTTGCAACTCGTTTGACCATTCATTGATGAAGATTTGTTGTGTTTTGCTCTGAAGAGACCGATTTCAAACGTCAAGTCCGTCGATGCCTGACGACCTGCCAGACTTCTGCTTTTGCCTCTGGATCTGCAAAAACACTTTGAATTAGCATCTGTAACTTTGTACCAGAGTTGTGAAAATAGTAATTCCATTACAAATTACAAATTACAAAAGTAATGTGTAATGTATGCATGTTCCATTACAAATGAAAATAGTAATGTGTAATGGATGCACGTCCCATTACAAATAAAAAAGTAAGGTTTAATTTGTGTATGTTCTATTACAAATAAAAAAGTAATGTGTAATGGATGCATGTGCCATTACAAATAAAAAAAAGTAATGTGTAATATATGCACGTTCCATTACAAATTACAATTTAAAAAAAAGTAATTTGCAGTGGAGAATATTCCGTTACAAATAGAAAAATTACTGTGCTCGTATTAGAAACTTGCACATTGCTGTCTCATTATTTTATTTCGCTCACTAAAAATTCATCCACAATTATCACAAATGATCCATAAAGTTAAAAAAAAAAAGAACATTCACATTATTTAGGGATTCAACAAAGCGACAAATTTTATATCAGTAACTTGTAATTTTTATTAGATTGCTTATAAATATGGGTAACAGCGTGTGAAAGCAAATTCAATATAAAGTTGGATAATTTTTGGGGTTGAGTACATTTTCATACTTCATATTTAAGGATGAACTGTCTGTTTTTTTGTTTCTATTTTTTAATTTTATGGATCATTTGTGATAATTGTGAATGAACTTTTAGAGAGCGAAATAAAATAATAATACAATAATGTACAAGTTTCTAATACGAGCACAGCAATTTTTCTATTTGTAACGGAATATTCTCCTCTGCAAATTACTTTTTTATTTGTAATGGCACATGCATCCATTACACATTACTTTTTTCATTTTTAATGGGACATGCATCCATTACACATTACTTTTTTTATTTGTAATGGAACACGCATCCATTACACATTACTTTTGTATTTTGTAATGATACACTTATCCATTTCACATTATGCAGTGTAATGGGTAATAAATACAGTAATGCATTGTCAAAGTAATGCATTATTTACAACTCTGCTTTGTACACAGATTCTCGGATAGTTTATTTACCGATTAGACTAATAAATGGAAAAGAACAATTTTTGGGACCTTCTAAAGCAGGACAATGTCTTAATTAACGAAGGTGTTATCAACGATAAAATAATTCTTACATGAGCTAGAGATGTTTACTCTTTCGTGACCATATCCAAGCTTTTGTTCATCCCCTTCATCTCCGTCGACTTCGTCCAGCGTCGTTCTATCTGTTCATCGGATTTTTCATCCTTCAGCGTAAATCTTGATTTTTTTCCTTGCTCGTTCCACGACAATATCATCGTGTTCGTTTTGGCTTTTCGCAAACGATGTACGTAGACGTCGAGAGATACGAGGCAAGCCGAAGTTGGATCGATCGTCTCTCTATAATACACGGTCCAGAGGAGAGTTCATACGTATAATAAAAAAGGTTTCGACCCTGCGATGTGGAAGATCGGTCGGGTGGACGTACGGAGAAAATATGGAAAAGCACATGGGCGAAGAGCGAGAGAAAAAGAAGAGGAACAAAGAGAAAAAATGAGAGAGAGAAATGCGTCACGGTCGCATGAATAAAGAGAAGAGTGTGATGTTAGGGAAAAGTTGGTACAAAGCGAGCGCATAACTCGCGTGTTGCAAAAGGGATGTAAAAAATAGGGGTAAAAAAATCGAGAGAGAGAAAAAGGGTTCAAAAGGTGAAAGGTTTTTGGAGAATTTCAGACCTCGGGTGAAGAGTTTGCGATCTCTCATCGACGATTCTTTCGAGATAAGAATTTTCGGACACTCGAAAATATCGTAGCATCCTATTTTCGGTGCTCGTACTACACTTAACAAGTTCTCGGATCCTTCGTGGAAAATTCTCGCACCGATGTTTCCAAAGATTTTAGGAAGAAGCCCCGATGGAAAGAATAAAAAGAGAATACTGAAGAGTTAAATTGAGAAGAAATGAGTCTCATCGTCATGAGACTTGGGTTTTTTAATTATCTCTTCAAGAGTTTAATTAACAAGAGTTGAATGAACAATCAGCAGCTAAATTAACTCTTCAAGAATTAATTTGAGAAGAAATCTCATCTTCATGATGACTTATTTTTTCTTAAGTTAACTCTTCAAGAATTGAATTGAAAAGAAAAATCAAGATCTAAATTAACTCTTCCAAAGTAGAGTTGAGAAGAATTAAGTCTCATCTTCATGAGACTTATTAAGGAAAAAGTCTCATCGTGAGACTTATTTTTACTCAAGTTAACTCTTCAAAAGTTGAATTAACAGCAGTAAGAGTTAAAAGAAAAATCAAGATCTAAATTAACTCTTCAAAAGTAGAGTTGAGAAGAATTAAGTCTCATCTTTATGAGACTTATTAAGAAAAAAGTCTCACCGTGAGACTTATTTTTACTCAAGTTAACTCTTCAAGAGTTGAATTAACAGCAATAAGAGTTGAATGAAAAATCAAGAGGTAAATCAAGTCTTCAAGAGTTAAGTTAAGAAGAAATAAGTCTCATAAAGATGAGACTTATAATAATAAAGCGGAGCAATGTCCGTGCTTGCAATGAAATTTGCGGATACAGTAAGGTAGATAAAGATCCGAGCTATACGAACTATTATAGTGATAGGAGAATAGAATTTTTGAACAAAGAAAAAATCGGCTTGATGAGAAATATTTAAATGTATTCACCAAAAAGTTCATTTCGTCTTCGTTCCTTGCTCTACGCAGAGATAACTAATTCGCTCCAATTTCACGTGAAAGACGCCGCTTTCGCGAGCTTCGCATTTTTAATCCTGTCTCTTCGAGTCTTCGTTCAGCTTCGCATGAGCAAAAATAAAAAAAGAGAAGGGACAAGTGGGATACTTCTCCAGGCTTATCCCTTAGCTTGTCTAATTCGGATCGCGAGTCCCTTGATCCCTGACATGTATATTAATCCTTATCCAGACTGTCGATAATTTGACGCAGCAAAAAGACGACCACTGGACACATGGGATCAGTCTCCTAACCGTTTTTTCCCAGCTCTTCCATTCCACGATTCAACCTATCGAACGTACAAAAAGTCAATCGCAGACGCGGGTACCCCTCCTGAAAAATCGTGAATTCATCATCAATGGTTTTCCATTCAACACGATTATTCCGGATTCGTTGATTGAAGATTGTACAGCATATATTGAATTCATTGATCGCATCGATATTATTAATTCCCATCGTGGAAAAGCTCTGATTTTTCATATCGCATTTGAATGGTGTGCCAATCTCGTCGATCCGTCATAAGAGTCTCATCAGTCGCGATTGAAGCGTTCGATGACGCAAAATTCGCGTGCCCGTCAATCAAAACGGTAACGCGAATCCCGTTTGTACACGTGACTGTCAATCAAACGGGAAAGAGCAGCGTAGAAGGACCAGGGAAAAGGAAAAACGCCACATGAGGAAACAATAAAGTTGCATAATGCATTATTCATTACTTTTAGAATGTGTAATGGAAAAGATTTTCATCACTCATTACAATGTAGTGTGTAATGGAAAAAATTTCCATTAACCATTGCAATGTAATGTGTAATGGACAAAACTTTGATTGCAATTTTGGGAATGGAAAAATATAAATGAATAAATTATTGCAATTTTGCATTATATTTTATTGACTTAGGACTTAGATTCTTAGGTACCTTAAATATAGATGAACGATTTATAGTAATTTTGCCTCCATTTTATTGACGTAGGACTTAGATTTTTAGGTATCTTAAAATCTAGGTCCCAAGTCAATAATATGTCATGCAAAATTGCAATAATTTATTCATCTATATTTTCCATTCCCAAAATTGCAATCAAAGATTTGTCCATTACCCATTACATTGCAATAGGCAATGCAAATTTTTTCTATTACACTACATTGTAATGGGTCATGAAATTTTCTTCCATTACACATACATTGTAATGGGTAATGAAAATTTTTTTCATTACACACTACATTATAATGGGTAATAAAATTTTTTTCCATTACACACTACATTTTAATGGGTAATGGAAATATTTTCCATTACACACTACATTGTAATGGGTAAGGGGAAATTTTTCCATTACACACTACATTATAATGGGTAATGGAAATTTTTTCCGTTACACACTACATCGTAATGAGTAATGAAAATGGCAATCCATTACAAAAAGTAAAGCATTACTTGCAACCCTGGGTGAAACAACACCTTTCTGTAGCTCTCAAGGTATATCATCAAAAAAATGGAACCATTTATAAAAAGACATTGATCAAGACACTTACAAATGGTCTTTGGACGAGTACAAAGGCCGGAACCACGTGGATTTACACGTTTTTTCATGGTGAATCGTGTCCCGTCACTCGTCAGCGTTGAATGCAGGCAAACTGAAACGAAAAATTAAAAAAGATTAGCTCGAGCGTTAAATATCGAACGACTAGACTGATACGCGTAAAAACGTGTCCGGGCCTCGTCGCATATTAACCGCATATCTGTATTTATACGTATATAAGTATAGACGGTAGCAGAATAAAGGCGCGACTAGACGGACAGGCGGACGCGTGCGATTCGGCGTTAATAAAAAATCATGCGAATTTTCTTGGCTCGTCACAGCTGTTCTGCCCTCCATAAATCTAGAACGAGGCGAAAAACTCCTTTCCCGGGCCTCTGCTCTGCATTCTTTTTCCGCCCGTACTTTTCAATGGGCCAATGAGCTTTTCCTTCAACTTTATCGTTATCCTTTCTCAACTATTTGTCAATAGTACCTGTCTCAAATAATTTCTCGACCACAAAACAAGGCTCCCAGCAAAAAGGTCTACAATTACAAGTTTCCTGGGCTCGAATCCGGCGATTCCTTACTTACCGACCGCAGGGCTACTGTGCTTTTCATTGGGGCGGGCTGCAGTGTCGATAAGTAACCGGCCGAGTTATCAAGCCGTAATCTCGCCTAATTAGCCGTGTGATTCCACAAAGAGCAACAAAAACATGCGGAGGCACTAGTTAAGGGAATGAAAAAAGGGACTAGCCGATGTTGATGATAGCGATGAGAATGAAAAAAAATTATGGAACAGCTTCTTTTCGTGTTCGTTCATCAGGATACTCAACTTCTCAAGCCTCTGCTTCATCAAGATCGGACCAATATGTATATGGGTCATTCGATGTCAAATCGACCAAGAGTTGCTATCGACCCCTCTCAATTTCGATGAAATTTGGTCAGAAGTTTTTGTTTTCAATAAAACGAAGTTCTACCAAAGGAAAAAAATTAAAAATTTTTTTTTCAAAAGTTATTCAAAATTTAAAAATTCACAATTTTTCAAATCTTTCAAGTTTGTTTTTCAAATATCTCGCAAACTATTATAGTTACGAAAAATCGTTTTGAATTCAATTTGAAGAGTATACTTGGGGCTACAAAAAAAAAATATTCCGAATTTTTTTTTTGAAAAATGATGAATTTGGAGAATTTTAAATTTTCACAAATTGTGAAAATCCGAGTTCCATATTTTATTATTGGTTCAATTTTTTTTATATAATACCTTGTACTAATCTTAAAAGATCCTGAAATTTTCAGGATGGTGTTTTTGTTTCAAAAATAAATTTTTTTGAATTTTGGGAAATTTTTTTTTTGTTTTCCCTATAATTTAAGTAAAATTGAGCAATCATTTAATTCTGTAATTTTGGGGAGTAAAAATTTCAATTAATGACAATAAAAATTAAAAAAAAAATTTGTTTACCAAAATTAAAAATTTTATATTTCTGAAACAAAAACACCTCTCTGAAAATTTCAGGCTCTTTTAAGATCAGTACAAGGTATTATATAAAAAAAATTAAACCAAAAATAAAATATGGAACTTGGATTTTTACTATTTTTGAAAATTCAAAATTCTCCAAATTCATCATTTTTCAAAATTTTTTTTCGGAATATTTTTTGTTCGTAGCCCCAAGTATACTCTTTAAAACGAATTCAGAACGATTTTTCGTAACTATAATAGTTTTCAAGATATTTAAAAAATAAACTTGAAAGGTTTGAAAAATTGTGAAATTTTTAATTTTTAATAACTTTCGAAAAAAATTTTTAAATTCTTTTTCCTTTGGTAGAACTTCGTTTTATTGAAAACGAAAACTTCTGACCAAATTTCATCGAAATTGAGAGGGGTCGATTCCAACTCTTGGTCGATTTGACATTGAATGACCCATATATATATATACAAGTATATATAAAAGTAACTCCAATCTTTCGTACAGAAGGCTTAATGCTTGAGCTCTGAGGGTGGAGGAGTTACTTCTGACCAAATTTCATCGAAATTGAGAGGGGTCGATTCCAACTCTTGGTCGATTTGACATTGAATGACCCATATATATATACAAGTATATATAAAAGTAACTCCAATCTTTCGTACAGAAGGCTTAATGCTTGAGCTCTGAGGGTGGAGGAGTTAGACGTCGGGGAAGGCGAGTAAGCTTCTCAAAGCTCCACTCTTGAGATCAAGTAACCCGAACCCCTCTTCAATGACTCTCGCCATTAGGAACTCTGCAAAAGTCACGTGTATGAGTTGCAGGAAGCCTAATAACACGAAGCACATTTCCTTTCATGCATATGAAATACATCAGTTTGGGGAGGAAGAAAATTGTTCCGTCTAGCGAACAATTCATAAAATTGAAGGGAAATGTACCGTGAGAGCGACTTCCGTATGGATCTAAACGTACACACGCAGAAAAGTGCATTTCCGGAAAGGAAATCAAGAGTCAGATTCACTCTCGCGAGAAGGACGAAGATTTGTTTGAGAATAGACAAATCTCAAAGTTGAACGACGAGCCAAATTTCTCCTTATTTCTCTCGACTCATTGCAATAATCATGAATTGAGTTTATTTTCAAATTTCAAAGTGATCGATTCTCTCGAAATGATTATTAACCAACGTCCTTGGAGTAAAATGCACGTTCTCGATTCAAATAAACTCCGCAGTTCTCGATCATTTTTTTTTTATCACGAATGATAAAAAAAAACTTTACGATCATCCTTTTTGACTGCAAATGCGAGGTCGAGCGGGATCGAGTGAGCAAAGTCCTCTCGAGATTTCCCGCCGTTATTACGCTCTTTGATCGAATTGGAGCATATATTTTATATATAATAGGGTGACAGTTATTTGAGCTTCGGCAAAAATAGTTCGACGCCACCCCAAAAACATAATCAAGGTGTATCAAAAAATATCTGTGTAAAGTTTGGAGGCGCCCGGAATTCCGGCCATTCATTATTTTGTTAATATCTCTGTAGCTCAAGCTCTGTAGAGATGCCCAAAAAACATTTAAAATTTCAATCGCCCGGTAACGCGTTTTCCAATTTTCCGGGCGCCTCCAAACTTTACACAGATTTTTTTTTGATACACCTTGAGTATGTTTTTGGGGTGGCACCGAACTTATTTCGCCAAAGCCTAAATAACTGTCACCCTAATATATACATACATCTATATTTGAGACTATGAGCGATAGATACAGTACAAATATGCGAGTAAACGTGGTATAAAAAAAAACCTGGCAGAATATAGCCTGTGAGATGCAAACAAGTTGAAATAGTCGAGAAGTAACTTGCATGAGACGGGAAAAGAGTTCGCCGAGGATATTTCCCTGACTCGCTCTTTCTCTTGGGGAAACTTTCTCGATTTCTTTAATAAATTACCAAGCAGCTACACTCCGTTCTCTCTCTCTCTCTTTCCCCCCTGGAGGAGGTTGAAATACCTCTGAGGAAGAATAAAATGAAATATTTCCGTAGCCTCTGACGTTGTTTCTTCGGCTCTTTTATCGCACTTTTGTTCAACCCTCCACCAGCAAATTTCTCCTTTCCTCACCGCCACATTATCTCATTATCTGTATATAGATATATATTTGGGTGCTTGTAAATTTCTCGTTTGTTCAAAACCACCCTGGAATCCTCGTGAGTGCCAATTGAGTTCTCGAGGCGAGATGTTTCAATATCGCAACGGAAGAAAAAGTACACGCACCAGAGTGGATATAGTCGCTTGTAAAAATAGAATTGAAAATATAAAAAATTGCCGAGTCTTGAAAGGGAAATGCCAGAGAGCTCTTTCTTGCAACATTTAATGGCAGTATTTTACGACGACTCTTTATTCCGTGAAACTTCGACTCGTTAGAGAGTCGTTGAGTGATTGCGCGATAATTAACTATTCATGTACCAAATTTACGTCAGCTGCGTTCAACACTGCTTTATATACTTATATCGCATCTATGACAGTGATGAAACACTGAAAAATCTTGACTTTTGGCGAAGGATCAATAGAATAGATAGTAATTTAAAAAATAATCTATTTCTCAGGGTTAGCGAAAATAAGATACTTTTCACGGTTCTATTCTATTCTTCTTTACTCGAGAATAGAGAGGCTCCAGTTTATTTTTATGAGGAGTTCTTTTTCAACCGGGCCACTTTTTTTCACCCTCTCCAATTTTTTTCAAAATCTGCCAGTTTGAAATATTAGTCAAAAGGAACGTCTGTGATTTTTTAAAGATTTTTTTAGGCGTCCGTTCAAGATTTTCAATTTTTCATTACGAACACTGTACTCAAAAAATATTCATCAAACAAAAAAAAACATAAGAATAAAAACTTATTTATTTTTTCCACTTTATCGAAAAAAATTAAAATCATAATTTTTCTGCATTGAGAAAATTGAAATTTTGCAAAAAAATAAGAATAAAATTTTTTTAAACCTAATAACACACTTTCGATTTCGATACAAATTTTACAGGATGTCTGCCATTGGGTAAAGAGTCTGCGAAAAAAATTGCAGAATGGCACTTGCAATGGTTACGATAAAAAAAAATAAAAAATAAACCTGCGAAATCTCATAACCGCATATAGATTTCGCAGGGTTTTAGTAACGCAATGTAATGCATTACATTGAGCAATTCATTACTTTGAGTAACACATTACATCGAGTAGTGCATTACTTCAAATAACGCATTACATTTATAAATGTATTACTTTGAGTAATGGTTTAAAGGAATAAAAATAATTTCTGTACGTAGAGAGCAATGTCAATGAAATCTTCCTTTTCGTATGATTTTTTATAATCCTAATGCGTAAGAATGATACATCTCCGACTGTATGTGTTATTCCCGTAAATTTTTTACAGGGCAATTCGTTTGTTTAGATTTCCCTCTATGGAAATTCGTTTGTTTAGATTCCTAATTTTTTACTTTGAAAATATAATTCGGTACTTTGTTTTGTTTTTTTTATTTGTTAGATCAGATTTGAACCTACAGCATCTTTATCTTTTTTATGTTTGACCGAAAATTGTCAAGAGAATAATAATTCCAGTTCATATACGATTGTTTACTTTTTTTACTCTCGAATAATTTCATGTATTTTTTATTTATTTGTGAATCAACCAAAAGAAAAAATCATCTTCCACTCGTGCATTTTTTTATTCGTTAGATCAAAGCGAAATGCGCAACATATATGTATTCTATTCTCTTTCGACTCAAAATTTCAATTCTAATTTCAAATTTCAAAACGGGGATTATTAGTTCCGTTGACATTCCGATGTTTACATTTTTGAGTTTTTTTTTACTCAAAAAATTTTCATAAACCCATACCATCGAGTCCCTGAATCGGTTTCATCGATCCATATTTTCCACTTTCGTAAATAAAAGGAAGATTTTATCGCATTGTCCTATTGGACTACGAATGCATAAAATATTTTTATTCCGAATAATGCATTATTCAAAATATTCAGTATTATAGTAATGAAAAATAAACGCTACCTTGCAATATCTATTACTTTAATAATGGATAATGGAACATTTTTGCATTACTCATTATTTCAATGTAACTCTTTCCACATTATCCATTACTTCAGCAACGGATAATGTAATGCTTTTCCAAATACTCATTAATAACGTAATGCATAATGTTTCATTTTTACATTTTCCAGTACTAATGTAATGGTCAATGGTCTGACATTTGCATTATTAACTAAAAATATAATGCAATTTTTTTTTTATCGCATTATTCATTTAATGAACAATGTAAAACGGAAGTTAAGTCCCATTATTCAGTGAAAAAATAATCATTAATGAAATCGTTAATGCATTATTAAAATAATGCATTTTTTGCAACTCTGCCTCTACTCCACCTGGAAAATGCACAACTACTACCTGGACTGAATTGCCTGCTTTTGCCACATGGAGATAAAAGATTTAATCCGTGTATGTATATTTGATTCGACTCCTGCCTTTAGTCACGTATCTCGTTAGTGTGTTACAAAACCCACGAGAGACATGAATCGATAACTCTCTCTCCTGTCGGTCCGGTGATCGCGTTTCCTGATTCAGAGGCACGTGAAACACACGCAAGCTAGCTCAACTATACCTGTATATCAGAAAATGACTCCGTAAAAGGATGGAAAAAGGAAAATCTCTGCTCAATCCCCGAAGCGTCCCTTTTGTGAATTTATTTCTCCGCGTCTCCCTTTGTGTTCGAATTGCACTGTTCACACAAGAGGATTGGAGTTAATTAATTTATTATTTAAAAAAGTCAAAGGGAATGAAAACCCTGCAACTAGCGCGAATGCACATCAAACGTCGAACGAGCAAAAAGGCCGCAAGTTTGCGAGTCGAACATTCGTCAGATGAGCCATTTTGTTTGCTAGCAATCAGGATGCGACTTCGCTTGGATTTTTTAATTGAAATTCACAGACATGTCTCTAAACTCTGTGAACTCTATGAAATTCAGTATATTTGAGGGAGACTCGAAAATGAAACAAAGTCAAGATTTACAACCGAGGGAACTCAAAAGCGCCAAAAACCATTTCAAAGGGCGTTAACTCCGGGCCCGTTCGTCCGATCGGATTTTTTTTCCAATCAATAGAGCTCGTGATAACGAAGAGATTGGCAAAAAATTCGTCCCGATATCTTGAATTTTGGCGACGCTAGAGAGTTTTTCCTCAAAAATGTTTACTCGACAAAAAATCCTAAAGACAAAATTACAAGTGCTTTTGAGAGATTCTGCCCTCTCGAATTTCTCACGTGAACTATTCATCCATATGCGCATGTATTTGTCGTCGATAGACGGGATTTCAAGGGTAAACGGACTCCCAAAAGCTCAGCACTATCTTTCCACCGATCTTTTCGCGTCGTTTTACCAATTCCCTCCTTTTCGTAGTTTCTTCACCTATATCTTCGCGAAGCTTTTCCACCTCTGGAATCCCGAGCGTTGAACCCCTATCGTCTTTTTCTTCAAAATCCAACGACATACAAAAGCACATATATATATGCTATTGTATGTCATTGGCCATATCGGGAAGGTCGATTGGAGGCAAAATGGACACCATGAGAAGATAATGCAGCTGAAACGCTATTCCGAGTGTAAACTCGTTGCTTCACCTAAAATTACACTTTTAATCGATTAGATTGAGCGTTAAAAAAAATTCTCAAGACCAAAATCGACACCACCCTAAAATTTGTTTGTCCTCCCCTATATACATCTACATATAGATCCTGAATCCAGTTTATCCGATCTAGACAATTTTGAAAACTATTCCGGTAACGCAATATATCTTCCATCGAATTCGGACCGACAGAAAAGGATTCAACCAGAGGATTCGAGACGCGCGAAAATACCTTCCACTACGTCCCTTCGATTTTCATCGTTTGATATGGGATATATATATGTATAGTAGGGCGTTTCAAAATTTTTTTTTTGTTTCTTCTCCCAAACAGGCTCAAAAGTTTCATCTACGTATAAAAAAAGGCCTGTGAAAATATGAGCTCTTAATATTAATATTAACATCGTCCTCATCGAATTTTCGATTTTTCATAAGAATAACATGGGAAAAATTATTTTTACGTCTTCTGATTTTTATAACTAGCGAACCATTCATCATACGGGAAATCTAGAGACATTTTTTTACAGAATTCTGAAAAGAAAGGTTCTGAGTAACTTTTTAATAAGTCTACTCGTTCAAAAGTTATTCAATTTTTCGTAAATTTTCCTGATTTTTGCATATTACACCGGAACTAGTTAGTTTTATCGACAAAATGTTGATGAAATTTGATGTAAAACATAAATTAAACTTTCGAAAAATGTTACCCAATAGTTCTTACAAACGCAATAAAAAAAAAAATAGAACGCTTTAAGAAAATTGTGCAGCAGAAATTAGCTTCAAAATTTAATTTTTTAGTTTTTTTATTTTTTAATTAAAAAATAAAAACGAATAAAAATTTACTGATATACTACGATGAATTTCTTAATAGAAAAATAAATTTTTAAGCAAACTTCTGCTGCACAATTTTTTTAAAGCGTTCTATTTTTTTTATTATTATAGTGAGAACTATTGGTTGACATTTCTCGAAAGTTTAATTTATGTTTCACATCAAATTTCATCCACATTTTGGCGATATAACTAAATGTTCCGGTGTAATATTCAAAAATCAGGAAAATTTACGGAAAATTGAACTTAAACACTGAATAACTTTTGAACAAGTGGACTTATCAAAAAGTTACTCAGAACCTTTTTTGTAGAGCGTTAAATTCTGTACAAAGATATGTCTCTAGATTTCCCGTATGATGAATCGTTTGCTAGTTATAAAAATCAGAAGACGCAAAAATAATTTTTCCCATGATATTCTTATGGAAAATCGAAAAGTGCGATGAGGACGATGTTAATATTAATATTAAGGGCTCATATTTTTACAGGCTTTTTCTTATACCTAAATGAAACTTTTGAGCCTGTTTGGGAGAAGGAACAAAAAAATTTTTTTTTTTCAAACGCCCTAATGTATATACAATATATATGTTCTATGCAAATGTATACGATTCACGGCTTGTCGAGCCTCACAATTCTCCACCCTCACATTTTCGTCTCCTTTCTTACTTCTTTTTGTCCTGAAAAATAAGAAGGTATCTCTCAGGGGAGCTCCACTCTTACTTCTGCTGCGTAAAGGGACGAATAACGTATATACATTTATATACGCTTGTATATCTTACTGTATACTTTCGTGCACCGCAGAGAGAAAGCCAAAAGAGGGAAAAAAGAGAATTCCCAGTTTTTGCGGTACGTATATCCCTCAGAGACTCACTGTGACGTAGCTATATACGTACAGACGTTTCAACACGTTGAAACTGACCGACTCGGCCAGAGTCTCTTCCGCAAGGATTGGACAACGGAAATTGTAGCAATTTCGAGAGCCCCACAATTCCAGCATATAATATCGTTGCCTGACAAGAAAAAGGGCTCGAGCGATCCACGACTCGAATACTACAGGCGTTTCATCTACATACTTTTTCTTTTATAGCGCTATAAATTTATGTACGAGGTACTCCGCGTCAACTGCATCAAATTTTGAGGGGACTCGAGTTTGATTCTCGATTTTTTTTTTTCAAGATTTCACCGATAGCATATTTTTTCAGATCATTCAGATAATAAACGTCCCAATCTGACTATCCAAAAGAATTATTGAAAAATGTTACGGTCATGTTTAGGTAAAATAAAAAATTCCGATAGAATTCAAATATTTCAATAATAAAAAAAAATCTTTGGCAATTTCGAAAAACACGACCCCAAGAGAATTGTGTTAATTATGGAATGAATTATCTCATACAATTGAGATTTCGTTATTTGAATTATCGAATAATTTTTTTAATTGAATAAAATATATTTTTATGAAAAATCAAGGCACTGCAATAAAACGAATAGCCCTACCACCCTTACTTTGGCTGTAGAAGAAAGATGAAGAATTTAATTCCGGAGAAACCTCGAAGTTGACATTAAATACCCCATGTGTATATTAAGGTGACAGTTATTTGGGCTTTGGCGAAAAAAGTTTGGTGCCACCCCAAAAACATAATCAAGGTGTATAAAAAAAAATCTGTGTAAAGTTTAGAGGCGCTCTGAAAATTGGAAAACGCGCCACCGAGCGATTGAAATTTTGAATGTTTTTTGGGCATCTCTACAGAGCTTGTCATTAACAAAATTATGAACAAAAAAAATTGAAAAAATTTGGTTTTGTACACCATACTATGCACAATAAGTGTAC
This sequence comes from Alloplasta piceator, assembly GCA_946863875.1. Classification (NCBI taxonomy): domain Eukaryota; kingdom Metazoa; phylum Arthropoda; class Insecta; order Hymenoptera; family Ichneumonidae; genus Alloplasta; species Alloplasta piceator. Next base: position 5,167,629 of record OX333078.1, read on the forward strand.
CAAGTTTCAAATTTTTCTCATTAATATTATGCTCGGAAAAAAAAATTAATGCGTGGGATAAATACATGTATATTTTACATTTAAAATTTCAATCACCCGGACTATAATATTAATGAGAAAAAAAAATTATTGATGCGTGGGATAAATACATGTATTTTACATCTAAAATTTCAATCGCTCGGTGGCGCGTGTTCCAATTTTCCGAGCACCTCCAAACTTTACACATATTTTTTTTTTATACACCTTGATTATGTTTTTGGGGTGGCGTCGAACTTATTTCGCCAAAGCCCAAATAACTGTCACCCTAGTGTATATAGACACAGGAAACATTACTGCGTTTAATCCACTCACTTAAAACCGAGTGGCTCTCCGTAATCAAGCACCCGAAATGAACTCGAAATTTAGACGAGGAACGAGAGAGAAAGAGAGATAGGGTAGTTTCGCTACTAAATGCCTACATATAATATCCCCCAAAGAGGGACAAATTGCAAAAGGGTTGCTACAGCACTCCTGGGAAAGGCTCCAAGGCGTCATTCGAATGTAAGGTTGAAAATGATTTTCCCTGAGAATTAACTTTTGATAAAAAAATAATTATCAAGATAAATTCTCGACACTAATAAAGTTGAGAAACAAAAAAATGGTCAATTCACCAATTGCAATAATGAATCAAAAACGAGATATTGACTGTTATTTTGATGTCAGAGATTTTGTTTGTAATAATACCTTCTCTTGAAAATGTTCACTATGAAAAATCTTCGGATCGAAGCCCTGAAACGTCTCGGGGGAGAGCGTGCCAATTTATTTATTAAAACAAGAGTCTCGCGTTTTAACGTCGTGTCATTTGTCGCTTTCTCTCAAGAGAGAGCCTTGAGCGACAATCACCCGAAGGGCTTTTCAAGGGGTTGCTCGATCTCGCTGCCGCGGAATGACAGCGATAGAAATGACAAGACCGAGAGAGAAAGAGAGGAGGGAGCGTAAATTGTACAAGAGGGGTCGGATGATTGCGTGATTCTCTCTGTGAGATGTACAATCGAGAAGCGGAAGGCAACAGGACGAGCGAGGAAACTGAGAAATTTGAGCCGGAACGGCGTGTAATGAATGGTAACGATTTGTGAACCAGAGAGCTTGACTCGGGCAGATTTTGCGGAAGCAATTTCCGTCATGACGTTGCTTAACCTCGATGGACTATCGAGAATTTCGTGTGCGTGTGATTCGTGGACATCTCAATGACCCAATAATCGGAAGGACCTTACAGACGAGAGTCAACGACGCCCAAGTTTGTGTGCACGAGATCCTTTTGATGGATTTGGGAAACCGTAGTTTACTCTCTCTCTTCATCTCTGGAGAGAGAGAGAGAGATTTTCATCCCACCCTCTCGTCGTCTCCTGGTCGTCGGATCAACGACGACGAGTTAATGCTTCATCGTACTTATGGCATCGTCAACAATGTCGTCAACAAACTGGACGTCAGGTCGATGGTGCGTTCAACTTGTGGCTCTTCGGGATGTTCCCTGCGTTCGATGCTCAAAAATGGATTTTTGATTATTTCCGCGCCGACGCTTGAAATTGTGGTGTTTTAATGGTACAAAAAAAAAAGAAATTTGATACCTTAATTCTTTTGCGTCGTCCATCAGGTTTCATCGAGAAGATCCGAAAAAATGGCCGAATTCTGAATATTGGTTCCTGGGATACTATCCATCCAAAATCTGAAAACCAAATTATTCAAGTTTACAATGAATACAATTGATTTTGCCGATTTTGTAAATAATTTTTTTCAACAAACTAGCGACGAATTGAGAGCGTAAAAAATCCGTTACAAGATGCAACTCATTTGATTCTAGAAATATTTCAATGAAACTTTTGGGGAATGTAGATAAATATGGTACTGTCGAATAAACGTATCAAAAATGGAATTTCTTGACCCAAGGTAGATGTAGTCCGTTCAATGAAATTGAACGGGCTACAATCCGGTTTTATGTCTGAATTGAATTTTTAGAAAATTATTTTGTAATTTAAAAAATATTCGTTGCGTAAACATGTTGTAAAGGGTTTGAAGAGAAAAAAGATTCTTTTATGAGGCTGCGAAAATGGATTTTGTGAAATTAAAGATTATTTTACAACCCAGATTTTGGGATAATACTTTGAACTTACTTGCAAATTTCTTAATATTTTTCTTTTTTTTTTGTCAAATTTAATATTTTCTTTTTCAACACCGAGAAAATAAAAAATTCATTTACTTCATACAAAAGGAGAAAATACTTCTGGAGGATAATGAAAAAAATTCTGCACATTTCTGAATTTTTCGCAATTCGTACAAATTGTTATACTCGTACAAATGCAGCAGTATAAAAAAATCAAAATGCTTCTCCACTTGTGCGAGCGTGATTGAAAAATAATGTCTTTTTTTAAAAATCAAACCACCCTAACCTATTGAACGAGGATAGAGCGTGAACACCTGAAACGAATGCGGTGAAGAGCGCGATAGCAATTTGGGCACTGATAACATATATATAGATATTCGAAGCTGTACAACTGGTGAAATCCCCGTGCCGGAAACTCGATTATACAGAATCGATCGATTCGCGTTACGGCGAAAGCGGTAAAGAATTTTTTTTCAAAAAAAAATCTATCCCTCGAGTGTAACGATTTTTTTTTATGAAAACGGATTTTCTATTTATTTCTATTCGAAACTTAGAACGTGTTTTTCTCAGATCTGTGTTTTTTGAGCAAGATTTCTCAGAAACGGCAAAACCGATCAGTCTCAAAATTTTACACAAGCTTTATAAATATATTCTCTAGTAATCAATCGAAGGTTTCTTTTTACCGATAAACATTTTCCATTTTATAAACAATTAAAGCAAAAATTTTCATCAAAAAACGAATTATTTTTTGAGAAGCTACCATATTGTTAAAAATGAATATTTCGCTTATTCCCTCGATTAAATACTAGATTATACCTTGAATTAACGAAATTTTTTTAGTTTTTTTATTTTGGATGATCCAATCGCTTTTTTCAGAGGACTTCCCGGAAATCGGCTACAGCGGCTTCAAGAATCATGATTTTTTAGAATGAAAAATTTCACAATAAAGTTAAAAAATACAAAAATATGTATATAAATTTTTACGTCAATAAGTTAAAATTTCTTTCCAGAAAAAATTCTCGAAAAATCGCTTTTTTCGACCTTCCGACTGCGAATGACCCCTTAGCGGATGTGTATGAAAACAAAAATTAGAAAAATAATTCCGGAGGAGATAGAAGGCTACATGTAGAAGAGTTGGTGCGAATAGCTCGAATGATTAAAAAATAACAATGTATTCGATTGGATTTTATTTCGGTTTGGTGACTTTAGAGGGCAATTGGAAAATTTCGTTCCAACGCATTCTCGTTGGTTGCTATAAGCGAGGCGATTTTATTAGTAATTGAAAAAAAGTGGTGTCGCTGAGGGAGGAATGCGGCAGCCTATTTTTCACAAATGCCGAGGTCGCAAACTCGAGTGCGTACGAAGGAGTTTTCAAGGATCGAAATAACGAGGCAAGGTTGAATGGAAAAACGATGAAAAAAATATTTCGAGCGTGTATAAGCTGCGAGTGGAAAAAGCATGGAGGAAGTTTATGCGTTGACGGTAATAAAAGATGGAGGAGGATGGAAATGGAGAGAAGAGAAATTAATATAGATTACGAGGATGGTTGTGCGCGAATAAACCCCGATGAGCCCTTTATTAAACACTCTGGAGGGTTGAAACGAGAGTGGGAGATGAAGAGGATGGGAAGGAGGGCCAAGAAACCCTCCTCAAGGTGCACCATCTTAATGGGATGCTTCATATTAACGTGTAATACATGTGTACCGAACACCGGAACCCTCCCAATGGAGAGATTTGCGAAGAGGGAGGTTCAGGGGTTGAATCACGATTGCATGTACACGGGTTACGTTGAAGGGTCGAAATAACGAGCTACCGTGATTAATTTCTAATTGCTCTTTGGCTCAATCGATCGTGATAACAATGGAGGAGGAATTTCGATCAATGCTCATTCAATTCGCATTATTTTGCACTTTCGCTCCAATATTTAGCAATAATAATTGCCTCGCGATTGCTCAATGACAGAGAACAAGCAAATAGCGGAGATTGCGTAAATATTGGTCAATGAATATTGATATTTGCTAAATTCTCTGGATTTGAGACTGAGAATGAAAAATTCAATGAACGGCGATGAAAAACGGAATCTATGCATATGAATTGTTGTATCAACGTACGAAATGTGTATCAATGTATTTTTCAAAGTTTCACTCGGAGCTCGTTTTTGAGTTTAACCTCGTGGAAGTTCCGGGTGCTTGGATTACCGTCCAGCGTGGATGATATTCACAGAAAAAGAGAGGATAGAAACGGTTTTCACGGCGCCAGACAGACGGGAGCGTGGAAAATCCAGAATTTTCGTTATTCAACGTTCGCATGCACATTTTATATTTTGTGAATGTAAAAAAATATATATATGTGTTTATTTGCTATGCGGACAGAAAAAGGGACTGCGACGCTATTTCTTTAAGCAGTACGGTAAAATTGAAAGCAGCATAACTATTAAGACTGATTTGACTGGTTTGCCTAAAAACGTTTTTGAAATTTTAAAGCAAAACTTTAAAACGTATGTCTATACTTCTGTCGTAACATATGTATATTTCAAGCTAGAAACTGCCGGTAAATTAACGAAAAGCGGGGCAAAATGGCCACCCTTCAAAATTATTTAAAAAAATATATATTTTAATTTTCAATCTGCGTCGTTTGGAATCAGTGGTGAATTTTCCATGAAAATATAATTGAATAGAAAAACGTTTTGGCCCATGTTTGACTACTACTACTACTACTGATTTCGGAAAGGTCAAAATATCGAAATTTTAAGTGTAAAAAATGGGAAAAAATTGAAAGGGAAATTGAAATGACATCAAAAATTTCGGTAGGCGAACTTTAAAAACCTGCGAAAAACCGACAAATGTTCGTAATCGGATGAACCAAGCGGAATTTTAAAGCTTGGACGGTTACGAAGAGAATGAGCTCGTGTCCAAATCGCAATTCTATTTAGAAAATAAATTAGAGCCATTTTAGTGAACCGTTTGAATTTTTGCCAAAACGCAAAACAACATTTTTTTTCGGGCCTTACATCGATATATTTTTCCCCTCTGAACACTAATGCACTAACAGTTTTTTCAAAAAATGGAAATTTTCATGAATTTTAATTGAAAACCCTTTTGCTCAATTTTGACCCCATTTTCACAAACCTCAAAATAGCGAAATTTTAAGTGCTTATAACTTTACTTTGGTGTAACGGATTCCAAAATTTCTTTTTCTTATTTAATGGCTGATACTAAACTTAGAGAATGGTGTTTGGTTCCTCCCAATAACTTAATTTTAGAAGAAATGAGAGCACTTTAAAAATCGTCGTAAAAAATGAAAAGGGGTATGCCTTAGAAAATTTGCAAAAATCGATGGTCGAACTTTAAAAATCTGCCAAAAATCGAAAAATGATCGGAATCGGATGAACCAAGCGAGGTTTTGAAACTTGAACAATTACGAAGGGAATGAGTCCGTGTCCAAGCCACAAACCTACCTGGAAAATAAATTACGGCCATTTTAGTAAATCAATTAAATTTTGATCGGAAGGCAAAAAAAATGTGTAATTTTTTTTCGCGCTCTATATCGATGTATTTTTTCCTCCTGAACGCGAATTTACCAATGGCTTTTTCGAAAAATCAAAATTTCCATAAATGTCCATCAAAAACCTTTTATTAGTATTTTTTCCTTTTTCTCATACGGATAAAATTGGATAAAAATCTGTGATTTGAAATCAATGGAGAATTGCCTGAACTTCGGACTTAAAACCATTGTTTATAAAGAAATACCACTTTTGCTACTTTGGCATCGTACAATTTGATCTATCAATTTGATTTTTGACCGAAAATCGTTAATTTTCCAGCAGCTTTTACCCTGGAGAAAAGTAATAAATTATGAATGTCAAAATTGGCTCAAAATGGCCCCTTTCCTCCCTATGGACGGTAATATAAGCACAATTATACACTGGAAAAGCCGGAGGCGATGTAAAATTCGGTGGACGCGTGCTTCCACTAGAGTCGCAACTATGATGTTTTTGCCTCGGCTGTTGATGTTGGTTTCAGGCCGGCGGATCTGACTAATTGGATGAGGGTGAATTATTTTCGAAACAATGGAGAAAGGTCTTGAATTTTGCGGAGTTGAGGGTTCGAGGTGGTTGAAAAGACTCGTTTCGTCATTCACCGAGAAAAAACGAGAGAGAAAAAGAGGAAGAGATTGAGAGGAACCAACACACAAGTTTGTATTTCGCCGGGGGATATTTTTTCTTTTCCTCCTCGTTGGACAAGATTTCTTTTGTTAAATCGAATTATTGTGCTAGTTTGTTTCATTTTATTCCTGGCGTCATCGGCAGGAACAAACGGATCAAACAAACGAGAAAAGATTGAGAGCACGAAATGGGGAATGACGAGTTATAGCAAAAATAGAAAATTAAGACGTCGCACTTATTAATTGAATGTATATAGATAGGTATTGGGATATATAGACAGAGAGCAATAATAAAAAATAGGTTTGGTCAGAGAGCAGTTGGCAAAGTTCCACGAGCTCGACGATTGCCGTTTATCGGAAGCAAACGCGAGTTTCGTCGTATATAAAACTCCAAAACTCGTTCCTTCTATCTCCCCTTCCCTTTTTCACTGTTCTTAACTCTCAGCCTTCTTTTTCGCCTACTCCCTTACTATCAGTAATACGTTACACTACTTTTGCCCTCTTCCCTTGTCTCTGTTTTTCCTCCTGTAATCTCTCACTCTTTGTACCAATATTTCTTTCGGACGATTTTTTTCTATCTCGTTTTTCCTTCCCGAGTTTACTCGGCACCCGTCTCCCATCACGAAGCGACGGAAATTGTCCGACATCGGAGAAACTGATTGCGAACAGCGCAGGCAACTAAACGACGAGTTTGTCGAACTGACGAGGCGAAAGGAGCGAAGAAATAATACAGAACGACGACACGGACGTTCGAAGGGAGAGAGGGGCAAATTTAAGCGAAAAGTTTTGAAAAATCCGAAACTCTTCTGATCAAGCTTTTCCGCCTGGAACCGAGATTTTTCCGGAGAGCTTATTTTCCAGATCTATAATATTTATTTTCTTCAGAATTTTTGTTATGATTGATCCTCTCGAATTGGTCGAATCATGAATTGAATCGTTTTATTTTGTATGATATTTTTAAAGTTCAAAATTAGGGAAGTGGAGGCAAAATGAACACCATCTAAAATAATCAACAAAAATGAATATTACAAAAATTAGATAATGGGAAATATTATGCAAAATATTAATGCAAAATCATATCTAGATTGATATTTTCATGACAGTTTTCTATGAAGGGCTAGAAATTGGTTTTTTGTATTCTCATTCTCATCGCATTAAAAAAAAAACATCCCAACATACTCTTTTATATGATAATATTATGGTAACCCATTTTTACTAAAAAATTTAAAAAATCCGAAGGCCAAAACAAAATGACCTCGATAATTGTAAAAAGAAAATTGATAATGAAGTTACGATTAAAATTGAATTTCCCCATAAATTTAATTGCAAAAATACGCCAAGCAGCTTGATTTAAATATCTTGAATATTGGGGTGATGTGAAAAGTGACGGAAATTGTTTTTTCAACGTTTTTCCTCGTTTAATTGAATTTTAAAAAAATTAGGGCAGCGTTCATTTTTCTCCATCTTCTCCTTTATCTTGAAGAATATAATTTTGGGTTTTTTTTTTGTAAACTCCGGATATTCTTGCGCGCCTCTACAAATTTTTCCGCCTCGAGGAACATCGGTCCGAGAGTGTGGGAAAATTCGCGAGTTCAGTGCAGCGCGATTTTATCGGTCCCATTGGGACCCTATAAAGATGATTTGTAACGTATGAGCCCGTATTATCATCGGGATAGATTACATTCAAGTCTATTCAATGGATATTAAACCGAATGTTGAGATCCGAGTTTAAATGCAAATCTCGTTCGTTCGATAATCAAGTTAGCATCAGATTTTCCAAATTTTCTAAAAATATTTTTATTCGATAGTATCACCTTTTAGCTATATTCTGTAAAAGTTTTATTGGAATATTCCTAAAATTGAACGGTCTACATTTTCTAAGAGTCGACCAACTTAAAACGCGTTTTTTTCAAAACACAGTTTTCAAAGTTAGTGCCCGTGACAGATTTTCCAAAATTCACACAAAATACAATGAGAAACATTGAAAGCTAATTTACAATCTTATTTTCAATCTTTAAATTTAAGAGCAATTTTAAGATTCAATTCTCAAATTTAAGATAAAAAAACTTGATCTCAATTATTCGTTCCTTTTTCACCGACAGTTTCTCGTTAATTTTGCTCGTCAATTGTTATATATTTTTATAAGACAATTATTCAAAGAATACGTGGAAAAAAAAATCTGGTAAAGTTAGAATGAAAAATATTCTCAAAACATAAGTTACAATATCAAGTTGTAATTTAATGAGATTCATTGGAGATAAAAAATTCCACCTTTTTGTGCTCCATATTTCGAATCACGGACTATTTTCCGATTCGAGTTCATCGATCTTTATTGTCGTTTTTCTTACTTCTTTCCAGCGTTTTCCCTCCTTCTTCGTGAAAAAGAAAAATCGGATGCAGCGAAAGGGCTCTTACATCCGTATAAATATATGGGGCATTCCATCCCAAATCGGACAGGTTGAAAAACTTTTTTTTTGTCCTCAAATTTTTTATATTTTTTAGTACCCATCAAAAGACCCTTGCTGGTAAATTTTGAGATTTTTTCGATTACTCGTTCAAAAGACCAAAAACCCGCTTTTTTCGGTCATAACTTCTTTAATAATGGTCCAAATTAAAAGTTTTTTTTGTTGAATTTTTTTGTTTTTTGTGGCCTTTTCAGAAAAAAATACAACAAAAATATTCGATGTGTTTTTGAATGAGTTTATTCAGTTTTGAACTGTAAATCGCGTTCTTAAAAGTGAGTGTATATTTTGATTTTTAAACACCTATCTATTCAACAATTTTGAAGACTAGTCCGATCGTGGGCCTTCTTCCATAACTACTATTTTTCTATAAATTATTATAAATACCAATTTTCGTTACTGTATAGTATTTTTTCATTATTTAGAATTTATTGTGACACTTTTTCATAAAACTTTTCAAATAAAGAAAAATTTTTTATTTTTCAAAAATCGAAAAAAAATAGTAAGTATGAAAGTTCCACGATCGGACTAATCTTAAAAGTTGTTGAATAGATAATGTAAGAAAAAAAAAAAATTTTAAATATATATATACACACTCACTTGTAAAAACGCGATTTAAAGTTTAAAACTCAAAGAAGTCATTCAAAAACACGTGGAATATTTCTGTTGTATTTTTTTCTTAAAAGGCCATAAAAAACAAAAAAATTCAAAAAAAAACTTTTAATTTGGACCATTATTAAAGAAATTATGATCAAAATACCGAAAAAGAGCGATTTTTGTTTGTTAATTTAGTATCTTTTGAACGGGTTGTCAAAAAAATCTCAAAATTTACCAGCAAGGGTCTTTCAATGGGTACTAAAAAATATGAAAAAATTGAGGAAATCAAAAGAAAACTTTTTTCAAACTGTCGGATTTGGGATGGAACGCCCCATGTATATATATCTGTGTCTATATATTTATGTATATAATGTGCGTGAAGGTTTTATGTGACCTAGTGTGTAAGATGTATTTACTGGGTAATAGAGGTATACACCTCGAGCCCCAGAGGGGATGAATGGATGTTTGAGCTTTCAGGAGACTTTCATTGGGATGTGGGGAAAAGATAGAAAGAGCGAGGGCAATAGCTATAGAAAAAGAGGGAGAGAGACGGGAAAAAGGGTAGGCAAAAGTAGGAGAAAAAAAAGAGTCTATGGCAAGTCGACTATAGTAATTGTGGGGTAAGAAAAAAGAAGCGTCAATGCCATTCCTGATGGTTGGACGCCCACGCAAAGCGTGTGTCTTTTTCGCCCTCTCCAACGCAACCCTCCTCCCTCGTATAACTAACCTTTGCCCCTTTTTCCCTCGTGAACCATGTCATCTATTAGTTAGCCAAGCTATAATAGAGCATTACTCCACTTGTACGTAAGGAGTCTGAGACGTCGAATCACCCCTTGACATTTATTACGAGTTACGTGTACAGTGAAAATAAAAGTTTCCCTCATGCACACGCACTACTTCAAGATTATCGTAGCATAAAAAAAACCTGTCATGTTACTTTAATACGCGACCCCCGATCGAAGCTTCTTCTTGGATTAAATCATGAATTTTATGGCGGTATTCAGGTCTAGGCTGACATTTCTATAAAAATTTATTTATATTTTATTTTATATATTCGATCGGTGGTACCGATCAGAACTTATGAGCACATGAAATTTCTCGATTTTGAGGTTTCTCAGAATGGGGCAGAATTGAGGAAAAATGTTTTTGATGAAAATTCATAAAAATTTTGATTTTTTGAAAAAACTATTGGTAGATTCGTGTTTCAGGGGGACGAAATACATCGATATAAGGTTTGAAAAAAAAATTAAAAGAATTTTTTTTTTTGCATTTTGGGCAAAATTTAATCTGTCCACTAAAATAGATGCAATTTTTTTTCTACTCCAAATTTTGGCTCTAGACTGCTCTCATTCTCTTCGTAATCGTTGAAGCCTTAAAACGCCGCTTTGTTCATCCGATTTGGAGGATTTTTCGATTTTTGGCAGATTTTTAAAGTTCGACCATCGATTTTTGCAAATTTTTGAAGGCGATTTTTCAAAGTGCTCCCATTTCTGCAAAAATTTAGTTATCAGAATGAACCAAACGCCATTCTCTAAGTTTTTTTAGTAAGAGCCTTTAAGTACGAAAAATAAATTTTGGCATCGGTCAAACCGAAGTAAAGTGATGAGCACTTAAAGATGTCGAGTCCCTATGAAATCTTTTAATGTTAATTGTTCAATAAATAGCTTCTTAACCGTCGTGAAATTTTTACACGACCTCCTGAATACTTCATGTAAAAACATAAAAATTTCAGAATTCTATCATCATTACTTCAACCTCCTTAAGGGTTAAAATAAAAAATGATGAGAAAATTCTGAAAATTTGGTATGTTTTGGTATGAAGTATCAAAGAGGTCGTGTAAAAATCTCACGACGATTAGGAAGTTCGTTATTAAAATATTAACATTTTGTTAAGAAAAAAATTTTAAACAGAGAAAAAAAATATTTATCAATAAACTTCGTTTTGTTTCCGTTGCTTTCAATATAGTGTAGATATTAAAAAATTGAGAAGTAAAAAAGAAAAACTTATCGCAAAGTTATATCAGTTTCCATAAGACTACATTTAATTTAATTTGTTAATGTTAATTGTTCGATAACGAGCTTCCTAATCGTCGTGAAATTTTACACGACCTCTTAAATAATTCATTCAAAAACATACCAAATTTTCAGAATTTTCTCATCATTTGCGATTTGGGACTCAACATCTCTAAAATTTTGCTATTTTGAGGTTTCCGAAAAGTCAACAAAAAATGAGAACATTTTTTTAATTTTAATTTTTATCGTTTTTAAATCTTATTCCGATGGGAAATTCACCGCTGAATGCAAATCACGCAGAGTTTTTGTCGAAAAAAATGTATTCGTGAGAAAAAGCAAGGGAAATCTAAAAAAAATGTTTTTTTTAAATCAAAATTCTTGAAAATTTTGATTTTTTGAAAAAACTATTGGTAGATTCGTATTCAGGAGGGAAAAATACATTAATATATGGCCCGAAAAAAACAATAAAAAAAAAAAAAAAATTCTGCATTTTGGCAAAAATTCAATCGGTTCACTAAAATGTTTATAATTTGTTTTCTAGATAGAATTTCGGCTTGGGCACGAGCTCACTCTCTTTGTAATCGTTCAAGCTTCAAAACGCCGCTTTGTTCATTAGATTCCGACCATTTTTCGATTTTTGGCAGATTTTTGAAATTCGACCATCGATTTTTGCAAATTTTTTAAGGCATACCCCTTTCCATTTTTTTCGGCGATTTTCAAAGTACTCTCATTTCTACAAAAATTAAGTTATCGGAATGATTCAAACGCCATTCTCTAAGTTTAGTGACAGCCTTCAAGGGCGAAAAAGAAATTTTGAAATCGATCCAACCGAAGTAAAGTTATGAGCGTTTGAAATTTCGCTATTTTGAGGTTTTTTAAAATGGGGCTAAAATTGAGCAAAAGGATTTTTAATGAAAATTTATGAAAATTTTGATTTTCCGAAAAAACTATTGGTAGATTCGTGTTCAGGGGGACAAAATACATCAACATGAGGTTTGAGAAAATAAAAAATAATTTATTTTTTTGCATTTTGGTTAAAATTGAATCTGTCCACTAAAATAGGTGTAATTTTTTTTCTACTCAAAGTTTTGGCTCTGGGCTGCACTCATTCTCTTCATAATCATTGAAGGTTCAAAACCCCGCTTTGTTCATCCGATTCTGATCATTTTTCGAAATTTTGTCCCCTATTCTAACCGACATCTCTATTCTAACCACTTCTGAGCTCTGAAATAGTGACCAAATTTCGAAAATAGTGACCAATAGTGATAATACTGACTCACTGGCAAGCCTGCGTTACATGTGTAATGACTATTATAAGTTATCGAATACTGATATTTAAAAAAATAATAATAATAACACCTGTTTCATACGATCCTCAAAGTTTATAACTTATTCTCGAATGTTGCAGATGGAAACTGCCGGAATTTGAGCTTTTCTAAGGGATGACTCATCCGGGCGAGTGCGGATCGACCAGCTGACACTCGAGTGGTGAAGATTTTCCGCTCTCTACATTTTTTTTTCTCTTGCTTGGCGAACGGATCCCACAGAGACAGACATTTTCCGTTCCTCCTCTCGCTCCAAAGCGCAATCTTTCTTCCACCTCGTCGACATTAACCCTACGCGCATTATGAGTGAAAATTGTCGAATCTCGAAAGAGGATATGTACATATAATACTGTCGTGAAGGCTCTACCAAAGATTTATGATCATAAATATTCAATGAGGGGATTCGTCGGCTCTGTAGACCTGTCCTTATTCCTCTTCTTCCTCATTTTCTTCTTCTTCTTCTTCTTCTTGGTCGCTCCACTTCGCCTTTTCTTTATCGCTTAACCTTCTCTTTTTCTTTTTCTTCATCCTCGTCACTTCTCACTCTATTTTTCGACGTCTCGAACCCGCGACCTTTCGGCTCGGTATCCGCCTTCTGTATTTTTCACCGCGACAAGAGACAACCGGGACGTCCAACTTGAGGGATGAACGGTTCTTCTCCCTTAAATCGCACGAGAAAGGGACCTCGGACCGAATCGTGCGATTCACTCATCTCTTCATCCCTTACATTCTCTCACGTTTTTTTTTCACTATTTTTTTCGTACCTCGACACCTCGTCTCGTGCTCTCTCGAGCTTTCATTTTTTACCCTTTACACGCTCCATCGCTTCTTTCTCATTCTCTCGTATACGCGCGCTATCCTTTAGCTTTTACCTCACTTTTTTACATGTTCTCTTTTCGCTGTCTTGCTCTCTCGAGCTTGCACATGCACAACGCTACGTACACGTCCGATAAGCACATTTACAGCTACGACAATTATTTCTCTACCGGAAATAACTGTCTCTTCAGCGATAAAATGCCTCGCATCTTCCGGCATCTCAAAAAAATGGTTCTGGCGGTTTTTCGCAACACCGAAGATTTTCTGGAGTATCCTTCATCATCCTTATTTGCATCTCTACTAGTTACAACTCTAACGCCGAATAATCTTCTATCAAAGTAGAGGCCAGTCGGTGAATCTGTAATAAAAAATAAATAAATATCTCTGGTTGGAAACGAGCCTGCCTGAAAACAACTCTACCGAAAAACAATTTGTCGGTGTACTTTTGTCATTTTGTAGCTATGAAGCCGAATCTTTTTCACTAATGCTCCAGGCGGGACATTTATGGCTCCACCATTTGTTTCTCTACCAGAAAACACTGCTGTAATATCACTAAGAAATAACAAGTATACCGGATAACATCCCTGTCAAATAGAAGCATTTTCAATGTCCCTGCCGAGATACCAGACTATCGGCATAAATCTCCACCGAATAATTCTCTTAAATAATATGTCTAACACTAAAGAAGTTTCCCAGGGAACAGCTCCACCACTTGACAGCATTCCCATTTTACAAATCTACCAAATTACAAGTCTCCGGGTTTCGAATCATGTGATTCACTACTCAACTGTAGGGAGACTGTGTTTTTTCATCAGGGCGGCCTCTAGCGTCGGTAAGTTACCGGCCGAGTTAACAAGCCAGAGGCTTATAATCTGGTAGGCTTGAAAAATTGGCTCAGCTGTTTACTGGTAGACTTATTTTGTGATAGAGATATTATTTTAGAGATTTACCTTTTGGTGGATATTTATTCTGGTAACCTTGATATTTGGTAGGGATGTTAACCCTTACTTGGCACACTGGGGTACAAAGCACCTAAATTGCCTTAATTTTAAGTACTTAAATTAAAAAAAAATGGGACCTATAGCGACATCTGTCATTAGTTCGAGGAGCCACTACTCCTTCAGCCTTATATCACTCTAAGACAATAACTTTTTATGTAGTGGGTAGTCATAGCTACATGGTGTCAAATAAGGTCGAATGCGAGAATTTTGTGCGAATTTTTTTCCTGTTATATTATTTTACTACTACTATTTTTTTTCTTGTAGTGCTATATATTAAGCAAACTCAGTTAAATTTTTAACCATTTTTTTCGAAAAATAAAAAAGTTATGATTTTTTTCGTAAAAGTTGTCATTTTTTCAGTTCTTTGAATATCAACATTTTTTTTATCATATTCAACTTCAATATTTTAATATAAATCCTGTATAATTTTGGGAAGTAACCCTTTAAGTTGTACAAAAATTTGCAAGTTAAAATATTAAATGGTATATTTTTTATAAGAATTTCTATCGCTGGGGTAAAAACGACCCCAGTGTGTCAAGTACGTTATTCTGCAGAAGTGTGTCAAGTAAGGGTTTAAACGCTTTTGTTTGGCAGATGTTCTACGGTGGACTTGTCAATTGTTACTGACGTTACGGTGGTATTTCTAGTCGAGAAACAAGTGGTAGAGCTGTAATTGTGCCCAGCAGATAGATCAAGGATGTGCTCATAAAGGAGGGCTGGCGAATGGTGGAAAATAAATGGTTGGAATTGAAAATAAAGGGTTGGAATGTAAAATAAGTGGTTGGAATTGAAAATAAATTGTTAGAATCGAAAATAAATGGTTGGAATTGAAAATAAATGGTTGCAATTGAAAAAAAATTGTTGGAATTGAAGATAGATGGTTGGAATTGCAGAGATATTTTGGGGATTTGTAAAATGTTATTGTCGGTAGAGTTGTTGGGGGCTGGGAATGTTAAGGATGGTTTTTCTGGGATGATGATGCATTTTTGGTGGAGATGCAACGAGGTAGAGCTGTAAATGTGCCTGTATATACAGTATGGCACCGTTTCAGCGATAATGACGTCGGAGCCACTATCGGCAGGTAGCAGTCCGGCGTTACTTCACCGTCCTCTCCTCACCTCGCACTTCGTATTACGTTCCGCAACCCTCGAGCGGGACTCGGAGGCTTGCTTAGCCGCAAGTCCGCCCGCTTACTACACGACCTCCGCGGCAGTAAGCTTTCACACCCTCGACATGGATCAAAAGTCACTCAGGTGAGTGCACCCAAATCGTCCGTCTCACCTCTCGCACCTCCACGGCCCTCACCAAGACGCAAAATCAAGCTGCCCGATTGTACTTTTCATATATATCAACGAAAGCTATGATTATTATTATTTTTTATTTCTAAACATTCAATGGTCTTTTTTTTTTGCTGCCTGATCTCACTGTCTGTCGCACGAAAATGCCTTTGCTCGTTGATATGATATATTTAGCGATATGGAAAACTGCGATGTCCCTCATTATTTAGAGCCGGAAAAATTAATCACCGTTGATTTTGATTTTAGACAAAGCTTCTGGTCCAATTGTCAAGTTTAGCCCATCAATCGACCCTTTTAAATTGTGCATTTCTATGGAACTACGTTTTGTTTAATTCACACGGAAATTAATTCTTAGTTACCACAACTAAGTCGTTTGAACGATTTAGTTGTGGTAAGTACTAATTAATTTAACTATACTAATTACTTAATTTTTAGTTACTACAACTAAATCTTTTAAACGACTTAGTTGTTGTTTTTTTTTATCAGAGGTTGGAAAATCTTCAAGACACCAACAAAAGTTGTTGTATTGTTGGTAGTGTCAGATTTCTACTGACTAAAAACAATCCTCTGTCTTCCCTCAGACTGGTGAGGGGGGTTGGACCATAAGGTTGGTTAGTTGACTACAACTGTCATTTAAACGACTAAGTTGTGATAACTACTAATTAATTTAACTACTAATTACTTAAATCTTAGTTACTAAGTCGTTTATACGACGTAGTTGTGGTAACTAAGAAATAAGGTTGGTTAGTTGACCTAACCAACTATTTAGTTGATCCAACCAATTTCTCGTCCGGCGCTCAGAGCACTAAGTTGTTTAGTTGAACCAACCAAGTCGTTTTTTCCGTGCAACTGAATTGTTTGTCAAAATTTTCCGATCGCAAGATTCATCATTCCCTCTCGTCGATTGATTTACCTTCGCAATTCACGTTAATCAAATCAATGTTTGGAACGAACGACGGAACGTTTGGAAAAATGGACATTGGAAAATCATTTTTTTATCGGCGCACGACGAGGAATGAACGTGAGATACGACAAAAAATGTATGACAAACCACGAGATTTCCCGGAGGGAACGAAAGTTCCCCGGAGAGTCGCGATGGTCCGCGTCGAGTTTCGTAATAATTCAGAGCGATGCGCGCGCCCGATTTGAAAATAGTTTTGGGTCACACGAGAGAATCAGTTGAGGTTTTTGCGGCGATAATAATACTTCCACTTCGCCATTCCCTCATCCCACGCGGTTGGCATTCACGGAGGGCCTTTTGTTTTTTTTTTTTCGCTCGACGATCGTCGGGGACCGATAAACGGAAATAAGCGTTAATGCCTCCAGGATATCATCCTCCTTTTTTGTATTTTATATATATATAGCTGCGGTTCACTCACGTGCATCGCACACACGTGATTTCTCACTCGCTCTGGCGCGGTTTGGCTCGCTCGCAAATCGTATCCTTCGGGCTCTCGCCCTGTAGATTGTTTTTTGCTTCTTTTCCCCAGTTCGTTGGTTTTTTTTTCCATTTCTTTCAACGTTTTCCGGGCCGGAGCCAAAAAGCATTATTGCACCCTGCGAACGAGGGTGGATGAGCATCGAAGGGGCGGAAATAGAGCGTAGAAGGAAAATATAAAAAAAGGTCGAGAAGATGAGGGAAAAATTCTCTATGCCGACTCAGCCCAACGTTTGAATTTCCTTCCTCGCGCGTGGAGCAAAAAATTTCTCCTCCCTGAAAAATCACACGATTATGAAATCCCAGTATTTTGTGTTTAAGGGCAGGCTAAACACCCTCCCCCCCCACCCCCCGCCTTTCCGCTCTTGTGAGTGCGAGAGAGAGCGCGTATAGGGGTCCTGTGAGAGCGAGAGAGAGGGTTTTAGCCTGGCCTTAAAATGTAATTTCGAATGAAACAAAAAATCGAGCCAACGAATCCACATCCATGAAGCAAATTCACACGCTCGAGGGATAAATCTTACAATGCGATTCGGTGAACTTTCACGGCATTATTAAATACAAAGTTTCCAAGCCAGGGATAACATTTTTTAACTTTTCCCGCTCCTCTATTCCATTCACTCATTGATTTTTTCCTCTCTCTTCGATTGGTTTTTCATACGCTGACTGATCAACGAAAAGTCTGTGATTAATGTGCGATGAGTCTCATTTTCGCTCTGTGCTGTTTTCTGGAAAATCTTTTTTTTTGTTGGTTCATTGCTAATTTTGTTATATTTTTTTTTTTGCTATTGAGCGAGATTATTTTGCCTGTTTTTAGCTTACTCTTGTTTTTGTTGATGCTTCTCAATGCACTTATGCAAGCCATTGTCCCATTCGAAAGTGTATATATGTTTGTGGGTATACTTGAGCGAGTATAAACGAGCTTGTGACAGTGAGTGTTGCATACATGTGGTTTTAGCAGCAATAGCGGTACAAACAAAGTACCCGGGGATGGTCGCGCCCTGTCCGGTCAAAAGCCAACGGACATTACCAGCAAATTTCTCTAGCACCACTTTGACGAACATCGAGAGACATCCATCTCGCTTTCTCCCTCTCTGATTAAATTAGCCCCCAGCATGACAAATATGTTATCAGCAACGAAGTGCTGCGACTCGTCAGAAATTGGATTTCACCACTTCGAATAACGAGTCGTTCAAATTGAGTTCGATTTTTCAAAAATTAGTAAAATCAATCCGATAATCGATACCTGATTTTTTCATGAGAGTGGCTTTCGCCCAAATTGTTTGGAACTCGAGTTTATATTTTCAACAGAAAAATTATGTTTCGCTTTCTCACAGAGAAAGTTTTGTTTTGATAAATTTGTCATATTTTGATGTTCGAAAAATTGCATTCGCTGTGGCTTTTGTAAAAATTAGTAGAATCATGTAGATTTGACAAATCCGGAATATTGAGTTTTTTAGGTACTGAATTTTGCGAGAATCCTTGAAAGGGACAAGAATTTATGAAATTTAACCATTTTTGCGCAAATGGCGTAAACGCTCTAACTTCTGTAATTTTCAAGATATTGCACTGAAACTTTGTACAGAATTGGTATAGCTATTAAAGTTGTTCGGTATTGAATTTGGCAAAAATCGATCGAAGGATGAAAATTTTATGAAATTTTGGATTTTTTGGAAAGCAGCGTGAACGCTCCAACTTTTGTAATTTTTAAGATATCGCACTGAATTTTGGTAGACAGTTAATATAGTGACCAAGGTTATTTGCTTTTAAATTTGGCGAAAATCAAAGAAAGGGTTGAGATTTTATAAAATTTTTAATTTTTTGAAAAATTTGCTAACCGCTCTAACTCGTGCAATTAGCAAAATATTGCACTGAACGTTTTGATGCAGTTAATGTAGTCACTAAATTTGTGCACTACAGAATTTCGCAAAAATCGATGCATTTTAATTTATCTCATTTCTTTTTTAAGGTACTAGTCCACTTTAAAAGGCCAAAAAAAGCAAATTTTTAAGATTATTTTTCTTAGCTACTTCAACAGATATGACTATAAAACTGTTATTACGACATTGTTTCATCCTTCGAAAGTACAAAACGAAAATTTATTTTTCATTTCGATTATTTGAATAATTTATGGAAGGCGCCAAAGTCGAACATGTCTGATCCCATGGCCAAGTCAATCTTAGGATTGGCAAGACAAACAAAAAAATAAAAAAGCATTTTAAAGAAAAAGGTTTCTTACACAACAATCTACCAAATTTATTTTTTCATAATTCATTTCAAACATGCGCTATTTTTTTTTTTTAATCGATTTTTCACTAACGGTGGTAGACTATTGTATAAGAAATCTTCCTTTTTAAAATGCTTTTTTTCATTTTCCATTTCAGACGTGCCAATTAAACATTTTCAACTTTGGCATCTTCTATAAATTATTCTATGAATCGAAATAAAAAATAATTTTTTGTTTTGTACTTTGGAAGGACGAAACAATGTCGTAATAACAGTTTTATAGTCATGATACCTGATAAAGGAGCTGGGAAAAAAAATCTTAAAAATTTGCTTTTTTGCCTTCTGACGTAGACTAGTACTTTAATCTTCATCCATACTTTTTTGTAAAGGTATTTCTAATTTTTATTTGAATCCTTTTAAAGTTGTCTGACGTTAATCGAAGGTGGATAAATCAATTTTTCTTCGATGGAGCTTGATAGAAAATTGTAATAGTGAATGATGGGAATGTTTTGGAATATTGCGAAATTTTCATTGATTTAGCAGGTTTTTCAATGTTTTTTTCTTTTTTTACCGTCGTATATCAAAGATGAGATTGCCCGGGTTTGTATGAAACTTTGATACGATTGAATTTTGCCGAAGATACAGCGGCTCCGGTGGGCGATTGACGGCACCGAGAATGTCACTGCTGGGACGCCCGATAAACTACAGGGCAACGCGTCGGGACGCTCGCTATCGGAGAATTCAGACAAGCTTCTATAATTTTCTCGAGCGACCCCGGGGCGTTTATGCCATCACCTACCATATGATCGTGTAAGTATATTAATACTCGATCGAGATGGATTATAATAGTTTTATATATCGAACAAAACCTCCGGAGCGTGTATCGAGAGATTTCCAATTAAAAATAAAATTGCCAAGCAGAAAATGAAATGCCAAGCAGAGAAAGCAGGACATTGTTTCTAGATTGATAGACATACGCCGGGCAAATTGCTATTTGTGGGTCAACTTTCGTTACTTAAGGGGCTACATTCCCCCAGAGACCCCAAAAAGTACCTAATGTTGGAATTTTTTCTCTGGGAAACAATTGATGAAAAAAGCCTCGCTTTTTCAATACTTACATGTATTATGTTGTAAAAAAACTCACCGAAAAATACGCAGAAGAACAAAAGAGCTGCCGGCAGATGATTTATTGTTTTTGGAGGCTCCAGATGCGATTGCCAATTAATGCCATTGATTTTTTGCAGATTTTGTATGGTCTTTACGTGCCTGGTACTGTCGGTCTTCAGCACGATCGACGAGTACGAGAAGGAGGCTGGTTTGCTGTTGTACTACATGGAACTTGTGGTCGTCGTTTGGTTCAGTCTCGAATTTTGCTGCAGGTAATTCTCGACTCCAATTCCAATATTGGGAAATTACATTACTTCAGGAAATACTCCTCTATGAGCTTCAATGATTTTGGCTTCCTCGTAGCGAAGTTTTCTTTACTTTCCCCACTTTATCTGTAAAAAATTTAAAAATGTCATAAAACAGAATTTCATGAAATCAAATACAGAATAATGGAAATTAATATGCTTTAAAAAATAATGAAAAGAGAAAATTTAAAATCAATCGACTCTAGCTAATTTTAACGACGTCCGGCGTTAACGTCCATCGAATTTGATTGACTTTGGGGGAGTTGAATTGGGTGCTTCGATCTTGTCATCCTACTGTAGATAGCAGAGGCAAGACGTTTCTTGGCAAGGAGAAAGAAGGATGGAGAGCATGACCTTCCTCGTAATGCTCTCCTGAAAATTCGATTATTTATATGAAAGGGGTTTTCATCGTGAGGGCAACCAGAGCAAAAGGGATAAAAGGTAAAGGGGACGAAATAGTCACGTCGACAGACAGGGGCTGTTAACACTATCATTTTCACAGAGCCAAAAGGTTTTTGGGCGAAGATGAAAATTGAGAATCCACGATTTGGAAGAGACAAGTGTAAAGTCAAAAGACTACAGATGGATTTTACCATCTGGAAGAGTTCTGTAGGGAATACGAGAACAAAATACTTCGCCAAGATGGAAAAATGAAAAAAAAAATGGAATCTAAAATCCAATTACAAGTCCTAAAGACATATTTACAGCTCTATCAGAAAAATAAGTCTAATTTTTCCTTCACTGAGAGAAAAAATTACTAGAACCAATGAAATAAAGTTTTGAAGGCAAAAAATTATTTTTTCCATTATTTGCCGAAACATATTAGATTGGTTCCCTTATATATTTACTTGGTTCATTTTTTTCAGTCAATTCCGTAAATTTCTGTTTCAATAAACGAATTTACTTGAATCTAAAAATATGTTATCAATTATATGTAATATGTTGTTTGAATCAAGAACACATTTTATCATTCAAAACATGCATGTCTTTTAATACAGGAAGCACTGAGGAAAAAAAATGGTTGAATCAACAAATTAATTAGTTCAATCAACAGCAAAAATGATTGATTCAATCAAATGCGTGTTTATTAATTGTTGCTAAACATTTCATTAAAAATATATAACCCTTGACAAATAATTTAATATGCATAGTGAAGTGACCCCAAAAAGAGATAAATAGAAAAAAAGATAAATCTGCTCCAATTCTCCGATCTAATTTCTCTGTCCGACCGAGATTCGAACCCTCGACCTTACCTACCATCATACCTATCCTACCTAACTACCTAACACGCTACTTATTACGCTATCGACTACTACTATGCACTTGAAAAAAGTTAGGAGTTATGAAGATTCGAATATAAGAAAACATTTAAAAAACCAGTTTTTTAATTTTTAACAACTTATGTATACTATTAAAGTATACTATAGAAATGATAGTTCTTTGCTTGAAGGAAATAAAAATTTCATCATTCCAAACAAATATTGTATTGGAATAAAATGTGTTATTTATTTTACTACAGCTTCTTTTCAAATAATCACAATCAATTTTATATCTAATAAATATTGAAAATACTATAGAAATATTTTTAGAAGTAAAATAATGAAGAATTTATTGCAAAGAAATAATTTTTTCGAAAAAAAGAATTTCGTATTGAATTCATTTTTTAGATCCAAATAATCTCATGTTTATGATGCGATCAATGTAATTAATCCAATGAATCCAAATTTAATCAAATCTATCATGCATTTAATTGTTACTATTAAATAAGAGTTTAATATAATGGAGTAATAGATCCGTGAAAATATTTTTTTTAATGAAGAGTGATTTTCTTGGTTCAACAAATAAATAATCGAATTAATACTTTCATTTAATAAATAAATTCATGTTCTCAAATTCAATAATTTTTTCCCTCAGTGTTTCGACTTTCTTTTCATCGAGATGGATAGACGTTAGAGCAGTTACGAAAATACTGCAGAAATATAAAAAAAATCAATGAAGCAGAGTTTCAAGAGAGTTTCAACAGAGAACTGGAGAAACTGTTGAGGAGAAAAACGAGAAATTTCACGAAAAGACAATCTCGATTGTAACGTGTACATCCGGATGATAAAACTCCCGCTCATTTCGTTCTTTAGCCCCCCTTTTAGTTTTATTCCGTCTCAATCCCCTTTTCCGAAACGAGGAAATCAGAAGATTGGAGAAGGAAAAGTAATTTTTTTCTGCAAATTACTCATGAGTCACCGCGAATGTGGAGGAGGATATAAACTGGCTTTCCTCTTCTTTCCTCATCACAGAGAAGATTTTCCACTTGTTTTTTGGGTTTTTGTCGTCTGTCGTTAAAGGAAGAGATAGAAAATGTACGAAAGACTTTGGAAATTATATTGGACAGCACAGAGAGGGCAATTCTGTCTCTCCAGGCGATGAAATTACTTCTTAAATACCTCGAAACCTCCCTTCTCGAATCCTCCCGAACTAATCCATTAATGGTTGTGTCTTTATCCACGAGGAACTGCGCTCCTCCTTCCCCGGTAATTCTCACCAAACTCACGTTTAATTCTCTGTGCCACGCTCTACATTTTCCCACAATTCTTCGTGCGTTCCCCTCTTTCTGTTTTCCAGAGTATCTCGTTCAATTCTAACTTTCTTCTCCCAAATTTACGGGGGAATGGATATTTTATGAATGCTCGGACGTTTCATGAAACTGAAGATCTTGCAATTTTTATACCGGTGCATTTTGAGCATCGGATAAAGTGCATTTGGGTCGGTTTCACCGTGACGACTTCGAGGTCGGAATATTTGAATATTTTCACTCTTTTTCGCGCTACATACAATACGTGTAATGCGAATTATATAGCGCTATTCACAGGGTTTCACGAAAGGCTGCTGCCCAAAGGAATACGAATCGAATTAGAGAGGACAAGAAAGCAAGAGACAGAAAGAGAGAAAAGAGACAAAGAGATTCGGAGGTCTTTGACCCTTCAACGGTGTTATTGGGATCAAAGCCAGCTGTTTACAAAGGGCTATTCAACTGTTTAAACGAAAACGAGCAATTGCTGAAAAAGGCTTTTTACATTATCATCATTCCACTGAAGATTTTTGATAATTCGTATGTTGTAAACTCCAAACTTTAACGAAGCCGGATCGGGGTTGCAAGTAATCCATTACTTTTTGTAATGCATAACCATTTTCATTACCCATTACGATGTAGTGGGTAGTGGAAAACATTTCCATTACCCATTACAATGTAGTGTGCAATGGAAAAAATTTCCATTACTCATTACAATGTAGTGGGTAATAGAAAAAAAATTTAATTACCCATTACAATGTAGTGTATAATGGAAAAAATTGCCATTACTCATTACAATGTAGTGTGTAATGACAAAAAAAATCCATTACCCATTACAATGCAGTGTGTCATCGACAAAATTTTGCTTGTTCATTACAACTCAATGTGTAATGGAAATTTTGGAGATTTTTTATTATGTCGTAGTAGTTTTTAGCCTGGGTTAAAATGAGCCAAAACTAGTAATTAAGTGGTCGCATGATCATTTAGAACGGCAAGAAAAATTTCATGCTTAGTGCCCCACACTTTTATTCTTATTCTTTCTTATTCTTTTTTCTTTATAATCAACCTTTTGTATGCATATAGATGATTTTTAGAATTCAAGGTACCTAAGTCAATTAAAATGTAATGCAAAATTGCAATAATTTATTCATCTATATTTTTCCATTCTCAAAATTGCAATCAAAGTTTTGTCCATTACACATTACATTGCAATGGGTAATGAAAATTTTTTCTATTACACACTACATTGTAATGGGTAATAAAATTTTTTCCCATTACACATTCTAAAAGTAATGAATGATGCATTACTTTTACATTATAAATTTCGCAACCCTGAGCCGGATTAATTTATTTCTTCTAGTGTCGATTGTATTAAAATGGAAATGAATCAATTTACTTTTTTTCAAAGCGAAAGAAAAATTCTCGAAATACCTGGATTTAGATACAAAGATTACAAAACGCATCATTTCCTCAAAGGGAAACTTGAACAGAAAAGTTTGACAATTCATCAAATATTTGGAAACAGCGTTTCATTCGTAAAAATAAGATGATGGCAAAGGTCTGGGGCACCTTTTAAATAAATGACTCTCTTTGATTCCTTCACGGTCCGTCTATCAACTGGGTCAGAGGGGAGAGCTCTAGGCTCGAGAGAAAAATCATTTTTGCTAAAATATTTGTGCTGAGGCGTCGTATAAATATGAGGATATATCAATGCCCAGCGACAAGACAAAAAGTACGGCTATTTCGAGGAGAAAAATAAATAAAATAAATTTCCACGTGAGAAGGAACTTTTTGAACCGACTCACGTTACAGAACAGCAATTTCTGGACGAGCTTCATGGTCATGTTAGAGCCATTTTGCATTTGTGAAATGAGTACCTCTCCCTGAGGGAGAATAGCTCTTTGTGGAATAAGGAAATTTCAATTTTCCACGAGAATCCCAGCGAATCCCCTTTCACATGCACATATCGTAATCCCTCCTTGCAAAAGTCGGACTTTTCTTTGATTCTCATTCTTTCCTGTACATTCAGACTCTGGTCCTCAGGATGTCGTTCGCGTTATCAAACTGCCGTTGGACGGCTCAAGTTCCTCCGAAGGCCTTTCTGCATAATCGGTGAGTTTTCGCAGCACAAAAGCTCCATTCATAAGCCAAAGGCAATTGACAATGCGAGTTTTCGAATGAATGGTACTTGGACTCAGCAATTTTCTCTCAATTTTCCACTGATTCAATTTCAACTCTAAGTAATCTCTGGTGATTATTTCGAGCAGAGAATTAATAGGAAAAAAGGAGACTTTGAGAGATTTGTTCATTAATGTGGATACATTTTTGTCTAATTTTCAAAATGAACACTAAAAATTGCCTATTTAGTGAGGAATGAAAGCAGTTGAGTTGGAAATTTTTACAATCTTCTTTACAATTTTTTCCAGACGTTATTACGATCCTCGCGAGTATCGTTGTTCTCGCGATGAGAAGCAGCGGTCAGGTATTCGCTGCAAGTGCACTTCGTGGTCTTCGATTCTTCCAGATTCTTCGCATGGTGAGGATGGATCGTCGTGGAGGAACGTGGAAATTACTCGGTAGCGTTGTTTACGCTCATCGTCAGGTTGGCCCAGAATTAATTGTATCTTCTTATTTTTCATATATTTTCTTGAGTATATTCTCGCGAAGTTTCAGGGTATCTTTTTCCATTTTCTTTTCTGTGCTGGGTTGCACTTTTTTTCCAATCAACCGTTTTTTCCTAATTCCTTGGTACCGACATGAGTAAACTCAAATGTTGACATTAACGCCTTGGGCAAGTGTTCTCCCTCTCAACAGGTTGCCCATCCAAATAGTGACCATAACAAATGCTGCTGCACCTTTAATAGCTTCACATGTACACTACTGGAAAAAATTAAGGGATCAAAAAAAATTCCTACATTTTTAGAGGTTTTTGAAAATGCTGTATCTCAGTTAAAAATGGTCGTATCGAGGTCTTAAAAAAAGCATTTTGGAGCTTCAAGTTTCTAGTTTTGAGAACTTTCAGAGAAAAAAGATTTTTTTTTCATTTTAATGATTATCAAGTGTTTAGAGGTAGTAAACATGATCCTTTAATTTTCTTAAAAAATTTGTTTAAAATAGAAAAAACCGTTCGATAGATCAAATTGAAACTGTACAGGGTTTCTGTGGGTATATTGAGCTGTAAAAGTCACGCTTAACATTAGTAATTTTATCAATATTTTTAATTTAGCCGTTGATTTTCTGAAAAATCATTAATAGCCCTTTTTCTCCTGTGTTTTAAAATTCATGTTAAGGATGAAAAAAAATTAAAAAAAAAACCATCATCAATCCTTGTAGAGAATTTATTCAAGTTTTTTAAACCCCCGCTCTTATTTTCTGTGCAATTATTGGTTGCTAAGATATCAACGGTCAAAAGCAAAAGGATCCTTTTTCATTAAAAGTCCGATATTTCAGCGAAACATGGTCGCATCGAGGTCTAAAAAAAAGCAAATTGAAGCTGAATAGACAACCTATCCAGTCTATGCAATAGTTTAGCTGGAAATTATTTTTTCAAGTCACTGCAGCTCAAAAAAAAGTAAAACAAATTTGCAATATTGTTTTTTAACGCTTTTACTTAGGATTGCGTGGAACCTGTAGCTTCGATTTTTTTTTGCTGAAAGATCTCAAGACTAGAAACTTGAAGCTTCAAAATGCTTTTTTTAAGACTTCAATACGACCATTTTTCACTGAGATACAGCATTTTTAAAAAGCACTAAAAATTTAGGACATTTTTTTATCCCTTAATTTATTTCGGTAGTGTATATGGGACATTCCATACCAATTCGACCTGGGTCTGACCCTCGACCCCTCAAATCTGGTTCTCGATTTTTCCTATCATTACTCTCACTCTATCAAGCAATCACAATTTTTTTCAGATTTTTCAAAATAAATTTAAGCGCGTCATAAATTTTTGTATTTTTTTTTTTTAACATCTCGATGGCCGTAATCGAAAAATCTGAGAAAATTCCCAAAAATACAGTGTCAGATATAAAAAAATGTTGGTGTAAAATTCGTAATGTCTGGGCTTTTGCTTCGACCCGTTTTTTAGCTTTTTGAGAAAAAAAAATGAAAAAATAAGAAGCAGAGGTCAATTTACTGTAGACTTGTATTACGCATAGACTTGTATTATGCATACAAAATTTCGAGCAACAGTCTACATTAAATTGACCTCTGCTTCTTATTTTTTTCATTTTTTTTGCTTAAAAAGCTAAGAAACGGGTTGAAGCAAAAGCCCAGACATTATGAATTTTACATCAACATTTTTTATATCTGACACTGTATTTTTGGGAATTTTTTCAGATCTTTCGATTACGGCCAACGAGGTGTTCAAAAAAAAAAATTCAAAAATTCATGACGCGCTTAAATTTATTTTGAAAAATCTTTAAAAAAATTGTAATTATTTGATAGAGTAAGAGTAATGATAGAAAAAATCGGGAACCAGATTTGAGGGGTCGAGGGTCAGACCCAGGTCGAATTGGTATGGAATGCCTCATATATCTATTATATTTTGTCAATGATAATAATTTACTTGGTGATAAAACCATATTTATCAGAGTCAATATGGAGAGATGAATGAGCTTAAATCTCACAAAATAAGAGAAACATTATTTTTAATTCTTCAAATTTGTCTTTCATTAATCAACCCTATGAAGGTTTTCTCTCACGACTCATATTATCCATATTATATTTTCTTTGCCATTCGAGATTATCGAATTTTCCGATTTTTACCAATTTCTTTTTCAACGTCACATCGTTAAATAAATATCATTTTCAGGAGCTCATTACGACACTCTACATTGGCTTCCTCGGTCTGATATTCGCGAGTTTCTTGGTCTATCTCGCCGAGAGAGACGACGAACACTTCAACAACTTTGCCAAGGCCCTTTGGTGGGGAGTGGTGAGGAATCTTCGTTGGCAAACTCGTTCAAACTACCCACCCTCGCCCTTCTAAAACCACCCCCTTTATCCCTTGACTTCCTTCTCATATGCGAGGCTCTATCCCTTTAACTGGCAATCTCTCTCCCTCTCTCTCTCTCTCTGGATCGTGTATTAACAGCGTTTCTCATGAATATCCGGGAATCAACAGTCTCATAAATACGTGAAGGAGAAAGAGAGAGGGATTTGGCATTGGTCTCACGTGGATGACGACATAAGGGAAGAAAATGGCAGCCATTTTCCGTGACCTCCTCGTCCACGAGAATTTCCACGAGTTTCAGTGATTAAAGATTCAATGCTTTTCCGTTACACCTGACAGATCACACTGTGCACCGTTGGTTACGGTGACGCCGTGCCAAAAACTTGGCAGGGCAAAGTCATCGCTTCGTTCTGCGCCCTACTCGGAATTTCCTTCTTCGCCTTACCAGCTGTACGTTAATTTTCAAAGTTTCATCCTCGAAGACAATTGTATTTGGGCAATTGTGACCGAGTGTGGGTGTCGCAAATTCCGTTTTTTTCGCAGGGAATTCTTGGCTCGGGTTTCGCCCTCAAAGTTCAACAGCAGCAGAGACAGAAACACATGATCAGACGTCGTCAACCAGCTGCCAGTCTCATTCAGGCATTGTGGCGTTGTTACGCTGCCGACGAACATAGTATGAGCATAGCAACGTGGAAGATTCACCAAATTCCACTGTCCAGTCCACCAAGGTGAGAAACAGTAGAGTTGAATCCTGCGGATCATTCCTCCAAGGTTTGCCCTCACGCAAAGTTAGCCTGAATCTTCAATGACGATTTTTCTTCGGAGATGCCAGGAAATTGGTAAATATTAAATCCTGAGAAGGCAATGAAGCCTTTCTTTGAACCCTTCCTTTCTGAGGAAGCCATTCATCGATTATTAATTGAGGAGGCTCTGCGAAGGGGGGTCAAGCTTGGAGCAAGTTTGCAGAATTTAGCCACTTTCTTTGTTGATGTTTTTGCAAATTTGCGTTTACCATTTTTGCAGTCGAGTGTCTTCCAGCTTCAAACACAACGCATCTTTCGTAAGCCGTTTGCCAACCATAAGGCGCCACAAAAGCACGTCCCTGCACAGTCCAAGTTCGCACAAAATGGGCAATCAAAATTATCATCGTCCCGTCGCATCGAGAGGTTTCGCCGATCTCATCGCCTCGGCCGAGAATTTAGGTCAGTTGTTGAACACGATTGTCATTCATGTTCAGCGTTTAAGTGTGCCAGGTCCTCATGAAAGATTGATGTATTTTGGAGCTCGGATCCAATATTGGAAAAGTTACTCCAGGAGTCCTTTTTTGCTGAACGAAGCCTGTATAAAAACACAAGAATAATATAAAATATAATGAAAATTAAATGTTTGAAAATTGAACGAATAGAGGAATACTTTGTACATGTAAAATGTATATTTTCACTAAAATATACACTACCGGCGAAAAGTTTCCGGACAAAACTTCAAAAAAGGTCTGGAATTCGGCTTCATTTCCTGTATTTTCAATTATTTTCGCAATTTGTTTTTCGATTTGGACTCTATTTTGAAAACAACTCTTCAGGTGCACCCATCTTCTAGAGGAAATTTTGTTTATACATTTTTACGATTGGATTCATAAAGAGCAAAGTTTGAGCTTCAATTTCCTTTTTTTAAAACTTTGAGCGATTTTTTATTCTAAAGTTATTCTGTTTTTTGTGAAAAAAAAGGAAATTTGAAAAATCCCGTATAACACGAGAACGAAGAAGATTCATGAAAAACTTCAATATAGCAAAAGGTTGCGTCTGTTTTCGTTGAGTTTAGAGGAATTTTTTCAATTTTTTTTTCATACATTTTTTTTACATCTTTGGGTCGTGGGCTCCGATCATTCAATTACCATTCAAGAACTATGGGATTATTGATAGAATTTCAAGAGAGGAAAATACTTTATTTCACCATTTTCAACATATTATAATTTTTTTCACATTTCTTTTCCAAATTTTTTTTCCAGCCCCAACATGAGAAAAAAAAAAATTTGAAAAAAATGCCTCTGAAATCAACGAAAACAGACCCAACTTTTTGCTTTCTTAAAGTTTTTTTATGAATCCTCTTTGTTTTCGTGTTATACGGGATTTTTCAAATTTCCTCTTTTTTCACAAAAAACTGAATAACTTTGGAAAAAAAATCGCTCAAAGTTTTCAAAAAAAAAGGAAATTGGAGCTCAAACTTTATGAATTCAATCATAAAAATGTATTTCAAAAATATCCTCTAGAAGATTGGTGCACCTGAAGAACGGGGGAAAAAAGGGCGAAAAACAGGCGTTTTCAAAATAGAGTTGAAATCTGAAAACAAATTGTAAAAATAATTTAAAAAACAAGAAATGAAGTCGAATTCTTCCCCTTTAAAATGCCGTTTGTTAAATTAGTTTACGTTGATCTCCGGCGAAATGACATTAAAAAACGTACCAGAACTTTTTTGGAGTTTTGTCTGGAAACTTTTCACCGTGTATATCATATGCTTCAAAGTATGGTCAATAAATTCAAGATATATTCCAGATGAGGCAAGATGAGATGGGTTCTTTGAAAATATCATTTTTCCATGAGGAGCCTGCGCGATTGTTGATTTAAGAAACGCCATTGCTTTATCATAAAAAGTAGAATTATTGCGACTAGGTGGGAGCAACAATAATCATGGGAACTGCAACGACAACAACGAGGCTACGATTGGAACGAAAAATCTCAACGCCAGTTACTCGGAGGACTCTGTAGCAGAGACGGCTTTGTCGAAAAAGAATTCCGATGGTCGGTAAATTATAATGAATTATGAATGAATAATGAATCATTAAGTCAACGTAATATTGAGACTGTACCTCGAAGAATGCCTTAAGAGACGCGTCAGCATCTCAGACAAATACTGAAAATGTCAAATGAAAAAAGATTACAATCCTGAATATCAATTAAAAAATAGCTTCAAACAATCAAGTACGAAATTGACCTGATGAATGAATATCTACTGTCCAAAATATTCCATTGCAAAAATTTCCAAGTATAAAAATAACTCGTTAACAATATCCAGTAAAAATTGCTTTTTAATCAATTAATTCAAGTTAGAATTTAGCCTACAGCGTTCTCAAGCCTAATTTTATTTTGCTTTTGGAATGTTTTGGTCAGGTTATTATTGTACTGTATTTGTTTTTGGATGTAAAAAATATCGTCCCGATGCTGCCGCACTGTTATATGTATTTTAGTATGCGAGAAAATTGGATGTAATTGAAATTTTAATAATCTACTTTTTTTCACACTTAGACGAGGAGGACGAACCACGTTGCGTTCATCTCACGAACAAACACAAAACTGCTATCAGGGCAATTCGCAAGGTGAGCTTTTTTCCGATTAATTCAAAATAAAAAGTTTACCTTATTCCTTTTTTTAAAAAAAGTTAGTACTCTTGCTCTCTACATATATCCCTGTCGTTATAGTTGGATCGTTAGTCAACGTTTTACCTAACGTAAAACGTTTCACGTTTTCATACCGTTGTATGAAAAATATGAGATTGAACTGATGCGCAATTATTTATTTTTTCTATAAAAAATCTCTCGATAATCTAGAATATGTCTTTATCATGTGACAAAGACATAAAAATGTATCGAGAGACAACTTTGAAAAGAGAACGTCAAAAGAGAAACGATTTCCTTGGAAGAATCTGGAAATCGAGACTCCAGGATTGAAAATTGGGGGTTTTGGCCTGGAATGGCTCGTAAAGAAATTCGCGAATAAATCACGTGTACAAACAACGTTGACATATATATTTGTCCACGTGGGAGATAAAGGATAAAGAACGAGGCGACGGAACTCTGTGTGGTAGAATAGAACGATTGCGAAAAGCGTATGAACGAACGGAAAATTCGATAGTGTATGAAAAAGGAAAATAATCGCTCCCCATCAATGAGGAAACTTTATCTCGGAGCGCAATATTCCACGTTTCCCAAGCTTCCGGCAACGATGTTGTTGAACTTTTAAACTGGGCAAGCAAAAGCTAGCAAATCTCTAAGTACACCACGTTGGCGAATCAACAATGGGATAACGAGAGAACAAGAGATATTTACACATATGGGGTATTCCGAGTCAAATAAATGAAGACTTATCGCTCAACCTCGTGTATTTCATGATTCGTCGCTCTCAATTTTTCCTCAGATTTTGTGATTCTTGATTTTGAGCAAAAAAAAACCTTAATGTTTTGAAATTTGTATTTGGAAGCTTTTTGAGCTTTGGGCAAAATTGTGATTTAAATTCGAGAAAATGGGAGGGTCGAACTTTGGTCTCGTTTAAAACGAGCCAAGGTTTGCGAATTGACAAGGGATACCCTTTGCACGAAGATAAAGGAAAAAAGCGGTGGAGGGAGATGGATGAAAACTGATGGTTTTGCAAAAAGCTCAAAACCCGTTCGTGGGTACTTCTGGGGATTGTACACGTTGTTAGCAACGGAATCCCGACCCCAATGCATAGTTATGTCCGCTCGCCTCTATCCCTCTTTCTTTATCCGGAGTAGAGTTATGCGCGTTATCTCTCGGGACCGAGTGCGTATATCGAGCTGGTAATGGCTTTTCAATCCCCCTTTCCGGGCTTTTCCCGATCAACCACGAACTCCGCACGATTCGTCAATCGAGCAGACTGTGTGTGTCTATTTTTTTCCTGCCCTCCATACCAGAAGTAAAGTACACGCGAACGATATTTAAACAAGTACGAAAAGGATCCGGGTACACATTGAGGATAACGAGCGTTTTAAGGCAGTATTCTGGCCTGGAATTTTCAAAAAATTAATTTTTTTTTTACATATTCTCAAAGTTTAGACCTTTGAGAATATATCCGCGAAAGGAAATTTCTAAATTGCAAAAAAAAAAAAAAAAATGACCTGTAACTCATCCAGCCAAAATTTTTACTAATTAAGAATCTTTTTTTAATTTTGTATTGGATGACTAAAAGGGTCAGCTAGACCTTTTTTTACCCCAATTTTTTCTCGAATTTTTTAAAATTTATTGTCAAAATATTAATAAATACCTCGTAAAGGAAAGAATGGTACATTTTTTTTTTATCGACAAAACGCTCAAAATGTACGTCTTTAGACCAGAATACTGACTTTAGGTAGTTCAATGCTGTAGTTCAGTCGTTTCTAATTGAGTACCAAGATTTTCAAAAATTATTTGTTCACGTTTCAAAGGACAATCTAGCGTGAGCAAAGGTGGGTTTGAATTACAGAGTTCCTGTTCAATTGATAAAAATTGATTGATTGAAAATTGATACGGACAATTTATAATCAATCGATGGCTAAACAATTCAGCTGGCGCTGATAAATCCACGAACGATCAAATTGTAATTTTGCACGGAGAAAAAAAAGTGACTCGGTGCTTCCGACCTGTAAATTCATCGGTATTTCATGAAGAGTTGACCTGAAAAAATTACTGGAGTATTCCATGAATTCTAAATGGAAAAGAATCCACCGATGAACCAATGTACATTAATTTACCAGCCCATTAATATTTACTAGTACGGTATTATCGATTATCCCAGACCCAGTTGCAACGATAATATAAATTGAGAGTCGGAAATTTTTCAGAATTAAAAGTAATAATATTAATGAACTCGATATATTGCTATACATATGGGGCATTCCATCTATAACCGAGCGACCATTACCTCGACATTTTTTTTCCGTGACGCCGATTTTTTTCAGTTACTTTTCGACAAAAAAAAACATACGCATTCCTCCAAAAAAATATTTTTTATCCTCTTCCGTTTTAACACCTTTCAAAGTACAATTTTTTTCGACAAGTGTGTATCCTCCGATTTTTTAAAAATAAATTGACAAAAAAATGCATTTAAAACCGCATCTTTTGATCGTTATCCCATCATGGATAAATCATTTTTCGATTTTTTCTATGTGTATGAAACTTTGAAAAAGTTGTAGCTGGAATGCCCCATATATATAATTATCAGCAGCACTTTTTTTTAAAGATTTTAAATTCCATTATATTATCATTAATGCGCAATACATTTTTGACCATTGTAATGGTAAAAGACTAAAGAGACATCATTGATGGTATTGATGGAATAGTACATTTTACTGGGCTGATAACAATAAATACATTGCATTAAATAATAATAATAATAATTTTAATTATTATACATAATTTTATAATTATTTATAATTATAAATATAATATTTATTATTATTATTTTCAATATAGGTTTCACTGGAACGTCATTTTTACTTTGTGCAATAGTAAAAAGTTATATTGGAGTTTTCTGCTCAATTTTGTTTCACGTATAAATCCAGTCATTTCTCATATACAAGGAGTTCTTTTTCAACCGGGCCACTTTTTATTTTCACCCTCTCAAATTTTTTTCAAAATCTGCCAGTTTGAAATATTAGTCAAAAGGAACGTCTGTCATCTTTTATTAGATTTTTTTAGGCGTCCGATCAAGATTTTCAAGTTTTCATTACGAACACTGTATCTCAAAAAATATTCATCAAACAAACAAAAAAACATAAGAATAAAAACTTATTTATTTTTTCCACTTTATCGAAAAAAATTAAAATGGAGTCATTGTAAAAATAATAATAAATGTAACTCGTCTAGACGAAAAATCTGACTCCGCAAAAAAATCTGAATTTAATTATTACTTTCTAAAATAATTCCAGTCTTCCATCAGTCCATAATAAACGATATTCTTACTCGTTTCCCAAATTCTGTGGTGTTTCTTTGCGCCAATAAAAAAACAACGACAACATTTAAATAATCTCTCGTCTGTTAAAGAAAAGACTAACCAAAGAGACTCGATATCTAATTGAAATTTTTGGTCTGTGTGATGTGCCTGTCGTATCAGATGAAGTACTTCGTGGCAAGACGCAAGTTCAAAGAGGCTCTGAAACCGTATGACGTTAAAGACGTGATCGAGCAGTACAGCGCAGGCCACGTCGACCTCATCAGCCGCGTGAAAAATATTCAAAATAGGTATCCCAACAATTAAATGAGAAAAAAAACAAGATTTCAAAAAAATACTAAGAATAAACAATTACAACAAAAAAGATACGTGAATGTGCTCGTTTCTCTCTCTCTTCTTCTCTCATTTACTTTTTTTTCTAGTTTTTTTTCTTTTCGTCACTGTTCGTAGTTCGTAGATTTATTTTCTTCGTTCTTCTATCTCTCTTTTTACTGTCTCTCGTTTCTTTAATTCATTGATCGTTCGTCCGATGGATAGGAGGAATCAATAATTGATTACACTCTGAAGAAAAATGATGAATTGCTAGTGTTCCTCGCTGAAAAAAAAATCGACTATATGAGATAGCGAAAAAAAAATTTTCCTCACTGTCCATATGAATGGATTTGTACATATGGGGCGTTCCATCCCAAATCGGACAGTTTGAAAACTTTTTTTTTAATTTCCTCATTTTTTAAATATTTTTTAGTATCCATCAAAGGACCCTTTCTGTAAAATTTGGAGATTTTTTTGATTACCCGTTCAAAAGATATTAAATTAACAAAAAAAAACGCTCTTTTTTTGGTATTTTGGTCACAACTTCTTTGATAATGGTCCAAATTAAAAGTTTTTTTTTTCAAAATTTTTGTTTTTTATGGCCTTTTCCGAAAAAAAATACAACAAAAATATCCGACGAGTTTTTGGATGAATTTTTTGAGTTTTAAACTTTAAATCGCGTTTTTAAAAGTGTCATTTTTTATTTTTTAAAAAATCTTTTGTTTCAAATGTCTATCTATTCAACAATTTTTAAGACTAGTCCGATCGTGGGATTTCATTAACTACTATTTTTTTCGATTTTTGAAAATTAAATTTTTTTTTTTTATAAATTATTATAAATACCAATATTTGTTACTGTATAGTATTTTCTAAAATCATTTTCAATTAATTTTGATACTTTGTCATTATTAACAGATTTTTTAAATTAATAATTAATCGATGAGCAAATAACAACAATTCAAGAATTGAATGAGTGGGTATCGAACCTAAATAGTCTATCAAATATTGCTGTCAAATTTTCACCTGAGAAACATTATTTAGATGCAAAAGAAAGATTTTATTTGCGATACAATACTGCGAAGTCAATCATAGGGGGACACAAAAATTTCATTCAATTATTCCAATGAGCAACGGAAACGTATTGGGAAAGGAATATTCTAATTCAGGAAATAATAGTATATGTAAGGTTTTCAAAAAAATACGTGAATAAATGAAAACTGTTGTTATTATTGTTCATAAACAGATTTAACGATTAATTATTAATTTTAACAACCTGTTAACAATAAAAAAGTGTCAAACAAATTCTAAATATTGAAAAAAATACTATACAGTAACAAAAATCGGTATTCATAATAATTTGTTAAAAAAAAAAAAAATTTGTTTTCAAAAATGGAAAAAAATAGTAATCCTACGATCGGACTAGTCTTAAAAATTGTTAAACAGATAGATGTTTAAAGCAAAAAAAAAAAAATACGAAAAACGAAAATGCCACTCACTTTTAAAAACGCGATTTAAAGTTTAAAACTCAAAAAACCTCATTAAAAAACTCGTCGAATATTTTTGTTGTATTTTTTTCTGAAAAGGCCATAAAAAACAAAAATTTTGAAAAAAAAACTTTCAATTTAGATCATTATCAAAAAAGTTATGACTAAAATACCAAAAAAAGAGCGGTTTTTTTGTTAATTTAATATCTTTTGTCCGGGTAATTAAAAAAATCTCAAAATTTAACAGGAAGGGTCTTTTGATGGGTACTAAAAAATATAAAAAAATTGAGGAAATAAAAAAAAAAAGTTTTTCAAACTGTCCGATTTCGGATGGAACGCCCCATATATATTTTATAAATGCATATGGAGGTGAAAGATACAAGCGTAGGTGGTCGAAGACCATCTCAACCTCGTCGAAGATTTATTTCACTCGCTCTTCAATCTTCATCCTTCGTGGTTTTTTCCCCTTTACACACACACGATTGCTTTTCAACGTAAATGGGTGTATGTTTGCGTGGATATGTGTGCCAAAGATTTATTTCGATCGTATATGAAACTCATGTGGGGTGTGCATATATATATATATATATCGTAAAATCGAGAGAAACGAACGAGCCCCATATAGCGTCTCATTCTCGACGAGGCAATCCTTCTGATTTATTCCTCAAGCGTCACTCTCAATTACTCTCTCGACTCCATCGCCATGCATGTATGAACATATTAGGGTGGTTCGAGGAAGAAAACTTTTCTTCCGATTGAACTCCTCATCGAGAGATCCTACCTTTTCCCCAAAGCAATAAATCACGACAGGCTCAATTTTGAAATTTAAAAAAAACTGAGTTCTTGCCAAATTTCAACGTGAATGAAAAAAATGGTACCGACCTCCACTTTGTGCGAGATTCATTTTATCATTGACACGTTTTTATTAAATCGTTTCATTTTCTGTGCGTTGGGGTCGAATTTTGAAAACCAACTTCCTGCTGAGTTGGAGACTGCAAATTTTGTAAACAGAACTCAGAACTGGATGACAATGCAATATAAACTCACTGACTTGTCCGTCTATGTTTTTCAACAAGCAATACTAAAAAGCAAAAAATAATTATTTTTAATAAAAATAGTGAAAAATCGAAAAAAGTATTTATCCAACAAAAAATTAAAAGAGCTTGCAAGTACTCGGTAAATAATAATTTAATAAAAATCAAAGATCTTTCAAGAATTATTTCCAACGTGTTGACAAACTCTCAAAATTGTTATGTAAAAAAATAAATCTTCCAATTTTTTGTTCATCCGAACGTTCGAATCTTCAAGTCTATTAAAAATACAATTTTTATACCATAATTTTGAAACTGACTGGAAAGGATAAAATAATTTTTGCTAGCCCAATACAGATTTGCAAATTTGTGATCGTGGTCTTTCATTAGCTATGAAAATACTTGAGATTAAAAAAAAATGTGTGGGGCGCCTGCAATAGATAAAAGTAATGATAATAGTAATAGTATCATTAATAGTCATGCATCAATTATCTATTTCATGTGCTTTACATTTTTCGTTTTGAATCTTGCAAGAATTTTCATGATTAATAAAAAATCCTCAACCACAAATTTCCAGGACAATTAGTATGGGATCAAAAATCAGTATAGGTCTAGAAAAAATGATTTTAGGCATTTTTATCAGTTTTAAAAACGTGGTATATTAAAAATTTCATTTTCATACAAATAATTTCTTAGAACGAAGCCATAAAAATCTCTATGAGGAACCCACTCTGAAAATAAATATGCTTCTCTTAACCACCCTAATATGCATATAATTTTCTCCCATAGCTTACAATATACCAGAAAATTAGCCCTCTGCAAGTTCGAGCGTTTCTTTAGCATCCTTAGTCGTAAATTTCGTCTAGGAAACAAAAGAAAGTGAAGAGATTCTGAGAAAAAAATTTCCATCCCTTAATTAATACCCTCACGCAATGGATTATAATTCCCTACATTCAGAAATAAAATAGATATTTAATTTAAATAAAATTTTCTGATTTATTTGAAAATGAGCCTAATCAACGGCCGATATTTGAATTTTATTTATTTTGAAAAAATTAATTTAATCCGAATAAATCATTTTTCTTGGTGTCGATCAGATATACAAATTCGGAAGAGAAAAGAATAAGAATTTTTCAAAAATTCGCATGTTTAGCCGTTTGTGTTACACAAGCATAAAAGTATTAAGATATGCCTCTGTAAATCTGTGATACGATTCGAGCACCTATTTTTTCTACTCTTCTTAAATGTTAATATCATTTTCATTCTATCTAGCCAATACACTTCCGTTATAATCGCATTAATCTCTCAGCACTTCAATTTTTTCTCCTCTACAAGCCCCCATAAATAATTAAAAATTCGATGCACCTACTCAACAAATTAAACCAATTTTCTATCAATCATGTTGGATCCAAGGTCGAACCATTTAATGGTAAGTCCCTGATTTTTTTTCCACATGATCCAGATCTTGAAAAATACATCTGGAACAAATACGAATGCTTATCGTTATTTTCCATTTGAAAAAAAAAACCCATTTTTTCAAAGGATCACAACTATTGTTGGCGGTCGAGATCAGGATGTTTGGGAATTTTTTCTAATCTTTTTTTTCAAAAGCCACTGAATCTTGAAAGATTTTTAGGTTTTTACCAATGTTAGAATAATTTCACCGATTTTGTATAAGTTACTTTGATAATTCAAAAGATGCTCAACCTAGACTTCCAGTGGACTTTTGGAAAATTCTTTGAAGCTGAGGAGAAAAAAATTGCCTCTTTCAGTGTAGAATGATCAGTGCGTAGGTGTTTGTACTTGTAATGCGATATTTCCGCGATATGCCTGATATTTCACAATCCGATTTCCGGTAGACCTCACAGGACGCGTATTTGCAATCTGACCTCACAATCGTTGTGTGGGCCTGCGTTGAAAACAGGCTCAAAATCCTCCCAATCGCACCGTAATCCAAAGCGAGTTCAACTCCTCTCTATTTCCCACGCAAAACAATACCCTTTCCTTCGATGCAACCGCTGCATTAATTTCTCATTGAGAGATATACGTACGCAAATATGACCCAGTTAGCATTTGAGATTTCGTCGAATCCCTTTTCCGCATCATTCGCAACCAAATAGAAGCCGCAAGATCTTGAACCTGATTTTTGTCTCTCTCATGGATTTCGCTTCGTTCGGAGCGTTCAAAATCGTTTAAAAAACATCGTGGAGAATTTTCAAAAACCACGATGCAATTTTATGTATCTTGCGATCCTCAAAATCGGGTATCATTGGAGATGAAGGTAGTCCTTGCAGTAAAGATTTCAAAAATTGTCTGTACACGTTCTGAAGGAGACAAATAATTATCAGTTTTCGCCTTAAAATTTACAAACACATTTCCAGGCAGTTTTTCCACAGTCAAGTTTGTAATTTAAGTTTTCGATGAGTGAGCGCTCGTCAGTGATCGGCAAAAAAGAATTCAGATTTTTAATTAATCGTTATTTACAAAATTAATATAATCATTGACTATTTTTTTAAAGTATTTCGATAATCCGTAATTTTAAGACCAATACTACGAATTATTTGGATATTGAATATATGTATTCTTTGAATTATTAATTATTAAAAAAATTAGTAATCGTATTCTTCAAACTACTTGTCATTAAATCAATTAGTAATTGAATTATTTTAATTACTAATTATTAGAATAATTTATAATTGAATTATGTCAATTATTTATTATTTGAATAATTAATAATTTAGATATATAAATTACTAATTAATTATAAATTCCTTCACAATTTAAATACAACTTGACTACAAATAATTGTAGATGTTATTGAACACTTCACTGAACTTCACTGAACATAAATATGCATTATTAAATAATGCATTATCAAATAATTAATAATTGCAAAGAATAATTAACTAATTTCATAAAAAATTAGTAAGTAGAGTACTCAAGTATTTAATTACTTGGATAATTAATAATTAGAAAGAACAATTGCCTAATTCGTTTAAAAATCAGTAATTCATAAGAGCAAAATTTTAATTACTTGGTTATTGAGTAATTATTTGATCTAAATTACAACTTATAGGTTTTATTGGATAATAATAATCGAACATGAATTATAGAATTTTTTAATATTGAAAATACCTTACTGGCTAATTACTGAGTGTCTTAATAATGAGTAATATTTATTAGAACAATCATAAAATTTTTCAACACAGAGTAATTAGCCGGAATTAAATTGACGAAAATATCGATTTTGTCGATCACTGGCGCTCATTTCATTTGTTAAAATATATTTTAATAATTCACCTAGTCTCTCCGTTTAAATTCTCAAAGTAAAAATAGTCAACATCGTAGCTCTAATTTTGTAAAATAAATAAATGGCTTTAATTCTAAGATTGAACGAAAAATTCAAATTTGATTTCGCGAAAACTGCCTTAAGACATGTCCGTAGATTTGTCCTCGTAAACTGAGTTATTTTTGTGTAAAATCATCGTTACACATTATTTTCCACATTAAGTAGGAATTGTCGAATCCAGATCATCTAGTTTTTTCTTCAAAACGTGTACAAACAAATTTTGAAATCTTGGTACTCGACTCACTTGACTGTACAGCAAAGACAATCTCAAATACAAGAATGTATATGCAGTTAAAAGTCTGAAGAGAGCTTGAAAAAAGTTGTCCGGAGATTCAAGCGTCGGGGAGAAGAAAAAATACAAGTAGGGAGAGAGAAAGAAAGAGGGGAAAAGCACGAGAAACGATAATGATGAAGACAGCAAAAGGCAACGACAACAGAGCCCTGAGCCCTCTGTAACACGAAGGCTCTCTCTGGTTCTCTCGTTACAAGAATAATGCTATGTGTGTGTTAAATGTGAAATAGCTTTCCTCCCGACCGAGGAAAGCCTAGATCGATTACGGACGACCTAATTTTTTCTTTTCATCTTCCATAAATTTTCCTTCATTTCTCTCTCTCTCTCTCTCTCTCTCTCTCTCTCTCTCTCTCTCTCTCTCTCTCTCTCTCCACCTCTCTCTCCACCTCTATTCTCTCTTTCGTCCCTATCCTGTTTAATTATCTTCGGAAACGTCGACGGGAAAGCTGCCGCCATCGATTATCCACAAATCTCCAATCTCAATTTCTCCACTCCCCTCTATTAGTCAGCTAAACAAGTCCCGTATCTGCAACCAAAGATTTTATTGTTTACTCATTTCCTATAATTTATTTCCTCACTGAGAAACAAAATATTCCTCCTCTCCTATATTATAGATCACTTGGACTCATTTTCCGCCTCCTCCTCACATCAAAACTCGCATAATAATTATGTACTCCAATTTATTGTATCACCTATTGACATAAATGTATATTTATAGTTTTCACCGAGATAACTGGACTGGTCTGTACACCCCTGTTTTGTAAAACGAGAAAAATCGAATGTTTTCGATGCTTCGATCATGTTCTTTGAATCTTTCGAACTACGAAAAAGTTTGCTGGTATTTCACTCGATTGTAATTTTGTGCAGTAGTTTTTTTTTCAACTTTCCAATCTTCATTGTCTCCTATCACTATCTAGATACTTAGAGCGTCTAAAAACGAAGCGCTTTGCTCTTCTGCGAAGTTTGCCTGTTTGCTTAGGTTTACTTTTTTTCAATTTTTTTCCATTATCATTATTTTTTATATCGAATAAGGGCATATGTGCATTTTATAGTGCATCAAGCAGACAACAAACCCAGATTTGTCCCGTTGATCAGTGTCGCTCGTCCATTAAGAAACGAAAATAAAGGGAAAGGAGGAAGAAGAAAAAGTTTCGATAATATATAAATAGATAAATATCGGAGGGATGAAAAAAACGCGGTAAGAGTCGTAAATCGAACATTTGACAAAAGTAGAAGACCGATAAATATTATATACTGCCCTCCTTCTCCGTCCGTTAAGCATGAAGAAAAAAAGCAGAAAAAAAATCTCGCAAGCTCGAAACTTCGATATCTCGGCCGGGTGGAAGTAAAGTTTTCGAGTAAAATCTGAAATTGCTTGCCCGCTCTATACGATCATACGACCGTACATCATCAATGGTGTCATTATTGTGTGTGTTTCTATGTCCATAATGACGATTGATCCTTTTTTTCATCAATTTTTCCACGAGCGCCATTCCTCTCGCTCGCAATTTAATTTTTGCGGAGCGAGGATTGGCGTCCGTGGAAAATGGTACGAAGAACAAATAAGCGAAAGCACGTTTCTGACGTACGTTTTTTTTTTAACAAGAAAATTAACCCCCGGAAAATTTGTCTTGGAAAATTGGTCCCCTGTGAAAATTTTATCCGGAAAATTCGCCCTTTTTATCGACTAAAGCATCCATTGACCTGTTTCATTCTAATATAAGTTATCAAAAGTAATTTTTGAAAAATATTGAGATACCACAAGGCCCATTAATATAATAGGCACTTTATTCATGTATAGATGACGACCCAATATAAGACCCAATTTTCCAGGACCAATTTTCCGGCGAGCAGTTTTCCAGTATTTGATTTTTGTTTGTTTTCAATTTAAGGAGGTTCATCTGGTCAACAATTTAAACAACAGATATTGATGAAAAAAAATCAGAATATAGTTATTAGTATCTAAAAAGTCATCTGTTAAAATTTCAAGACCCGAGGATACCTTATTCGTGAGAAAAAAGATTTAATTCCTAAATTAACATGGGCCTTTACAGGTTCAACTGGTTTTTCC
This sequence comes from Alloplasta piceator, assembly GCA_946863875.1. Taxonomy (NCBI): domain Eukaryota; kingdom Metazoa; phylum Arthropoda; class Insecta; order Hymenoptera; family Ichneumonidae; genus Alloplasta; species Alloplasta piceator. The sequence continues at coordinate 5,211,286 of OX333078.1, forward strand.
GTCTATAAATATTAAATTCACAATCATTACAAAACGGATTTTGACGAAAGTTGAAGCATTAATAAAAAAATATCTCAGGAAGATTTATAGAGCTTCATTAGGGTGAATCGAAAAAATTAAAAACTGTTGGCTACCCTCAAAAATCGAAGATATCGTTGAAATAAAGGTCTCTGTGCGACGGTTCGATTTTTTGAATATTTTAGATGGCGCGCGGTACGTTCTAAAACGCTATTTTTAGCGTTAAATTTAGTATAACACTGATACACGAAAACAGATCATTTAAAAAATTCTGCATTTTTTATAGAAGATGCCCAGATATATACTCTTTAAAACCCATATTTATTGAACATAAACAAACGGTTCATATATAGGAAAAAAAATCTTTGACGATCAATATTTTCACGATTTTTCAATTCATTATATCATTACATATTGATTTTTTTCTTCTAACACGTTTTTGTATTTCTATCATCTTTTTTCTTGTAAAACTCGGTATCAGTATTGCTTACAATGCGAAAATTGCTAAAAAATAAATGTTCATTTTGGAAATTTTCATATTTAAAAAGATTTATTTTTTAGCAATTTTCGCATTGTAAGCAATACTGATACTTAGTTTTACAAGAAAAAATATAGAAGAAATACAAAAACATTTTAGAAGACAAAAATCAATATTTACTGATATAATGAATTTAAAAATAGTTAAAATATTGATTTTCGAAGATTTTTTTTCGAATATAAGAACAATTTGTTAATGTTCAGTAAATTTGCGTTTGAAAGAGTACATATCTGGGCACTTTATATAAAAAATTCAGAATTTTTTGGATGATCTGTTTCCGTTTATCAGTGATATAGTAAATTCAACGCTAAAAATTGCGTTTTTGAACGTCCCGCGCGCCCTCTTAAAAAATTCAAAAAAACGAACCGTTGCACAGAGACCTTTATTTCAACGATATCTTTGATTTCTGAGGGTAAGAGTTTTCAATTTTTTCGATTCACCCTAAGCTTCATAAAGTCGATTAGGTACTTGTGAGATTTATGATAAATTAATTTGTCTCGAAAAATACTGATTATTTTGAGGTGAAGCGTTGTCAATCGCACTAAGTTGACTACGCTGGTCACAATAATTTTTCTTTTGACTCACTCGGTACCGGATGAACCTTCTTAAAAGAAAATCAATGAAAATTTGGAAACTTCTCGTTGAGAAAAAGAAGAGAATTGAAAATAAATGTAAAGTTTAGATGAGAGTAGCTTGAGAAAAAAAAACAAAACGTATGTACGGCCTGTGCTGTGTACTTCGCAGTTGAAGTACTTCGTGGCCCGCAAGAAGTTCAGAGAAGCTCTGAAACCTTACGACGTCAAGGACGTGATCGAACAGTACAGCTCTGGGCACGCGGATCTACTGAACCGCGTACGAAACCTGCAGTTCAGGTACCTTCATTAAATCGAGAGTACCCATCAAGTTTATATTTTTATTCTCATCGAGAAAGCAATGAAAAGAATTTCCCATTATTTCACGTCCCATTTTGTCCGCGTATATCCGATTTCCCGGACAATCCTCAATCGTCGATTGACCGACGAATCGAGATATCATTTTTTCAGTGAAAGAGAAAACAGCTTCGACGCACGAAGCTCCTAGTTTCCTCTTTATTCGGTCCAAAGATATCTCGAACTTATTTTTTTTTTGTTTTCCTTCGTTATCGTTTTCTTTCTCTGAATTCATCGCTAACGAACGAAGCTTGAGCATCCTTTTCCCATCAAAAATCCATCTCATGGGTATTCTCTTTGGATTGTGTTTGGTTTTTATTTTTATCATTTTTTTTCCTCCATCGCTGTGATTATTTCACGAATGTTTCATTTTCTCCACTCAATTTATCGGCGAAGAGATTCGCCTCCGTTTCTTTCGATAATCGTGACCCAATTACGATTTTCGATTATGATAAATCGTTTTCAAAATTTCGACACCCTCGATGAAAATATCTCCCTGTGATTGTCGGTCACGCGCGGTCAAGAGGAAAATCATTTCCGGTCCAGAAATGGTCCTTCTGAAGAAAAAAAAATTATTTAGTGACCGAACGTCAACGAAAATCGATAACAAATGAGTGGCGTGACGTAGAAAAGAAAAATGCAAAATTAGAGGGAGAAAAATGAAGAGGGGATGCAAAATTTAATTAACGGATGTGTTTTGATCGGAGGGCGTATTTGACGAACGTGACGAACAAATATGACTGTCGAGGATGTGCCCTTTTTCCTGGACACTGGATAATACTTGACACTGAACGGATGATCGATTGGGCATTGCGATTGATCGATTATCAAAGGACGAAAAATTCGAAGGAAGAAAAGAGGGACGAGAATTCGTAATTTTAGTTTTCCCCCCAAAATTGATAAACACGTATCCCTTGCACGTTTTGTTCTCAATGAATTTTTCATCAATCGCTTGAATTGCCTTGCTCGTACATAATTGGCCAAAACACTTGATTTTTTTTCTTTCGTTCGCACATTTTCATAGATAGCACAAAATTTCGTAGACCTCTGCTTGCTTGTGTCTCACAATATGTGATTATTTTTTACCTCTGTCGTTGCGACAGAGGTGCAAAAATGAGAAAGAAAAAAATAGGCGAGAAATCATTTTTAAAAAAGTGGGAATGAGATGGGAAAAGTTTTGCAAGACGGAACGAACGATTTTTCCAATGTTTTTGCTTAGATTAGACCAGATACTTGGGAAGCAAGGCTCAAAAGCGAGGGACGTTTACGCCTCGAAGATCAGTCTTGCATCGAGGGTCGTCAAAGTCGAGAGGCAGGTAAGAATATTCTGCTCGTTCGTCCCGAAGAACAAAATCCTGAAAAAAATCAGAGAGCATCTGTGATTCTTTCTTTGCTTTTCTCTTCGTCGTCGAAGGTTGACGACATCGAGACCAAATTGGACCAACTAATAGAGTTATACATGGAGGATCGTAAGAGAATATTGACGCTGCCTCTGCCGTGCAACAACGAGATACACACGAGTCGTTCATCGACGACGCCGACAACGAAATCGACGAACGACGATGTCACGAGTTGCGTCGTGACGAGCGTTCTCAAGCCGATTCTCGTTGACAAACAATTGTCCGAGCCGAGCTCACCAACGTCCAAAAATTGTCGGGATTTGAGGCCATTTAAACCCAGACAAATCCATCGTGGTCACTCGGATCTTGGCAGCAGGGTCAAGAAGAGGGTTACCCTGAGGTGAGTTTTTCAGCTTCATTATTATGACTATTATTATTTTTTATATTTTGACATCAGTGTTGGGCACAACTCGGTCATTTCCAAATTTTTTAATTCAGTTTTTATTTTGACACTGAAAAAAATGATTTTTGTTAATCCAATGCGAAATAACAAAATGATATCGTTCATAAATCGACCCGGTGCTGTTTGTAATTTCAAAACCCTTGAAAATCTATTGTTATAATTGAAGGTTTAAGGTTCAAACGATATAAGGTTTGAAGAAAAGAATTGAAAACAATTTTTTCTCTCATTTTGGCCAAAATTGGATCTAGCGACTAAAATAGGTGTAATTTTTTTTCTACTCAAAATTGACTCTAGACTGCGCTCATACTCTTCGTAATCGTTGAAGCTTCAAAATGCCGCTTGGTTCATCAGTTTCTGATGATTTTTTGCAATTTGTCCCCTGTTCTAACAGACGCATTTATTCTAACCACTTCTAAGCTCTGAAAAAATGACAATATTGACCAAATTTCGAAAATAGTGAGAAAACCGACATGATTTTAAAATAGTGACCAATATTGACTCACTGACAACCCTGGTTTAAAAGTAAGAATTATAATCAGAACATTTTTTCGAAATTCGGCCGCGGTTCGGCCAAATCATAAAAATGAAGGTAGATAAGTAGAATGGAACTATGGAACAAAACATACAACAAAAAACTTGATTGACAATTCAGTAAATAATCAACACAAATTCAATAAATCATAGATTCAATAAGCCATCCCAAACTGAATATCTCATAGATTTTAAATAAATATCTAGGATTCAAACAAAGTTCAAAACATTAAAAACAGATAAAACAACAAGGATAGTATCCTCAAAAATGGTGTCAAACGTCACGTTTGTCCTGATTGAATTTTTCAGTCACATTTACGAGGTACTTTAATACAAAAAAAAGCATCGAGGGGTCGAGATGAACGATTTTTCCAACGAAAAGCTTGGCTCGACCGTAAAACGCTGTGTCGAACTCTTGGCATGTTTTTAGAGGTAATCAGGGGACGGATCGATTGGGCAGATCGATAAACATGTGATGAAAATTTTTGTTAACAAAAAATAGTTCAATATCACCGCACATGGTGAACCTGGATGAGATGACGTGCAGTACGAGAACGACATCGACGTACAGGGGTGCATCGTCATTGACATCATCGGGCAGGGAGGACGGGGTTGTGATAATCGTGCCGAATTTGCCGGATGTCAGGCTTGCCGGAACATCCGGAGGCTTCAGGGGTACGGAGTTGAACGACGGCTTCGAAAAATCCACTGGTGAACAGTCGATTTAACGATCAATACCGTTAAACTTTTTTTTTTCTCAAACAAGAGTGAAAATTGGCACACTGGAAAATTGTCTCGTTAATTGGATGGTTAATTGAAGTTTCAGTTGTCACATTGAATGACGAATTACAATACAAAATTATCGAGCATCACAGAGACTAATATTCCGGTCGCTAATTGCGTTCGTTCGAAAGCGCGAGAGGAACAAAAAAATGGGGGGGGGGGGGGGAGGGGTCGATCCTACACAAGAAATGCTACACAAATTTTTGATCGGCATTTTTATCCTGCACAAAATTAATGACCTCACATGACATCCTACACATAGTTTCCTACGGAATTATAAAAACAGACTAGTCGCATCCTACACATATTTTCCTACACAATTTTGCTCCCACATAAAGGTGATCCTAAACAAAAAATTCTACACAAAATATCCTACACAAAGTTTTGACCAGCATTTATTATCCTACACAAAATTAATGACCTCCCATGACATCCGACACAATTATTAAAACCATAATTATAATATTTATACATATTTTCCTACACAATTATTTTTTCTAATAAAGACTTCCGTCCTACACAATTATAAAAACACAGCAGTCGCGTCCTACACATATTTTCGGGCCAACTTTTTTTTCAAAAATTAATATTTTTTTAAAGGAACGAAAAAATGTAGCTACTAGAATAGATATCCCCGTTGCAGAGTTTCTGTTGTTTTTTTTTGGGTTTGATAAAAAAAAAATTGAATTTGACTACTAGAATAGATATCTCCATTGCAGAGTTTCCGTAGTTTTTTTTTGGATTTGATAAAAAAAGAAAATATTTTTTCCATCGGGGATTTTTTCCGCTGGTATTTTTCCCTGTACTATTTGTTCCTAAATCCATTCTATCGTCTATTTCCCCCTCCCAAAATATGTGTAGGACGCAAATGCTGTGTTTTTATCTTTGCGTAGGATATTTTATGTAGGAAAACAGCTTATGTTATAAGATTTAATCGTGTAGGAAAATATGTGTAGGATTATAATTTTGGTTTTAATAATTGTGTAGGATGTCATGGGAGGCAGAGTTGTGAAAAAAGTAATGTAAAAGTAATGCATTACCCATTACTTTAAACAATGTGTAATGGATGCATGTGCCACTACAAATAAAAAAGTAATGTTTAGTGGATGCGTGTTCCATTACAATTAAAAAAAGTCATGTGTAATGTATGCACGTTCCATTACAAATTAAAATAAAAAAAAAAAATTAATTTGCAGTGGAGAATATACCATTACAAATAGAAAAATTGCCGTGCTCGTATTAGAAACTTCCACATTGCTGTCTCATTTAGTACATTTTCGTACTTCATATTTAACGATGAACTGTCTGTTTTTTTGTTTCAGTTTTTTAACTTTATGGATCATTCGTGATAATTGTGAATGAACTTTTAGTGAACGAAATAAAAGAATGAGACAGCAATGTGCAAATTTCTAATAGGAGCACGGCAATGTTTCTATTTGTAATGCAAATGCTCCACTGCAAATCACCTTTTTTTATTTGTAATGGTACATGTATCCATTACACATTACTTTTTTATTTGTAATAGAACATGCATCATTACACATTACTTTTTATATTTGTAATGGAGCACGCATCCATTACACATTACTTTTTTTTATTTGTAATGGTATACTTATCCATTTCACATTATGCAGTGTAATGGGTAATAAATACAGTAATGCATTATCAAAGTAATGCATTATCTACAACTCTGATGAGAGGTCATTAATCTTGTGTAGGATAATAAATGCTGGTAAAAAAAATTATGTAGGATATTTCGTGTAGCATTTCTTGTGTAGAATCGGACCCCACTCCAAAAAAATCGATCAATCCTCCTCAGGCTTTCTAATTTGCTACTGTCGACTTATTATCGCTGTTATCATTATTCTCTTGCTGTTGTTATTATTATTTTTTTTTCCCCAGTAACTGTCGAGTGTGATCCGGAAAATTCGCCTCAATCCGGCGAGGACATCGAGCTGATGGATAATGATGAGACGTCGAGCGAGAATGCGGCATTGCTGAGCGTGGCTGGTGCGCAAGTTACGATAACGCCGACCTCCGGCAATCCAATTCCAAAGGGATCGATGGATTTTAAAATCGCTCAATAGCGAAGAAATTCCGGGGTTTAATGTCCCCCGGATTCCACGTAGAAGCTTCTACTGTAATCATAGAATTCATCGAGCTAAGAGTGCGCATTGGTAATGTACATAGTTGAAGAAGAAAAAAAGCGAAATACCGTGTCAAGGGAGATGAGATTGTCAATCGTCTGAAATCTCAACAAAAATTTGTAACGATAAAATCGCGCGAGACACGGTAAAATTGTAGCTGAGAGTTTCGAGAGTGTGAATGACTCGTCTAGAAACGCGAGAATGAGGGGAAAAAAAGCATTTAGAAAGTTTTTTCATTTTTTAGAAATTTGAATAAAACGAGAAAAGAGCACGAAGAATAGGCCGATATTTCGAATCGGCCTAACTTGCCACTCGCTAAAGTTTTTACACATTTTTTCCATCTATCTTGTTGGTCTCGATTTGAAAGACCGCGTAGATTATTATAATTATTAAAAAATAAAGCTTCTGCGATTTAAAGGAGAGTTAGCGGTTGCTGCAAAATGACGAATGAATAATGCAAATGAGAATAACTTAAGATGCGTGTGGAGGCAATAATAATGAAGATTTAATTGATTTATAAATATATATATATATATATATCTTATATTAATAACAAAAGACCGACCACTTTGAATCATCATAAAATTAACTTTTGATAGGATCTACATATAAATATATATAAATGAAACGGGAAACTGAATTTTGAACGAAACCAACACCCAGCATAAAAATAATAAAATCCAGAGCGATTGTATGAATTAAAATAACTTTGGGACGATATTAACGAGAATCGACAATTTCAATAAGAGGAATGAAAAAACCAAAGCAGATTAAAATGTACAAGCTTCGATAGACCAAACGAAAAAAACCAAATAAATATATATATATATAGATATATCTAGAAATTTAAGGCTTAGGAGGATAAAACGATTTTTCTCTACTCGAACGTGTCTTCGTTTTTGTCACTCCGTCGCTGATAAATAAAACGATAAAGGAAGAAGAAAATTAAGAATAAAATATTGAGAAGGGAGTCAAGTATTTTTTCGAGTAAACGAGTCTTATTATTCGTTATTGTGTAATTTAATTCAACTACAGATCCAAAACCTCGAAGGGATGAGCAGCAGATTCGAATGAGGAATCAGAGAAAGTCAATTCCAAGAATCCAAGTGAAGAGTAATTATTATCCAAGTCTCGATAACGATATATCCAATTATTATCCAAGTCTCGATAACGAAAAACCTTGATTATCACGTGCAAGAGGTGAAACGATTTTTCATTTTAATGGTGCTCATCCCTTTCGACCACAAAAGATTCATTCAATTGACGTAATCCCAGTAATCGTTTTTGAGGTCGATTGACTTGACGACGCGTCGTTTGACCTGCGCCTCCGAAACGTTGATCTTGATGATTTTTTCGGACTCTGTGAGAACAGCACCGCAGTAAGATCTCAACGTAAAATAATAGACCAGTTCAACGGTCGTTAAGAGGGAATAACCGACGAAAAGACCGGCAATGCCACCGAATGAAACGGCAAGATCGAGCCAACCGGCAACGACGTCGCGTTTGTAAATCAGCGTCGGCCAACTTATCATCATTATTTCCGAGGCATTGTCATTTTTGAATTCAATATGTCGAAGGTAATAAATCGTGTGATTACATGCGAGTTGACAGTCGCATTTTTCATGGATATCCGTGAAAAGCGTCGAATTCGCGGATAAACAATTGTACTCGCGTCTCGTGCACTCGCGATAATCGCCTAACGATGACAAATACCACGGGACACAGCCGCAAGTTTTGTTGATTAATTTTCTCTCGCATCGATTGATGCACATGTTGTAGGACGGATCGTCGTTCTCCGCTAAACACTTACGCTGCCAAATTGGCAAAGCATCTAGCGACGATGTCGAGTAAGTCTGTTGCATTGTCACCGTCGTTGTACCACCGGTTTGCAGATAATACCAAGATGCACTGAAACGGTGAACCGGCTGTCCATTGTACTCCAAAAGGTCGAGACTTGTGGCAAGAATCAGAAAAATTCATAATCGTTAAACTTTTGTGGGGTCCGTTGAACGGTTTTTTATTAATTGCTAGCTTTGTAATTTTCCGAAGCTTGGTAGCAGGGTTGCAAATAATGTATTACTTTTTTTCAATGCATTTACATTTTTAATAACCATTAACTCTTATTGATTAATCGAAATAATTTCCATTAACCATTACATGTTGAAGGTGAATGGGAATTATTTTGATTAACCATTAAATGTTAATGGTTAACGGAAATTATTTCCATGAATGTAAAAGAGTTAATGTTTAATGAAAATTATCTCCGTTAATCATTTAATGCGAATAGTTGATTAAAATTATTACAATTAACCATAATGCTAATGGTTAACGGAAATTATTGCCATTAACCATTGACATTGAATTTAATTAAAATGGTAGTAATCGATTGGTTTTATTCTGGGTTATCGGTTAAAATTATCTCCATTAATGTATAAGAATTAATGTTTAGTGAAAATGATCTCCATTAACCATTTAACGTTAATAGTTCATGAAAATATCTTCCATTAACTATTTAGTGTTATTGGTTAATTAAAATTATTACAATTAACCATAATGCTAATGGTTAACGGAAATTATTGCCATTAACCATCGACATTGAATTTAATTAAAATGGTAGTAATCGATTGGTTTTATTCCGGGTCAAAATGACCCAAAGGAAGTAACCGAGGTTTTTTCCGCTGCTCTTAGCGGGCGCGGTTTTAGTCTGGCTCAAAATGACCCCACGGTACTAACCGAAGTTTTCTTCGTTACTTGTAACCGCAGTGGTTTCGTTATGGGTCAAAATGACCAAATGGCGCTAACTGTAACTAGCCGTTACATATTTACCAATAATATCGGTAGTTAAGTAAACAAAATATCGATGAGGAACTTTAAAGATTCGTAGGGTCAATCAGCAGCGGACTGGTTGATTGATTGATTTAGGATCAAATAATCCAAAGATAAAATTGAGAGACAGAGAGAGAACGATGTAGGAGCCGGAAAACGTTTCTTCGCTATCCTACTTTAAGCGCGTTGGGACCAAAACCGCTAAGAATAGCTAAGTAACAGATTACGACCATTTTAATTACATTAAATGTCAACAGTCAATGGACATAATTTCCATTAGCCACTAACATTAAATGATTAATGGAAATTATTGTCATTAACCATTAACTCTTATTGATAATTGAAAATAACTTCCATTAACCATTAACATTTATTGATAAATGGAAATTATTTCTATCAATCATTTAATGTTATTTGTTAGTGGAAATTATTTTCATGAACCATCAACATTTAATGGTTAATGGAAATCATTTCCATTAGCCATTAAATTATTTCCACTAACCACTAAGAAATTTCATCAAAAACCTTTTTCGTTCAATTTTTGCCCGATTTTCAAAAACCTCAACTCACGACCTTTCAGGTGCTCATAACTTTACTTCAGATTTGCAGATTCTAAAATTTCAGGTAGAATCAGGCAGATTCCAAACTTCTGAGCTTTGAAATAGTTACGATAGTGACCAAATTTCGAAAAGAGTGAGAAAAGTGACACGATTTTTAATTAGTGAAAAATAGTGACAATAGCGACTCACTGGCAACCCTGCCAAGTCAGCATGAATTGAGCTGCTTGAACTGAGGTTCCGTTGGGAAGGACTCAAATTGAGAAAAAAGCTCATTGAGACTTTGGGAAGGAGACTTTGAAAATTCCAATTAGCACGATTTTTTTCTACCTGATTGGATATGCGGAGGTCCGCCAAAACAAAGCCCAGGGTTTCGCTTCTTTGACAATCCTCGTGGCTTCTGCGAAGCAACATACACCACGAGGTAATATTATCTTTTGAAACACATCAGCGCATGAGACTCGCTTTCCGCTGAAAAAAAATCGATTTAGAAGTCACGCGAATCGTGATACAGCAGCTTGATTGAAAAATCTTGGCAATTCCAATGGCAAAATCAACGAAGCGCGTGAATCTCTGATTTGCAAGGACTCCTTGCACTACGGATCAATGATTTGCTGTAGGAATCGAATTGATTTTTTCTCAATCGGAATTTTGTGGATTGACGTTACTGGTGAATGCAATCCGTGTAGAGATCCTCGCACGCGGGTGACGTGCGAAAGAAAAATGAGCTGTAAGTCTCGTTAACGAGTTCCTTTTCCGGCGGATCTTTCAACTTCTGCCAGGACCAGTTGTAAATCGATTCAAAGTGTTCGGCATCCTTGGAAAAAAATCATCATTCGATTAGAATGCAATTGAGGAACTTTTTTTTCGATACTTCACGGGTTTTCTCGAAAATCAGGAACTTCCGCAAACACTTTTTTCGAGATAACTCTTGCGATAGTCAATCAAGTGCCAAGATTTCTAAAAATTTGTGTACACTTTTTGAAGGTGAGACGAGTGTGAAGTGCATCTTATACAGCTTCTTCTCAATGCAGAAACAAATACGCAATGTCTCTCAAAACGAGTACAATTTTTGAAATCCTGATAATCTATTCAATGCCGATTGAGAATAGAAAAAGTAATTTCTTAAAATTTGACGAATTGAACCTCAATTGAGAAACGTTGTTTTAGCCTTATTTTTAATTCAAGATTTTGGCAATTGATCGATCAACGTGCAACGTCTTCAATAGAGAATGGCGATACCCACGGATTCACGATCACCCCAATTGAATTTGGTATTTTGTGGACAAAGCGTGACACTGGGGAAGTAAACGACGAGTTCGTCCGTGTCGGTATCGAGATCCGTCAGAGTTGGATCGGTTCGAAATTTCGTCAATATCGACATCATTATTCCAAGAGCCCCAACGATCGATGCCATCGTGCAGATGAACCAAGCGATTCTGCACAAAAATAAACAATTAATATCGGAACGAAATTTTTTCGCCCAAAATTGAAAAATTGTTCACCAATAAATTCAACCTTTCCCAGAGGGGTCTACGAGAATTAATGAAATATGGAAATCCATGAAGAGTATTTTCACGGAGGTATTCTTTGCCCCGAAGGCGAAAACTGGTGTTGAGCTTGGAACACGAGGGAAAAAAACGTTTGACTTTCGACACATTTTTTTTCTTGTCACTCATTTTTTTTTTGGCTTCTTTCGAACGGGAACGAACCGAAAGGTAAAGCAACGGTTAAGCAACTGGGGCTTTGGTTCGAACGATTGTTAAACTTGACAAAGGGTTTGCGTGACCAGTTTACGGGATAATTCCGTGAATGGGACAAATCGTTTTGTTTATCAATGAGGATCTTTCCGCGGCGTTAAAAAGGCTTGAAAACGCAAGAACCTTGACACTTTACGCTGTTTTAAAAAATCCACATTATCATACATGATTTATCGCGTGCGATGTAAGAGTCATCGTTTATGCTCGTTATGCATGTAAAAAACAAAACCTTCGCAACATTCTGCAAAAGTCACGGTCGCGTCTCTACACTGAGAAAAAAGTTCAGTTACAAACAACTAAATCCATTTAGTTGAAAAAAATTTAGTTGATTCAATATTAATTTGTTTGAAATAATGAAACTATAATTAATTCAACAAATGGATTCGGTTAACCATAAGATATGAGGGTGAACGAAATTATTTGGTCAATTTACAGATACAGTTTAGTCCAATTTACACGTTACTGAGTTGGTGTACAGAAATATTTCGTTGATTTCTAGTATATTTTAACTAAATAAATTTAGCTGTAACAAAAAAACAATTCGTATTTTGAATAACACAATTTATTTGGTACAAAGATATTTATTGGATTGAACTGAAACTTTGCCCATTCAAGCAACGATTTAACCGATTTAACTAAAACTTCCACTGTATCCTTGTTGAATTACCAAAATGATCTCGGTGAACGTCCGGAAACAAATATTTGGTTGAGTCAAACAAATTTTTGCATTTTTAACAAAAATTTTTGCTCAGTGTACCAACAATATCTCTGCCCAAAAATATTTTCATCCCTCAAATTTGGCCTTATCAGGCTAACTCCCCTTCCACCATTGAACTCTAATCTACCAATAATTTAAAAAAAATTAAAAAATAATAAACGAAAAATTTTGTCTTTTAAAACCAAGCTCTTATTAGTTGTTAATAAAAAATAACTAAAAAGTTAAAAATAATCTTATTCCGATTGGAAATAAGTTTTCAAATAAAAGCGTGTTGCACCCTCCATTTTTTCTCCTCTGTTAAAATGTAACACGCTTTTATTTGAAAACTTATTTCCTTTCAGAATAAGATTATTTTTAACTTTTTAGTTTTTTTATTAACTAATAAAAGCTTGTTTAAACAAAAAAAAATTTTTCGTTTATTTATTTTTTACTTTTTAGTATTTCTGATGTTAAATAACTAGTTTAGTAAGTTATATCTAGTTTCACATAATTTTTTGGAAAAAAAATGTTTCGCAAAATTTTTTGCACAAAAACTATTTTGCAAAATTTGTTAGACAAAGTTATTTCACACAATTAACTTGCAACATTTTTCTGCAAAATGTATGCAAAAATATTTGTTGGGACAAGACTGTTGCGCAGAATTTTCGTAGAGAAATGTTACGAATCAATTGCTTAAAACCATTTTGTGTAAAAAATTTTGCAAAACAATTTTTTGAATACAGTATTTGAATACAGACAGACACCGGAAAAGCTTGTAATAAATTGACTATTACGAATAAAATGAACTGAAATCGGAGTCTAAACTTGATCTAAAAAGAGAATTGCAGCTATTTTAGTGAACAGATTCGATTACTACCAAAATGCAAAAAAAAAAAAATCTGTTCATTAATTTTTTTAGGACCTTACATCCATAAATTTTGTCCCACTAAACCCAAACCTACCAAGGATTTCCACAAGAATTAAAATTGTTTACCTCACACTGAAAAACTATTTTTCCTTGCTTTTATTCATGGATAAATGTTTTACCCGACAAGAACCCTGCGTGAGATGTTAAGATTTCATAACTTTACTCCACCCAAACGTGATTAAACTTAATGATCACTTTTTTTGTCTAATTTCGAAACTCCAAACTTTTTGATAATGATAATTAAAAGCAAATTTGGTTTACAAGGACATACAAAAGGAAACAACGTTTCACAATAGAGACATTAAAAGAGCCTTAACGCGACAGAGATGTCGTGAGGTAGAGTTTTCACTCGGTAGAGATGTTATGGTAACGTTTTACGGCGGTAGAGTTGTATTTCCGGCCGAGAAATAACTGGGAGAGTCTCGAGAGACACAAGAGACCGACCAATTGGTCCCCGTCATTTCTCGAAGCGTGGAATATATAACCATCCGCGTCTAGAAACACAAACACACTCAGCATCTTTGTCGACCCTGTAACCGCTTTATTATTCCAGACCAAAGACGAGGCATTCAGAAGAAGCGGAAAGGAGGAACAAGAAAAGCCGGTGTGTTTTGTGTACCATCTGTGCACATACCTTAATACTACAATTTAAGCCTGAAGAGATGAGAAATGAGACGAGAAAAATCGACACAGAGACTTTTCTTCCTTGTATCCAGCTTGCAAGAATGTATTGCATCTGCATGGCGTTGCTTGTAACTTTAATTTCGCGGAAGGGATTTCATCATCAGAAGTTTCGAGAGCACGAGAAATTCCCTGGAATTTATTTCTCTCGCTGATCCTGATCGAACGTGACTCGTCATGGACCTTCGTTAAAGGGGTTGAAGTAACATAGAAAAATTGTTTGCTCCCTCGAGGAGTGAAGAAATAACGAGTCAAGGAAGATCGAGGAGCTCAAAACAATTTATCTCGCTCATCTCGACAAATACCTGCTAGATTTTCATCTCAACGTCTGGAATCGTTTGTAATTTTCCTCATACCACGTTCAAAGGGTCTGGAATAATGTGGAAAAATTGAAGATCCCGTAAATCCAGCGAAGATAAATTGACGAGACGCGAGAGAACGGGGATCTCGAACGAACGATTTATTTCGCTAGTTTCCCAAATTGCTGCTCAAATTGCTCAATCTAGATTTTTGGCAACGAGTCCACGCGGACGACAAAGACTTTTCTGAACGTTCAACTAACCTTGAAATCGACAAATCGTCTAATAAAAATGTAAAAGTAATTTGGTATAATAATAATAATTCGAAAATGTCTTTCGATGGTCAACTCTCTGATCAACTTTCAGGATTTCAAGTTAGAATCTTACCTACATGGTTTTAAAATGTATGAGGTATTCCAGCTCAACTCAACCACTTATACATGTTGTATTTTTTTATTTGGCTCAAACTTTCTTCTATTATTGTACCTATTTATGGAACTTTACTTGATTTTTTTCAAATTTTTTTACCCATGCATTTACAAGATATGATTTTTTGTTGAAATTCGATGATTTTTTTCTTCAAATGCTTGTAACTTTGCAAAAAATGGACCAAATCAAGCTTTTTTTTACATGTTCGTTTTTGAGTACACTTTTTGATAAAAAATATTAAAAATTTAACGATATTCATCTTCTATATCGTTTTACCGCTTAAAGCAAAAAATTGTTAATTTCAAAAGGTCGGACACTTTTGATTTTTTCAAAAAATTTGCTATGAAACTTTGACTATTTCGACTATTTTTAATGCTAGTTTAATCGTGAGCAGATTTTTCCTTCTATTTTGTTCATAATTAAAAACAATTTTTTTTTCATCACAAGCAGAAAAGCGTTTTTTTCAAAAGGGATACGTTTAATTTTTTTTTTTTATTTGCAAGGAAACTTTGACTATTTTAACTATTTTTAAGACCAGTTTCATCGTGGGGACATTTTTGCTTATACTTTAATCATGAAAAAAATATAAGGAAAAATGTCCTCACGCTCATATACTTTGAGTCAGAGTTGGGCAAAGTACTTGTTACTTGCAAGTACCCGTCAAAATGAGTACTTGAAGTACAAGTACTTGAAAAAATCAAGTACCAGTATCAAGTACTTTTATAATTTTCGGGTACGTCTCGTAAATTCTGGTACTTGGGTCGTTCCATGTCAAATCGACTAAGAGTTGGAATTGACCACTTTCAATTTCGATAAAATTTGGTCAGAAGTTTTGTTTTATCATAAAATCAAGTTCTATCAAGGAAAATTTTTTTTTTTTTTTCAAAAGTTATGCAAAATTCAAAATTTAACCATTTTTCAATTTTTTTTTCTAAATATCTTGAACACTATGATAGTTATGACAAATCGTTTGTTTCGTCTTGAAGAGTATACTTGGGGCTACGAAAAAAAAAATTCCGACAAAATTTTTTGAAAAATGATGAATTTGGAGAATTCTGAATTTTTTAAAATCATAAAAATCCACAATCAACATCCAATGTTTTGTTCAACTTTTTAAATATAATACCCTGTACTGATTTGAAAAGATCCTGAAATTTTCAGAAAGGTGTTTTTTTTTTCAAAAGTATGAATTTTTTTAAGTTGAGCAATCATGTAATTTTGTAATTTTCAGCAGTCAAAATTACATGATTGATCAACTTCACTTAACTTAGAGGTAAACAAAAAGTTTCACTAAAATTCAAAAATTCAAAAATTCATATTTTTGAAACAAAAAACAACACATTTCTTTTAATATCAGTACAAGGTGTTATATAAAAAAATAAAACCAAAAATTTAATGTTGATCGTGGATTTTCACGATTTTGAAAAAATCTCCAAATTCATTATTTTTCAAAAATTTGTTTCGGAATATTTTTTTTCGTAGCCCCAAGTACTCTTTAAGACGAACCCAGAACGATTTTTTCGTTGATTATAATAGTTTTCGAAATATTTAAAAAATAAACTTGAAAAAATGGTGAAATATTGAATTTTTGAAAAAAAAATTTAATTTCTTGTCTTTGTTAGAACTTTGTTTTATGATAAAAGAAAACTTCTGACCAAATTTCATGAAATTGAAAGAGATCGATTCCAAATATTGGTCGATTGGACATGAAATGACCCATATTCAAAGGCTTTGCACATGCAACCATTAACAAGACACATTCAAAAGTACTTGATACTTGTACTTGAAAAAAGTACTTCAAGTACAGAAAAGTACTTGAAATTTTCAAGTACAGTACTTTAAGTATATGAAGTACTTGAAAAATTTAAGTACAATACTTGAAGTACTTCTGAAGTACTTTGTACTTGCAAGTACTGTACTTCAAGTACCTGAAAGTACCAAGTACTTTCAAGTACTGCCCATCTCTGCTTTGAGTTGCAAAAAAAATAGCTTTTACAATGGCTTCCCCCTTTCCCTGTTCCAAGTTTGAGATCTTTAATTTTGAAGGGCGCGTTATTTGGACAAATTGGACTTCAAGCTGAGGCAATAATATATAGTCATGCTTCCCAAGCATCCTTTTTATCATCCCTCCAAGGATCATCGGTGATGGAATTTTCATGAAAAAGAGTCTATGAATTTCTTCAAAGGCTCTTTCATGGTTGGAACATGGTAGCGGGTGGCAGAAGCTTGTGCGGGGAAAAATAGAAATTCCCTTTTGTTGTTTATCGAGGATGAAAACACTTCCGTTCGAGGAATCCGCGGCGCTATTCTTGTCTCCAGGTGTGAGACTGTAGCCTCGTCATATAAACATACTTTTCCGACCACACCGTTCAATGCTTGTACCCGATGGAGAGGACGTAAGCATAAACGGCTGGCGCTTATGGCTCGTGTATATATCCCCCGTACTTACTATATACACATTAACCAAAGAGCCTCTTGTCTCGTTTCGCTTTTTCTGCCTCTCTTCCTTTGCCCTCTTCACGCGGTTCTATCTCAAGAGCGTATTATTGTAGTTTCTTCTTCTTCTTCTTTCGACATACGCGTGCTTCTGTGACTTTTTCATTTTTCCGCTCTTCTCGTCTTACAGAGTCCACAGTGGCCACCCTCAATGCCATTTCCACAAGCATCTTTTGTCTCGTTTTTCAATTTTTGCACTCTTTCGACACTCTTTTTCCCAAGCTTCATTTTAGCCATCCATGAATATGATGGTAAATATTTCATGTGAAATACGGACGAGGTATGCATTTATTACCTCAAGTTTGCGCGCAAATGCAATCGGGAAATCGTGGGCGAATATTTTTGCCTCAGTAAAATCATTTTTCTCTTCCTCTCTCCCTGTCTTTTTCCCTCCCTCGGTATTTTCCTGACTCCACTTTACACGCCCGATGGAAAAAAACCGTCTCGACAGCTCACTTAGAATTTGATTGACGTTTCGAGCCTCAGGAGAACTTTCATATATAAATATGTTGAAACACACACACACACACGTATGTGGTGTATTTTAATTGAAAGCACGCTCGGCGTCGTAGATGATGAACTTCCAATTGAAACTGAAAAAAAAGTTCAGCCATAAGTACTTTTCAAATTATAAGCGTTTGTAAATATCAAATGATAATAATGCGTCGATAATAAACCATATCTTCATTAAATTTAATAATTTATTAAAGTAGGATAAGCATGTGAAATCTGCCTCCAGCTATTTTTAAATTTCCACATGGCTGATCGATTTCTAATTGAAAAAAAAAAAAAAAAAAAACATTTTCCTGAAAATTTCAATTTTTTACCCCAAAAGGTGACGACATAATTTAAAAAAAAACATGCTTTTCAGTATTTATTTTATTGTAACTATACTACTGAATATTTGTTTACCAAAATTTGTTTGCTAAAAATTACCGATAAGATACGTTGAAAAGTATTTTTTTTAATAAGTTTTTAATCATTACTTTGAAAAAAAAAAGTTTTTGTCGCTATATTTAAATATGTTCCTTTCGGGTGTTAATCACGAATTTTTCACAGAAAACTCCGTTCTTGCTCTTCTTAATATAGTAAAATTGTAATAATAAATCGATTGTGCTAATGCTAAGCGTACTTGTATTTTAAAAAATCGATATCTTTCTATGAAATCATTTTCTTCAATATATAAATAATTGATAAAAACTTTTGTTGAACAATATTAAAATTATAACATAATTTATAAAATTAAAAATTTTGTTTTTATTACATTACTGAATAATTATCCACAAGAGAATGAGAAATAATTTCAGATTTTCTGTATATTTTGAGATAAAAAAAAATATTTTGCCAGTAAATGGTAATATTCCAAGAAAATGTGAAAAAATCGATTTTTTTTTGACTATGTTGCACGAAATGGATCAAGTTGAAAATTTTACTGTATTAAGAAGAGTAAGAAAGGAGTTTTCTGTGAAAAATTCGTGATTGATACCCGAAAGAAACATATTTAAATATAGCGAAAAAAACATTTTTATTTTCTTTTTTTAAAGTAATGATTAAAAACTTATAAAAAAATTACTTTTTAACGTTTCTTATCGGTAATTATTAGCAAACCAATTTTGGTAAAAAAATATTCAGTAGAATAGTTGCAATAAAATAAATACTGAAAAATAGGTTTTTTTAAAATTGTGTCATCACTTTTTGGGTTGAGGAACTGAAATTTTCAGAAAAATGTTTTTTTTTCAATGAGAAATCGATCAGCCATGTGGAATTTTAAGGATATTGAGTCCTTATGAAATCTTTTAATGTTAATTGTTTAATAAATAGCTTCTTAATCGTCGTGAAATTTTTACACGACCTCCTGAATACTTCATGTAAAAACATATGAAATTTTCAGAATTCTATCATTACCTCAACCTCCTTAAGGGTTAAAATGAAAAATGATGAGAAAATTCGGAAAATTTGGTATGTTTTTGTATGAAGTATTTAAGAGGTCGTGTAAAAATTTCACGACGATTAGAAAGCTCGTTATTAAAATATTAACATTTTGTTAAGATCAATTTTTTAAACAAATAAAAAAAATAGTTATGTGTCGTGAAATTTTTACACGACCTCTTAAATAATTCATCCAAAAACATACCAAATTTTCAGAATCTTCTCATGATTTGCGATTCGGGACTCAACATCCTTAAAAATCTCTGGGGGCAGATTTCACATGCTTATCCGACTATACGCTTTAATAAACAATATCTCTTGATTCTAAACGTCCTCCAGACTCAGCACATTTGTGCAGAAAAAATCGCCACATAAATTTGAGATTTCTGGATATTTTGAGACCTTTAAAATACTATCATCAAAACCGTATTTTCTTTTTTCATGAAAAAAACTGCCTATGTCCGAGAGAGAGGAAAAATCATTGTTCCAGAGCGCTATCGAACGCTCACCGAAGGAAAATGTTGGAAATTTCTCAAATTAAGAGACAACGTCGCCCTAAACGTGCGTCTTTAGTCCAGAAGGAGGACAAATTTTCATCGGGGCAAGTTTCCACCACCGGCAATGACACAGCAATGAATGTCATTTGGATGGAAATGTATTCAAATGAAATTCACTTTGAGGATAAGATGGCGATAAAGAAGAGGCGGAGGCTTTTCCCCCGAATGAATCCGGAAAATCTGACTCAACGATGAGTTCCTCGTGATTATCTTCGTCAGTGTCCACGCTCGTCTACAAACGAATATATATATATATTCTCGCCAGGATTTCGTGCCAAAGTCCTCGCCAGAGTTTTCCATTTACTTCAACCGAGACGCGCCACACGAGATCCCCAAAATTTCGTTCCCTTCTCTCTCCTTCGCCGGGCTTTACTGATTGCATTGTTCACTCGTGTGACGACGCCCGTCGAATCCAACGAAGATCCTTACAAAGGAGATCTCGAGCCAAGACTTCGACCCACCCGAATTACCTTATCCAAAATTATAATCCAACCGTCTGCGGGAGGGACTAATGTGACACGGCATAATCCTTTGTCACCCAGTCGAAAATCACACAAACACTGAGCAGGTAAAATGGAAATATCATGTTTGTTCACTGAAAAAAAAAACGAGATTGAGAGATTAATTATTAGAAGAAAAAAAACCTTGTTTCACAAGATTTTGCAAAAAGTCGACGGTTTACGATCCTTGCAAATTTCACAATCGTATTTTCTTTGTAGCTATTGTGTAACCAATAATGGCTCGCTGATGCTGCGAGTGAAGAATTCTCGTCAGGTTGTTAATTTTCGTTTGAAAAAAAAATGGAAATAAGAGAGGGAGAGAGAAAATAAAAAACATTTTTACGATGATTGGGGAACGTCGATGAAGGGTATAAATAAATGGAGTTTCGCTCGTGGCAAACTCAACATACAAGGTATATTTATAGGTTTAACTACTTCTGCGTTTTGCTCTTGATGGTTGGCAAGCGGAAAGCGAGAGATCTACGGATCTATAGATCCGTGTGTATACGTATATATAGTTTGAGTCTGGGAGGGAAATTCTCTGCGGTCGTCGGGAGTGAAATTTCATGTCTAACATGCGTCTAACGGTTAAAGAGGCGCGAGCCTTTTTTTTTTTGCCTCCCTCGAGGTGCGGATCGAAGTTCCGAGACCGAGGAACGATCATGACATCATGTCGATTTCTCGATCTATCTTCCGCATTGGCTCGATATTATTCATCCACCAACATCAGGAGATAAAATTATCTAATCGAAACTTATGGCGCGGCTCAAATTTCATTGAGGAAAAGAGAGGGAGAGAAAGATTTGGAGAAAATCGTTACTGCTAGGACAAAGTACCATTCGATAATGTCCTCTGTGGGGAGATATCATTCCGTGAAAGTATCGTTGAATAATCTGCGCGATTATTCATAAAATATAGGGAAGGGGGGCAAAATGGATACCATTAGAAGATAACGCAACTAGAACGCTACTGACAGAATAAATGCGTTGCTTTTCATCTAAAAATACCGTTTTTATCGATAAGATTGGGCGTCGACAAAAAAAATTGGAGGGCAGAATGGACTCCATCTAAAAATTCTTTTTTTTTTTTGTTGAAATTCAAGTAAACGTAAAAACCATTCCCTTCGCTTCTCACATCACTTTAATAGCAAAGATGCTTGGACCAAGCTGCGTGGCGTACTTTTGCAATTCAATTTTTAGCAAAATTCAATTCAAATCGTAATTGCATTATCTGATATATTTTTTAAGATTTTTTTTTACGATTATTGAACTATTTCAATAAAAGTAGGTTACCATAATACTTTAGAGTATGATGAGGTTTTTTTTTCTTCAACGCGATGAGAATGACAATTTTTTTTTTTAATTTTTCCAACTCTTCATAGGGAATTGTTATGAAAATATCAAAATCTAGATCTGATTTTGCGTTGGTGAGTCTATTTAGATATATTAACACCAGTTGCAATGATAATTTCCTAACTTTCTGGTTTATGAAAATTTAAATTTTTTTCAAAATGTTGTATGGTGTCCATTTTGCCTCTCCGTCCTCTACTACTGGATTATATCAATGGAAAAAAAAAAGAAAGCTGGACAAAATACGAAAAAAAGAACACGCTACGTGCAAAGCCATCATGGTGGCTACTAAATCGAACGAAAAAAATTCCCTGACATTTCCCTGACATTTTCAAAAATTTCCCTGACGGATTTGTGAAAAAAGTGACAAGGTAGGAACGTTGCATTTTCCATGGAAAAAAAATCAGAAAAAATGTTCACCCATAACTTTTTTTTTCAGCGGTGCACAGAAAAAAATATTCACCCATACACTTTTTTTTCTCAATTTGATATTCCGTATTTTCCCTAACTAATATTTAATTTCTCTGATTTCCCTGACTCTCAAAAAATTCCCTGATATTTCCAGGTTTTGCCTGACAGTGGCCATCCTGAAATTGCCACTTCGATCGGTTGATAATTAAAATTGTAATTTTTTACTTTCCCATTTCTCCATTTTTTGCGTCAATGCTATCAAACTTTCCCTCAAACTTTTCTCGACTAACATCCAAAAGAAAGAATCCCAAAAAACGACGATAACAGAGCCTCGAAGCTTTTCATCGTTCATTACACCAAAGTGGTGTTACATCTATAGTCATGTAAACACGCGGCGTTTATAACGAATGCATACGTTGCACCCGGTTATACGAGATGCAATGTCGATGAGTCAGGGACAGAGAGAAGGCTCACGAAAAAGCCTCCGAAACAAATAATGCCATAAACATGAGCGATATTTTTCACCGCTTCTCTACCTGAAGAGGCAGAGGGCATTTTGTAAAAAAAAAAAAAATTAAAATTATGAGCGGGTATGTATGAGCATAACATAACGAAGCAACGCTGCATGGCACGGGTGGGCCTACCCTTTCACTCTCTTGTACGAGGAACGAGACTTGAAAAAAAAGCTTAAAAAGACGAAATATCTTCAATCTTTCTTTTAACCATTCTCTTGGGTCTCTTTACGACGAGCGAGAAGAGAGATTACGGCGGCTTCTCGGCTTCTTGTGTAGAGCTCGACACCGCTGACCCAAAGAATCGTCCCGCGCTTGTGTGCATCATCCGTGTATGCAAGATCTCAGACACTTCGTGAAAGTGTGTACAGATTTTATATACAGGGTGTCCCATTCATCTTGAGCAGAGTTGTGAAAATAGTAATGTAAAAGTAATGCATTACCCATTACTTTAAACAATGTGTATTGGACAAGTTTTCCATTAAAAATGGAAATAGTAATGTGTAATGAATGCGTGTTTCATTACAATTTAAAAAAGTAATGTGTAATGGATGCGTGGCCCATTACAAATAAAAAAAGTAATGTGTAATGGATGCATGCGCCATTACAAATAAAAAAGTAACGTGCAATGGATGCATGTTCCATTACAAGTACAAAAAGTAATGTGTAATGTATGCACGTTCCATTTCCATTTACAAATTACAATTAAAAAAAAAAGTAATTTACAGTGGAGAATATTCCATTACAAATAGAAAAATTGCCGTGCTCGTACTAGAAACTTGCCCATTGCTGTCTCATTATTTTATTTCGCTCGCTAAAAGTTCATCCACAATTATCACAAATGATCCATAAAGTTAAAAAAAAAGAACATGCACATTATTTAGGGATTCAATAAAGCGACACATTTTGTAGCAGTAACTTGTAATTTTTATTAGATTATTTATAATTATGGGTAACAGCGTGTAAAAGCAAGTTCAATATAAAATTGGATAATTTTTGGGGTTGAGTACATTTTTGTACTTCATATTTAACCATGAACTGTCTGTTTTTTGTTTCTGTTTTTTAACTTTATGAATCATTTGTGATAATTGTGGATGAACTTTTAGTGAGCCAAATAAAATAATGAGACAGCAATGTGCAAGTTTCTAAAACGAGCACGACAATTTTTCTATTTGTAATGGAATATTCTCCACTGCAAATTACTTTTTTTTAAATTGTAATTTGTAATGGAACGTGCATACATAACACATTACTTTTTTATTTGTAAAGGAACACGCATCCATAACACATTACTTCATTATTTATAATGGCACATGCATCGATTACACATTACTCTTTTTATTTGTAATGGGACATGCATCCATTACACATTTCTTTTTTTTGATTTGTAATGGCACATGCATCGATTACACATTACTTTTTTTATTTGTAATGGGACATGCATTCATTACACATTACTTTTGTATTTTGTAATGGTACACTTATCCCTTTCACATTATGCAGTGTAATGGGTAATAAATACAGTAATGCATTATCAAAGTAATGCATTATTTACAACTCTGATCTTGAGGCGACTGAGAAGCGAAAAATCACGAATTTTTTCGTTTTTTTGTATTATTACTTCTAAGAAAGTAAATAAGTACAACAAAAGAATATCCTCTCCATTTTTCCCTTGATAAATTGTCTGAAAATAATTGAAAAAATATTAATATCGATACGAATATAGGTAACGTTATGTGGAGCATGGAGCAGTTCATTTTTTTTTTATTATACGCAAGGCGACTAATTAAATGTCCTTCATTTTTCAGGCTCTTGTTTTAATTCAAGCAGATTTTAAAAATAGTAATAAAATTTTCGTATCACCTTGAAAACTTCTCAAAAACCCTGAAAACATCGCAATTTGAACAGGACACCCTGTATATAAGGGAAATTCCAAGTGAAATCGACTCTGTGTCCCACGATCCCTTCGACTTCGCAATTCTCAGCAAGATTTGTGATTCCGTTGCAAAAAAAAACCATTGTCGAATTTATTCAATTTTTTTTTCAGTCTCCCTTCACCCTTTCAGTCAAAAAGAAAAAGCATTCCGTGTCAATTCGATCATAATTTTGGCGTCACACGTTTTGATTCTAAAATTCGAATTAATTTGTAAACTGCAAAAAAACAATGACTTTTAGAACGAAAGATGATGGATACCGATTTTTGGACCAATAAAAAAAATCAAAAATGAATTGAAAAAATAGAAGCATGTCAAAATGGGACTTTTTTTCATGAATTCAAAATGGAAGTGTGATACTTAATATGTGCTATTCAAGCCTGAAAAAAGGGAACGATTTTTTGGACTGGAAGACATTTCGTCGAAGCATTTCGCAATCGAAGAGGTCGAGGGTCAATTTCACTCGGAACGGCCCATATATACACATATATCTTGTATATACCGTTTGTATGTAAAAATATTCATATGCATGTACGAAAAAGTTGGATGAGCTTCGGCGTAGGAGTCAAAACGTGGGTTCAATGTGTGTGAGTTTTAACGAAGGAGCGACCAACACACATTGCAATTTTTTTTCTCTCTCCACAATTCCCTCTTTCTTTCGCGTATTGCGAATGTATTCTACACACACTGTCTTACTTCTATTTATCTCACACAGCCGTAAATATAAATGATACCCCGGGATATAGGAAGGATTTTAGACGGTCTCGGATTTCCTTCAACTGCAGTTACTTGCGGAAAGAGCTCAACTTATTTTCCCTTGTAGCCAAATAAAAAACCTTCATAGTGGCGAAAATAAAACAAAAAATCAACGGGAAACGCATCGTACCCAAAAGGATGCAGTTTTCGTTACAGTTAAAAAAAAAAGTGGTAGAAATAAATTCGGGATTCCTGCTTCAGTTTTGTGGTTCAACCGAAAAACGATTTGGCCATTCAATACCAATTATAGAATTTTTTCTGTGCATCCTGCAGTTGCAGGGATGCGCACTTTTTTTTAAATTACTTATTCGTATTGATATACAAATAAGTAATTAAAAAACAAGTCAGGTCAGAATAGTTGAGAAAAAAAATTAATAGTGGATAACTCTGCAATGACTTTCGAGACACACGTCAAATTTGCTTGGGAAATTCGAAAAGTGTCCCAATTAACAGACACGAGAATTGCAAATTATCCTTCACATCGGACAGCTTGAGATGAAAAATTGTTCAACATATGCTGAGAAATTTCATCGACGCCAAAGATCTACAGTAGATCATGATGATCGAGAATTTTGCACAGTGACGGAAAAATGATCAATTTTTTTGAAAAAAATTGAGGGTCATCGATAGTCGCCCGCTTCGACTCCGGAAGTGCCAGATCGAAGGGGCCTCTCTGACGCGTGACCTCTTCCTTCGACTTTGAGCTCGTTTGAAGCTCCGATGGCCCAAAAATTGCTCGGGAATTCTACCTGATATTTGTTCAAAGCTGAAACACGAAAGAAGCTAAATTGAAAAAAAAGGATTCATACAATTTACATTGCTTATAAATAACGTGACATCCCTCAATTTTCTCTAAAGCTGAAAACGGTTAAGCAACTGCGAAAAAACAACCACTGTTCTCAATCGTAAAACCTGGGTGCAAAACCCTGAATCAAGAGCTTAACGTCCCAGAACGTGGTCAATACCTGAATCCAGTAAAACTTGCACCACCAAGAAAATACCCTCTCACCCACCCTAAAAGTATCAGCATTTTTCATCATCGTTCTCCATCAACGCTAAGGTGACTCCATGTAATTGCAATGGCATTGATGTAAGACAAACAATTCTTACGAGAAGGATCTCTAAAAAAAATTCTATAATTCTAAAGATTAGCATTTTTAGAAATCCGTAGAACGGACTAATCACCCAAATTCATCTGAAATTGCAAATATCGAAAATATACTTCGCATTAAAAATACACAAGAACTGGCAACTTCGTCCTTCAGAAGTGGCTCCTGGTAAATGGAGACGCAAATTTAATGTCATAAGCTCTTCAATAAAGAGGTCACTTGGACGAAGCTGAGGTCGTCGCGAATATATTCTTACCCACATAAGTTGAATTATCGATATCAGTTCGAAAAACATGATGTAAAATGCGTTGAAAGATTCGTTGGTTCATGAAATCGATGGGACAAAGGACAAGATTCGCAGACGAACGCTTGGTCGCAAGTCGATGGGAAACACGTCGAACGGTCTCTTCGACTCGATTCAATTTTGGATCGAGTTCCAGCCTCAATGCAAAATGGACCATGTTAATTACAACCAGCGTCTCGACCTGATCGAGATTACCGGAGGTACTCTGAATTCTGACTCACTCATTGTCGATTCACTTGCAAATGTTCCTCGACGTCCTTTCTGCTATGATTCCGACTCAATCATTGTCGTTTCGCTCGCAAATGTTTCTCGACGTCGTTTTTGCTATAATTCTGCCTCAATCATTGTCGTTTCGCTGGCAAATGTTCCTCGACGTCCTTTCTGCTGGAATTTCGCGTAGTTTTGTCTTCCTTCGGTCCACAAATTCAACAGACGGACCTGAAATAGTCCTTTTATAATAAACCTGAAATATTAATCAGTGAGAGAAAAAATTACTGAATTTGAGAACATGAATTTATTTATTAAATGAAAGTATTAATTCGATTATTTATCTGTTGAACCAAGAAAATCATTCTTCATTTAAAAAAATATTTTCACGAATCTATGACTCCATTATATTAAACTCTTATTTAATAGTAACAATTAAATGCATGATGGATTTGATAGAATTTGTATTCATTGGATTAATTGCATTGATCGCATCATAAACATGAGATTATTTGAATCTAAAAAACGAATTCAATACAAAATTATTTTTTTCGAAAAAATTATTTTTTTGCAATAAATTCATCATTATTTTACTTCCAAAAATATTTCTATAGTATTTTCAATATTTATTAGATATAAAATTGATTGTGATTATTTGAAAAGAAGCTGTAGTAAAATAAATAACACATTTTATTCCAATACAATATTTGTTTGGAATGATGACATTTTTATTTCCTTCAAGCAAAGAACTATCATTTCTATAGTATACTTTAATAGTATACATAAGTTGTTAAAAATTAAAAAACTGGTTTTTTAAATGTTTTCTTATATTCGAGTCTTCATTACTCCTAACTTTTTTCAAGTGCATAGTAGTAGTCGATAGCGTAATAAGTAGCGTGTTAGGTAGTTAGGTAGGATAGGTATGATGGTAGGTAAGGTCGAGGGTTCGAATCTCGGTCGGACAGAGAAATTAGATCGGAGAATTGGAGCAGATTTGTCTTTTTTTTCTATCTATCTCTTTTTGGGGTAACTAAACTATGCATATTAAATTATTTGGCAAGGGCTATATATTTTTCATATTGATTAGAATCAATCATTTTTCATATTGATTGGACTAATTAATTTGTTGATTCAACCATTTTTTTTTCTCAGTGCTTCTTGTATTAAAAGACATGCATGTTTTGAATGATAAAATGTGTTCTTGATTCAAACAACATATTACATATAATTGATGACATTTTGTTAGATTCAAGTAAATTCGTTTATTGAAACAAATTTATCGAATTGACTGAAAAAAATGAACCCAGTAAATATATAAGGGAACCAATCTAGTATGTTTTGGCAAATAATGAAAAAAAATGATTTTTTGCCTTCAAAACTTTATTTCATTGGTTCTAGTATTTTTTTCTCTCAGTGCAGAATAATTAATATCCTTTAATAAACATATTCCGAAAAATACGATAAAAAGGATTCAGGATTCAGAATCGACAAGGATTCAGGATCTAAAAAAACTATCGTTTTCGCACGAAAAATATGAACAACGTCAGATTTGGTCATTCCTGAATTTTTCTTTCCCAGAAATGTCTTTATCGGGAAGATTCAATATCGAAGTGACAGTGAACATTGCACAAATTTTTGTTTGTGCGAGATATCATTCCAAGGAATACAAAATACAGAGATTTCAGTGAGAAATGAAATCAGGAAAGAACGTTATTTTTCGAACCGTCCTCATATAGATGTACATATATATATATATATTCTCCTATATGTTTGTGTGAGTGTGTGTTGAGATCCGTGAGTACTGGCCACACGGTCCTCGATGGTCGGGGAGTTTCTCGAGTCGGAAAAGGCAGTCAGTCATCAGTGGCGCGAAGCAAGTCGCGGCTCACGGATCGTTCTCTCCATTATCGTACTTCCCATTCGGCGATTTTTCATCTCGTTTGTTTTTGTGGTTTTTGTATTTTATTTCCACCTTAAGGATACCTTGAGAAGGAGAAGGATAGTGTATAGAAATAAGGGAAGCAATTTCTAGAGAAAAACGAAAATTCAACTTGAGGGATTCCCGCCAAAAGGTCACGCGGGAATCGACCACTTCCGGTTATCAGTGCCATTTTTTTCATCGAGATTTTTCATCATCGACTGATTCACCAAAAACAATCCAATTTCCGGAATGAAAAATCAGGCTTTTTGTTTCACATGGCGAAAAAGTGACTAATAAAAATAACAACGAAACGTGGGATAATGTGTCCTGCCGCAAATTGTCCAATTTTTGTGGCAAATTAAGGGCAAGTAAGTATTGAAATAACGGCTCGTCGATTCGCGCTTATATCGAAGTATAATTTATATATCGCGAATAACTGATGAATTACGAGTGCGAAGGAACGATCGATTGCGATAATGAGGAAATCGAGGAATTCGCACGATCGAGGGTCGACGATCGGCTCGATGAGAGCGTGAAGGCATCATTCGAGCTTGTGGAAAACATACATTATATATCAATCTTATCGCGAGTTCTCGCTCTTTCCCTTGTGCAAGTGTCAAGAAAAGAGTGACGGACGAGATTTGCTATTAATTGCCGGTTAAAGTTCTTCGTCTACTGAAATCGAATTCACACGGAATCGTGGATTTCGATTTGCCGAGGAAAATTGTTGATTCAGGGATAAAAGTTGCAACGAATTTGTATGAGAAGTGGGAAAAGTCTCGCGGAGGCGAAAAGTTAAAATGATCGGCAATGATTCTTTTTTGTCGACAGAGAAAAAAATCTCAAGAGGCACTTCTTCGATTTGTGATTATCTGCTCGAGTAACGCGTCATTGCTCGTATCAGCGTGCATTTATTTACCAGCGAGGAAAAAAGGGGAGGCAGAGAAAGGAGGAGAAAGGGAGGAGAGGTTGAGAGAGTGAACATGGACAATGGCTCAAAGCTGCACGAGGATTGGATCCTTGGAGTGTGTTAATTGAAATTTTCACAGTGTTAACGAGTTCGTTGTTTAATTAATGTGAAAACGGTGCGTTTGAGTCTGTGCGAAAGTGAAGGGGTGGAAGAATATTTGTGCGAAATGTCTCGCGGAAGGATACCGAGAAGAAGAGGACTTGCATCGGCTGAATTGCATTCGGGTAATGAATTTTAAAAATCATGTCTAATTGCAAATTTGCCCAATTATCTTCAACCCTTTTAACCTTGGGTCAGAATGACCCAACAACTACGTTACTTTTTTCTTTAGGAATTTTTTTGAATATAGTCATTTGATATTTTATAAACTAATTTTTAATACCGCAACTAGAATGTTTAAAGGATATTCTGTAATTTTTTGAGATTTTTCCAACCTATAGTTTGGTCACAATACTTATTGAAAAATGGACAAGGTCAAATCGACCCAGATAAGTGTGACCACGGAGGATTAACCACAAGTTCTCCCATCACAATAAAGGGCTTTGATAGTAAAAATAAATAAATGAAAAACACCCTCTTTTTTTTTCCTCTTCTGTTCAAATGTAAAACGCTTTCATTTGAAAACTTATTTCCAATCGGAATAAAATTATTTTTAACTTTTTTGTTATTTTTTATTAACAACTAATAAAAGCTTGTTTAACATTTTTTTTTCATTCATTTATTTTTTACTTTTTAATATTTATGATGTTGAATAACTAGTTTAGTAATTTATATCTAGTTTCCCAAAATTTGTTGCACAAAAATTATTTCTCACAATTAATTTGCAACATTTTACTGCAAAATTTATGCAAAAAAATGTTTTCACGAAACTTTTTGGAAAAAGACTGTTGCGCAAAATTGTCGTAGGGTAATGTTGCAAATCAATTGCTTGAAACAATTTTTTTGCAAAAAAATTTACGAAACATTCTTTTTGCAACAAATTATGCGAAACAATTTTTGTTGCGAAACAATTTTCAAGTAAATTTTTTATAAAAATTTTGCGTAACAATTATTTTGCCAAGAATTTGCAAATTTTTTCTGATAAAATTGCATTGTCATTCGATTTACATATGCATGACAAATTTCAACTCAATCGGAAACGTGTAAAAAGTCTCCACGTATTTATGAATTCAAATGAAAAAATTGGATTCTGATAACGAGTTTGAAAAATCGTCGAAAAGAGATACGCTTTTACAAAAGGGAAGGAACATTCTAAATTTAAAAAAATCGTCTTGATCGATTTTGATGAATACCAACTTCACTTGCCCTTAAAAAAACTTTATCTACTTTGGTCCTACGATAAGGGGACGTTTTTTCCCATTCTTTTTAGCTCTCTTATCGCAGGCTCTTTCATCTCAAAAAGGGCATTTCACGCTCTATCTTCTTATTCAGTTCACCGTACAGTTCATGCATCTCTCGACCCTTCAAAAAATATCTCAAAAGCTGATTGTGGTTCTCCATCAAAACATCAAGAATTGGGTTGCCAAGTTAAAAAGATGAGATGAAGCCAGAAAAACCTTTAAGTATTAAAATTAGTAAAATTTTTGAATTTTCAGAGGAATCTCTGGTAAATTTGTATTCAGCAGGATAAAATACATTGTCGTCAAGTCCTAAAGAAATAAACGAAAAAAATTCTGCATTCCAGTGAAAATTGATTTTTTTTAAACATTGTGCAATGAATGTTTGCGGAGAAATTTGTGGCTGATTATTAATTGTAGGGAATTTTGATGGAACAAAAACTTTTTTATGAGATAAAATGTAAAATAGAAATTAAAAAAATTGATTTTGATGATATTCAAAGATAATTAGCCCTGGAACATGAATTTAACACGTTCATTGAGTAAGTGGGACACACACCTAACAAGGTATCGAAAGTTTAAATTCGCACACTGCTGATAAAATTAAAACGACTTTATAATGCATGTATGCCACTAAAAGTGCCGAGGGTAAGCGATATGTCACTCTCATGGCGTGGTTTGGTAGCGAAATCCGATAAGCTCCCTTCAACGCCCCTCATACGTTCTAAAATCGAAAGGGTTTTTTTTCATGAGCAAGAACGTAAAATTCATCGGTCTCAGTCACGCGATATTTTATATCACTCAATATAGCACCGAGCAACTGGACGAAGGAGTTCGAAGCACCGTGAATCGTGGGGAAACTCGGTTCTAAAGCGTTAGGGCGATATTTTGGTCGAGAATTTTGAAAAAAATATTTTTTTCCCATATTCTTAAAGTTTGGACCTTCAAGAATATATATTTAAAAGGAAATTTTTTAATTCCAATAATTTACGTAGTTATAGCTATTTTAGTGACGCAGCAATTACGTTTTTCTCAAAATTACTTCCAATAGCTTATAACTTATTTAATTGTGTTTTTCATTTGTTAAAATATTAATAAATATGTTGTAGAAAAAGAATGTTAAAAATCTTTGTTATTTTTTTCGAGTTCGACAAAATGCTCAAATTGTATGTTTCTAGACCAGAATACCGCCTAAAATAAAAATAAAAACGTGAATATAAACAACAAATTTCCATTTTCAAAGATACGAAGAAAAGAGTGGTGCGATGATTTTACTACTTGAAGATTGAAGATGAAAAACAAGACCGGGGAGGGAAGAGAGAGGTTGAGATAAACGCCACGAGCGAAAAGGCCCTTTTGATGACCCTTATCAATGAAATTAGTGAAACCGTTGGTACGATTAGGAAGAAAAAAAGTACGCTCTCAACATTATCATTATTGCGAGAAAATCACTGTATATATGAATAATATACAGCAACGTCTGCTTCTCGATTAATGGGCTACGATAAATAGCGAAATAAAGATAAGAGTGAGTGAGATTTGTTTTTTTTCTACGTCCTCCACCGCTATCGCCGAGTAGCCTCTTTCATTATGAGCTTATAAAAGGCCGAAATTTTTAGTTTAGTGAAATTTCGAATTCTATAGAAGCTCCGAATGAACAGAACCGAGCGTTTATTCAATCATTGTGACGCGCGCAATTATTATCGCGAAACGTTGAATCAACGCTCTCAATGAAACAAACATTAATGCGTAATCATTTCAGGCAGAGTTGTGAAAATAGTAATGTAAAAGTAATGCATTACCCATTACTTTAAACAACGTGTAATGGACAAGTTTGCCATTACAAATTACAAAAGTAATGTGTAATGGATGGGTGTTCCGTTACAAATAAAAAAAGTAATGTGTAATGGATGTATGTGCCATTACAAATAAAAAAAAAACTATGTGTAATGCATGCGTGTTCCATTACAAATAAAAATGTAATGTGTAATGGATGCATGTGTCATTACAAATAAAAAAGTAATGTGTAATATATGCATGTTCCATTACAAATTACAATTAAAAAAAAAAGTAATTTGTAGTGGAGAATATTCCATTACAAATAGAAAAATTGCCGTGCTTGTATTAGAAACTTGCACATTGCTGTCTCATTATTTTATTTCGCTCACTAAATATTCATCCACAATTATCACAAATGATCCATAAAGCTAAAAAAAAAGAACATGCACATTATTTAGGGATTCAATAAAGCGACAAATTTTGTATCAGTAACTTGTAATTTTCATTAGATTGCTTATAATTATGGGTAACAGCGTGTAAAAGCCAATTCAATATAAAGTTGGATAATTTTTGGGGTTGAGTACATTTTCGCACTTCATATTTAACGATGAACTGTCTGTTTTTTTGTTTCTGTTTTTTAACTTTATGGATCATTTGTGATAATTTTGGAGGAACTTTTAGTGAGTGAAATAAAATAATGAGACAGCAATGTGCAAGTTTCTAATACGAGTACGGCAATTTTTCTATTTGTAAAGAAATATTCTCCACCGCAAATTACTTTTTTTTTTAATTTGTAATTTGTAATGGAACGTGCATATATTACACATTATTTTTTTATTTGCAACGGAACACGCATCCATTACACATTACTTTTATTATTTGTAATGGCACATGCATCCATTACGCATTACTTTCATTATTTGTAATGGAACATGCATACATTACACATTACTTTTTTATTTGTAATGGTACGCGCATTCATTACACATTACTTTTGTACTTTGTAATGGTACACTTATCCATTTTACATTATGCAGTGTAATGGGTAATAAATACAGTAATGCATTATCAAAGTAATGCATTATTTACAACTCTGATTTCAGGGAATTTCTAGATTGCAAAATTTCGAGTATCACGGCTGGGATTTAAAAAATTTGCAAAAAATCAAAACCTTATCTCCAAAGAATGAAAGTGACAATTTCAAGCTGGAACGATTGCGACAAGAGCGAGCGAATCGATGCAACTTCTATGAAAACAACTCCGGATTTGAAATCAAAGAATCGCTCCAAAGACACTTTTATCATTGGATCGAGAAGATAACGCGTGAAAAGCCCCCCAAAAAAAACTGCCTCCTCCTACCATATCGATATTTGAAAAGCTGCTAAAAAAAAATCCTCAACCAGGGAGACCAGGGAAAAAAATCCTTAACTCCATTGCCACGATAAGGGATGGATAGTGACCACGTTTTTTCTCTCATTCGTTCGCGCTTATCGCAGGTTCTCCTATCTCGAGAAAGGGCCTCGATAAAAAATGCGTCTCCACGAATTTTTATATGGATGGGGAAAAAAATTGGTGTCGTTAATTACGATGAAAGAGTGTTGTTCATGATTTTGAAGACGAATTTTTGGTATAAAAGAGAGGCTCAGTAGCAATAAAACGTAACGAGAATTCATAAATAGCCAAGTCGTTTGTGTACAGATGCGGAAAAGGGACGAGGAGCTTTGCTACCGGCGTTGGTTTCGTTATGAGAGAACGCTACTGTGCTCCTCCTACGTCTTCCATTGACGCGAAACGACTGTATATATACATATACATATATATATATCAAGAGATTAGCGAATTGATAAATCTCTCAATATATAATTATATGTATGAGTGATTCCACGTCAAACCAGCAGATCAAAAAATCGATGTCTCCGATCACACTCCCGATATTTTTCTATGTTCTCTATCATGAGAAAACATTGTTGTTAAATCGCTAGCCCAAAATAAAATTATTTGTACAAGTTAGGATTTATTGAAAATTGCGTCTTAACGACTCGAAAAACAACTTTTTTGCTTTTGTCTATAAGTCCGCCGAATTTTGGAATTCCAGAATTTCACTTCGAGAAATCGAAACTGTATTCAAAACCCTTCAAAATGAGCACAAATTAGCCTCATTTGGTGCAATTATGACGCTACAATCTTAAATCTACATTTTTTTCGAATATCAAGAATAACTGAAAAACCTCATTTTTTTTAAATCTTAAAATATCATATTAAATATTTACGGCAAAAAATCTATATTTATGTGGAGTTTGAACTAGTCCTGACCAATAGATTTTGAATTATTGATCAATTTCATCTTTTAGAAATCAGTTTCAGCTACTTTGGGACTTTCAGGTTTTGATTTTAGGTTTTCTGAGGATTTCGTCGATAAAATCGAGTCATTGTTTCAAATAATTTTAAATAAATTGTTTTATAACTTTTTGAAACAATGACTATGGGTTGTATTGGGAACATTCTCAGAAAACCTGAAGTCAAAACCTGAATGTCTCAAAATAGCTGAAAATGATTTCTACAAGATGAAGTTGATCAATAATTCGAAATCTTTTGGTCAGAATTAGTTCAAACTCCACGAAAATATAGATTTTTTGTCGTAAAGATTTAATATTTTAGATTTTTTTAAAAGTAGGTTTTTCAGTTATTCTTGATTTTTGAAAAAACGTAGTTTTACGATTGTGGCGTCATAAATGCACCAAATGAGGTTAATTTGTGCTCATTTTGAATGGTTTTGAATACAGTTTCGATTTCTTAAAGTGAAATTCTCAAATTCCAAAATCCGGCGGAGTTATACACAAAAGCAAAAAAGTTGTTTTTCGAGTCGTTAAAAGTACGCAATTTTCAATAAATCATAACTCGTGCAAATAATTTTATTTTGGGCTAGCGATTGAACAGCAATGTTTTCTCATGATAGAGAACACAGGAAAATATAGAAGGTATGATCGGAGACCTCGATTTTATTGACCTGCTGGTTCGGTGTGGAATCACTCGTATACTAACGAAAAATTTAACGTTCAACGATTTCCCGTAATATTAACATCAACGTTCAACAAAATAAATTATAATACATCATTTTTTCATCCTCCCACGAGTCGAGCACGTGCGCCTCGAGTTTCTCAACATTTGATAATCAATTATCGCGCATTTTATTAATCGCCACTGCAATTAATCGCGCCTCAAATTTTCACTTCGCATCGCGAAACTTCATTCCTGCGGTATTCAAGAAAAATGATGACTAATTTATCAGAGCAAAAAAGAAGATTTCATATCATCGAGCCTAAATAATTTTTCCATTTCAATTTTTGCTTTTAATAACATGATTCACGTATGATTCGAATTACGCTCCAATTCCCCAAAACTAATTTTCATTGAAATTGTTGATGAACTAATTAATTAATTAATTTAATGCCGATCTTGATGGCGGAGTGTCCGGTGCTTAGAAATTTTTTTCCCTGAAGGGGAGGCTCATGAACGAGGGAGAAGAAATAGAAGGGGTAAAAAAAACCGAACTCGAGGAGGATGGTTCGAAACGAGTACGCATAACGTTTGGTCAGTTTTACGAATAAATATGAGTGTGGATGAAGACGAGGGTATACGAGGAGAGAAAAGTTGGCGTACGGGAGTCGCGGACATTTAGCGTACATAGCGAGACTCGTTGTCGAAGACCGCTGACCGTGGAGATAACGCCCTGACCCGTCGTCGTTCCCTCGTTGCGAAAGTAGAGAAAAAGAGAATGCTGTGAGAGAGATCACAAAATGAATGCCTCCCACTGTCTCGAGATTCCCTCTGGGTTTCTTCGATCAAAATATGCGGCCCTTTTATCCTTTGGTCCGAGCGCGAAAGAGCTCAATCCGCGATTCGCAATTTTCGCCAAACCAAGACGAGCATAAATTTCTTTGGCTCAACGTAGATAGAAACTTCATCGCCCGAGCGTTCCAACGAGGCAAAATTCTAACGATGAATCTGGAACACTTTATAAATGTCCAAAAATGTCTCCAGGAAAAATAGGAAACGTACCGTTTGGGAGTCGAACCTTCGGGAATCCACCAAATGACAATCCGAAGCACGATCCTGGTCAGCAAAAATCCTCGAGATAATGTCGAGAAAGATTCCCATCGCATTGTCGACCTTCGGAGACTGTTGACTGGCCTGAAAATTGCAATACAATTATTAATTTGGCGGAATTTTTAATTTTAATCTTAATTTTTTTCAAAATGTCTTCAAATGCTTTGACTTTAGTAATTTTGCAATGATCAAAGTGATTGGTATTTAATTTTGCATGAATCATTTTTAAAAAAATCAACAGAATTTTGATACTTTCAAATACTGCTTGGAATCAGGGTTGCAGATAATGCATTACTTTTTTTAATGCATTTACACTTTCAATAACCATTAACTCTTATTGATTAATTGAGATAATTTCCATTAACCATTAAATATTAATGGTTAATGTAAATTACTTCCATTAACTATTAAATGTTTATGGTTAATGTAAATTATTTCCATTAACCATTAAATGTTAATGGTAATGTAAATTATTTCCATTAACCATTAAGTGTCAATGGTTAATGTAAATTATTTTCATTAACCATTAAATAATTTTTTTCCTCGATTAGGTTTGACAGCTGTTAATATTTGTCAACAAATTAACTCTCCCAAAATTTGAGCTTTAAAAAAAATTTTTTAGAGGTCGCTCACATGACTTGATATTTTTTTCGATTCTTACTAACGGTCACAATATAGAAATTTCGATTTTTCCTTGTCACACAAAAAAAAAGTATTTAATGAAGCAATAATTCACGCAAAATTTGGGTCCTTGAAAAAAAAATGATAATGAAAATCAAAGTGGCCTGCACGCCCATTAATTTTTTTTTAAGGACTTCAATTTTGGGTAAATCACTATTTCATTAAACACTTATATTTTTTGTTCCGACACGGAAAAATCGTAACTTCTGTATTATGATCGTTGGTCAAAATAAAAAATAATATCAAGTCATTTGAGCGAGCTCGAGAAATTTTGTTTCAAAGCTGAGATTTTCTGAGAGTTACTTTTTTGACAAGCACTAACACCTATCAAACCCAATCAGAAAAAAAATATCGATTTTGATTGCATCACCCTATTGCAGTGTTGCGAAATTTTCAATGAAAAAATGATGCATTAATCATTACTTTTTTAATGGCTAATGGAAATAATTTACATTAACCATTAACATTTAAAAGCTAATGGAAATAATTTACATTAACCATTAACATTTTATGGTTAATGGAAATAATTTACATTAACCATTAAAAAAGTAATGATTAATGCATTCTTCTTCATTAAAAATTTCGCAACCCTGCTTGTAATCAATAAAATTTTGTACTTTTCGAAAAAACCAAATGCTAAATCATGTCTCGTACAATCTTTTCAAGGAAAAAACTGCAATAATACATTTGCATCAAAAGATCCATCAATTTGCGAGTTAATCGGTGGAAGATAATTAGCAGTGATTAAAGTACCACGGGTCTATTGATAAATTGAGAGCGAAGATGAAAAATCTTCAGCAGAATAAATTAATCGATCATGATAATTGGTTTCCTTGAAAATTATTCGAGAATATGGTAAATTCGTGGAACGATTGATCGATCACTGGAATTATGCGCGACACTATTCGCGAGACAATTTTCATTTTCCAAGATCCGTCGTCTTCGTGATGCTGATTCGCGATCAGATATCACTGACGTTAGATTTACGCAGTAACGGAAAAAAATATTAGAAAAAAAGAAAACGATATTACAGCACGTGGCAAACGGAGAGACAGACGATCATTTATTTTCCACTCGGACTTCGAGTACCAGTGGAATAAATAATTATTGACCGATTCCCGGGGACTTGTAAAGCCGTTACAAGTTACAAACGATAAGCGTGATTTATGGTACGCGCGAGTCGCAAATGGCATTGCAGATTGCACGGATGATTGAAAACATGCTTGCGGTATATCGAGATGCTAAAAATAGAAATAACACCAGTGAAAAAGAAAAAAAAACCAAATTTGAAAGTTTCGGACCTTCTGCGTCAAGGACTCGAAAGGTCGACCCTTTTTTCGAGCTTAAATTGCAATTAGGGCAAGGGAACTTCATTTTTCTTCGTCCACGTTGACTTTGCAATCGGAAAAAAGTCTTGGATCTCTCTGAGACGATGATGAGAATCTTAAAACCGAGTGCTTTTCGTTTGTTTGCAGAATTAACTCTGGACGAGGCTAAACTATCGGAGGACGAACTTACAACGCTCCATGTAATAAGCAACGAAGGCGAAAATTGTCACGAGAGACCAAAAATATGCGGCAAAGAGGCAGCGTGTAAAAACTTGGACGGTGGAAGATCGAGATGCGTCTGTCCTCACGATCTTTCGCCTCCGACGAAAGATCTGAAATGTCCAAATCGAGCTCTTGGTAAGTGACAATTCGCAAGAAACAAAAACCGTGAGAATTCACAATTTGCCCAAAACTTCATTTCATTTTTTTTCTGCATAGTTGCAGAGTCCCCTTTTTCAGAGATAGTGATTAATTATTGTTGCTTTTTCATGGAGGAAGCTTGGTGAAACATTGAGAAAAAATAAGGCTGTTCGCTGATGTATATGGGGCATTCCATGTTAAATCGACCACTTTTAAACCCTTTTCGATTTGGCTGAAATTTTGTTTTCCTTTCCTACCCAATTAAAAACATTTTTCAGGAAATTCTCAAATTTTTGAATTCAACCCAAAAGAAAAAGCTTTTAAATGACTGTAACTTCTTTAAAAATTGACTAATTGGGACGTTTTTTTTTTTGAAAATTTTCGTCTTTGAATGTACTTTCCGAAAAAAAATACGAAAAATGTTAAGATATCAAAATCTATGGAATTTTTCACTTTTTCGAGAAAAATTATCTTTTTATCGAAGTTCGCCATTATTAATTTTTTTTTCACTAAAAAAATACTTTGATCAATTCCGGAAAAAATGCCGCCCAACCTGGAGTGGCATTCCTTTTCCTTCTATTTTTGTTCACTTTTGTGAAAATAAAAATTTAAAAAAAATTCAGCGATTACCACATTCAATTTTTTATTTCTTCTCAATTTTTCAAATTCCGAGGTCCCTTATAAATCCTCAAAAATTTCCATAGTGGTACTTTGTGAAATAAGCCCAATTGAGAACATTTTTTGTTTTTCAATTGGTAAAAAAAATATAAGGAAAATAAATGCCACTCCAGGTTGCGCGGCATTTTTTCCGGAATTGATCAAAGTATTTTTTGAGAAAAGAAAAAATAGCGAACTTCGATAGAGATGATTTTCCTCGAAAAAGTGAAAAATTTTATAGATTTTAATATCTTTAAACTTTTTGTATTTTTTTTCGGAAAGTACATTAAAAAACGAAAATTAAAAAAAAAAAAAACATCCCAACTAGTCAATTTTTGAAGAAGTTATAGTCATTTTAAAAAAAGCTTCTTCTTTTGGGTTGGATAAAAAAACTTTAAAAGTTCCTGAAAAATGTTTTTAAATGTTTTTAAGTGGGTAGAAAAAAAAACAAAATTTCAGCCAAATCGAAAGGGGTCGGGTTTAAAAGTGGTCGATTTGACATGGAATACCCCATAACCTGTACTATTTTTGTCGCCTTCTTGTAAATTCGTCTATTTGTAGAAAGATTTTTCAAAATATTTAAAGTTCAAATAGTAAAAACATCAGTAAGACGAAAATCTCGATTTTTTCATCGGGAAAAAAGGTTCCTCTCTGAGAAAGTGAAATCCAAGAAAATATAGTCTTGAGAGTTAATAAAGATTTGAATACAGCAGTTCCAGTTACACCAAGGCCGATACACAATATAATACCACCGACCGGAAACACGACAAATGGAACAACGGCACTTCCGGACGCTGAACAGGTTTTTTTACTTTACTGATTTTTTTTTAAATTTAATCAAACCCAAAACTCGATAACAAAACTGGGGGAATAATTTTATATGAAATAAATTAATTCATAGATTGTGGAATATCAGTGTTAGATTCTGTGAAATGAGCTTAATTTTTTGAAACTATTCAAATTCGCCTTTTTCTATTTTGGCATCATTGTGACGCAAAAAAAAATCATTAAGTCTTCATTCTTCAATTTCGGTAGATATAATTAACGAGTGAGACTCGTGAGATGATTTTCTTTGAGAAAAAAAAATTGCCTAGATCTATTTTATTTTATTTGGCGCGGCGCTTAAATTCTGCTGAAACGTCAATTTCTATTTCATGTAAACTTCTAATTTTCTCCTACTAATTAAAAAAAATATGACGAATGAATCGATGAAAAATAATCGAATTTCAATATCGAGACAATTGTATTTAAATTGAGGAACAAATTATTTGCAGGTCGAAAGTTCTCACGAGAATATATCTAAAATCGTGGGAATAACGATAGCCAGCGTCACACTATTGTCTCTCTTGAGCATTATAATCTACCTTCAACGACGAAAATGTTACAGCAAGAAAGCGCAACGTTCAACGTCCGACGTACGTATGCAAAAAAAAATCAAAAAATCTCTGGCATTACCGCGAATTTTCCTATCCACGAGCGAATAAAGGATTGCTACAAAAATTTAGATATCACCGATGAATCTGAAGAAGGGTTTACTATTGGCAAACAAATACACCCCGAATCCGCAATATTTCGCTTGCACACCGCCGGAAGTGCCGATTCTAGAGCGTGATAATTTCGTTTTTCTTCACGACATCGGCGAGGGTTGTTTTGGCAAAGTTTTCAAGGGTCAGTACGAAAAGTAGAGAAAAAAAGCTTTCTAAAATAATCGTACCTTCGAGATTTTTCGATTGAGCAAATTTTCCAGTTTCTCTTATTTATCCTCAGGTGAATTCAATAATGGAGAAATGTCGGAAATCGTCGCTGTCAAAGTTCTCAAGGATTCGGCGTCGCGCGAAGCCGAGGAAGACTTCATGCGCGAGGTCGAAATAATGTCGACTTTTCGTCATGACAATATTCTCTCGCTGATCGGGATCGTGGTTCGAGATTCGGGCAACAGTCCATGGATGGTTTTCGAGTACATGCCTTATGGTGACCTTGCGGGCGTTCTGAGGGCAAATTCGAGACAATTGAGAACACCCACACCGGGTTTGCAACCACTTACAAAAGTATGTTTTCGTACAATTTTTCGTAAATCCCTTTCTTAGATATAATCCAGAATGCCTTCTGATTTTTTGGTTTTTTTTTTTAATTATCAAGAAAATAATTTGCATAATTACCAGATATGGGTAATAACTTACTCGTTTAACACGTCATTTTATATACGAAGCTAAAAATTAGACGTGCAATTTGTAATATCGATAATCAAATAAAAAATTTAATATGGGGCATTCCATGTCAAATCGACCACTTTTAAACCCGAACCCATTCGATTTGGCTGAAATTCGGTTTTCCTTTTTTACCCAATGGAAAACATTTTTCAGGAAATTTCCAATTTTTTTTAT
The DNA here is from genome assembly GCA_946863875.1 of Alloplasta piceator. Lineage (NCBI taxonomy): Eukaryota > Metazoa > Arthropoda > Insecta > Hymenoptera > Ichneumonidae > Alloplasta > Alloplasta piceator. The sequence goes on from OX333078.1 coordinate 5,253,800, forward strand.
CCAACCGAAAAGAAAAATTGACTAATTGGGACGTTTTTTTTAAATTTTTGTTTTTGAAAGGAATATAAAAAAATTCTAAGATATTAAAATCTATGCAATTTTTCACTTTTTCGAGAAAAATCATCTTTTTATCGACGTTCACCATTTTTAATTAATTTTTTTTAAAAAATACTTTGATCAATTCCGGAAAAAATGCCGCCTAACCTGGAGTGGCATTCCTTTTCCTTTTTTTTCTTTCACTGTTTTGAAAATAAAAATAAAATTTTTGGCGATTACCACTTTCAATTTTTTATTTTTTCTCAATTTTTTAAATTCCGATGTCCTTTATAAATCCTTAAAAATTTCCAGAGTGATACTTTATGAAATAAGCCCAATTACGAAATTTTTTTTTCAAGCATTAAAAAAAATAGAAGGAAAAGAAATGCCACTCCAGGTTGGGCGGCATTTTTCCGAAATTGATCATAGTATTTTTTGAGTGAAAAAAAATGGCGAACTTCGATAAAAAGATAATTTTTCTCGACAAAATGAAAAATGCCATAGATTTTGATATCTTAAAATTTATTTGTGGCATCTGTGGGAAATCTCCATTTTTAGGATTACAATTTTTTTCTATTGTAAAAAAAAAAACAAAAATTATGAAATTGAAGAAAAACAAAATATCAGAAGGGGAATTAATAAATCCACCATGATCACGAGTGAGATCATTATGGAGAAAAAAAAACCAGGCAATTAACTGTGAGTCTCATTTGTATTGAATTTTTTTTTCGTTTTCAAGAGTTCACTTCAATGGATAACGATACAAATAGCTGCGGGTATGACTTACCTATCGGCTCAGAGATTCGTTCATCGAGATCTCGCCTGTCGTAATTGCCTCGTCGGTACGGATCTCGTCGTTAAGATCGCTGACTTTGGCATGTCCCGCGACGTTTATACCTGTGATTATTACAAGGTAATTAATATAATAAATAAAATAAATAAAATAAATAAAATAAATAAAATAAATAAAATAAATAAAATAAATAAAATAAATAAAATAAATAAAATAAATAAAATAAATAAAATAAATAAAATAAATAAAATAAATAAAATAAATAAAATAAATAAAATAAATAAAATAAATAAAATAAATAAAATAAATAAAATAAATAAAATAAATAAAATATAATTAACTCTATATAATAAATTATAATTTTATTATAATCCAGTCTCTCTTTTATCATCCAATTGACAACGATAAGGATAAAAGAATAAAATTATTCGTGAAACATGAGATTTTTTTAAAAATGATTATTTTCTTACCAGATTGGTGGTTCGAGATTGTTGCCCGTGCGTTGGATGTCGCCGGAAAGCGTCATATACGGACGATTTACCCTCGAGAGCGACGTTTGGAGCTTCGGGGTTGTTTTATGGGAGGTTTATTCGTACGGGAAGCAACCTTATTACGGGCACAACAACGAGGAGGTAAAACGTTATCTGAAAACAAAAAAAAAATAATCATAAGGTTTCAAACTATATTTCAATGGGGAATTCATCCCTGATTGTAAATCGCGCAGTTTTTGTGGAAAAAAAAATTATTCATAAGAAGAAGCAAGGAAAATCTGGAAATATTTTTTTAAATGAGAATTCATCAAAATTTCTAGTTTTTGCGACAATTATTGGTAGATTCGTGTTTAGAGGGGGAAAATACATCAATATAAGACCCGAAAAGAAAATTTTTTTTTTTTGCATTTTGGCCAAAATTCATCGGTGCACTAAAATGGCTGTAATTTATTTTCTAGATAGAATTGCGGCTTGGACACGAGCTCATTTTCTTCGTAATCGTTCGACCTTTAAAACCTGGCTTGGTTCATCTGATTTAAATCATTTTTCGATTTTTGGCAGATTTTTAAAGTTAGACCATCGATTTTAGCAAGGCGATATTCAAAGTGCTCTCATTTCTACAAAAATTAAGTTATCAGAATGAACCAAACGCTATTTTTTATATTTCGTGACCGCCTTTAAGTGCAAAAAAGAAATTTTGGAATCGGTTCAAGCCAAAAAAAGTTATGAGCGCGTGAAATTTTGGAGAAAAGGGCCTAAAAATGAACGAAATTTTTTTTTTTTGTCGTTTTCAAACGTTATTTCGATGGAGAATTTAGCGCTGGTGGAAATCTTAGAGGTTTTGTTGAAAAAAAAAATAATCGCGAGAGAAAGCTAGGCCATGATGAAAAGCCACCGAGCTTTTTTTGTTTTCTATCAATCAATAAAATTTGTAATTATAATGAAGGAAATGAATTTCAATCAGCTGGGCTTATAATATTGCAATGAATAGGCAAATTTTTTTCTCTACATTGAAAATATTCTCTATCTTTTCCTATATTTTAAAATTTGTTCCTATTTTTGTTCAAGGTCGTAAAGTTAATTCTTCAGGGTATAATGTTAATACCTCCCGAAGATTGTCCACCGTTGATCGCAAGAATAATGCGGGAATGCTGGAAATCCGAACCGCGCGATCGTTCGCGTTTCGCCGACATCCTCGAGAAACTGGAAAAAAATCAGGAAAAAATGAGTCTAAAGGGAACATTGCCAAGACCGCCTCAAGGTCCGGTGACAATAAGAACACCGGATGTTCTTGATTCCGAGGGCTATTTATTACCAGCGCCGACCGTACCTTGCGAATATTTGCAAACACTCGCAGATTGACAAATTCGTTGCTTATCAAAAAAAAAAAAAAAAAAAAACACAAACATACACACCCACACACCAATTACAGAGATCATTGCGCTTTAGATCATTATTTTATATCTTTTTTGATGATTCTTTTATTTATAAGATTTTCTAACAAAAATTATAATTTTAGAACACTGTACAAAAAGCCTTAAGCTGTAGTTGAAAATGATTATAATATGAAAACAGTAATTATTTAAAAAACAGATATCCGTAAAACAATCCAATGATGGTTTAATGAAAAAAAAATTTTTTAATTCATTTTTAGTGAGATTTACGTTTAACTTGTGCAATTAAAATCCGAAATCGTTAATAAACATCTCCAAATATATCTTAATGACTGTCACGTTAAATTTTTTTTATGAAAAATTAATTTTATCAATAAATAAATAATTGCCGTCGTAATTATAATAATTAGAGCGATGCAAAATTCAGCATCATGGTTTTCAAAAATATTTCAAAGTGCCCGACTCTGTATACATATATATATGTAAATAATAAAAGTCATCGTTAGTGAATTCCCTCCATAAAACACACACATAAGGAAAAATAAGCATCACACTGATAAACAAAGAAGCCAAGATAGTATTATGAATTATTTACATGAAAATAAATTTTTTTATGTACGTTTTGAAAACTGACTCAAACTAATCTCTCCCAGCTTCATACAAAAATCCATAATTGCAAATTTTGAGGACAATCCGTATGTTAGGATCTTGAATGGGACTTGGAGAAATTATTTTATATTTTCTATTCAAGAAAATTGTATATAAAAAATTATATTTTCATTTGAATAATTATTTTCTGCTTTCTAGTCTTGTGAGTGTGAAATTTTGCAATCGATTTTGCTTTAAATTAAAAATTTCTAACTCAACGGAAAGTTGGTTTAGAACAGATTGCAAAGTTTTGAACACACAGACAAAGAAGCGAGTTAACCCTCCGTCTCTACACTGGGTCTTTTAAGGCACGAGCCAAATTTTCAACTCGAATATCTCTGGAATTAAAAAAATTGTAGAAAAATTTTGTTTACTATAAACGGTTGAATAAATGATTGAATTATGGAACAAAATGTTATAAAAGTAATTCAGAAATTTTTCGACGTTTTTTTCTTAGAAAAAACATTAGCAGGACTTTAATGACCCAGAGTACATTCGGTGTCCCCCAAAATGTAAGTGTACAGATGGAGGGTTAATAAAACGTTAATAAACGCTGTAATAAAAACTGAGACCGCGCAAAGCCAAAAAGAAAAAAAAACGAAAACGTACCAAGAATGGGCATTTTCCGAATGAAAAATCATTTAGAAACGATATTACGGAAAAAGAATACAAAATATAATCGTGAAAATGAAAATATTCAATTTAGATTTTTTCTTTTTCATCGCGAAAATAATATCTCGAATTATTTTCCCCCGAAAAGATGCCCGTTCCTGAAAAAAGCCCTAGTTTCACCGATGTAAATATAGATCTAACGAATCGTCGATATCTAACGATAATAATTGTCGAAAAAAAAACCGATGTTTTTTATTATAACCCAAAACGTTGTACCTCGTCAAGATACTCATGTAGATATTAATATTTCAATGTTTTCTTTTTTACTTCAACGCGAAATGCAATATTGTATGGAAAAAAAGATACAAAACGATAGAATGTTATTATTTGTACGATAAATGTCACGCGCGAAATATATTTCAATGTTCTTTATCTCGAAAACATATACTCTTTATTAACTCACCGGCCTCCGCCATTTTCTTTCAGCATTGAAAGGCTTTGTCCTTGAACGACCTTGAAGCCGGGCGAACCGAGCGCCTCGCGAGATATCAACACCGAACGAGAAGCTTCCCTCTTCCCAAGCGCGCGTGCGAATACATTGTAGACGAGGAACGATGATTTTTTGTTTCGATGCTCATCTTTTCCAGAAACAAATAAAACACGTTATTGATGCAAGTTCAATTCGCTTCCCTTCTTTTCAGTCGCAAAAAATATCGCGTCGCGTTTGCGTGTGAAAAAAAAAACGTAATAGAAAAAAATGTATAACGAGTGCGCGATGCTTTCGATGAGATTTCCTCAAAAATTATGGAAAATCGTGAACGAATGTAAGACCGGGGCGATTAAATGGAGCGCGAGCGGCGTGACTATACTTTTGGATTACAAGAAATTTCAAGACGAATATCTCGGTGCGAAAAATCCGATTTTTAAAACGAGCAACATAACGAGTTTCATAAGACAATTAAATCTCTACGGTTTTCGAAAAGTAACGTCCCACAATCGCGATCCCGTTTGCAACTCGAACAATCCCGATGTTCACGAATTTTTGCACGATAATTTTCGCTCAGGACGATCGGATCTGATAGCGAGGGTTTGCCGAAAAGCTGCGAACAATAATAACAAATTGAGAACTTACGAGAGAGCGAACTGCGGACACGGCGTTTACGTTAACGCGTCTGTTTGCCGGAAGAAGTACGAGACAACGGAAACGAAGATGCACCGAATGACGCGCTTGCAAGTTTGTCAGGTGAGCAATGCCGAAGAGACGCCGGCCCGGCGCTGACATCTAGCGGCCGTCGGGCGAACCGTAACGACACTCTCTCGGTCGATAACGACGCTCCGTCGATCGGTAACAAAGAAAATCGTAATTTTTGTTGATTAAAATTGTTGAAATCGTAAATTGTTTCGTTCGAGGGATTGTGGATAATCGTAAAAGACGAATAATCACTTTTCAAATAATATTTTTCGAAATATTATCATTTTATAATTATATGAACGAAAATTTCCACGAGATACTGTCGGTATTAAACCACCCCTTAAGAGTACGAATAAAATCATCCCCTTGTCTCTCCAACTCTTCATAACAAAGTTCAAAATTAATAAAAAATTACAAAATTAATAAATAAATGACCGGGATTTTCGCAGTTCGCCCTCAGGAGAGCCCTGGATCAGGCTATGAGGGATTATCATCGTGAGAAGATGCTCGCGAGAGTTATGAAGACCGAAGAATTCATGGAATTCGATAATTTAGAGAATGAGGGTAAGGAATTTTGAATTTTTCGAAAATTCTAAATAACACTTGCAGTCTACGCCAGTCAAACGAAGGACTGAATTAAAAAAACTATTTCTAAAAATAGATTTTTTTTTAATTTGAAATTTTGAACAATTATGTATAACGACTTTGTAAAATTAAAAAATAATTTTTTTTCAGCTAGTGCCGTATGGGCAAGAAGATACGATGTCACATCCTTATTGAGGAACTCGTGAATTGCAATTATTTATTTCTTTTTACCAAACTCATGTTTACGAGTTGCAATGCATATTTGCTTAGAAGATTACGAATTCCAAAAAAATTGTTTTACGTTGACAGTTGAATTGTTTATTTTAAAAAAATGTTTTATTCTCTGAATCTTTTCTTTCCCACCCCTCTTCGTCCATTTTCTCACAATGGTGTGATTTACACGCCACATCCGTAGTTTCTAAAAAGGCTCGATTGAGAAAAACAATTGACTTTCAGAAAAAAAAATTGAATTCTATAAAAAAACAAGTATTTTTTTTTGCGGACGGTCATCGTTCTCTCGAAAAAAGAGACAGAATGAAAAAGAAAGAGAACGAGAACCAAATTGGGATAAATCGGTTAAACCGACGAAAATCATTTATGTACACGACCTTTTGGTTTCTTTTTTTTTTAGCCTCCGTCGTTCTTCGCCCACTTTGTTCGGCGAACCAACAGAAATTTTCCTCATTGGCATCTGGCTGGGCGATGCGATTCGTCGAAAAATCGCCGATGAATAATTTCGTCATTTTTGTTTTCGGTGCGGTTTCTTTTTTTTTTGCTTTCGTTTGTACAATATTCGACGACGAAGTTTCAGCTTCGCAAGCTATTGAGCAATCTCGTCGTGAGCTGAACTCGGGACTTTAGTGTCCAGCAACTCTGACTGACGCTGTCCTGTGCGTAATCAGCGACAACGATCGACGCCTCATCGCTCGTCGTCAGACCTGTTTGTACCTGACGCTTCTCCAACTCCGAGAGATTAGCCTCCAGGCTCTTTATTCGCTCGGCCAATAATCCACCGATTTCCTGCCAGATCTGCGACACAAACGATAAATTTTCTATCAAATTTTTTTCACAGCTCAAACATTTTTGCACATTCACAAATTTTTATCTATGAGCAAGTAGATTTTCTATTTTTTGCTTTGTGATAAAGGAAGCTCTGTAAATACAGAAAAAAATGACGAAGCTGTGATATCCGTGTAAAAATAAAAGAACTAGTTTTTAATCGGGAAAATTTGCAGACGTGGAGTAATCGCTTGCTCTTCAAGATTATCCCACTGGGTCATTCCATGTCAAATCGACCAAGAGTTGGAATCGATCCCTTTCAATTTCGATGAAATTTGGTCAGAAATTTCTGTTTGTAATAAAACGAAGTTCTACCAAAGGAAAAAAATTACAACATTTTTTTTCAAAAGTTATGCAAGATTCAACATTTCACCATTTTTTTAAATCTTTCAAATTTATTTTTTAAATATCTCGAAAACTATTATTTTCAGAAAAAAATCGTTCTCGGTTCGTCTTAAAGAATATACTTTTGGCTAAGACAAACAAATATTCCGAAATGTTTTTTTCGAAAAATAATGAATTTGGAAAATTTAGAATTTTTAAAAATCGTGAAAATCCACGATCAACGTTAAATTTTTTGTTCAATTTTGTTGATATAATACGTTGTACGGATCTTAAAAGGTCCTGAAATTTTCAGAAAGGTGTTTTTTTTTTCAAAGATATGAATTTTTGAATTGTGGTTGAAACAAAAAATTTGTTTACCTCTAAGTTGAGTAACGTTGAGCAATCATGTAATTATATAATTTTGAGCAGCAAAAATTTCAATCAATGTCATAAGAATATAAAAACAGAAACATAATTGAATTTGCATTTTTATTTATTTGATGAAGCGTTTTGAGCGTAAACTTAATATACATGTATAAATAATATACATTTATATTACTTATATATGTATATTAAGTTTGCGCTTCAACGCTTTACCAAATAATAAGAAATGCGAATTCAATTATGTTTCTGTCTTTAGATTCTTATGTCATTAATTGAAATTTTTACTGCTCAAAATTACAAAATTACATGATTGCTCAAATTTACTTAACTGAGGTAAAAAAAAAATTTCTTGCCAAAATTCAAAAATTAATATTTTTGAAACAAAAAAACACCATCCAGAAAATTTCAGGATCTTTTAAGCTCAGTAAAAAGTATTTTATAAAAAAAAATAATGTTAATCGTGGATTTACACGATTGAAAAATTAAAAATTCATCATTTTTTTTTAAATGTTCGGAATATTTTTTTTTTTCGTAGCCACAAGTATACTCTTCAAGACGAACCCAGGATGATTTTTTCGTAACTATAATAGTTTTCGAGATATTTAAAAAATAAACTTGAAAGATTGAAAAAAATTGGGAATCTTGCATAACTTCCGAAAAAAAAATTTTTAATTTTTTTCCTTTGGTAGAACTTTGTTTTATTAAAAACGAAAACTTCTGACCAAATTTCATCAAAATTGAAAGGGGTCGATTCCAACTCTTGGTCGATTCGACATGGAATGACCGCACTTTGAATCTTAAGATTCAATTGTGAATTACCTGTGACTCGTCTGGGGTCAACGTCGCGATTTCCTTGCCATACTTTTTGTTTTTCTTTTTGTTTGTCTTAAGTGGCTGAGATTGTGTGGAGAATGCGACGCACATTGCGCCGAGAATAGCGATTGTTTCGCCGCAAGTAGTTGCTCTCAATAGATAACGTTTGTAAGAAACGGGTTTGTCCTCGTCGGGCATAGGCAGCGTTTTCAGCGATAACGAGGAGCGCATCGATTCCACACAAGCGGCATCGGGTCGAGAGGCACGTCCCAGTGAATCGGCGAGATTGGCAATGACGATTAATTGTTCGGATTCGCGCGTTTCCCGCAAACGCTCGAAAGCATCGAGCGGCACGAGGACACTTTCGGCTTTGCTCTTGCCAATTTCGCCCAATTGAAACTTTTCGAGACACCGCGGTGCCTCGATGTCATTGATTTTCCTAAGTTCATCGGCGAGTTTAACGAGCAACGACGAAGAATCTGGCTCGGATGACGACGCGATTATTCGCAGAATCAAACTTCGCGCCGATAACAAACGAAGCATGCACGAACGCGTTTCTTCGTGCATTCTTGGATCACCGTCGTTCTCCTCCAATGGTTCCCAATCAACGACAACCTGCGAATTTTTGTTTGAAAAAAAGAATAAAGACACTGTCGAGGATATTTCTACGATTTTCTAGATTGTATGTTCATTAGGTTTTCAAAGACTTGAGAATTTTTGATCCATTTAAAAATGTCTCAAAAGTTTGAGCTTGAATTGAAGTACAAAACTCTGCAAATTTTTAATTTGCAGTTCTCGACATTCGAATGATAATCGAACAAACCTCAAGATCTCGATTGTCACGCAATAGATCCCATCTAATCGTGTCCTCTTGAGGTTGAACTCTCATGTGCAAAAGAGTGTTTGAAAGTGTTTTTGGACTGTCGCACCAGCTCAATTCAAGCAGCATCTTGTCGACCGTCGTTGTGGCGAAATGAAGTGAATTCTCGAGTCTCTCTTTGAGCTCGACGAATTCTTGAATCTTCACGAAACTTCCGTACTTGTACGCGAAGGTCAGATGATCCGAGCTCTGTAAAATTACCCAAACGTGTAAATTAATCAACAGTTTACCGTTGGAAATGTCGTTGAGGAGCATTGTTCCTTACTTGTTTGTAATTAGCTACGAAGAATTTTGTCGCATGATCTAGCAGAGTCGAGGCGCGTGATAAATGTCCCAAAGGTGCGAGGAGAGGAGTGTGCAAATAGCCCAACGAATCGAGCTGTATTTGTTTAGCTTCGAGAAGTGTGTAAGCCTGATCGGCGGCTCCGACGAGACCGGCTTCGAGATATATTCTCACTAGCATTATCTTCAGATGGAAATTTGCCGGACTCAGCGTGAGACCACGCTCGAGTAACGCCATTGCTCTGAAAAAATGAATTAATTAATTAATCAATTAAAAAATCAAAAATTGAATTAAAAATTGTAGTCTGATATTGCAAAATTCTTCAGAATATAAATTTAAAAATGTTTGTTCTGCCTAAAGCGACTCTAACAAAATTTAATACCAAATATAAAATATTTTACATTCAAGATGCGAGGATAAATGGAGCAAAAAATTTCCACATATTCTTCCGCAAAACCGACTTTATAAAATTAAAAGCAACGAATCTATTGCAAGAAAAATGCGTCAAAAAATATGTGCGACCACAAAAAGCTGTAAAGAATACTCTTTCTTTTCACGACGCAGGTTTTGACCATGACTCAAAAATCGAACGAAAATTGTGATTAAAAAAATGAAGATTAGGGCGATTTTTTTCGACTTTTTTAAATTTTTTTCACTGCCCACCCGAAACTTTGTTGCACATGTCTCAAAGAAAATTCCTTGAAAGTTACAGCCCTTAATATTAATATTAAGTACTTTCCCTTCGAGTCATAAGTTTTCCCATGTAAAATACACGTAAATCAAAAACTTTTTTCTTCAAAATTTTACCATGCCGCGGTTTTTCATGCTATCGCATTGACATTGGTCGCAATTTACGCAGAATTGAACGATCTTTGAAAGTGTCTTCAACAGCGTAAGTGTAACTTACACTGGTGAGATGGTACGAGGTCACTAAAGTTGATTTTTACCCAGAATTCTCGTTTTTTCGCGGTTATCTCCGAAATGATTAACTCTACCGAGAAAACGTTGGGGAAAATTTTTCTGGAAATTTAATTTCCTACAAAAAAGGTCCTCTACATCTAATTGCTAAAATTAATATTTCTTGAGATATTGAATCTCAACTTATTTGTCATATGAAAATTTTTATGGATTATCGAACCAAAACTTTTAAATTGTTGATATTCCATATCATATCACCACTGGTGATATGATATGTGATATGGTGATATGATATGGAATATCAACAATTTAAAACTTTTGGTTCGATAAACTATACAAATTTTATACCATAAATAACTTAAGGTTCAATATCTCAAGAAATATTAATTTTAGTAGTTAGGTCTGAAGGACCTTTTTTGTAGGAAATTGAATTTCCAACAAAATTTCCCTTTACGATTTTTCGGTTAAGTTAATAATTTCGGAGATAACAGCAAAAAATTGAGAATTTTGGGTGAAAATCAACTTTAGGGACTCGTGTCATCTCACCAGTGTAAGTTACACTTACGCTGTTCAGAACACTTTTAAAGATCATTCAATTCTACGTTGATTGCGACCAACATCAATGTGATGGCATAAAAAACCGCGGATCGGTAAAATTTTGACGAAAAAAGGTTTTCATTTCCGTGTATTTTAGATGGAAAAACTTGACACGCGAAGGGAAAGTACTTAATATTAATATTAAGGGCTGTAACTTTCAGGGAATTTTCTTTCGGACATATACAACAAAATTTCGGGTGGAGAGTGGAAGAAATAAAGTCAAAGGAAAAATCGCTCTAATGAAGATATTTACGTACTTGTACAAATGAGAGGCGTCCTTTGTCTCGAACCACAATTGCACGTAGATATGAGAGGCGAGAAGAACGTAGGAATCGGTAGGTGCAAAATCTGTCGGTTGCCGGTCCGATGAAGGACAAATTTCATTGCCACGATCGTAAAGGTCGCAAAAACGTTGAACGAGTTGCTCTCTCTTCGCCGTATCGGCGTGTGGCGAATGATGAATACCGCATATTCTTCGCAATTGTTCGTAATGTATGTGCCTCTGCATTTGTTTCGCAGTTTTGGGAAACTGATCCGGTGCAACGCCAACTTCGTCCTCTATCTACAAATTTTCCATATTATTTTTCAACATTTCTTCGTTCGTCGCTCATTTCTCAAGATTTACCGATGACCTTGAGGATCGTTTTTGTATGAAAATATTGTGCATTCTGTTTTTATTCGTACCTTTTGCAAAAGCTCGCACTGTTCCGTTGTCTCGAGGAGATTCAGATACAATTTAAGATCACCAACGACGCATCCTTTCTCGCCAAATTCGACAAAGTATTGTCTCATGAGTTCGACGATCTCGCGCTTGTCAAAAATACTGTCGGACGTACCAACACGTTTGAACAATTCGAAACGCGCGAGATAAGGCGCTCGAACTCTCTTGGCGCTCGTTGTACTGATTTCGTTGAGAAATTCCAAACAATCTCGAGGACTCTGTTGCTTCAGCGCCGATGTCAAATAATCCTTATAATACGCCCAATTGTCGACACTGAAACAGCATTAAATGCGCGGAAAAATGTATTTCCTCCCTCTTTCTCACTTCCAAAACCTCCTTCCATTTTTATAATACTCACTCGTGCGAAATTAATTCCCTAAAGTCGCTGGTTGCCTCGCAATAACGTTGCAATCGAAGAAGAAGCAGGGCTTTACGTTGAGGAACGGCGGAAAGACGATTGGCCAAAGGTCCCGAAAGCACATTCAAGACCTCCTCGTCTTTACCTTGAAGCTCCAGTATCATCAGATAAAGCTGCACCTCTGGTTCAGCCTCGAGTTTGCCCTCGGCAACAAACTTCAAAACCTGTATTTAAACGGTTGAGAATGATCAGTAATGATCGAAATATCATCTTCGATCGTTTGGAGCAATTTTTTTTTTAAACAGTCCCAAAAGGAATAATCGACGGAGAGATTACAATTTTAAGACATATGAAAATTAAATGTAGAATTGGCGAGCGGCAAATTACGAATGTAATGTGTAATTCAAAGTTTTCTAATTGCAAATTACAAATGTAATTATCAATTGAAAAATTTATAATTGCAAATTACAAATGTAATTAGTAATTGCAAATTTCCTAATTACAAAGCACAAATGTAATTAGTAATTACAAATTTCTTAATTATAAATTACAAATATAATAAGTAATTACAAAAATTCTAGTTACAAATTACAAATGTAATTAGGCTCAAATATCGCACTAGTTACATTTTATCGATGTAATTAGAGTCAAATTTCACTCTAATTACATGTAGTTGGAGTGAAATTTGACTCCAATTACATTGATAAAATGTAATTAGTGCGAAATTTGAACCCAAGTAGATTTGTAATTTGTAATTAGGAAATTTTAAATTACCAATTACATTTGCAATTTCTAATTAGAAATTTTTCAATTACTGATTACATTTGTAACTTGTAATTAGAATGTAATTAATTACAAAAACGCCCAACTCTGATAAGCAGACGGCAAAGATATTATTTGTGCGAAAAACGTGACGCTCGGCCGTTCCATTTGACTTCAAAAAATTTCACTTCAAAAAAATGATAAGTATAAAAAACTTACCATTCTTTCGGCCAAAGGTAAGATAACTCCTTTGGCCAATTTATCATCAGCCTGAATAGCCTGCATTACGACGCTCATCACAGCCCAGAAGTAGTAAGGATTCTTGGGTTTCAATTTGTAAAGAGCAAGCGCAGTTTGCTGCTGTCTCTTGTAATCCCCGAGTCTGACGTAAGCCATGAAAAGGTGAGTCAAGAGTTCCTCGTTGTTGGGATCGGTCTTGGCCGCTGCTTCGTAAACTTCTCTGATTTTATCAGCTGGAGAACAAAAATTGTAAATCGTACAGGCTTTATACGACAATTTTTATTTCATTAAAAACAAGATTGACGAATAGATTGAATCGCAGGATCCAAAATACGATTCCAAATTCTTTCTGGCCAATGAAGAAACTGATATTTTCTCGATTTTGTATAATCATGGTCTGCCGACTTTGAAAATTCTTAAATATTGAATAACCAGAGTGAATTTGCAAAATCAGTAATCAATAAACCTCAGATTTTTCATTAATATTGCACGAATTTGATAGAGTGAACATTTTTACTACTGACGATTCACGATTTATCGACTCTACTCTAACGATATCGATATCTTCAATTCTTACGCTGATGGGTCTCCTTGTAGCAGATGCTCATGACTTGAAGCGTCGAATCGTCGCAGGGCACCTCCGATCTGACGGCATCCATGATAGATTGACACTCGTCATCCTTGCCGAGACGAAGAAGAGCGAGCGCCTTGAGAACTCGAGCGCACTGATTGCTCGATTGTTTTCTAAGCACCTTTTCAGCCTCCTGCAACGCTTTCTTGTTGTTTCCATTGTCCAACGACTCTGTAACGCCGCAAAAGCAGAAAAATACAGACAAATGAAAATTTAACCACAATGAGATTACATAACCTTCGCGACGACGGATTGCAGGATCTCGTCGCGTTGACGATTATCAACTGGCATCCGGATCGTCGATTCGCCGGGCATTATTCTCTCACGTGTGTATCGATATTTATATATATATATATACACATGTGTACGATCAATTAGACGTACCGTAAATCGGTCGTAATCGTCGTTCGTTCACAGAACCATCAACATGGGCCTTCGACGCCATGTTCTACGATTCGCCGCCTTTTATTTCTTCTTTCGAGTCTCGCGAGCCTCGTTACTCTTTCAAACTGCGAAATCCTCGCAACAAACCTCCGGCTTTCGCACATCTAACATGATTCGCGATGTGAGGTTATCCCGAAACGGAGCGGGAGATGATAATTAATATTATCATTATTATAGCGCATTCTCATTCGGGTTGACAGCGCCACCTATTGCGCAGAGCGAACAGCTAATATCTGTCAAATACCGACATTGTTTCCGAAGTCCTACATTATCGACTCGAAATCGCTCTCTCAACTACTTTCTCCGATACCGGTGAATGAAATATCAATGAAATTTATGAATAAATGATGAATGAATTGCAAAATGTAAATGCGAGACGTCTGATTAGGATAATATTTATTTCATAAGAATTCCATGGCGCTGCTCTCTTTCGCATTTCTGGGAACTTGATTTCGCAATTTCGTTTTTCGATAAAACACTAAATGATAATCGGATCTGTAATTTTTTTTTTGTTTTTCGAACAAATTTTAGTGGGGCTCTATTTGTGCCATAATTTTGATGATCCTGTCGAAATTTTATTGATTTCCATCTATCCGTGCCAGAGCAAGTTTGGATTCCAATTTCGAGGTGCTAATGTCGGTATTCAGCCTCCCCTTAATAGTCTCGTTTTTTTCCGTTTTCTATTGGGGGCGCTGCTAATATCGATGTATCGTATCGATGACAAAACGTCGATTACGGAATTGTTCGAGATATGGAATAATAATAATAATAATAATAATAATCGCTTGAAAAGTAACAAAATTGTATTTTCAGATTTCAGTTTCTACGAGTTTCTACGGTTTTCAGGCACCGCGACGGACGACGATCTTTTTCATTGAATCCTGCCACAAATCTCTGGGAGATGGATCGTTTATGGACTTTAGGATAATCGAAAAATTCGTAATGCGTAACGCGACGTCTCGGTGATTGATAATTAATTCAATGCGAGGCAGCGAGGCAATTTTTCCACCAGTCTCTCGTGTTTCGTGCGAGTCAGCAGCTGCAAAGAAAAAAGCGGCAGTCAGTTGCGGGCCAGAGGGAGAGAGAGCGACAGAGATAGAAAGTTCGCTGTGGATGGAAAAAGAGTGACAAGTTTGTCGTTTTGTGTGCGCGAAGCGGTGGGCGTCATGCTCAATGAGAGCGTTCTCTCTCAACAGCGATAATGAATGGCGATATCAGTGCGTGGAAAAATGGCGAACTACTGATTTTCGAGTGAAGAAGAGAGCAGAGGCATCGAGTGGAAGATAGCAATTTGCGGTGATTTTTTAATATTCGCGTGTCGAGTATGCGTGTGTGTACATGTACGAGAGAGTGAAAAGTGAAACGAGTGGCGCGTTCGATCGCAGCGGCTACTCGATCTCCTTCGAAATATCTCCTCATTGCAATCATCCTCGATCTTTAACCTCGTTCGGCGCTCCCGCATCGCAAAATCCGAGATAAATAATCGTCGCGAACGAGGGTTATCTGTGAGAAACGCCGCGATTGAGTTTTTCCATCAAATACTCGGAAATCGTTCGCACTGATCATGGCAAAAGATTACGATCATTTGTTCAAGCTGTTGATCATCGGAGACAGTGGTAAATATCTCGTTGTGATCCCCTCTTTATTTCTCTTCACAATTCTCGAACCATGCATTTTACTCGATTGCTTCGTTCGTGTTAATTGAAAGACTATGTGGGTGTGTAATTATATATATATATATGTATATATATATATATATATATATATATATATATATATATATATATATATATATATATATATATGTATATATATATATGGGGATATCAAACTATGGCTGAGCTCTGCTGGAGGGATTTGTAAACACTTTGCATTGACTCTAATTAGATTGGGACTAAAATGGAGTAAATTTCGAGCATTTCCGGTCAGGGAATACATGTTAATGGTCACAGGAACCGGTCCCTCCTCAAATTAATATTTGACAGCTACGAAATTAACACAAATCTTTTTTGAGGTAGAATAAGAAAATCAAATTCGTCGGCCATTTGGTACAAAAGAGAGAGAGGTTATGTTTCACGCAAAATCATGAATTTCCTTTGCAAAACGCAGAATTGTTGTTTTCTTTCTCTCGTCCGAATGAAGCGTGATTCATTCGTCGTGGCTATTTTATGTACGCTCGAGTCTCGCGTTATTCGCGTGAATAACAGATCGTTGAAAACGTGAACTTTATCCTGAGGCCAGTGAGTCTCAACCTTTCCTCCAGATTTTTTTTTTTTAATGGGTAAGTTTTAAGGCGTTATATGGATCAGGAGGGCGAAAAAAAGCGATTGAAAAAAATAAAATCTGGAAAGACATTTTAATTTATTAACGTATAAGTTTATATGGGGCATTTCACACCGGTTCAACTTGGGTCTGACCTTTCACCTCTCCGATTTTGTCCACAATTTTTTATGGTTTTGTAGTACCTGTGAAAAGCACTCAGGATTTTTTTTCACATTTTTTTGGAGTGATTTGACTTAAGGATAATTTTATAAATACATTGCTTTTAACCTAAATTCAAAAATCTGAAAAAAATCATATAAATACGGTTTTTGAAATGAAAAATTTGAAGGGTTGAGCCAAAGTGGGTAAGAGTTTCCTTCTGTTCATCACAAGCTCTTAAAAAAAAATGGGAGGAACCTGAATTGCATGGAATGGATTTTTGTATGTATTAAAGATGTTTAAAAAAATGTTTGGTCAAGGGCCCACTCAATTAAGGTTTCTCCTTCTATTTTTATTTTATTTTTTCTTTCGAAAAAGCTTATTATAAACAGAAGGAAATCCCTGCCCACTTTTGCTCATTGTTTGAAATTTTTCATATAAAAAACTAGATTTTCGTGATTTTTTTCATATTTTTAAATTTGGGCTAAAAAGTAATTTACTTATAAAATTATAGTTAAATTAAATTGCTCCCAAAAAATCTGAAAAAAATCCTGAGTACTTTTCAGAGGTGCTACAAAACCATAAAAAATTGCGGACAAAATTGGAGAGGTGAAGGGTCAAACCCTGGTCAAATCAGTGTGGAATGTCCCATATACATATTTTTGTAATTATAATTTATTTTGAAATTTTTATTTAAAAAAAATTATGATTCTTGAAGCTGCTGTAGCCCATCCCTGGGAGATACATATATTTAAATATATGAACATTACAAAAATGAAATTTGAAACAAAAATCGATTTTTTGAAAATCCTGACTGCGCAAAATAAATGAAAATGGCATTTGATCTCTCTTTTTTGGAAGTTTTCAAGGTTTCAAAAGTTTCCAAGCTTTTAAAGCTTGCAAGGTTGTTTAAGTTTTTTGAATTAAAAACTTTTTGGCGCCATTTTTACAAAAACAATTTAAAAATGAAGGAAAAATAAAATAATCTTGTTTGTTTTCAGGTGTGGGAAAGAGCTCGTTGCTGTTGAGATTCGCCGACAATACGTTCAACGGTAGTTACATTACGACGATAGGGGTTGACTTCAAAATAAGAACGATAGAGGTTGACGGTGATAGGGCTAAACTACAGATATGGGACACCGCGGGACAGGAGAGATTCAGGACAATAACGTCGACGTATTATCGCGGTACACACGGTGTAATTGTCGTGTACGATGTTACGAGCGGTGATTCATTCGCAAATGTTAAACGATGGTTGCACGAGATCGAGCACAATTGCGATATAGTCAATAGGGTTCTCGTAGGTAACAAGAACGACGAGCCTGATCAGAAGGTTGTCCTCACCGAGGATGCTCAGCGCTTTGCGAACCAAATGGGTATACAATTGTTCGAGACATCGGCGAAGGACAACATCAATGTCGAGGAGGTATTGGAATTTCATTATTTTCAAAGAAATTCGGATGGTAAAAAAGCTTTTTTTTCTGAAATCATCGAATGTCGAGCCAAAAGGAAATTGAGTTTCATATACTCATTATGAAAAGGTATGAAAACCTGAATTGCTCTTCAGCGAAGAATGGAGTTTCAAAAAAAAAAGGGAAGCAGCTACCATCAGAGCTTTCCCAGCTATTTGGGAAAATGATACTGAACTGTAAAAAGAATTAAGAAAGAAATGAATTGAGATGAGAGGAGAAAAAACAGTGATTCTTTCTGTTCAAAGTTGCTGGATCTTGAGAGATTCGTATGAAATATTTTGTATAAGAATCAAAAACGATATCTTTGGCGTGTACAGTATTGTGCTGAATTATCGAAAAATCAGGAGAATTGAAAAATTATATAAAGGACTCTTTTAATTTTCGGATAAGATTGTAAGAGGACGATTTAAACAGAAAAAAAAAAATTTCCGTACAATTTCTTGTTTGCACCAGAGTTGTGAAAATAGTAATGTAAAAGTAATGCACTACCCATTACTTTGAAAAATGTGTACTGGATAAGTTTTCCATTACAAATTACAAAAGTAACGTGTAATGAATGAATGTTCCATTACAATTGAAAAAAAAGTAATTTGTAGTCGAGAATATTCCATTACAAATTAGTGTGTTTCTGCGACAATTTGGAGCAGGTACTATTTTACTCAAAGTTAAGTCTATTAATTTTTCAATAAAAATAATTTGTGGGTATCAAGTTTTTGTCAACTTTACTATCGTAGTGATAAATGTAGGAAGACTGATTTTTTGGAGTAAATTTTACTCTTGAATTGTAATTTTTACAAGAATGGAGTAAAAACTACCCCAAAAAATCACTGTTCATACATCTACCACTGCGACAGTAAAGTTAACAAAAACTTGATACACACAAATTAGTTTCATTGAAAAATTAATAAACTTATCTTTGAGCAAAATAGTACCTGCTCCAAATTGTCGTAGAAACACACTAATTTGTAATGGAATATTCTCCACTACCAATTACTTTTTTTCAATTGTAATTTTTATTGGAGCACTAATCCATTACACATTACTTGTTTATTTGTAATGGCACATGCATCCATTACACATTACTTGTTTATTTGTAATGGCACATGCATCCATTACACATTACTTTTTTATTTGTAATGGCACATGCATCCGTTACACATTACTTTTTTTATTTGTAATGAAACACGCATTCATTACACATTACTCTTGTATTTTGTAATTGTACACTTGTCCATTTCACATTATACAGTGTAATGGGTAATGAATGCAGTAATGCATTACCCAAATAATGCATTATTTACAACTCTGGTTTGTACATCATCTATTGTTCAGGAAAAAAGTAGAATAATCTAAATAAGGAGGTAAATAAAAAAATTGTAATTTGTAATGGAGCACTGATCCATTACACATTACTTTTTTATTTGTCATGGCACATGCATCCATTACACATTACTCTTGTACGTTGTAATGGTATACTTGTCTATTTCACATTATGCAGTGTAATAGGTAATGAATACAGTAATGCATTATCAAAATGATGCATTATTTACACCTCTGGTTTGTACATCATCTGTTCAGGAAAAAAGTAGAATAATCTAGATAAGGAGGGAAATAAAAAAAACAGAAACACTGTCCACGCCCAAGAATCGATAATTTACCAGAAAAAAAGCTCCCTTCGCACAATGTGAAAATCTTCATTGTCTGAGAGTTCATCCATGTAAAAAGCTGCTTTTTTTCATTCACGACATCAATGCGTCACTTTCAAACGATTTACTTGTTTTTTTTTATCTCCAGATGTTCATGGCGATAACGCGCCAAGTTCTCCGCACGAAGAAGGAGAGGAAAGAGCGTCAAGCGATTCAAACGAACGAGACCGTGAACCTGAGAAAAAGCACAAAACAGCATAGGAAAAAGTGTTGTTAACGGCTGGCCGCTGTGGCGTTATAAAAAGACACACACACAAACACAAATTATACACAAAATAAAACACGTGTTTCGCGTTTACGTTCAAGTCCCGCAATCCCCGCCTCTCCCTTCGCGAAATTGCCGATTATTCGGTAATTTCGGTAGCCTAAATTCAAAGACACAGACACGGAAATACAAAGAGAAAAATAGAAGGGCGAGAAAGTGAAATTTCCTATTAATATGCACGTTAAAAAAAAGCCCCGTTGCGCTTCTTTTACCCTCGGTATTTTTTTTTCGCGCGTTCAAAAAATCTCAAACGTGCCACGCGAAATTTCCATCAAGAAGTAAAAACGAAAATAATCAAGGAAATAATGTTGGAATCGTTGGAATGCAACGAAAATAGATTTTTTTAAAGTTAATTTCATCCCCTCTAAAAGTGAATTTACTTCGACATTAAGTACTCCGAATGCTCACAAAATGCGAAAGCACAAAAAAAAAAGAACTAGCCAAATTTCGTTGCCTTTCGACGATGGAAACTTCAAAGTCATTTCAGGAAGAAAGAAAACTCGTAGCCCATATTAATTAAGCCCCACGAAGGACATACATGGCAAAGGACGAAACTTAGGAATAATTATGGAACAAAGTGGAAACGAAGATTCAGTCGCTATTTGTAAAGTGTTATAAAACATTGTTTTAAATAATAAAAAAAATAATTGAATGTCACTCATTGAATTAAAGGGCACAAAAACACTCGTTTGCTCGACTCGCGCGGTTCTTGGAATGAATGTAAAATGCTCGCCGCGCGTTGGAGTAATTTTTGTTTTGTTTCACAAGATCACTCTTTTTCTCTCTGCGAACCGAGGGCTGTCTTGGATCAATCTGTGATAATAGTTAGGATAGCACACGTCGTTCGTCATCCGCGATCACTCGGACGCGAGAGTAAGAGAAAAGAGCAAGAAAAATTGAAAGAAAAACGAATGGAGGAAAAAAAAATTATATTTAAATTTGCATCGTTGAGACACAACGAAAATAAGCTTTTCCTCTTTAATTTACCCCCCTTAAGGATGTGTTCTCAGAGTCAAAAATCTTCATTGAGGTCTTGGGATTTTTTGATATGCAAGAAAAGCATGAGCAATCCTGAAAATGAAAAAAGAAAAAATAACGTATTTTCGTTTCGTTTCAACGATGCAACTTGCATCACGAAAAAAAAAATTGTTCAATCGTCGTAATTTGAAAAATGAAATGTTTGACTGATCGCTTCTGCGCCCCCTTCTCCCACATATCCGTGACGAAATTATTATATGTGTATATAAAAACAAAATCATTCGGGTTGTACGCAAAAATCGACATCGTTCTGATGAATGAACAAACAAGCGTTTCAAGTAGTTTTTGCACTGAATAATTATGAATAATTACTGAAAATATTACGAATAATTTTTTCATTCGAACGATGTCCCATTTTCGTACTCGCCGTTTTATCCCCGGAAATCCTGGCGAATGAGTAAAAAGAGAAGAAAAAAAACAAACAAAAAGAAGAAAACTCCCGTAAACGCTTCGATGACGCGAAATTCTATTGTAAACGATAAGTATTACCGTATTCATACTAGTATAATATTTAAATCCTATTATTAATATTATCGACGATGAATAAACAGGATTTTACGTTTAGTCATTTCGCCTCTTTCGTCGATCTTCGTTATGAACAAGTGCGAGAAAAATCGTCCTTGTCCAAGAAAATTTCCACACGAACTGTTCCATTTATCCAATTGTCGTTCCTTTCCTTTCTTTAATATTTAAAAACATTTGTAGTTTTAATCGAACATTTTTTTGAATCGACCAACGATAAGTTTGGACTTGATGTGAGAAAAAAAAACAAATTTGCGAATGTACAAATATTTACATACGAATTTCGTTTCAATGCAGCTTGGCGTATGGATCAGCTGTACTAAAGACGAAAACGAGACAGCCAAAAGTGAGAATTGAACCGTGAGCTACAATGGCGCTTCCTTCCCAACCGGATTGCGTGTAAACCTCGTTGGAAGTATCGTTTTCGAGGACATTGCATTTGCAAGTTATCGAACGTTTGCCAGTCGTCATCGAGGAGTGTGACGACGATTTAGCCTTTTTCGTAATTGCTTTGAAAGTCGCCGATGTTCTCCAATGTTCCGGCACGATACCGTCGTCCGAGTCCTTGCCACGCTTTGCTGAGAGTCCTTCGTAATCGCAGGAATAAAGGACATTGTCGACGATGGTGCCGTGTTCACTGTAGTTTAGCAACTCATAACGTTTTGTCGTCTGGAATAATAATAACAAAAATTATTATCATCTGACATGAGACATTTTATTGCAATATTTAGGTGGGTCATTCTATGTCAAATCGACCAAGAGTTGGAATCGACCCCTTTCAATTTCGACGAAATTTGGTCAGAAGCTTTGGTTTTTAACAAAACGAAGTTCTACCAAAGGAAAAGACATTAAAATTTCTTTTTCGAAAGTTATCCAAATTTCACAATTTTTCAAATCTTTCAAGTTTATTTTTTAAATATCTCGGAAACTATTATAGTTACGAAATAATCGTTCTGAATTCGTCTTCAAGAGACTTGGGGCCATGGAAAAAATATTTCGAAAAAAAAAAATTAGAAAAATTATGAATTTGGAGAATTTTGATTTTTCAAAAATCGTGAAAATCCAAGTTACACATTCAATTTTTTGTTCGTTTTTTTTCATATAATATCCTGTACTGATCTTAAAAGATCCTGAAATTTTCAGAAAAGTGTTTTTTTGTTTTTTAAAAATATGAATTTTTGAGTTTTGAAAAATCGTGTAAATCCACGATCAACATTAAATTTTTGGTTAAATTTCTTTTATATAATACCTTGGACTGATCTTAAAAGATCCTGAAATTATCAGGATGGTGTTTTTTTGTTTCAAAAATATAAATTCTTAAATTTTTGTAAAAAAATTTAATTCTACTTAATTCTTAAATTTAAATCTTTTAATTTTAGTAAAGACATTTTTTTTTACCCGAATTCAAAATTTATATTTTTGAAACAAAACAACGCCATCCTGAAAATTTCAGGATCTTTCAAGGTCAATCCAAGGTATTACATTAAAAAAACTTTAATGTTGATCGTGGATTTACACGATTTTTAAAAATTCTAAAATTCATATTTTTGAAAAAATAAAAAAAACCTTTCTAAAAATTTCAGGATCTTTCAAGATCAGTACAGAGTATTATATAAAAAAAATTGAACCAAAAATTTAATGTCCAACTTGGATTTTCTTTTGAAAATTTAAAATTCTCCAAATTCATCATTTTTCAATTTTTTTTTTTCGAAATACATTTTTTCATAACCCCGACGAATTCAGAACGATTTTTCGTAACTATAATAGTTTCCAAGATATATAAAAAAGTAAACTTGAAAGATTAGAAAGATTGTGAAATTTTGGATAACTTTCGAAAAAAAAAATTTGAATTTTTTTCCTCTCGTAGAACTTCGTTTTGTTAAAAACGAAAACTTCTGACCAAATTTCATAGAAATTGAAAGGGGTCGATTCCAACTGTTGGTCGATTTGACATGGAATGACCCAGACACAAATTTCGAATTAATGGCTCAAAGGATTCTCGATTTATGATCAAATATTTTGTTTCGCTCGATCGAAAACTCGCGACAGAAACTGTACACGAAAATGAAGTCCAAACAAAAAAAAAGTCACCTCATCGAAAAATATGACAGCGTGCTTCGACGATGTGCAATCGCAATTTCCGTACTTCGACAATGAAACGTCGCAATTAGGTCCTGTGCCTATCGTCATACTTCGTCCAATCATGAATGCCGGTGGTCCGGGTTTTCTGCTGAGAGGAAAAAGTGCAGCGCGTGCCTGAAAGCCGCAGTGAATTGGCTCGTAATCCTCACCGAGTGGATTCATTATTTGCTCGAGTCTCTGTTGAGCCAAAGCCTCAAGAACGGGCCTTTCGAGCAATTGCACGCCTTCCTTGACGCCGTAACCACACTCGTTTCTGTGTACCTGTGATTTATCGATGGTATCACCATCCTCATCGTCCCTCGAGCGTCTCGCTTTCTTCGGACTTCGAGATTCTCTCTTATTGTCAGATTTTTCCGACTGACTCTTGATCGTCGATTCTTCGCTGCTGCGATCGCCATTTTTCACTTCATGCTCATTGATTCTCGCCAATGCGGCGTCCTCCTTCCTCTCATCGCTATCTTCACGCTCTCTGGTATCGTAAAACGGTCGTATAATCGTGTTGGAACAGTACGAATTCGATGAATTAACATCCGGTGGATTTGCGTAGTGATACTTGACGGTCTGCGGTACTTTGACCCTCGTTCGTCCGCTCGTGCTGTATTTAACTCTGAAAGGTGGATTAGCGGCGTATGCTTTTCTCAGAAATTCGAGCTTGACGGCGTGCTGATCGATCCGACGAGTCGCAAATTGATCCCAAAGTTTCATCCGAGACGAGGCTTTGCAAGAGTTCAAGAGGTTCTGATCGATGAAGTGATTCGGATGATTGGGACACATCCAACGGCCACTTGGAAACGCCGTCATCGGTGGATCGAGACAGTCCTGATGAAAGTACAGAGGACAATAGTCGCAGGCCACCAGTGGCGCCCTCTTGCAGCTTTTGCCACACTCGAAACAAAGACGAGCCGGCAAAGGCACCATTAAGCCACTATCGAGACAGTGTCCTTTGCCTGCAGAAACAAAACCAATAAAATTCATCGAATGAAATTTTGTTTTCCACTTTCATTCTCTCATGAACTGTAGTAACTGTTTACAACGTTTTTTGACAAGATATCTCGGTTCTTACGGTTACTGTTGCGACGCTCGCCATTGTTACAAGCTGCAGCCACCGGCTGCCTTCCTCTCTTTCCATTGTTAGCATCAATCTTGTCCGTACCGGGAAAAGTTATCGGCAAACGCAATTCTCGAGGTAGCTCGAATTCCCGGGGATTCACGAGGGAGGCTGCCAGTGCCAGAACTTCCAGGGCAGATTTCTTTTTTCTCTTTCTGGATGCTCCCAGCGTGGGCTTCTCCTTTGTCTCCTTCTTGGCTGCACATCGACAAGAATGGCACATCCATTCTCCGTGAGGAATTTCCGCCGGATCCAAGGGAGGATCGCTGATGGACAAAAAAAATTATAATTCTGTTTGAGAGTGAATTTGAGAGTTTCGATGGAAGAAGACTGATGATTTGGTTGGAGAAATACCAGAACATTTTTTTGATCGTTTTTTTTTCCCAGATACTAGTTTTTTAGTAAAATGGCAATTCTATACATTATTCTATTCTATTCTACACCTCTATTCTTCCTCTATTCTACACATTATTTTTTTACAAATTACAGCCTTTAGCAAAATTCACTACTGGAATGGATAATCATGTTGTAGAGTTTTTGTCGTTTTTTTTGGGTTGTATAAAAAACATGCAGAGTTTAGCCACAGGCTGTAATGTGTGGCAAAATAATGTGTAGAATGTGTAGAATATTATTCCTTGCCATCTTCTCTTGTGTAAAATGATGTGTGTAGAAACTTTTGTGTTGAACGTGTCATGTGTAGAATAATAATGTGTAAAATAGAGGCCTCCTTTATCATTCTACACGAGGTGGCAAAGAATAGTATTCTACGCATATTCTACACATTATTTTCCTACAGATTACAGAGTTTGTCGTTTTTTTTGAGTTGGACAAAAAACGTTACAGGATGTAATGTGTAGAAAAATAATGTGTAGGAAAATAATCTGTAGAATACTATTCCTTGCCGCCTTCTCTAATGTAGAATGTGTGTAAACTTTTGTGTAGAAAGTGCCATGTGTAGAATAATATGTAGAGGCCTCCTTGCAATATTTATTCTTGCAGTATTTCATCGATGATAATTTTCATTCATTTACATTTATAAGCTTCCTTAGTTTCATAACAGTTCTATTATTTCCAAAAGTGACCGTTGAGCCTTTCAACTTTCGGGAATAATTGAAAAGCTAATTTGCCAGTTTTGAACTTACTGGCACTGAAGATGAAAAGACGCCGGACATTTGTCGCAGCATATAAGTTCTCCGCCGTCGCTGCAAGCGTCGCAAGAATCTCTATTGTGACCTCTGCCGGGTCTCTTGTAATAAGGATGCCGTTTGTCCTCTTTTTCCTTCTTGATTTTTGCGGATTTGGATTCTTCCGATACGGGAGGCGCTATGAGGGCTTGAATTTGCTGAAAAGTCATCGACGATTGTAATTCTGCAGCGTTTGTTTTTGAATCGCAAAGATGATACAATTTTCGGTGGAGTCTCAATTGTGCGAGTATTTTAATAGATAATTGGGGAAAATACTCACGGGCATGAGGCCACCGTTGAGAGGTAAATTGTATTCGACGGTTCCCATATTTGAATTTCGGAATAATCGTTTTTGCCTGCGTTTTTGAGTATGACGAAAATATGTGAGAGTCGGTGTTGAATCTGACAAACGGGAATGACACTCGGTGAGCGATCCACAACATTTGCCGTTGAAGCGTAAAACCAGCGAAGACGCCGTCTGCGAAAAAAAAAATGCACACAAAACCTCTCTCTCTCTCTCTCTCTTTCTCCCAAAGAGAAAGAGTGAGGCGAATATATTCGTACATTTTCCCCTGCATTCGTTTTGGAAGCTTACGCGCTCGAGAGCGCCACATCCTGTAGCATTTTATATGTCGACATATATCTGTATACACGCGTTGAAAGCGCGTAAGCGTCCAAAGCGAATGCGACTTTGGTTGAGAACCGCTTGAATTCGTTCGATTCAACTGTGGCGGGACGCACGTGGAATTTCGCAGCGTCTCATGCTGCGTTTTCATGCCAAAAAGTCGCACAGAAAATGTTTGCATTTTGAGTAATTATCAATGTTCAAAAAAGACGAACCCACGGTCTTCGTTCTAATATGTTGACATGTTTTTTTTTTCGACCTCACTAATAGGAAAAGATTCGTTGACGAGCTACACTGAAGCTGTCAAAGATTTGCGACAGCTGAACCTAACCTCAAAAAGCGACTATTTGAATCGCGACTGTTTACTGTCTGACTGCAATATCAACGCTATTTTTGGGGATATCCAGATGAAAAATTGATAAAATTTAAATATGAGGTACGCACAACTCGTCATGGGACCTGCTGGTAGTGGCAAGGTAAAACAATTTTTATGAAATATTATTTTTCAATGGTCAACAAAAATAAAAATCCAGTTCTCTATTCTACACATTGCTTTCCCAAGAGGCCTCTATTCTACACATTAATTTCTGATGAAGTCTTTGTTATACCCATTAATTTCCCAAGAGGCTTCTATTCTACACATTAATTTCCCAGGAGGCTACTATTCTACAGATTAATTTCCCAGGAAGCTTTTATTCTACCAATCAATTTTTCAGGAAACCTATTTATTCTACCCATTAATATCCCAAGAGACCTATATTCTACACATTAATTTCCCAAGAAGCCTCTATTCTACACATAATTCTGTGCAAGAAAAGGTGGCAGGAAATGATATTCTATTCTACACATTAATTTCCATAGAGGTGTCTATTCTACGCATTATTCTACACAAAAGTTTTTTCACACATAATTCTACACAAGAAAAGGTAGCAAGAAATAATATTCTATTCTGCACATTATTATTATACAGATTATTTTCCTATACATTGCAGCCTTTAGCAAAATTCATTACTGGAATGGATTATCACGTTGCAGTTTTTGTAGTTTTTTTGAGTTGGATAAAAAACGTTGCATGTTTTTTTGCTACAGGCTGTAATGTGTAGGATAATAATGTGTAGAATATGTGTAGAATACTATTCCTTGCCACCTTCTCTTGTGTAGAATAATGTTTGTAGAAACTTTCGTGTAGACGAGAGGCCTTCTCTAAAATTCATTTTTCAACTTTCTCAAGTCTACCTACTGCTCGGTGATGCAACGTCAGGCTGCCGATGACAACAAGGTCATTCACATAGTGAATCTTGATCCGGCGGCGGAATACTTTGATTACGAGCCGATGGTTGATATTCGTGAATTGATACAGCTGGACGATGCTATGGAGGATGCCGAGTTGAAATTCGGGCCCAACGGCGGTCTGGTATTTTGCATGGAGTAAGTTCTTTCAACTGCTCATAAAATTCAGTGAGAAAAATGACTACAAAAACAAGAACAAAAAAATTCCAAGGACTCGGGACGACTAAAATTCCACTGATTAATATTTGCACATATCTTCCTCATAAAATTTGCCAAAATTTAATTTCTCACCAATAAAGCTTCTTGAACTACAGTGGACGCTCCCACAACTTAACGCTTTGGGACCGGAAACGCTCCCATAACTTAACGTTCCCCTCATTCTCCCACTCTCGTGTTTCGACGCATGCGTACTGCCCTTTTTATTGAAGCATGCGTAGAACAAGCGCGCGAAATTCAACCTGAAATTCGTACCGACGCGTTATAAACATACATTTCAAATTCTGACAGCGATATATTTTGCAAATTTTTGGAAGATTTATAAGAATTTAATGTTAATAACTCTAGATAAAAAGAATTGAACAGAAAATATATGTATCCGATTGTTGGATCGCGCGAGATACATTTTCTAGAAAATGTTATACAAAGTTGCATATATATACATCATACATGCATATACATACAAATATTCTACAGAAATTTCGTTCTTTCTGGAAAATAAAAACTCCTGTTTTTTCGAGAGAACGACTATTTTTGAACACGTAGTCCTATAAATAGGCGTGTCTTGCCCCATCAATCAGTCATTTTTCCCAAAATCGTTATCTTGTATTATTTATTCACTTGACGCATATTAATTACACTTAAACAGTTGAGGTTATGTTGCCCTGTGTCAAATTTCTGCAGCTCGGCAGCTGAGTTTGGAGTAGGGAGAAAGCGCGATAAGGGTCGTTAAGTTATGGGAGCGTGTTGCCATGGTAACGCCTTAAGTTATGGGAGCCGTTAAGTTATGGGGGGTTAAGTTTCCGGAGCGTCCACTTTATCATGAAAGACAGCAATGAGCAACATTCCTAATTGCAGAATTTTCTTGTTTTTTTTCAATAAATCATACCCTGCTTAGGGTCGAGTTTTAATTTTCCATGCGTTAAGGGCAGGCTAAAGACCCTCTCTCTCGCTTTCACACGACCCCTATCATCCTTTCTCTCTCGCACTCGCACGAAAAATGTCGGTATTTAGCCTCCTCTTAAGATTAATCAGTTAAGATAATCTCGAAATTGCAATTCCACACAGATACCTTTTGGAAAATTCGTCTTGGCTGGTAGAGCAGTTGGGTGACGTCGACGACGACTACATAATATTCGACTGTGCTGGTCAAATCGAGCTCTACACTCACATGACGGTGATACGTCAATTGATAACGATGCTGCAGAATCTAAATTTCCGTATGTGCGGCGTATTTCTAGTAGACAGTCAATTCATGGTAGATGCATCGAAATTTCTCTCCGGGACAATGGCCGCTTTGAGCGTCATGATCAATTTGGAATTGCCGCATATCAATATTCTCAGCAAGATCGATCTGGTACCAAAATCATCGCGTAAACAGCTCGATAAGTACCTCGAGCCCGATCCTTACAGTCTTATGGCGGAAATGGAGAATGATCGTTGGAACGAAAAGTACAGAAATCTGACTGAGGCGCTCGGTCGTCTGATCGAGGATTATAGCCTCGTGAGATTTTATCCTTTGAATATCAAGGACGAGGAGAGTATCGCCGATATTAAATTAACGATCGACAATATGATACAGTATGGCGAGGAAGAGGACGTCAAGATGAGGGACTTTGACGAGCCAGACAAGGACGACGATGGAGATTAGTTTTACTCGTCGAGAATTATAAGGTATATTTTTTCTTTTGTAAAAACATCGCTGTATAAATTATTCACATTGTATTAAATTAATAAAAGAAACTTACTAAAATCACGTGCTCGATCCTGGCTGAGATTGTTGCTGCAATTCCTTGTGTCGGTTGAAATTTTTTTTTGAACGAATCGGCTTCTTTTTCTTCATCCTCGGAATCCCGTCGCCGAACAGTTTCAGATACAAATCCGTGATTTCTCAATCGCTGCTCACGATATTGATGAACGAAGTCGTCAAGGATTTTTTCGCTGCTTTCTTGAGCTGAGCTCGTCGTTTCTCACGTTGGGACGATTTTTCCGATCGCAGCTTTTCCCAATTTTTCCTGTAGACTCTGTGTCGACAAAATATTATATAATACGTTTTTATATTATTTTTTTTTTCAACCTCATTTTTATTAAAAGGAGATTGAATTTTGAGGATGTTATTGTTAACTCACTCTTCATACTCGATGACTGTTTCTTTGATAATTCCGAAAAATTTCGATATACCGTCGCTCGTTAGAGAAGAAACTCTGCAGGAGCGAAGATGCGAGTTAGAAGCGAAGATGTAACACGTTTCAGAATCGAGAGCTGCCTGAAAAGCATCGAAATCCTGCATTCACTTGACGGTGTAACGGTGCTCTACGATGTCAGTCTGAAATTTTTCATTTAAGATCAATTCTGAGAAGTAAAAGTTATTCTCAAGCGTTTATACATTTTTTTGTGCCCATAATGCAATGAGAAAACGTAATCAAGACTGTAACATGTTTTTGATAGAAAAAAAAATTTAAATTAATTTGCCACAGTATCAAGAATGAGGAATCAATGTGCAAATTTCAATTTAACAAACGTTTGTAAAAGAACAGCCAAGCTGATTCTGCAGAAATTTAGATATTTGCGAATTCCTGGAATTTGTTCCTAATGTCAGTTATCTGAAAGGTTTTCTGTATCTGTAACAATTGACGAATTATTATTTTTGTACGTTTTTTATCGGATAATTCAAACCTTGCCAATATTTATGGATATTATTCTGAAAGCAAGAAGAGCGATTAATCCACGGACATTTGTACACTAATTTTCAATGTGGAAATTTGTAGAAATTTTTCCCAAGATGGTCGATAAATTTAGCATCAGCTTCCTCTGGCAATTTAATTTTCTTAACAAGTTTATCAACAACTATCAAGTTTCGCACCTTGTTCATGACGGAGATAAACGAAAGTTTCGTTTGGTAAAGCATATTTGAGGGAATGACGCTCCTCGAGGCATTCAGGTGTGTCTAGTATCACGTAATTGTGATTGTCACTGGCTTTTTCATTTAATTCGACGTCGTTGTTGAATTTTGTTGAAAACAGATTGAGTCGTGATGATGCTGCCGTTTGGTCCAAGACGATATTGCTTCGTGACTTCTTTGTAGTTTACAATGTCTCTGATGTCTTGACAATCGACGACAAGACGAAACAACATCAGAACATATTGTTAACTTTATAAATTTGAATTGTCATTTCTGAATCTATGGGCTTTTCTCTTTTTTCGCTCACCTATGTTCGTCGGATAAGGAACCTCTTTGCACGCAGGATTGAGATTGATAACGTAAGGTTTTCCCATATCGTAGAGCGTCGATACGATTTTTTGGACGAATGTAGTTTTTCCGGATCCTGCCATTTCGAGGACAATAACGCAAACGATGTTCCCGTCTCGTTTTCATTTTCAGAGTCTTCGGAAATAGCCGAAGGTTCATTATCGCCGGTACTCATACTTACATAACCTCAAACAACAATCTCTGTTCCTCTCTCTCTTTTTCTCTCTCTCTGTCACAGCGACACACAGTGGCGTCACCACACGAGCAAAATCGTAGACTTCATTGTTGAGCGAGTATTGCGCCGCGCATGCGCAACTACACCGGAAGTCTGAAGTACCGTAGTTGCGTCGCACTGGTGCTGCCATCTGCGCGAGAGCTGCGGTCTTTTACGGTAACTAACGTTGTTGGCGTCCCTTTAGTGCTGCCACCTGCACGGAGC
This sequence comes from Alloplasta piceator, assembly GCA_946863875.1. Classification (NCBI taxonomy): domain Eukaryota; kingdom Metazoa; phylum Arthropoda; class Insecta; order Hymenoptera; family Ichneumonidae; genus Alloplasta; species Alloplasta piceator. The sequence goes on from OX333078.1 coordinate 5,285,643, forward strand.
ACTGCGGTCTTTTACGGTAACTAAACGAATACGAAACGAAAAGCCGTTACAGTGCAGCGAGCATCCCTGCTGGGCGTCTTTCTCATCGTGGCGTCTTCAGTGTTTTCTATTGTTTTATTGTACCTCAAGATATTCGATCGTCGACGAAAACATGCTGAATTGCTGCGAGATATCCCGGCGATGCTTTCGACAATAGTGTTGTAAGCTTAACGACGTTTTTTATGTCATATTTTCCATTATCCCGAATAACCTGTTCCATGCTATCAAGATGACGCCAATCTTTCCATAAATTTTCCAAAGTTTTATGCGCGATTTTGTGCGAGTCACCCGAAAGTCTTTCACTGAACAAACGTAAGAAAATAAGTTGAGTCATTTTACTGAAGCAATTGAATTTTGGCCAAAATGCTGAAAAAAAAAAAATTGTTTTTAATTTTTTTTCGGACCAAATATTGATGTATTTTTGCCCCCTGAACACGAATCTACGAATAGATTTTCCAAAAAATCAAAATTTTTACGAATTTTCATACAAAATATTTTTGCTTCATTCAGGCCCCATATGTATAATTTTAATTTCCCAAGCGATTGCGTCGAGGCATGATCGTTGCGCTGTTTGAGATTTCACAATGTCGCATAAAAATCGCCGGATACGTAGATTTGTCGCAAGAATCGAAGGAAATCCTTGGGGTGGATCGCTCGATTGAAAATTACATAGACGTTTCATTCACGTTCGATGGGTGGACATGCGAGTATCTGCTTCTCCTTCTCCGATAATAGTAATTCACAAAGTTTGGCAAGAAATAATTTCGTGGTAGTTTTCGATATTTCAAAATTGTGTCATCGATGTATCAATGCAATATTGAAATTACATTCTCCTAATCTTGCTTCACGTTCATTATACCGTAATAGAAATTCACGTGTCTCAATGAGCGTCGTTTAATCGATTGGAATTTTCCAATTTTCAATAGCGAAAACATAATATGCAAGGTTAGGGCGAAGTTTTTTTTTTACGTTTTTTATTTCTTCCACTTCCGAAATTTTTTTGTACATGGCTGAATGAAAATTCCCTGAAAGTTACAGCCCTTAATATTAAGTACTTTCCTTTCGCTCGATAAGTTTTTCCATCTAAAATACACGTAAATGAAAAACTTTTTTCGTCAAAATTTTACTACTCTGCGGTTTCTTATGCCATCATATTAATTTTGGTCGCAATTTACGTAGAATCGAACTATCTTTAAAAGTGTCCTGAACAGCGTAAGTGTAACTTACACTGGTGAGATGGTACCGGTCCCTAAAGTTGATTTTTTCTCAAAATTCTCGATCTCTCGCTGTTATCTCCAAAATGATTAACTTGACCAAAAAATCGTTAAGGGAAATTTTGTTGGAAATTCAATTTCCTACAAAAGAGATCCTCTAGACCTAACTGCTAAAATTAATATTTCTTAAGATATTGAACCTTAACTTATGGTATAAAATTTGTATAGTTTATCGAACCAAAAATTTTAAATCGTTGATATTCCATATCATATCACCATATCACATATCATATCACCAGTGGTGATATGATATGGAATATCAACAATTTAAAATTTTTGGTTCGATAATCTATAAAAAATTTCATATCACAAATAAGTTAAGGTTCAGTACCTCAAAAAATAATAATTTTAGCAATTAGGTCTAAAGGACCTTTTTTGTAGGAAATTACATTTCCAGAAAAATGTTCCTTTACATTTTTTCGTTTATGTTAATCATTTCGGAGATAACAGCGAAAAAACGAAAATTCTGGGTAAAAGTCAACTTTAGTGACCTCGTACACCATCTCACCAGTGTAAGTTACACTTACGCTGTTGGGGACACTTTCAAAGATCGTTCAATTCTGTGTACATTGCGATCAAAATCAATGCGATGGCATAAAAAACTGCGGAGTGGTAAAATTTTGAAGAAAAAAGTTTTTGATTTACGTGTATTTAGATGGAAAAACTTATCACGCGAAGGGAAAGTACTTAATATTAATATTAAGGGCTGTAACTTTCAGGGAATTTTCTTTCAGACGAATGCAACAAAATTTCGGGTGAGGAGTGAAAGACATAAAAAAAGTCGAAAAAAATCGACCTAATGCAAGATACACTTGTAGATTAAAAATTTCTAAGCAGGATTTCCAATTTTCCAGATTTTGCAAAATTTGCCTCACGATAAGTAGCAATGAAAACAATAAAATTCACACGATTTTTAAGCGTGTACACAATTTTTCCCCTATCGTTACGTTTCTCTCGTGCACTGAACTCCTGGGAATTCAACCTGGACTCTCGCGATTCTTCTACACATCTCGATAGATTCACACGTAAACACAACTGTGTTTCTGCGTGTGTGCTTGTGTCTCGGTAGACTCTGGGATAGATGTACTATTCACTTGTGTAGCCCCAGGGGAATGCCCATTGTTCGATCTTACCGAGAAACGTAGAATCGCCGGTGTACAACCGATAATAACATAGTACAAAAGTCCTTTGGACTTGTAAAATAGGCGAACCGAGCTTTTCATTCCCCTTTGATTTCCTCCTCCCTTTTTTTAAACAAAAAATATTGTCCAAAATCCCAAGATGAGGTATTTGGCTCCTGTTCTCATCAGAGTTGCAAATAATGCATTACTTTGCCAATGCATTACTGTATTTGTACTCATTACACTGCATAATGTGAAATGGATAAGTGTACCATTACAAATACAAAAAGTTATGTGTAATAGATGCATGTCCCATTACAATTAAAAGAAGTAATGTGTAATGGACGCATGTCCCATTACAAATACAAAAAGTAATGTGTAATGGATGAATGTCCCATTACAAATAAAAAAGTCATGTGTAATAGATGCATGTCCCATTACAAATAAAAAAAAGTAAATTCTAATGGATGCATGTGCCATTACAAATAAAAAAAGTAATGTATAATGGATGCATGTCCCATTACAAATAAAAGAAAGTAATGTGTGATGGATGCGTGTTCCATTACAGATAAAAAAGGAATGTGTAATGTATGCAGGTTCCATTACAAATTACAATTTAAAAAAAAAGTAATTTGCAGTGGAGAATATTCCATTACAAATAGAAAAATTGCCGTGCTCGTATTAGAAACTTGCACATTGTTGTCTCATTATTTTATTTCGCTCACTAAAAGTTCATCCACAATTATCACAAATGATTCATAAAGTTGAAAAATAGAAACAAAAAAACAGACAGCGTTAAATATGAAGTACGAAAATATACTCAACTCAAAAAATTATCCAACTTTACATTGACCTTGCTTTTACACGCTGTTAGCCATAATTATAAGCAATCTAATAAAAATGACAAGTTACTGAGACAAAATTTGTCGATTTATTGAATCTCTAAATAATGTGCATGTTTTTTTTTAACTTTATGGATCATTTGTGATTATTGTGGATGAACTTTTAGTGAGCGAAATAAAATAATGAAACAGCAATATGCAAGTTTCTAATACGAGCACGGCAATTTTTCCATTTGTAATGGAGCACTCCATCCTTTACACATTACTTTTTTTAAAAATTGTAATCTGTAATGGAACGTGCATACATTATACATTACTTTTTTATTTGTAATGGATCACGCATCCATTACACATTACTTTTTGTATTTGTAATGGCACATGCGTCCATTACACATTAATTTTTTCAATTGTAATGGAGCACGCATGCATTACACATTACTTTTTTTAATTGTAATGGAGCACACATCCATTACACGTTACTTTTTTTTATTCGTAATGGAGCATGCGTCCATTACACATAACTTTTTTTATTTGTAATGGTGCACGCCTCCATTGCACATTACTTTTTTTAATTGTAATGGAACACGCATCCATTACACATTACTTTTGTAATGTGTAATGGAAAACTTGTCAAATACACATTATTTAAAGTAATGGGTAATGCATTACTTTTACATTACTATTTTCACAACTGGGAAGAAAAGGCTTTTTCTTCCCATTCCAAAATTGCCATTAACGTCGATTATAGCTGCGAGCACGAAAACGATTTCTCGCGAGTCATTCGGGGCGTTTTGATTGTGCGTGAATCGCTTTACATTGTCGAGAAACAAGAAGAAGAGGATTAAAAGAGAAAAACAAAAGATGTTGAACAATGCTTCTCTGACCGTGGCTCGATATATCGCTTTTCTCTGCTCTACCCTCTTATTTTTCTCCCCGTCCGACGCTACGTTGTATAAACGAACATTAAACGTTTTTTTCTTGTCCATTTAAACGCACAATGTGTAGACGAGGAAGATCGTTCGTGCGAGATTGTCCCATGAGAGGAGAGAAGCGCGAAACAACCGAGCCCGGAGTTTCGCTCAAAATGTAAACTCACTCGTGGAACCAACGGAAGGAAGAAAATAAGTCGTACGAATCGAAGGAAAATTGAATGAAACGTCTCTTCTCATTCGTCTTTGTGAATTTTTTCACACGTTGGCGTTTTTACGAGACGATTGTCCGAGATATTCGAAGGAATAGCAGAAATAAGAGCGGTAGCAGGCAAATTGCAACTTCTTGACTTTTCTCCCGGATGAACGATCGGTTGTGATCTTTCACTTCTTTATGATTGAGCTTAACAATCGAGGAGATAAGTCAGGAAATTTCTAATTAAGCAGATTTTTTTCACTTCCAAAATATAAAAATTTGATTAACCCCGAGCCCCCCCCCACGAGTCGTTATTTTTGAAAATGAAGTTTCCTCATTTCTTGCAGTTAAAAAAAAATTTACTAAGACGGATTTTTGTTTCAGTCAAAAATGATCTCACCCAGTCATGAGACGGTACTCGACCCTGCTGGGAATGAAACTTACCATTGTGATGGACTTAAGGTTGGTGAAAATGTATAATGAGGACTTTGAAAAAAAAAAAATTTAGTTTACGCCAAAAAATCAACGGAAAATTGTTGCTTCATCGAAATTCATTTTTTCGAATATTTAAAAGCATGTGAAACAACGTTTCTGAAATTATCTGATGGTACAACCTTAATCAAGAGATCTTGATGGTCATTTTTTTTACAGATTTAAAAAATTGAAATTGCAATAGTTGTTTTTTTTTATCGCACCTGAATGCGATTTCAGAATCTAAAATAGAAAAAAAAATTTATAACTTGCAGGGTCAGCTATCTCCAAAAAATCACAACGATGATTGCGTTGGTCAATACTTGGAAGAGGGTCGTGTAATCGAGGCACCAGTGTTTTTTCAAGGATTTACGATCAACATCCTGGCGCCCAATTATATCAGGACAACAAATCATAAGATTGCAGCATGTGAAATCGTCCTCGACTCTGAAAGAAAAATTACAAAAATAAGGTTCGATTGATCTTCATTATTTTTTCTTGCTTCCTTGCAGAGGAAGTTTTAAATTTTTTTTCCCGCGTTTAGAATGTTGAATGGTAATAAATTGACAGTAAATTTAAAAAAACTCGTTTAATTGGTTTTAAAAACGTTATAAACACCACAAAAATGTTTTTCAATACCGCAGCTTTTTCAATTTTGTAGTTATCGAGCTAAATTTTTCTGAAGACTTGTCGTTGGCAACAAGGAAGAACTACAATAAATTTAAAAAGAAGTTTCATTTACGTGTTTTCTTTAAAAAGTTTAAGCAATTAAGTTCGATAATTAAATCGTGGATCATTGATCTCCAATATCAGCATTAATGTCCATCCCCTGCTCTTTCTTATCCCATATTCGTTATTAATGTTTTCAGCTCGTCGATCATCATTTCTGGAAGTCACTCGATCGATTCTCGATAATGTCCTCGAATTCCGCCACCTGCTCGTTTCCCCCTTCTTGATTCGTGAGTTTTTCATTTTTTAAAATTAAATTTACTGCTACGATCGATTATATTTTACAGGTAATTTCCTCAATCGCATATTCAAACTTTAGGAATGCCCATAAACGTAAAAAAAACGTTAAAAAAAAATATATTCATCATTAATTTATATTTTAATGGAGATTTCTTTCACGTCGATTATTCGTAATTTTCAAACTTCCCGCGCGACGACTATAATTCCAAAATTTCGATGAATCTGCCCTTCTCCAAGTTTATCAGCAATTCATAGATGAAAATGTAGGAAATCTCAATCTGTTCAGAAAAAACCGTGTTACGGAGCCTCAAAATGTAGATATTTTTTACATTTTTAAAAATCGTTTGATTTAAAAAAAAAACTTTGATTTATCGACTTCGACGGAATGCAATATGATGAAAAATGTATCGTTGAATAAAAAAATGTCATTGAATTAAACCTTCATCGCAACATAATAATAATAATAATGAAGAAATATTCAATTAATTAAATAATGAAAGAGAATGTTCTAATAATAATAATAATAATAATAATGAAAAAATATTCAATTGAATAATGAAAAAGAATGTTCTCTAATGAAATTTGAATTGCTTTCATTTTCCGCCGCGGGGGGCGTCAGCGCCACCGCTCTTCTTTGTGGCAACTTCGCGAAGTACGAAGAACTGAGAGAGAGAGAGAGAGAGAGAGAGAGAGAGAGAGAGAGAGAGAGAGAGAGAGAGAGAGAGAGAGAGAAGCGAAAACGGAAGTCCGGAAGACGCTTTGTTTTCCGCTGCGGCGTTCGGCAGGGCCGGTTGTCCTGTGCGTGGTTCCTGCGACAGTTTTTTTCCGCAAAATCGAGTTTGATAACCAGGTATCGTAAATTTTTGTTTTTTCATAATCCCGGTGTTCTTCATCAACGTCGAATTTCGCGAATTCCGTGATTGCCGAGTTTTTCCCTCGACAATTTTTTTCCGCATAAATGGTATCAAATTCTCGATTCATTTTTCATTCAGTCCGTCGCTAAATTATTTTCACCCAGATACGTCGTAATCTGAGATTTCAATACATATAAAAATCCTATGTCGAGTCAGTGGTGAAAATGTATTAGACGCCATTAGTGGACGTGCACTCGGCGCCATTGTGATGATCGTTCAAAATGGCGGACGAGCTCCCCCGCTGGCGCGATGTCGCGTCCCCACGCTTCCCGTTTCTCGGTCGTTCGACGCGATCATTTTCGACAAAGTGTGACATTCTTCCGATCATTGTGCTCCTCAATTCCTTGGCTACACGAGCATCGTAATGTCGTAAGTAGATAAAGCTCCAGTAGCGAAATATCGAACGATTATGGATGTCTCGCAGTTTTTGGCGCGAAACTTTGTCAATGTTTTTTCGTTAATTTGCCCGCAGTCGAAATTTTTTTTAACGATTGCTCCACCTTTTTGTACATTATCCACTGAACCATGCTAATTCATATTCGTGTAAGCCCTCGTACAATCGAACATGTGCTGTGAAATGAATGCTATATATATGTATATATGTAGGCCACAAATGGCGTCGCCATATTTTTTGCCTTTTCCTAGCGTTGGTGGCGCTGGGGTGCGAAATTTTTCGCAGTTTTTTTTAGTCGTCTGCACTGACTCGGCGCGCCTGCGCACTAGCTTCGGATTTCTTTTGAAGAAACCGTTACAGGCAGCGCGTCCTTCTCATTTCGCAGAGCGTCGGTTTTCCGGGACTCGATTAAAAAGTACGTAAATATTTTTCTGATCCACGAAGGTTAAATAATATATCCAATTTTCGTGTCGAAATTTTTATTCGAATTCGAATCCTGCGTCACAAATATTTTATGATGAAAAACTAATTATTCCAATATAAATGAACCATGATTTATTAAACGATTACGAAGTAATTCAATAATTAAAAATTGAAATGGTTAAAAAGTTAACTAATGCTAAACACAATTTTCTTTTTTGTTAGTCCCTGATTATTTCATCCGATGTCATTTTCATAATTTACACCAGTGTGCAATTTCAATTATTATAAATTTCACTGCTCAAATATTTGAATGATTATAAATATTAACCCTGAAATGGTAACGGAGGGTCACTCGTGCCCCGCCCAAACCTTCTCCCCTTGCTAGCCCCCTTTGTTTATATGATTATATTGTTCAAACGAATGATCAAATCAGCAATATAGTGATTAGTCCTTAATCTACGATGGTTGATGAGATTTCATGAATTTTGCGGAATTTTTTAGAGCACTTTAGAACACTTTACAGCACCCACGAAGAGTGACCCCCTGTTCCCATTTAAGATCCTGATAAACACGTTACCATTTAAGGATCAAAATGGTTATTAAGTGAACAAATGTTGAACTTAATTTTCTCTTTTGTTAGTTGCTGATAATTTATTATATATAATTAATAAGCCACGACGATTCTGGATTTTTATTAGAGCTTTTTACCTTTTTATCGCACATTCAATAATTCAATGTTCTCTTAGAAATCGAATTGAGCTATCAGTATTATTCATTCTGTTTTTATTCATAGTTTTTATTAAAAATTTACGTGCTGTTCGATGAATTTTTGAATTCCCCATTCTAACTCAATCGTGCGTATCCAAACAGATACCGTGAGGAGGAATCACCAAAATGAGGAACGACAAAAATTAGAAGAGTTAAAAAAACGAGGAACGATGAGTCTACTTGATTTTCCGCCAATGGACCTCAGCATGACGCCTCAACGTCCGCCGGACAGCATTTTTAGTCATTCTTTCCATAGGAAATTTATGTGCTGTTTGATGAATTTTTGAATTCCTCATTCTAACTCAATCGTGCGTATCCAAACAGATATCGTGAGGAAGAGTCACCGAAATAAGGAGCGAGAAAAAACGAGGAAACAATAAATCTACTTGATCTTCCGCCGATGGACCTCAGCAGACGCCTCGACCGACGCTGGACGGCGTCGTCGTCGAGCTCTAAAAGACAAGAGTCGCTAAAAGCATGTTCGGCATAAGGAGCCTCGTCGATGCTGGCCATGCCGATTTCACGAGCAGCAACGACGATCAGCGCAATTTCGGTGAGGCACAATTTCTAGTTTTCGCAATTTTTTTCGAACATTTTTTATTATGCTTCGTTTTCATCGAACTAAAGTAAATGTTTTTTTTTTTTACGGAAAGTTTAGGATGCATTTATCATGGGACAGGGAAAAGTATACGACTTGGGTGAATGATAATTTATTATGAATTGGGTAAATTCACTGATATGTCTAATTTTAAATGAAAATGACCCGCAAGTAGGAGCAGAATTTTTTCCTTGCGTTTCCGATCATTCCATCAGTGGAAATATTCCTATTCTCACTAATTAGAAAAAATTATTGTAACAAAAAATTTAAACCCTTTTATTATTTTTTGGAAGCATAGAAAAAAATCGTGCAAGTTCGAAATTCGCACGTAGCTCTACCTTATTTTTTTCTATTGCCCCCTTTCATTATTATAAAATCTAAAACTTCGTAATTTTTTCATTCGAAATTAAGAAATTTGGGTCCCAGCGATCTCCCCTTGATCCTTGATCAAGGGGAGATCGCTGGGTCCCCTTGATCGAAACTTTGATTAACTTCGATCAAGGGTCCCCTTGATCGAAACTTTGATTAAGACAGCAATTATAATTTCAAAAAGTTTAAAAGTATGAAAGTTTGATGGTCGAGAATCAAATTTTCGAATTTAAATGATTTTCTTTCAACCTAATTATTCGACGTTCGGCAAATTGAGTGAATCTTCGGATATAAAATTTTTGAACAAATTGCTCTTTTAATATTTACAACAATTCATATGCATCGAAAAATATTTTCATAGAACTTTCCCTTTTTACGTTCCAAAAATACTTTTCAAATAGATTTTATAGATATATCTACGATTCGTTCCAAAGTATATTCAGCATACACATATTGGGAATTCCATACCAAGTCGACCTGAGTGTGACCCTCGACCTCGCTGATTTCGTTTACGATTTTTTATGATTCTTCCAACTCAAAATAGCATGCAGAATTTTTTTTTCAGATTTTTAAAACCAAATTTGAGTACGTTATGATTTTTTGAACATTTTTTTCGAAAACCTTGAGGGCCGTAATTTAAAAATCTGAAAAAATTCTTAAAAATCCGATGTCAAAAATGTCCAGGATTTCCCTTTCACCTCGATTTTAGTTTTTTATGAAGAAAGCGTAAAAAAAAAAATAGATGCAGAAATTGATCTCCGTGAAAAGTGGCTTAAATATTTTTATCGCTAACCAACAGTTTTCAAAAGTAGTTGGTTAATTTCTGCACCTATTTTTTTTTACGTTTTCTTCATAAAAACCTTAAGTCGAGGTGGAAGCGAAAGCCTGGATATCATGAATTCTGGGTCAAAGATTTTCATTTTTGACACCGGATTTTTGGGAATTTTTTCAGATTTTTAAATTACGGCCCTCAAGGTTTTCGAAGAAAATGTTCAAAAAATCATAACGTGCTCAAATTTGGTTTTAAAAATCTGAAAAAAATCTGAATGCTATTTTGAGTTGGAAGAACCATATAAAAAATCGTAAACGAAATCAGCGAGGTCGAGGATCACACTCAGGTCGACTTGGTATGGAAATGCCCTATACATATATTATTTTTCTCATGGAAATACGAAACTCATGGAAAAAAACTTCTTTGCGATTTTCCGACAGCGACAAATTTTCCACAATTTCATCCACTTGAAACAAAATTTCCATGAACGAAAATAATTTCGACATCGCGTTTCCCCAATTGAATTAAATGTTACATGCAGCAGTGATATTTGATATTATTATCAATCTTTTTTATTATTTATAAAGGATTTGAAAATAAATTTTTTCCATTTTGGAAATAATCGTTTAGGAATAATCTGGGTGGGAATTAATAAATAATAGAAAAATTTTCTCAGTAAAAATTAGACTATTTCAGACTAAAGCAAAATCTGAGTAAAATCTGCATCCTTCTGGGAACCATCCGCTTCCTGTTGATTTTTACTATTACCTGAAGGAGAATTTTTCTTCACATTTCCGTTGTCCAGTCTTGATTTTACTGCAAATCTCTCATTTCACAGTTTAACGGAGAATGCCCACAGGCTCTTTCTTGAGGTTCTAAGAATTTTCTTCTCTAGTCGCGCAGCCTAGAGGAGAAAGAATAAATAGTGAAGGAGGAAGAGGACGAGGAGTGAGGAGAGCAAGAGTCGTAAGTTCGTCGCGGTGAGCTATCGCGAACAGGTTTTACCCGCGTGCGGCGATCGTTCACTTCCGGCAGGTGCCGGTAAAGTGCACCGACAAGAAATTCCTCCCCTCTTCGTCCGTACATACTCTTTGCGTCCGTACGACCCTCCCCCCATCCCCCAAATGCGTCGAGATGCACCTTCAGTGAGAAAATATCGGTAGTAGCGCTGCTTGTTGCATTATTTCTTATCTCTTCCTCCTCTGCTTCGCTGCGTCTGTCCTCTATTTTCATATTCATCAAAATACCGGCTAAATCATCAAGATTTTCCATCGCTTTGCTCGTAATCTCGGAAATAGCAATCCAAAATCGCCATCAATCCGCTTCCTATTTTCCTTTCCTCTGGAAAAGTCACTCTGGAATTTCCCCCAAACTTTTCGTCAGTCTTCAAGGAAGATTGTGCGAATTGGAGTCTTTTTTCTCGTTCCCTTGGAAAGGGCGTCGCCAGGAGCAAAGAGGATTCTCTGGTTTTTTTTTCTCTCCTCGAACTCGCACAAGAGGGCGCGCGTATCGTCGTAAATATTTCAAAGATTTACGGCGCACTTTGCGACCAATTTGAAGCGATAAATTTCGTGCCACGCTGGACGTCAGTTTTCTATCTTTCTCTCTTTCTCTTTTGCGCTTCTTTCTCTCGTGGGAAGAATCTGTATTTCTCTCCTTCTCTTTCCACAAGCTCAGGAGGATTCTTTCTCTCCTCGACTCTTTGTAATATGGACGCGATTGTTAATATCCCTCGTGGTTTACTCGTACGTGCGTTCTTCGACGAACACACCAAACTGGACAAGAAAAAAACAATTTCGAGGGCTTTTTTATGCTGGCAGAGCAAACGTCGATTTTTTTCCGATCTTCGAGGGACCTCCTCCGAGGCTTGAAAATGAGATCGTTCGTTTCACCATTGAGCAAACATTTCGAGGTGCTGAAAAAAAATAAGGGAGGTTTAACATCGTTTTTTAGTCGTGAAATTTCTTGTCATAGAATATTTTCCCTATCTGAAAAAAGTGCATCGCTATTTTTTTGGAAGTAAATGATTTTTGCCCATTCACTAAATTGTCCCACGGTTTTTATCGATGAAAATAACGAATTAATAAATTAAAAAAAGAAACATGAATTAAGAACAGCGTTTTTTCGTAGTAAAATTTCTTGGGCAGTTGTCTAAGAATATTTTCACTATCTGAAACAAGTGCATCGCCATTTTTTTGGTAGTAAATGATTTTTGTTCATTCGCTAAATTGTCCCACGGTTTTTATCGATAAATGGAAAGAATAAATAAATAAAAAAATAATTTTAAAAATACAAGGAAATTAGAACTTGCACAATAAATTTGGAATTCAATTATGTAAACTAACTATGGACACGGAAGTTTTACCCTTAAAAGTATGGTCAAACTCCTGAATTTTCAAAAATATATAGGCAATTTTTGAAAATACCGATGACAAATTTGTCATTGATGAATTTTTGTCTCTAATCGATTATTAAATCGTTAAAAATAACGAATTAATAAATAAAAAATAAATTTGAAAAAATAAATAATGAATTTAGAATTTAGAATATCGTATTTTAGTCGTGAAATTTCTTGGGCAGTTGTCTAGGAATATTTTCCCTATCTGAAACAAGTGCATCGCCATTTTTTCGGAGTAAATGATTTTTGTTCATTCGCTAAATTGTCCCACGGTTTTTATTGATAAAAATAACGAATAAATAAATAAAGAATAAATTTAAATAAAATAAACAATGAATTTAGAACTTGCACAATAAATTTGGATTTCAATGATGTCAACTAAATATGGAAAAGGAAGTTTAACCCTTGAAACTATGGTCAAGCTCCTGAATTTTCAAAAATATATTTGCAATTTTTGAAAATACCGATGACAAATTTGTCATTAATGAATGTTTGCCTTCAATAGATTACTAAATCGATTGAATCGATAAACAAACAAAAAAAAATGCAAAGGGCTACCTTTGCTTCTTTTTGCTTCTCCTTTTCTTTCTCCATTTGTTTCTCTCTTCTCTTCCTTTCCATCGAAATCACAAAGTTCATTACTTCCTGTCCCCGTGGAATCTTTTATTTCTTTTCTTTTTTTTTCTGTCCCGTTCATTTCTCTCTTCGTTTCACTCGGGAGTATTTCGTCGTTTCCTCTTTGCGAAGATGCCTCCTGACTGGTGTTGGGCCGGTGTTCGCTCGCTCGAGGCTTTAATTAAATAACCAAGTGAGAGAGAAAGGTAAAGAGAGACAAAGAGAGACGCAGAGAGAGGGCGGAAAAGGCTCGAAGACGATGGGGGCGTTTGTATTATCGCGAGAGAGGTTGCTGCACTATCGTCCCGCTCGAGCTATTGCGAAATCCTTGCGCGACGACGACGACGACGTCGACGACGCGCAGGAAGTCACCTCGTGGATTCTCCTTTCCATCTTTTTTTTTTATTCTTCTTCCTCTCGTGCACGCTTTATCGTCCTCGTCGTAAAACGACACGCGAACTTTTTTACTTCATTACAAAAAATTCAAATACATTACATTCAGTGTGAAATAAATTTCAAACTCATTTTGGAATTAAATTAATTTAACCCAATTAATTTCATCAATTAATAATAATAATTATAAATTAATCTATTAATAAGGCTGCAATGCAACATTAGAGTTAATTCATTATTAATATTCAATTAATTAATATTTTTAGTGATCAACTAATAATATTAATTAATTGAATTAATTATTGATATTTAACGTTATCTTTTTATTGCAATAGTAAAGGCAAAAATTAAATCACTCGAAATCAAGTACAAATTTTGTAACAAAATGGTCTGGCGAAATTTTTGTTTTTTTTTTCCATCTGCCCAATCTTGAAGTCTCAATCGATATAGAATCGATTATTACAAATATACAAAACAAAATTAGTCTTTTCCGGAATATTAAAATCAAAATGATATCATTTGAAATGAGCTTCAAACTTGAGTTTGAAATAGCGTAAGAAATTCTCTATTAATTTTCCAGTCTAAATCGATTTTTCCGTCATTTCAAAAATTTTAATTTGTGTAACATCAAGTGAAAGTCCGATCCAAATCCCCTGAAAGTCGCAATACGTTTCTCCATCAAAACGTGTACAAATAATTTTCGAATGCCTCATTACCTCCACTAATGTGATTCCTTCAAGGGGTTATGCGCAGTCAGGAGGTAAAAAAAGCGATTTTTCAAGAATTTTTTTTGGAAAGATATTTCAATTGATTAACGTAAAAAGTTATGTACATAATTTTGTAACCTTTAACTCAATTTTGAAATGTTTCTTTTTAAAAAACAACTAATAAAAATAAATAATATAATAGTAAATAGGCAAAGTATACATTTTTAACGAAATGGTAGCTCCTTAAAAAAAATTGTTTTTTGATAAAATCTTTTGCCTTAAATTGTTTATAAAATCGAAAATATTTATTGGTAAAAAAAACCTATTAATTACTAAAAAATATATGTATATAGCTTGTGTAAAAATTTGAGACTGATCGGTTATACCCTTTTTGGAAAAATCTTGCTTACCGACTCAAAAAACACATTTTCGAGAAAAACGCGCTCAAAGTTTCAAAAGCACTTTACACATAGTAATTACGGGTTTAAAAATATGCCTGGTCGAAAATATTTGTCGGATTGACATTAAATTTTCGGAGTACATACTTCAATATATATGAGGCATTCCATACCAAGTCGACCCGAGTGTGACCCTCGACCTCGCTGATTTCGTTTACGATTTTTTATATGATTCTTCCAACTCAAAATAGCATTCAGAATTTTTCTCAGATTTTTAAAACCAAATTTGAGTACGTTGTGATTTTTTGAACATTTATTTCGAAAACCTCGAGGGCCGTAATTTAAAAATCTGTAAAAAAAAATAGATGCACAAATTAACCAACTATTTTTGGAAATTGTTGGTTAACGATGAAAATATTCAAGCCACTTTTCACGATAGATCAATTTCTGCATCTATTTTTTTTTTTACGTTTTCTTCATAAAAACCTAAAATCGAGGTGGAAGGAAAATCTTGGACATAATGAATTTCGGGTCAAAAATTTTCATTTTCGACGCCGGATTTTTGAGAATTGTTTCCGATTTTTAAATTACGGCCCTCGAGGTTTTCGAAAAAAATGTTCAAAAAATCATAACGTACTCAAATTTGGTTGTAAAAATCTGAAAAAAATTCTGAATGCTATTTTGAGTTGGAAGAATCATATAAAAATCATAAACGAAATCAGCGAGGTCGAGAGTTACACTAACGGTCGACTTGGTATGGAATGCCCCATGTACATTACGAAAATGAAATTCGAAAAATTATTTTTTTGAATCCTTAAATATGAGGTTAGGGTAGGAAACACGAGACAATATCAAATCTCTCGGGGAGGGGGCGCTCCGTCTCGGTTGCGCGTTTCCCATGAATGAAATCCTTTCTCAAGCGTGTTGGTTACAATTCAACGTAACACACGCGACTCTTTTTTCGCCAGGTTTAGGTGTGCCACTGAATATATACAAACACAAATACAGTCATATCAGAAAAAAGAAAGAGGTTGGGAGCGAGGGAGAGAGAGAGAGCGAAGGAAAAAAAGAGAATTATGTGTGGGGTCTCGTTTGCTTAGTTCGGTGACGGTCCGCCAGGTGTCGGTTCGAATGAACCGCGTGTAATACGGGCGCGCGCGCGCGCGCCTCCTTGAAAACACCTGACCGTTCGCCAGCAGTGCCGCATGGACTTGTGCGCCAGGCACACTTCTTTAAAACACAAGTAGCAAAACCGCGAGCTCGCGAGACGTAAACAACGTGAATTTTTTAAGCCCATTGCCGTCTTAATCGACAAAATACCGTCAAAAGCAACGGGAAGCACCTTGTAAAAATTAAAGTCTCGTTTCAATAATAATTTGGGTGGGAGATCAAAAAAGAAAAATGCGGAGACTTTTTTTAAATTTGAAATCTTAATTGTGCAAGTGTTAATTTTTGAATGTTATTTGATTGAAAGTGCAAACGACGATTTTCTCGTTTGGATTGCGAAATTGATTGAGAAAAAATGCCGGTGATCGTCGATTAAACTCTGTTTTGGACGCTTCACTTTTGCAAATTGCATTTGGAGAGGAAAAAAAAAGTTTTCGTGCGCGGAGTGAGTGAATCTTGAAAAAATGTAACCGCTTCGAGGACCCTGATTGAAAAAAACACCAGATGAGGTGAGGGAAGAGGCGAGGGAATTTTTGGAAAAAGGTGGGAAGAAGTTGCGAAGGGAGTAAAATCGAAATATCGTGGATAAACGATGCTCGCTAATCGTCTGGTGCTCGTTATCGTTGCTCTCGTTATTTTGGTGCACGCTGATGATTCGAGGAGTGAGATTGATCCACAGCAGGATGGGATTTCTGTTGTTTCGAAAACGACGTCGACGAACGAGCGTCGTCGCGTTGAAAAAGGTACAAATTGCAATTTTTCCGATGCGGAGAATACAAAATTGCTGAGAAAAAAAATATCTCAATCAGTAAGAATGAAAAATATCTTTGAACTTGATTGACTCCATTCGTTCTATCGTTGAAATGTTGAAAAAGTAGGCCGAAAAGTCGTAAAAAAAATACGCACTCGATTACATAATTACAGTGCGAAAGAGCGTGTAACGATAATTCGATAATAAGACGAAAAATATCCTGGATAATTGCAAATAATACGCGAACAAAGATTTACCGTAATAACCGTAATAAAATATATTGCGGGAATATATTTCAACGATATATCAACGAAAAATATATTTTTTACATGTACAAAGTGCACGGAAATTATATTTTTTGTTTTATATATCAAATATATACAATTAAATAAGAAAATATATTTTGTTTTTGGGTGGAGAATTTATGTGGATGAAAATTTGAGGAAAATAATAACAAATTTATAGAGAGAAAAAAAATATCGAATTAACGAATTCATAAATAAAAAGACGGTAGTTTCGGGATAAAAATGTGGAATATATGCGAGATATGTATGATATATTCTTACATCAATTTTTATAAATATTGGTTAGTCCAAACTACAGGTATATATTTTTTGGGAAGTATATAATATATTATAAATTCATAAATGTGCAATATAATATATAAAATACTATATCAATATAATATATGTTATATTATTACAATAGATATAATAATATATAAAAAACAATACATTGTTCCACTTATAAATTAAAAATTTTCTTAAAATCAAATTCTGGTAGATTTTTCCCTCAAAAGTACTGATTTATGAACTTTTTTATGAATTTGGTGAACAATTGTTTATCGAAACTGCAACTAAACGAGATAAAATAAAATAGTAATAATTTTTGGTAGATAAAGTTATTTTCATCTTGAGAATAATTTGTTCGCAAAAAGAAGACGGAAAATATAGCATTAACGCATAAATAAATAGACGATAAAGATTTCAGGATAAAAATGTAGAACTTGTATTTGATATATTTTTTACCTAAACTTTTATAAATATTAATTATCTAAACTACAGATATATATTTTGGGAACTATATCGGGTATTCTAGGTCAAATCATCTTTTTATCGGAGTTCGCCATTTTTAATTTTTTTTCTACTCAAAAAATACTTTTTCAATTCCGGAAAAAATGCCGCCCAACCTGGAGCGGCATTCTTTTTCCTTTTATTTTTTTTACGATAAAAAAAATCTCATTTGGGCTTATTTCACAAAGTACTACTCTGGAATTTTTTGAGGTTTTATGAAGGACCTCGAAATTTAAAAACTTGTGAAGAAACAAAAAATTGAAACTAGTAATCGCCGAATTTTTTTTTTTTTTTTAGATAAGTGAAAAAAAAATAGAAGGAAAAGAAATGCCACTCCGGTTTGGGCGGCATTTTTTCCGGAATTGATCAAAGTATTTTTTGAGTGAAAACAAAAATAAAAAATTGCGAACTTCGATAAAAAGATGATTTTTCTCGAAAAAGTGAAAAAATTCATAGATTTTAATATCTTGAAATTTTTTTGTATTTTTTTTCGGTAAGGACATTCAAAAACGAAAATTAAAAAAAAACGTACCAATTAGTCATATTTTGAAGATGTTATAGTCATTTAAAAAAAAAGCTTTTTCCTTTGGGTTGGATAAACAAATTTTTAAATTTCCTGAAAAATGTTTTTAATTGGGTAGAAAAGGGAAAAATGTCAGCCAAATCGAAAGGGGTCGGTTGTCAATTTGACATTGAATACCCCATATATTATATTTTATATATTATATATTCATAACTTTGCAATATGATATATACAATACTGTATCAATATATATTAATATAATATATTAATATATGTTATATTAATATAATATAAAACATAATATATACGGAATATAATATACTATTCTCTAAATTAAAAATTTGCCTTACAATCAAATTCTGCTAGATTTACCCCCAGAAAGTACAGTTTTTTTTTTTAAATTTAACAGTTGTTTGTCGAAACGGCAACTAAAGGAAATAAAATAAAAAAGCAATAATTTTTGGTCGATACAAATATTATGAGTCAAATGAGGGAATGAAAGTTATTTTCCAGAAATAAAGGTGCGAAAGTGCGGTATAAACGAAATTGACGTTTAAATGGATGGGAAAAAGAGTAAAAAGAGAAGGGTCACGTGAAAACGCGGACTTCAGAGTGCCTATAAAGCTCCATTATAATAGTAAAAACGAATGGTGATGGTATACGAGTTGTGTAGACCGGGAATCGTGCAGGCAACAACGGTGAACGTCTGAACTTTGTTGCTCTCCATCTCTTCCCCCCCCCCCCCCCTCCCGCCCTCTCTTGCTCACTCTCACTCTTTCCCTCTCTCTCTTTCGCCGGTTCATGTAATACTTTCTGTATTGTGTTGAATTTTCAATGTGTCTGTGAGCGCGCTTATCCTCGTTATATGTTGGGGCTCTCTCGTACAGTCTAGTCGGCCTTTGCTCTCGCCTTATTCCGTCGCGCGTGAAAATACAGAATCTACACACTTGTGTAAAATCCTTTATAGGAATACATACAAACTTCAGGAGGGTACATCGTACATACAAGGATTGTAAACTCACGCGACTCATATCTATATATTTGGAAAGTTTCTCAATAATTTTCAGATTTCGATTCGAACCTCTTTTTTTTCAAACTGGAGTAAAGGCACGAGGTTTTACTGAAATTCGCAATACGTTTCTCCATCAAAAGGTGTACAAATAATTTTCAAACGCCTCATTACCTCCACTAATGCAACTTCTTTAAGGGGTTATACGCAGTCAGCAGATGGAAAAAGAGATTTTTCAAGAATTTTTTCTGTAGACATCTTAATTTATCAACGTAAAAATTTATCTACATATTTCTGTAACTTTTGACTCTATTTTGAAATTTTCCTTTTTGAAAAATAATGATTCTCGAAGCCGCTGTAACCGATCCCCGGGAGGTCCTTTAAAAAAAGACGTCTCGCGGTGACCACGATATCTCTTGATTGGATCATCTAAAATGAAATAACAAAAAAGATTTCGTTAATACAAGGTGTAATATAGTATTTAATCGAAAGAATAAGCAAAATACGTATTTTCAACAAAATGGCTGCTTCTCAAAAAAAAATTCGATTTTTGATGATAATTTTTCCGTTAAATTGTTTCTAAAATGGAAAATATTTATCGGTAAGAAAAAAATCTTTGCTTTATTACTGAAAAATATATTTATAAAGCTTATATAAAAATTTGGGTTCACCGACTCTAAAATCACAGTTTTGAGAAAAACGCATTCAAAGTAATTGCCGATTTGGTCAGAAGTTTTCGTTTTTAATAAAATGAAGTTCTACCAAAAGAAAAAAATTTTAAACATGTTTTTCGAAAGTTATGCAAGATTCAAAAGATCTTGAAAGATCCTGAAATTTTCAGGATGGTGTTTTTTTTATTCAAAAATATACATTTTTAAATTCTGCCGGTAATTTTTGAAACAAAAAAATCACCATCCTGAAAATTTCAAAATCTTTTAATCTTAGTAGGAAGAAATGTTTTTTTTACAAATATTCAAAAATGTTGATTTTTGAAACAAAAAAACACCATCCTAAAAATTTCAGTGCCTTTTAAGATCAGTCCAAGGTATTATATAAAAAAAATTAACCAAAAATTTAATGTTGATCGTGGATTTGCACGATTTTTAAAAATTCAAAAATTCATATTTTTGAAAAAACAAAAAACGCCTTTTTGAAAATTTCCCGATCTTTTAAGATCAGTACAAGGTATTATATAAAAAAAATTGAACAAAAAATTCAATGTTTATCGTGTATTTGCACGATTTTAAAAAATTCAAAATTCTCCAAATTCATCATTTTTCAAAAAAAAATTTCGTAATTATAATAGATTTCGAGATATTTAAAAAATAAACTTGAAAGATTAAAAAAATTATGAAATTTTGAGTCTCGCATAACTTTCGAAAAAACTTTTTTTTATTTTTTTCCTTTGGTAGAACTTTGTTTTATTAAAAACGACAACTTCTGATCAAATTTCATCGAAATTGAAAGGGGTCGGTTCCAACTCTTGGTCGATTTGCCACGGAATGACCCATGTAAATTACGAAAGTGAAATTTAAAAAATCGATTTTTTGAAAATCCTGGCTGCGTATACTCGCTTAAAGGGCGGAGGAAAAGTGCGTGCCAAGTGCATAACGAGGAGCGCTGCACTTTGTGTATGGGCGGCTTTGGAAGTCGCAACCAGCATAAGTCTGTTCTAATACGACTTTTACCACTGCGCCTTCTCGTGAGCGGGGTATAAGCAAAGATTGCAAAATGCGTGTGCGAGTTTCGCTTTCTATATCGCGCATCCAGTCATTCGGAGTTGGTTTGAATTGTACTTTTCAAAATCAGCCACTTTAAACTCTAAAACAACAGATCGTTCAAACATTTGTCGAACTCGAAAATTCTCTCATAAATAAATAAATTTCCAACTCGAGACGTTGAAGGAAAAAAAGATTTTTGCCGCATTTTTCTTATTTCGAATGTGATGAGCAAATTTGAGTCTTCTCTGGGAAGAGGCTTTTTCTGTCGATTCGTTGATCTATTCCACGTTTGCTGGGGCTTCGTTGGATTAAAAAAAAAAAAAAAAAAATGTTTGTGCGCAAGTCCCGTTTGACTTACGCGCGATTCTAATTCTCAAGTACTTCCCCCATTGAATAATGGCACGGCTCTTCTAGGACAATGAGAAGCCTCTCACTTGATCGATCTATTCCACGTTTATTTTTCTCTCTTTCCCTCTCTGATTCAAGGCGATCCTCCTCCTTCTCTCTGCGCGAGTTACACGATGCATATGCAGATTCTTCATGGTCTCTTAGCCTGTGTAAACGCGCAAATACCGACTTGCCGTACGTTTAACTAATGCATAATCGCCCGAGACGCTTTTCTTTTTTCAAAGGAGCGTGTGAAAATTCCGCGGAAAGAGAGGCGATGAGCCCCGAGCGCGAGGAAATAATTTTGTTGATCTATTGAAAAATTCTTTTCAGTATTACTGCAGGATTTTTTTGCCCTGTTCCACATAAAAATAGAATGCGTTGCGTATGGTGAATACATCATGTATACTTTGTTTCAAAAGTTAGATATTTGAAATAGGAAAATGTTGGGCAAAATTGGCACCTCGGGGCAAAAAAGACAAATCATGGAAAAATATTGGAAATTAAAAAATCCTAAAAATGGGAAAATTATTATTATTATAATGAGCGTAATTGTTCCAAAATAGACTCCTTACTCTAAATCGTATCTCGATAATAACATTTTTGTGACAATTGACAATTAAGAATAGAAAAAAATTAAAAAATGGTCATTTTAATCGAATTAAAAAACAAAAGCCCAACTTCCTCTAATATTATTATCTCCAATAATTATTAACAATTATTATTATCTCCAATAATTTAAAGATCAAAGTAAAATGAGGTACTCGGGGCACATAGGCCAAGTCCATAATCGTCAAAAAAATATAAAATAACGCAACTACAATTGAAATTGAATTCTGCAGAATATTCAGGACGTTTCTCCTTGATTACGTGATTTAAGGTTGTTTACAAGCAAATCACGTTTAATGGGAAAATTCTGAAAATTTGGTATGTTTTTCAATGAAGTATTTAAGAGGTCGTGTAAAAATTTCACGACGATTTGGAAGCTCGTTATCGAATAATAAAAATTAACAAATTAAATAAAATTAAATGTAGTCTTATGGAAACTGTTATAACTTTGCGATACGTTTTTTTTGACCTCTCAATTTTTTAATATCCACAATATACTGAAATCAACGGAAAGAAAACGAAGTTTATTGATGAATATTTTTTTTATTTGTTTAAAAAATTGTTTTTAACAAAACGTTAATTTCTTAATAACGAGCTTCCTAATCGTCGTGAAATTTTTACACGACCTCTTAAATACCTCATACAAAAACATACCAAATTTTCATAATTTTCTCATTATTTTTTATTTTAACCCTTAAGGAGGTTGAAGTAATGATGATAGAATTCTGATTTTTTTTTATGTTCTTACATGAAGTATTCAGGGGGTCGTGTAAAAATTTCACTACGATTAAGAAGCTATTTATTGAACAATTAACATCCAAAGGTTTCATAGCTTCTAAACAACCTTAAAAAATTTTTTTTTTACTGTGTTGCCCATTTTGCCTCACATTTCCTTATATTGAAAATGAATTTTTCTGCTTATATTTTTTCAATATATTTGAAATATATATTTCAGTATATTCCAGATATTTTCTTGCAATTTCTATAAACGTTGCATACATTTTATTTTTATGGGGATTTTTCTACTTATATATTTTTCCACTTATGGTTCGTCGAAGATGATTTTTTTGTGTGAGATATATATTTTCATCGTGATCTTCTCCCGATAATAACTTCGCGTTTTCAAGCGATACGTGTTTATCTTTCGCGCGCGTGCGAATAACCCGAAGAGCTACTCGAGTACACCTGTAATCACGAGGCTTGCTCGGGGGATTCCCCGCCCCGGAGGTCTCTACCGACCTGATCGCGAGCAACACGAAACGTCGGTATAATTCGCCGGATCTTTTAGATGTGTACTTTTAGTTAGGATAAAATGTTCGTAAATATTGTTCTTCCAGCTTTGAGAGTCTCCACAGAAAAAAAATAATGGAGGAATTGACTAACTGGGCCCATAAATCAACTTTCAATCAGTGAAATCCAATTTTTCATCTACTCAACGAATTGTTTACTTCGGTAGACCAAAATATCGAAGAATTTGTTCACACTTCGTGCAAACATCTTGATGAAATTTTGATAAACATTGTTTTTCAAAATTTGAGACTCCAGTGAGAAAAATAATGGAGGAATCAACTAAATGGGGGTAAATGGGCCCATTCGTCAATTTTTCATCAATGAACTTCAATTTTTCATCTACTTAACGAATTATCTACATCGGTAGACCAAAATAAAATAAAATTTTGGTAAAAATTGTTTTTCAAAATTTGAGACTCTCCACCGAGAAAAATGATGGAAGAATCAACTAAATGGGGGTAACTGGACCTATAAATCAATTTTTAACCAGTAAAATCAAATTTTTCATCTACTGAACGAATTATCTACTTCAGTAGACCAAAATATCCAAGAATTTGTTTACAGGTTGTGCAAACGTCTAACATTTTTGTAAACATTGTTTTTCACAATTTGACACTCTACACTGAGAAAAATAATGGAGGAATCAAAGAAATAGAAGTAACTGGGCCTATAAATGAATTTTTAATCAGCAAAATCCAATTTTTCATCTACTCAACGAATTATCTACTTCGGTAGACCAAAATATCCAAGAATTTGTTTACAGGTCGTGCAAAGGTTTTGATAAAATCTTTGTAAATATTGTTTTTCAAGATTTGAGAGTCTCCACTGAGAAAAATTATGGAGGAACCAACTAAATGGGGATAAATGGGCATATAAATAAATTTTTAATCAGTGAACTACAATTTTTCATCTACTCAACAAATTATCTAAATCGGTAGACCAAAATATCTAAGAATTTCTTTAAAAGTCTCGCAAGCAATATCTTACACTTTTTTTTCTCATCCTTTCAAAACTCAAAAAAGCAAACGGCCCCAAAATTTGAATTAACATTTTTTGCTAAGAATCCCAAAAAAAATTTCGTCCTTCTCGCGATGAAACCTCCTTTTCGGCGAATTTTAAGGAGTTACACGCAGCCAGGAAGTCGAAAAAAGCGGTTTTTCAAGAATTTTTTCTGAATAAAACATTTTAATTAACGTAAAAACGTAACCACATATTTTTGTAATTTTTAACTCTATTTTGAAATTTTTCTTTTTGAAAAATAATGATACTTGAAACCGCTTCTTCGGGAGGTCCTCTAAAAAAAAGGCGTTTTGCGGCGAAGACGATATCTCTGGATTGGATCATCCAAGATAAAAAAGTGAAAAAGATTTCGTTAATACAAGGTAAAATCTAGTATCTGATCGAAGCAATAAGTAAAATATTAATTTTCAACAAATGGCGGCTTTGCAAAAACAATTTCGATTTTTGAAGAAAACTATTGCTTTAAATTGTTTAAAATAGAAAATATTTATCGGTGAACAAAAACCTTCGATTAATTACTAAAATATAAATTTATAGAGCCTAAAATCCTGGCTGCGGATAACCCCTTAAAGGCCAAAAAATCGAAGAATCGTCTTTCCTCGGGAATTTATTTCTTGCTCCTTCTTCGTTTCTCCTTTTGCTCCTTTCTCCGTTCATTTAGTCGTCTCGTGATCGCAACAGTGAAGGATTCCCCTCGTCGACTTCTGCATGGTGTTCGCCATCTCGATGCGAAACTCGTTCGTCTTCCTCCCGTCGCGACCACCTTAATTTCCTTCCTTCCTCGCTCTCCCGTGTAATTAGGGACATTAAGACACTCTCGGCTCTCCTTGTGAGCGGATCCTCGGCGCAGAGTCAAACTATGCTTGCAGCCAGAAAAAAAATAAAAGAGAGGGACGTTGATATATATACATAGTCTGTCCGAATATAAGACTTCACAAGCGCCCCCTCGTTCCTCGTCCTGCGGAGTTTCTCAGCTGTAGGCAACTCTCATTATAACCCGCCGAGACACAATGAATAGTTTGAAGTTTTTTTTCTCCGTTCCATTTTATTTTTTTAACGTTTTTTTTCCACTCGTAGACGTCGCGGTAATCGGGACTCCTCTGAAATAAATGTTATCGCCGTTGCACGCGCCTGTCTCTCGTTTAAATCCTTTCATTTTTTCCTCTCTAAAAACAACAGAAAAATAGGCTCATCCTGTGCACGTCGCAGTGTAACTTTTGCACTTTCGACCGTTTCGCGCGTGAAATTAAATTGTGGGATAACGGAAGTCCGAATTAAATGGCATCCGGGGTAAACGAACCCGTAGATTAAATTCGCAATTCGCAGAAATGAGCATAGAGAGAATTGGCAAAAAATGATTATGAAAAAAAAATTAACGTTGATACTGGTCAATGATCGAATTTCTTATTTTCTCCGAAGTTGAAAAACTTCAATTTATTTTTTATAAGTCATCAATCATCGTCTAATTCTCTCTACTGACAAGAAAAGTACTTCCGGTGTGCTCCCTGGATCTCTGTATTTTTTAATCCACGGAAAAACGTTTCTAGAAGGTGAAATCACCCCCTGAAGTTACCACTTCCGAGGGCTAATTTCCATGTGTCAACTATTTCCACTTAAGGTAATCTTAAAGAATCCAAATGGATAATTATTTTGATGGTATGTGAGGAAAAATGCCACTGGTTTTATAGCGTAGGGGTTGCATAGGAAAAAACTTCTAAGGGGTTGAAATTCAGAAAATAATTGTTATTAAAAACTATTGCGCCTATCCTGATTCAAATTCACTTTTTAGGGGGCACAAAAAAAAATAGTTAATACAGGTTTCTGTGTTTTTTGCACAAATTCAGGTTCTATAGTAAGGTTAATTAAGGTTATAAATAAATAAAGGACTATTAGGAATATTAGGATAAGGAATTAAGGAATACCTTTTTTCACTTGAGATAATAAAAATAAACCCAAATGGATAATTATCTTAATGATGGATTATGAAAAATGCCACTAATTTTATACCGTGGGGGTTGTGTAGGAAAAAACTTATAGGGGTTGAAATTTGAAATTCACAAAATCATCGTGATGAAAAACTATTGCATCTCTCCCTATAGATTTAATTGCACTTTGTAAAGGGCAAAAAAAAATAGTTAATACACTTTTTTGAGTTTTTCGACCAAACTAAGTTTAGGTGGTAAACTACCCTTATGTATTGTATTACAAGCTTTTATTTAGTTTGTAATCAAATCTTACAAGTTAAATTTGACACACTTCCCGGTTTCCGACTGAATTGAAATTTGTCATGCATATGTAAATCGGATGACAATACATATTATCACAAGAAATTTGCAAATTTTTTGCAAACAAAATTGTTTCGCAAAGTTTATATAAAAAATTTGCTTGAAAATTGTTTTGCAACAAAAAATGTTTCGCAAAATTGTTTGCAAAAAAATGTTGCAAAGTAATTGTGTGAAATAATTTTTGTGCAAAAAATTTTGCGAAACATTTTCTTTGTAAAAAATTATACGAAACTAGATAAAAATTACTAAACTAGATATTTAACATCATAAATACTAAAAAGTAAAAAATAAATAAACAAATTTTTTTTTTTTTAACCAGCTTTTATTAGTTGTTAATAAAAAATAACTAAAAATTAAAAAATGATTTTATTCCGATTAAAAATAAGTTTTCAAATAAAAGCGTGTTTCATTTTAACAGCACAGGGAAAAAAGGATGTAACACGCTTTTATTTGAAAACTTATTTACAATCGGAATAAAATTATTTTTAACTCTTTAGTTATTTTTTTACTAACAACTAATAAAAACTTGTTAAAAAAAAAAAATTCGTTTATTTATTTACATAAACTTTCAACTGTAGAAATTTCTTATTCTCGAAACTTCTATCCTCAAATCTGAGACGCGAACCTCGACCCTCGTTTTTTTAACACAGTGACGGTGGCAAAATCTTTTAATTATACAGATGAATAATAATAATAATAACAACAATAACAATATAAAGTTATGTTGATGTAAACATGAATAAAATGGCTGTATGTGAGAGGATATAAATGAAGAAATAGGTTCTTCTTGAAGCAAAAACCCATCGATATTCTCTCTCTTCCTCTCTCTCATTGCAGCAGGTGCATCGAGCCTAACGAGTAGTTTATACGAAGATAAGAGAGAAAGAGAGAAATGCTCGCTAGACGAATGGCAATAAGAGAATCAAAGTTAAAGAAAAAAAAAACCAAGCACCAGGAGAGACAACGAAGAGCCGGTCTAGTTATCCGTGTATGTACATCACGTACGTCGTTCTCGTGTACGTAGAAAAGAGGAAAAGAGGAGTGTTGGAGGATAGTCAGGGAGGAGGGGGGAGGGAATAAAAAAAGCGAGAATGCGACTGAGTAAAGCGAGAACAAGTTGCAGTGGAAAAATGAGAACAGAGACAAAAGTTTCCGAGCCAATAGGGGGAGAGTTTTAGCCTCGAGGTATGGCAGAGAGAAAAATCGCGTCTCATCCTCGAACGAGAAAAGGGAAGTTATACAGAGCCGTACCCATTACTAGGTTAAACTGGTTCTCGGTGCGTTTCACTTGTTGCTCTGAGGGAAGAGAATGCCGGAGAAGGAGGGGGGAGGAAAAAAGCAAAATCTTAAGGGTGTACAAGCCGACGTACACGCGCGCTAGTCGGAGGGATTTCTTTCTCTGTATTTCCACGTATACCACGTTGCGAATTACTCTTTTTCTCCTCTCATTTCTCCGCATCCGAGTGCAAGAGAGAGAGAGAGAGGAGAGGAGAGCGGAATAACAAACGAGGCAAGAGCCGATTTATGGTTTATTCTCCCGACGAGAGAGAGAGGAGTAGAAGCTGGAAAAATAGCAAACAGACGTGTCTCAGCGCCTCTTTAATCCAATTTTCTTGTCCCGCTGCCGCAATCCCTCTGTTTTTCCTCGCAGCAACGCGAGATCTCAGCTTTCTCGATCTCTCGACGCACGATTTTTCGTCCCACGATAATTCTCTTCAAAGTTATACCCGTTGCATTTACACCTTTACCAGTTAAGGATGTTGAGTCCCAAATCGTAAATGATAAGAAAATTCTGAAAATTAGTTATGTTTTTGGATGAAGTATTTAAGAGGTCGTGTAAAAATTTCATGACGATTAGGAAGCTCGTTATCGAACAATTAACATTAACAAATTAACTTAAATTAAATGTAGTCTTACGGAAACTGATATAACTTTGCGATAAGTTTTTTTTTTTTGACCCCTCAATTTTTTAATATCTACAATATATTGAAAGGAACGGAAACAAAACGAAGTTTATTGATAAATTTTTTTTTATTTGTTTAAAAAATTGTTCTTAACAAAGTGTTAATATTTTAATAACGAGCTTCCTAATCGTCGTGAAATTTTTACACGACCTGTTAAATTCTTCATACAAAAACATACCAAATTTTCAGAATTTTCTCATCATTTTTTATTTTAATGAAGTAATGATGATAGAATTCTGAAAATTTGGTAGGGACTTAACATCCTTATCACTCTATCGTTGATCAAGTCTAGCAAAAGTTCTGCTGGGTTTATTCAAATTTGGGGAGAACATAGACAGGCAAATTTTGATTTATAATCCGGATTTTTGTATAAAAAACATTCGGTTTTTTTTACAAGCTATTATTTACTTTCACGCAGTCTGTCTAATCAAATCTTGCGAGTTAAATTTGACCCACTTCCCGGTTTCAGATTGAGTTAAAAAAATCTCATACATATATAACAAAAAATCAATAAAACAACAAAAAATGTTCCGCAACATTTTTTTGCTAAAAAATTGTTTTGCAGAAAATTTGCAGAAAAATGTTGCAAATTAATTGTGTGAAACAATTTTTTCTACAAAATTTTAAAAAATAATTTTTGTGCCAAACATGTTGTGAAACATTTGTTTTGTAAAAAATTATGCGAAACTAGATATAAATTACTAAACTAGTTATGTAACATCATAAATACTAAAAAGTAAAAAATAAATTAACGAAATTTTTTTTTCAAACAAGCTTTTATTAGTTGTTAATAAAAAGAAACTAAAAAGTTAAAAATAATTTTATTCAAATTGGAAATGAGTTTTCAAATCAAAGCTCCCTCTTTTTTTTCCTCTTCTGTTAAAATGTAACACGCTTCTATTTGAAAACTTATTTCCAATCTGAATAAAATTATTTTTAACTTTTTAGTTATTTTTTATTAACAAATAATAAAAGCTTGTTAAAAAAAAAAAATTCGCTTATTTATTTTGTAAACATATTAATTATATTTGGGGAAGTTTGTGAATTGGTAGAGTTTTATTGTTGGGATTATAGTTTAGGGAAATTGACGGCAGAATTGAAATCGATAGAGATAAAAGTAAATAAAAGAGATAATAATGTTGATGAGGATAACAGCAGCAATAATAATGATGATAAATATGATGTCAGCTCAAAATTAAAAAAAAATGTATGTCCAAAAATGAAATAACAAAAATATCTTACAAACAATATCGGGATTCATGAATATCCAGCTGAAAATATATCATAAAAACAACAACAATTAGTTAATATTATTTTGAAAAACTACCACATAACAATTGCAAGGATAAGAATTTAATTAAAATTAAGCTTTTTGTCGATAATCTTGATAATGTTGATACAAGAACAAATGGATCGAATTCATTTTATATTCAATGAAATTGCTTGATCTTATTCCAGTAAGATTCCTTAGGCTAGATTCTATCTCCTAGAATGTAGCTTAAGGCTGAATATTCTAGGATTTGCCTGGAGAAATTTTGTCTCGGAATGCATACATTTTCCCCTCCAAGCAATGGAATGTCTTTTCACTTTTCAAAAGTATTGATTAATAAGTAATTCTTAGAGAATATTATTGTGGAGTTTTTTTTGCATTTGGATATTTTTGTACTTGAAATATTTTTGTAATGGGACATTTTTATAAATAGATATTCGTCTGTCAAGTTAATTTTGTACTGTGACTAGAATAACATTTCAATTAAATTTTTTAAAATATGAGAAATAACATCTGGATAAAAGTTACAAAAATTGCAGGTTCAAGTGCACAGTCCTTTTTTCTGTATATTAAACATTCAACGTGCATTGAAATTGTGTTTGCGGTATGGAAATTGCGAAAAATTGTTTTATGCCCTGATTTATCGTTAATTCTCAAAGTTCATTAGCGCGGTGCATGAATATTCGGATTTTTCATTGAACGTTCGTAAACCGTAACGACAGCCACGGCGTTACTCCGTAACGAGGCTGCCGGTAAATGACGTTTCCACCTCGCGCGAATTTTTTTTTCCGCCTTGGTATTAGTCATAGATCCGTAATACCACGGATATTCGATTGTCGATGGAAAGGACGCGATCGGCGAAATTTTCACCGACAAAATGACGGACATTACGCTCTTATGGCTGTCGGTAGTCGAGGTAAATATATTTTTAATGTTTCTCCTCAGAAGTGTGTTCGAATGCCTCGTCGTCGACTCGCAGTGGCTCGTGAGCCACATCGCTCGCACCTAATTAGAAAGTTTCTCTTTCCTGCGAGAGCTCACTGGAATAATGTATATATGCTTCTTTTTCATATACTCGATGCACCGAGTTTCAAAGAGTATCTTTAGCGCGTATCGTGAATCTTTATAATGGGAGAAAAATAAAATTTAAAAAAATAGGGAAGAAAAAAAAACGTAATGGGAAAAAAAACGCGGAAGGCAGTTTACTAGGTTTGAGCATCATTAAAAAAATGCGGAGAAAAATTAAATGTAAATAGGAAAAATTGAACGTAAATAGAGGCTCTTATTAACATCAACGAGAAATGAATTTAATTATTTTCATACCTTATTTTTCTACCTCGTAATTTCACGAGTCCCAATTTTATTATATCAATTTTCTTAAATATTTTTAAATTATGTGTTTCATTGCTGAGTGCAAATCACGCAGAGTTTTTGTCGAAAAAAATTATGAAGAAAAACGAGGAAAATCTGGAAAAATGTTTTTTTTTTTTTTTTTTTTTTTATGAAAGTTTTGAGTTTTCGCGAAAATTATTTGTAGATTCGTGTTCAGTGAGAAAAAATACATTGACATGAGGCTTAAAAAAAAAATAAAAAGATAATTTTTTTTTCGCATTTTGACCAAAATTGAATCGCTTCAGTAAAATGGGTGAGATTTTTTTTCTAGATGGAATATCGGCTTTTACATGCGCTCATTCTCTTCGCGATAGTTAAAGCTTCAAAACCTCGCTTGGTTCATCCGATTCTGATCATTTTTCAATTTTTGGCATATTTTTAAAGTTCGACCATCGATTATTGCAAATTTTTTAAGGCATACCCCTTTCCATTTTTTTCGGCGATTTTCAAACTGCTCTCATTTCCACAAAAATTCATTTATCCGGATGAACCAAACGCCATTCTCTAAGTTTAGTGACAGCCTTGAAGTACGAAAAAGAAATTTTGGAATCGGCCAGGCCAAAGTAAAGTTATGAGCTCTTGAAATTTCGCTATTTTGAGGTTTTTGAAAATGGGGCCAAAATCGAGCAAAAATGTTTTTGATGAAAATTCGTAAAAATTTTATTTTTTTTGAAGAACTATTCGTAGTTTCGTGTTCAGGGAGGGAAAATACATCGATATAAAGCCTGGAAAAAAACAATTAATTTTTTTTTTTTGCATTTTGGCCCAAATTGAATTGCTTCAGTAAAATTACCGTAACATATTTTCTAGATAAGATTTAAAGTTAAACTTGAGCTCATTCCCTTCGCAATCGTTCAAGCTTCAAAACGCGGCCTGTTTTATTCGATTTAGATAATTTTTCGATTTTTCGCAGATTTTTAAAGTTCGACCATCGATTTTTGCAAATTTTTAAGGCGACCATTTTCTTCGACGATTTTCAAAGTGCTCTCATTTCTACATAAATTAAGTTATCGGAATAAACCCAACGCCATTCTCCAAGAAAAAGTTTAAAAAAGAAATTTTGGAATCGGTTAAACCGAAGTAAAGTTATGAGCTCTTGAAATTTCGCTATTTTGAGATTTTTAAAAAGTCACCTACAAATGAGCAAAACAAAAAATTTCTTCTTTTTATCCTTTTCAAACGTTATTTCTATGGGAAATTTCCCACTTATTGCAAAGTAACAGTCTTTTTGTCGACAAAAAAATTATTCGTGAGAAAAAGCAAGTAAATACTAGAAAAAAAAATTTTTTTTTTAAAATGATTTTAAAGGTTAATTTAGAATTTAAAAATGTTCTAAAAATATTGGCTGCTAGAAAATTGAGGGAGGAAGAAAAAAGGTCTTGAACTTTAAGTTTTACTACTTAAGTTTTTAGTATCTGAGATTATCTGCTGAGATCATGCGGTATTTTTACTTCACCCCAAAATTGCTCTAATTAATGTTTTACTAAAAGTTCAAAGACACTTTGGATAGATTGTCTCAGTACACAAATATCGATAGTATTCTAATGTACATGTATATATATGTACACTCGTCTTTATGGGAATGCGTGCCATGAATCAGATTGGCGAGCTTCCAATTAATTACGAATTCGAGAAAACGTCGAACGAGCCCCGGCGCCACACCGCGAACGCCCTTTTGCAAATCGTCTTCTGCA
This sequence comes from Alloplasta piceator, assembly GCA_946863875.1. Lineage (NCBI taxonomy): Eukaryota > Metazoa > Arthropoda > Insecta > Hymenoptera > Ichneumonidae > Alloplasta > Alloplasta piceator. The sequence continues at coordinate 5,318,388 of OX333078.1, forward strand.
AACATTTCTGTCTCTCTCTTTCTTTTTCTGTCTTGCATTTCTTATCGCCGGAAGCCAAGGCGAGTGATCTCGAAGAGTACCTCCGCGAAGCTCGGGTATCCGTTCACGTGAACCCTCGCTATATAGATTCACGTTGCGTGCGCCACCCTCGGCGCATACCCTACAAATATATAAGTATACATATATATATTGCCCCATTCTATTACCCCCTCTCTTCCGCGCTGGGCGTATATACAATAGGGTGGGTCAAATAAAGTGACTAATTTTATTTTTTCCTCGATATAATGAAAAATGTAGTGTTTGGCATCTCAAAAAAACCCTCTGCAAGTATTAGCCCTTCATATTTAAATTATGAAGTCCCTCATCGCAAATTTTTATTTCCCATTTAAATAATATAGGACATTTTTTTTTATTAGACTTTAACCCGTGAGGTCAGGAGAGTTTTTTTAGCACATTTTTGTAGAACATTTGACGCTCTACAAAAAAGCTCTAAAAAATAATCTGTGATAATAAGTGATAATGATCACCGATTATTTTTTGAATGGTTAGTTTTATCGATTAGACACAAGAAAGCTTTTTTGTAGAGCATCAAATATTCTACGAAAATGTGCTAAAAAAACTCTCTTAATCTCAACGGTTAAAGTCTAATAAAATTCCAAAGTTAAAAAAAAAATTTCCTATGTTATTTAAATGGGAAATGAAAATTTGCGACGAGGGACGTCTTAATTTAAATATGAGGGGCTAATACTTGCAGAGGGTTTTTTTGAGATGCCGAACAATACATTTTCCGTTATATCGAGAAAAAAAAATTAGCCATTTCATTTGACCCACCCTAATATACAAGTCTCGTCGTCGGGCTTATATCCGCTCTACCGCGATTTCTGCGTGGGTGGTTCTCGCATATAATTACTCCTCTTTCTCTGTCTCGCACTCCCTCTCTCTTTCTCGATGTGAGTCGCATCTTTGAATGAAAAAAAAAAAAATTTGCCAAGATGAGTAAGGAAGAAAATTTAATTCGAACGTTAATAGGCGCGATAAAAAGAACAACTGCGCGTGTATGAAATTCAGATTGAATCAATGGTTCTCTTGTAATCCGAAACGAAATCCCTTCCAATGAAACTCCGAACCAACAATCGATGTTTGAAAAAAATTGTATACAAATATGGGAGAGAAGGAGGCAAAATGGACCCCTTAAGAAGATAACGGGGTTGCGTTATCCTAAATAAATATATTGATGAATTCGTTGCTTTTCATCTAAAAATACATTATTTTTTATGATATAATACTATAAGATTATGTTGAGGTGTTTTTTTTTCTTTAATTCGATGAGAATGACAATTTTTTCAAAAAAATTCCAACATAGGAAATTATCATGAAAATATTGAAACTTAGAACTGATTTTGGGTAGGTGAGTTAATCGAGTTATATCAACGCTAATTATAAAACGCTCGTTTCTAATTTTTCAAAGTTTCCATTTTTTCAATTATTTTGGAGGTGTCCATTTTGCCTCGACTGGCCATTTTGCTCCCCCTCCCTTCATGCTATATATATTTCCAATTTAAAATAATTATTAATCACGTTTGAATCACGAATCCCATTCGATCGAGAAAACAAAAACAACAAAAAAAAACCATTATCACGAACAATTATCGTTAATTTCGAGTATAATTGCGAATAATTACTTTGTACGAGATCGTTCGGACTTTTATATTTCGAGTCTCATACTCTCGATCATCCTCCGAGGATCGTTATTACCGATCGAGAGCTCTTTCAATTCTTTTGTGTTTTTTTTTCTTCTTCAACACGACGCGGATTGTTTTACGCGCGGAACTCTTAATGACGCTCCTCGTATTTCTCCACCTGAGAAATGTCCTGCAGACATGAATTGCGAGAAATTAGAAGGCGATCAAGCCCAGGTTACAATCCTCGAATTACGCCCTTTAGACTCTCAGCGGGGTTTCCATTTCGGAATGACCATTCCGTAAGCGCTGATGATTATTCGCATCATTCATGAATAATAACATGCATACTCGTATTTGTTCATTTACATTCATGCACGACGTACATGGGACGTTCCATGTAAAAGTCAAGTACTTGTAATACTTGAGAAATCGTAGCTTCAATCTCGCAGATGGAACAGATACTACAATTCCTTCGGGATTCATTTTAGATTGTATTTGTGCTTACAAATGCTTGCAAATCTTTGATTTTGCAGAAAGGTTTTGCCGATTCCGAATGAGTTGATAAAATATTCTTTTGAGTCGATAGTTTTCTCAGGAACAGACGGATATAATAACAAACATTTTTCGACTTTTTTGGGCCCTATTTTCCCGCGGCAGATCTCTATTTGTATTTGGACTATATTTACAAGAATGTATATTGATGCAGAATCGAGAGAGTGAGGATGTGAAGTCTGTGTACTTTTATGTGGAATGACCCATATGTGACTATTTTTTGCTCACGGAAAGTTTCAGTGCGTATTCTCGAAGATCAGCTTCTCTTCGTTCATTATATACACTTACACTTATATATATGGGGCATTCCATGTCGAATCGACCACTTTTTAACCCGACCTCCTTCGATTTGGCTTAAATTTCGTCTTCCTTTTCTACCTAATTAAAAGCATTTTTCAGGAAATTTTCAAATTTTTGTATCCAACCCAAAAGGAAAAGCTTTTTTTTTTTTTTATAATTATAACTTCTTCGAAAATTGACTTATTGGGACATTTTTGTTGTTGAAAATTTTCGTTTTGTAATGTACTTTCCGAAAAGAAATACAAAAAATTTTAAGATATTAAAATCTATGACATTTTTCACTTTTTCGAGAAAAATCATCTTTTTATCGACGTTCGCCATTTTTAATTTTTTTTTCACTTGTAAAATACTTCGATCAATTCCGGAAAAAATGCCGCCCAACCTCAATTTTTTAAATTCCGTGGTCCTTTATAAATCCTCAAAAATTTCCAGAGTGGTACTTTGCGAAATAAGTCCAATTGAGAAATTTTTTTTTTCAATCGTTAAAAAAAACAAAAGGAAAAGTAATGCTATTCCGGGTTGGGCAACATTTTTTCCGGAATTGATCAAAGTATTTTTTGAGTGAAAAAAAAGTGGCAAACTTCGATAAAAAGATTATTTTTTTCGAAAAAGTGAAAAATTTCATAGATTTTAATATCTAAAAATTTTCTTGTACTTTTTTTCGGAAAGTATATTCAAAAACGAAAATTAAAAAAAAAAACGTGTCAATTAGTCGATTTTTGAAGAAGTTATAGTCATAAAAAAAAAGCTTTTTCTTTTGGGTTAGATAAAAAAAATTGAAAATTTCTTGAAAAATGTTTTTAAATGAGTAGAAAAGGACAACAACATTTCAGCCAAATCGAAAGGGGTCGGGTTTAAAAGTGGTCGATTTGACATGAATACCCCATATATGTGTGAGATTATGAAATTGAATGCAGCCGTAGGTCCAGATGTCCAGACCCGATACTATACGTTTATAAGCACACATTCATTGGCATTCAGAACTTCTCACAGTATTATACACTCCCATATATTTTTACGTGTATATATATATATATTTATGTGTACGCGCATATAAATGCGAGAAGTCTCTCAAGCTCCCTGGGATAAGGCCCACGGGGGCCTTGTGTCTCAGCGGTGGGCGAGTCGGATCGTTATATCCTCTTCATACCTCGCCGGGGGTCTACTTACTTTGATTACGCGAAGAGAGGTCCCACGAGTCGTCCAAACGCACCTCTAACTTATAGAGACCTTAAATTGTCTTCGAAAAACAAAAATCCATCCAAATTCATCTCTCAATTCGACCCTTTGTCGATAATTTTCAAGGAGTTACATCTACTTAAATGAGGCCAAAGAATTGCATTTTCCAAAAATATTTTAGTATAGTATCACCTTTTAACTCATTCCCTAAAAATTTCAATTCAATTTTAATTGAATTCAATTCTATAATTGAAAAATTTTAAAAATTGAATTCAATTCTTTAATCGAAAAATTTAAAAAATTGAATTCAATTCTTTAATTGAAAAATTTTAAAAATTGAATTAGTCCTTTAATTAGTCCACTTCAATTCGACTCTTCGACCATAATTTTTTATTTAAGAGGTACAATTTAGAACAAACTAATTTGCTGGGAAATGAATACTTTTTTTTCCTGCTAATTTTCCTTGTAACTTATCCATGAGCCATGCAACCGTGAATCAATTCAATATTCGTCGAGTGAATTGCTCGAAACCCATCTTTTCTCATTAATGTCTCTATAATGGATGGACCTATTGGATTTATTGTCATGCAAATTGAGCGAAACTGATTATTTTTGGGCCTCGCTTCTTGGTCTATTTTTGAGGTTGGTTGCTAGAGGTCACAAAGAGGTTATTATAAATATACTTATATCACTCTTCCGAGTTACCAGAATTCATGACAAAATGAAAATGATTAATCGTGATCTCCATCGCTGCCCCACTTTTTTTTGGTAGAGTTATTACTTGAGTCTTGTTTTTTGGGACAGATAATTCATTTTTAATGTTTGGTAGAGATGAAATTTGAGTACGTTATGATTTTTTAAACATTTTTTTCGAAAATCTCGTGGGCCGTAATTTAAAAATCTGAAAAAATTCTCAAAAATCCGGTATCAAAAATGAAAATGTTCGACCCAAAATTCATGATATCCAGCTCGATTTTAGTTTTTATGAAGAAAACGTAAAAGAAAAAAAATAGATGCAGAAATTGATCTACCGTGAAAAGTGGCTTGAATATTTTTATCGTTAACCAACAATTTCCAAAAATAGTTGGTTAATTTCTGCATCTATTTTTTTTACGTTGTCTTCATAAAAACGTAAAATCGAGGTGGAAGCAAAAGCCTGAACATCATGAATTTTGGGTCAAAAATTTTCATTTTTGACACCGGATTTTTGAGAATTTTTTCTGATTTTCATATTACGGCCCTCGAGGTTTTCGAAAAAAATGTTCCAAAAATCATAACGTACTCCAATTTGGTTTTAAAAATCTGAAAAAAAATTCTGAATGCTATTTTGAGTTGGAAGAATCATATAAAAAATCGTAGAAATTCGGTAGAGATGTAAATGTGAGCGGGGCAGAAGATTCTCGTTACTTTTCGGCAATGGGAATAATCTCGTCGAATTTCGCAAACGAAATGTGAGAATCGAGCGATAGGGAAACACGAAGAAAATGAAAGGAGAGGCGCGCGATAACCGACATTCGTTAAAGCTTTGTTTTTCATCGATAGTTCGAGGATACCTTTGCTCGTTCAACGTCAATCATGCTGATGCGCTTCGGGGCAGCGTAGCGATTTCATACTGGCCCTTATCCTGACGATCTTTATTTATTCTTTACTCCACGTACAAATACATGCGTCTGGTACTCGATTCAAGATTCATGATTTAGAGACTGATGGACGATTCTCAGAGACGCACGTACAAAAGCGTCCCGAAGATTGACGTCGCGAAACCTTGAACGATCGCTATACGCGCGTCGTCATCTTCACCGCGCGGATTCTTTTTTTCTCTCACTTTTGAACTCGAATTATTACGATATATGTATTTGAATTTTGAAGGTCGATAGGCCTGTTTCTTCATGTTTTTTAGGTTCATTTCTTCATCTTCATCGATCATAGTCCACAGAACCCAAAAATAACATACACTAACGGCGGAAAGTTTCCGGACAAAACTTCAAAAAAGGTCTCGAACGTTTTTTTATTCCATTTTTACAATTTGTTTTTCGATTTGGACTCTATTTTAAAAACAACTTTCGCCTTTTCGCCATCTTCCAGAGGAAATTTTTTAATACATTTTTACGATTGGATTCATAAAGGAGAAAGGTTGAACTTCAATTTCTTTTTTTTTTTTTTTTTTTTTTCAACTTTGTGCGATTTTTTTCCCAAAGTTATTCTGTTTCTTGAGAAAAAAGAGGAAATTTGAAAAATCCCGTATAACACGAAAACAAAGAAGATTCATGAAAAACTTCAAGACAGCAAAAAGTTGCGTCTTTTTTTGTGGAGTTCAGTAGAATTTTTTCAGATTTTTTTTCTAACATTTTTTTTCCCATGTTGAGGCTAAAAAAATGGGAAAAAAATTCCAATGTGTTGAAAATGGTAAAGTAAAGTATTTTCCCTTGTTGAAGTTTTATCAATAATCGAATAGTTTTCGAGTTATGGTAATTGAATGATCTGAGCTCCGACCCAGAAAATGAGAAAAAAAAATGTAAACAAAATCTGAAAAAATTCCTCCGAACTCAACGAAAGCAGACGCAACTTTTTGCTATCTTAAAGTTTTTCATGAATCCTCTTTGTTTCCGTGTTATACGGGATTCTTCAAATTTCCCCTTTTTTCACATAAAACAGAACTTTGGAAAAAAAAATCGATCAGTTAAAAAAAAAAATTGAAGGTCAAACTTTCCCCTTTATGAATCCAATCGTAAAAATGTATTTAAACTGCAATAAACCTATAGAAGACGGGTGCATCTGAAGAGATGGAAAAAATGCGAAAAACAGTTGTTTTCAAAATAGAGTCGAAATCAAAAAACAAATTGTAAAGATCATTGAAAATACAGCAAATGAAACCGAATTCTTCCCCTTTAAAATGGCGCTTGTTAAATTAGTTTACGTTGACTTCCGGCAAAATGGCATAAAAAAACGTTCGAGACCTTTTTTGAAGTTTTGTCCAGAAACATTACGCCAATAGTGTAAATTCGTAGATAGGTCAAATCGGTTGAATAATTTCAAAATGGTGGCAATCCAAAATTTTTTTAAAAAAATTTCAAAAATCGAGTGAAACATAGACGTGCAAAATATCAATACAAAGGGCTCAAGTAGCCCTACCAATCCTGCTTAGAAATTTTTGTTTTCCAAAAATGGCGACAATTCAAGATTTCGGAAAAATTTTCAAAAACCAGTTTTGACCCAAACATAAGCGTGTGATATATCAATATAAAGGGCTCAGTGAGCCCTACCGATTCTGCTCAGAAATGTTATTTTTTCTGAATTTCCGCCAAAAATTTCTTCCAATCAGACAAATCCAAAAATTAACCTTTTCGCCGAGCGGCTGCCGTCGAGTTATTTTTTTCTTTTTTTTTTGCTTCTCACTCGCGTCTGTTTGCGATCATGGCAGCGAAAATTCGTGTGACTATAGAGTACATAATGACCCAGGAGGAACCGTCAGTTCGAAGCGTGGAGTGGCGAAGCCATCGCGCGTCTCTTTCGAAGAGATGTCATGCATCTTGATAATTTGTTAAGCCTTCATGACCATCCTGTCTCACTATACAGGCACTCTAGGCACATATATCCATTCATTTGTATGTGTATAGCTACTGAAACGCGATTGGTATCGCTGTATTCGTGGGCGAACAGTTTTGCTTCGTGAAGCTATTTTTTTATATTTTTTTTTCTCCCTTTTTTTCCTATAAATTCTTTTCTCAGATGAGAGGCCATTAAAATGGTTTCGTGGAGATCCCATGTGCAAGCCATCGTGTCCTCACGAATTCCCCTCGGACAATTATCTAGTATCTAGTCGTCCACCTTCTCCCTCTTCTTCTTTCCTTCCTCCCACGAGTTCCATTCTCTGCTGGGTTAACCGACGACGACGACGACGAGTCTTCGATATCGAGCTTGTCTGATCTAGGGCATGCTGTTTTCACTGTGCAACTAACACAGGTTTCTCATACCCCTTCAGATTCATGGCCGGATGTCCTGACTCGCTAATAAATGCTCCGGGAACTTGCTATCAATCGGGAATTGTCGATCTTGAAACTTGCGAGACATTTCGTTTAGGTATCTGCTCAAAAAAAATGTACAAAAATAATTTCCCAGAACAAAAATGTCCATAACTCAAATTAACTTGATACCAAAATATCTTATAAATAATATCCAGATACAAAAATATCAGGCTAAAAATATATCATAATAATAACCATGATTAGATAATATTACTCTTGATTGCTACATGAAATGGCAAGAATGAAATTTCAATTTAAATTGTATTAAATTTTGTTTTTAATGCAATTGCTTGATCTTACCCAAATTTTCTTGTATTTTGATGTTTGAAAACGCCGCAGGCTAGATTTTTACTTCAGCGTGAGGTTAAATATTCCAAGAGCATTTGTGTATAATTTTAAAATTAAATTAATAAATTGAATTAATAAATTAAATTAATAAATTTAATTGATAAATTATCGAGTTAATTTCGTACTTGGATATTTTTGTGAAACCCAACTTTTTCTCATCGAAGAAAAAGCCTCACTAAAACCGTAATTAATACCTTTTTTTCATTAAAAAGAAATTGTTTAGGAAAAATTTAATTTTATTCAAGTTTGGTCAATGAAAAAGTTCAAGGAGAGGATAAGGGTCAGGAATAACTACGACATTTTTTAACACATTTTTACAAAAAATGACTCAAGAGGGTTAAAAAAATTGCGTTTAGGAAATTTCGTGATAGACAATGATTTTCCATTTGTGTGTGGGAAAAGAAGGTTTTCGAGAGAATTTCCAAGCGTGGAAGAAACTCGAGGAGTCGAACGGAATATGAAATATCTCGTTAGGCTAGTTTATAGCAAACTTCTTGGAGTTTACCGAGCTAAACGAAGACTGCTTCGTGCAAACTTGTGGCTCTTATTTTCTCTCTCACTCTCTCTCTCTCTCTCTCTCTCTCTCTCTCTCTCTCTCTCTCTCCCTCCTCTCTCTTTTGAGATTGATCGTCGATACGCGAGGTGCATGTTTCTTCCTTCCTTTCCTCTTCACTTCTTTTATAAATCCCTCTCCACGTCCGGTTTTCCACAAGCTCGGGGAACCTACGCTCGGCGATAGAACTTTTGTTCCGTTTTTTCCTCCTCTGCGTCCTTATTTTATTGATTCACGACGTTCGAGACATCCCTCATCCCTTAATAAGGTGGCATCTTCGTTCGCCAATAAAGGGATCGAGTTTTCTTCCCAGTCTTGTTTTTCTTTTCACTATAAAAAGTCATTATTCTTTTATTTCAATCGAAAACTTTCATCAAAAGAAAAATCAATTCATCATATTCAACGAAAAATCTGATCATTTTTGACAGTGAGATTGCAAAATAAAAAATAAAAAAAATTATTATATTACATTATATTCAACGGAAAATCTGATTATTTTTTGTGAGAGTCCAAACTAAAAAAAATCGATGAATGTTATTTTTATTTTGTCTTTTGAGACGGAAAAATAGCATTTGTCGATTTATTCGAGAGGGAAATTTTTCGAGAGCCCACACTGAGCGTTAATGGGACTCTCGGCCAAAGAAAGAGACAAATATCGAGGAGACTTTATCAGACAGAAAGACAAATTGCGCGCGTGCTCGTTTGCTTCAGAGTTTGGGCGTTTGAGGAGGGCATCTACGTCAAGGTAGAAGATCCGTGGGTGTCATCCGTTGAACTGGGCATGATTATGTTTGGTCCCTTTATAAAGAGAGAGCGGGAGAGAGAGAATGCTTTTTCTTAAGGGGTTATACGCAGTCAGGAGGTCGAAAAAGAACGATTTTTCAAGATTTTTTTCTGGAAAGACATTTTAATTTATTAACATAAAAATTTATATACTAATTTTGTAATTTTTAACTCAATTTTGGAATTTTTCTTTTTAAAAAAAATGATTCTTGAAGCCGATCTCCAGGACGTCCTCTAAAAAAAGGCGTCTTGCGGTCAGTCGATATCTCGGGATTAATTGGATCATCCAAAATAAAAAAATAAAACAGATTTCGTTGATGTAATATTAATATTCTAAAAAAAATCGATTTTTGATGAAAATTTTTGCCTTGAATTGTTTATAAAATGGAAAATATTTATTAGGAACTGCAATTTAAAAAGTCGATTTTTTTTAAATCCCGAGTGCGAGGAACATCTCTCATTTCGTTCATTCAAAACTTTGTAAATTTACTCCTCAAACGAAGACGAATATATGGCAGAAAAAGAGAGAGAGAGTTAAAAGAAATCAAGCGAGGATAAAAGAATGACGGAGAAAAATAAATGTTATTCCGTTTCCAGATAGAACACATAAATCTTTTACGATGGAAAAATGCAATGATGAAACTGAGAAAAAATGAAAGGAGCTTTCATTTTCAAATCAAAAAGATAAGAGAATGATAAATACATAGTACGAAGGGTTTGGATGAACACGTTGTGGAGGAATAAGAGATATAAAGAGAGAAATTATTGTTCCACTCCATATATCAATATATTAGGGTGATTCAAAAAATGCTCTCATAGAGATTTTTGTAAATTTCGGCTGAAACAAAATTCTTGCCTAATTAGAGCCCTGTATGGTTTTTTTACAATTAAAATTCAGCAAAAAGAGCATTATTTTGGAATTTATAAATTCAGATAATAACCTGTGACAAAAAAATGAACCTCTTCTATGTAGAGGATGCTAAGATAAATGATTTATTCCTTCTAAATAAATTTGTTCAAAATAAAGTTTTGTTCAAATATCGTCCTAATATGCTGATCCAATAATATGAATCGGAAAAATTTACTTCAGTCGCATGAATCTTTTTTCTGGTTGAGCAATTGGAAGAAAACATTTCTTTGTAACCACTCTAACATATGTATAATAATTTTTTGAACTCTTCAATAAGTATATATATATATATAATTATATATATACTCGTTGAAGGGATCCGATCAACCAATTTACCGTACACAAACGTGGCGATTACATCGGGGTTTATAGCCATGTGCAACGTCTGTTCCAGGGCGAATCTCGTCCGCCCTCTCTGTCCCTTTCCTTCTCCTTCATCGTCCATGCTTGTCTCGCTCTCTCGATCCTCGTACTTCTCATTTTATCTCTCGTTAACGTTCGAGGTCGTAGGTTATGTCTATCATATTGTTCGATGCCCGAGCTCGCGATGTAGTTACACGCTGAGAAAGGCAGAGAGAGATCCTCTTTTCCCTCGTGGAGGCTTTACCACCTGCGGTTATCCGACTTTTCGTCTTTGCGATAAGAAAATCGTAACCAAACAAAGGGGCCGGACGTTACCACGAGGATAATTGATTATGAATAATCGATGGTTAGAGAAAGTTATTCTGAAATTGAAGCATCAGCAACGGAGAATAAAAACAATTATTTACCATCAATAGTAGTTCCCTCCTAGATTTTGTGGTGACCTCAACTAAAAATATGGTGAACCGAAATTATCAAAATTGTAATCTCAAGGAAACCTAGAGACATTCCACGTCAAGTCGGTCACCCCATTTTTTGAAATCTCCAAAAATCGCATACAAATTTTTATAGAGTAGTTCTAACTGTTAAGAAAATTCGTGATTTTTTTCAGATTTTTATATTACATATTTTAGCCGGAAAAACATACAAAAAAATTTCTTGTTCCACTTTGTAACTCGAAAATTATTCATCGTACGAAAAACAAAGTACAAGATGAAATTTATTATTTTCAACGTACTTTTCACTGAAATTTTTTACGAACTCCTCCAAAAGCTCTATATGCCGTTTTCGGAGCAAATAATGTTTTGATATTTTTTTTCTCAGAATTGACATCTTCCATTTGTCTGTAGTTTTAATAGTTTTTTACCTGATATATTTACAGACTATACAAAAATTGGCTCAGTGAAGAATCCATTCCTTCCCATGCATTTTTCATCCCAAACGAATATGAAAATTTCTCTGTGTATTAACAGGGTTGAGACTATCCATAGACATTTTCTAAAGCCCGCATTTTTGATTATTTTTTGTACTTTTTCAATTTTTTAAACTTTTTTCATTTTTATTCTTTTAAATATCTTTTTGTACATTTTAATAAACTTTGTCAATGGACTCATGTACACCGATAAAATCTATTAAAGTTAAAGTCAAAGGCTACTCACGTCTCTCGATTGCAAAAAAGAATTAATTTACCCTCTTTGGATACACCGACGTTTCTATGGCTAATGAGTACTTTTTTAGTTCGATTTGGGCATGATTTTTGGGAATGAAGCAATGGTACTGCTTTGTTCCTGAAATCGTCTTCGCAGTATCAAAACGAGATTATTTTATTATTTTTTCCCTGTCTACGATTAATAATGGTAAATATCAATACGCTATTTCGTTAAATCACTCTATAATGATAGATTGTATCAATAAAAATGCATTTGAAATAATGGACTCTCCATTACGCCAATTTTTTTTAATAGTCTGTAAATATATCAAGTAAAAAACTGTTTGAACTACAGACGAATCGAATATGTCAATTCGGAGAAAAAAAAATCAAAACATTGTTTGCTCTGAACATGGCATATAGAGCTTTCGGAGGAGTTTGTAAAAAATTTCAGTGAAAAGCACGTTGAAAATCCTAAATTTTATGTTGTACTTTTTTTTTTCGTACGATGAATAATTTTCGAGTTACAAACTGGGACAAACAAATTTTTTGTATTTTTTCCGGCTAAAAAATGTAATTTAAAAATCTGAAAAAAAATCCCAAATTTTCTCGTTAGTTGGAACTACTTTCTAAAAATTTGTATATGATTTTTGGCAATTTCAAAAAATGGGGTGGCTGATTTGACGTGGAATACTTCCCTAATTAATTACCTTACATTTTCACTTTTTCAATTGAAATTATATAATTTTTATATTGGTTCGACTACTCTGTTTTTTAAATTCCGTTTATGATTTTGGTATGCTATCGCTATAACTTCTTTTTCAGTTTTATTTTTTTCCGTTTCAAAGTCCCACTTTTTGTAGATGAGACAATCCGGAAATTTCAGGCGTTTTAGAGATATTCGATCATAATTCCAGTCATTGTTTTTTCATCTCTGGCCCTGGGAATATAAATATTGTTCTTGATCCTCGATAAGTTCTTAGTAATCCTTGTGATGATCCCATATCTACGATTAAAAAAAATTCCATGATGTTTTGCCGCCTTGGGATTTAAAGTCGAAAATAAAATCATAGTCATTCGATCACTGGTCTCTCAACTTTTCATCGTTCTGTCAGTGGAAAGATGCTCGTCATTGGTTTTTTAATCCGTCGTATACGAATCGTCAAAACTACGTTCGATATGCTTTTTCAAAATATGTTTTTAAAAAATTCCACTTCTCTGCCGTTTTACAAATTACAATTTTAATGAGGCTTTGATATTCGTATTCATCAAAATACATTGAAAATCGTGCCTTTTCAAAGTTTCTCAATGAATTTTTCTTCACAATTCGAGATTGCTATGGTTGAAATTCTTCGGCTGGGAAAAGCCCTCAGGAAAGTCGTCGACCCACGGTGAACTTGCAGGATTATATTCAAGTGCATTATAAACAAAACGAGACGAGTGTTACATCATATTACACATTATGGATGTGTACGTGTGTGGATGTAATACACGTATGTGATCATGATGCGTTGTGGCAAGAAAGGAGATATTGCACTCTGTGAGTTCACCGGTAAGACCGCCATTGCGTCTCGAATTTCTAAACCCGTCCGATAGAAATACTTCTGCCTCATTGTAACGAGAATCATCTTAAGGGTCAACACTCTCTGGTGGTGGAAAAAGGCCTAAATTTGTCAATTTGTTTTTGGAGTATAGAGAAAAGAATAGGATTCCGTTTATATCCAAAAATATTGCTTGAGCCAAAAAAAATTATTTTTTCAAAATCCTGAAGTGGTATTACCCCAAAGTATTTATCTTGCTCAGCGTCGGTTTCGAGGCGCTGCGGCAAAATCGAAAATTGAACCGATTTTTATGATCCTAAGGTATTGCTTAAGGCAGGATTCTACTTAAGACGCTCGAAAAAAGGCTATTTTTATCAAGCTTTAATGAGATTATGAATAAAGATATTGATCTAGGGTTTGTTGGGCTTAATCAGCGATCGGTAAAAAAAAATTACGATTTTCCATTTTTCAACTGATGGAAAATCGATAATTTTGAAAGATGGAATACCAATTGGTGGAAAAATTGAAATTATCCGAAATTGTATTTTCAATTGTCCAAATAATCAGTAATTGGTCGAAAAGTAATATCAATTGCTCAGAAAATGGGTAATGGGTTTGAAAATATTTCCAATTATCCGAATAATCGGTAATTGGTAAAAAAAAAATCAATTTTTCAGAAAAATTGATAATTGGTCTGAAAATATTCTCAATTATCCGAATAATCGGTAATTGGTAGCAAAATAATATCAATTTTTCAGAAAAATGGGTAATAGGTTTAAAAATAATATCAATTACCCAGAAATACAGGTAATTGGTTTGAAAATTTTTTCAATTTCCCAGAAAAAATTGATAATTTATTGAAAAAGTGTTTTTGAAAAAATAGGAGTGATTAGAGATATATAGAGTTATATAGATCTATATCTCTGCATATCTCTTATCACTCCGATTTTCATTAAATTATTAAGTTTCGTGTAAAAAATTAAAAATATTTTTAAACCAATTACCCATTTTTCTGAAAAATTGATATTATTTTTCTACCAATTACCCATTATTCGGATAATTGAGAATATTTTCAGACCAATTACCGATTTTTCTGATTAATTGATATTATTTTCGACCAATTACCGATTATTTGGATAATTGGAAATTTATTTTTTTCCATTATCATTGTCGGGTAATTGAAAATTTAGATTTCAAAATTATTAATTTTCAAAAAATTGATAATAATTTCCGAAAATGCGCCTTAAAATATCATTACTGCCGATCTCTGGGCTTAATAAATACACTATGGAAATACACTTAAAAAAAATTATTTTACATTTTATGCACTTTTAATCTGAAAAAACACCATTGGAATACAACGCCTTGATTGATAGGTTGGTCTGCGCTGGTGTTAAAATTTCAAAAATGGGCAATCTAAAACAGAAAAATTTGGAATTTTTAAATTCAATATATCACTAGCAACCGACTGAACTAGAATTTTTAATGTACATGCAAAAATAACAAAATGGCGGCGGAAAAAAAATGAAGGAAAAAAATTGCATGTTTTTTCACTGCTTTTTGCAAAAAAAAAAAAACATTGTGAAAATCGCTTCAAGGTTGAGCATGTATCAAGAAACAAAATAAATTCTCTCACGTTCAAATCCAACTTGACAACAAAAGTTGCACAAAAATATACGGAATCATCGCGTAATCTCGTGTATTTTACTGCAATTCTCTGTAAATCGTTGCCATAAATTTCTACCACTTACAATTTCCTTTTATCACAATCAAAGCACTCGATTGACTTGACTTTATCGCAAAGACTGGCTTACAGTCAGCGAAATGTCAGTCAGGATGAATAAAACTAAGAATCGGAACACATACAAAATTGCGATGATGGCTTATCCAGCGTTATTCTCGTTATTCCTTTCTTGCAATCATTTTTTTCTCTCGGTTTATTCTCGGCCATGTGCAGACCGGCGATATCTCGCGAATTTACAATAATATCTTTTCACCGTGCGAGGATTCAATCGTCGGAGGACGCGCGATTGTCGAGGATGATAATTTTATACAACATTTGTGAGAGCACACTCCGTATAACCATAAACGCCGAGGACATGTGTCCCAGAGCGAAACGGAATAATCCCGAGAGAACCGCCCAAGTATCTGCTACCGCAGCATCCGATGTTCCCTCTTCTACATCTTCTGCATCTTCTGCATCTTCTTCTTCTTCATCCTCGATTATCCTTGTTTGGGGCGCATGAGACACGCGCCTCTTGTCTCTCTTCCTCCTGGAGTCGCTGACCAAGTTTCCTCATAGTCGTGGATTATTTATTCAGGATTAAAGGATGAGAGCCGACTGCAAGAAGGAGCAGAAGAAGCACGTGAGATTTGTCGATGCCGCTCCGCGTGGAATCCATTTGCACGACTTCTGATCTCGTCTCACTGGGTCAAATATATTCGAGGGCCATGTCCATAAAATCCAAGTTTCGTCCTAGATGTTTTCTCACGCATTAAAGTCTTGTCGGATCAATTTTTTTGCCGTCTGAAATAGTCACTCCTCGTTCCTTCGATTTTATTCGACGAAGAGATTGAATTCTCTCGGCGTGTTCTCAGGTTCTCTTCTTTATGGTATCCCGTAGCCCAAGATTTCACCGAGTCGGCGAGTAAACGACGCTGTTTCAAAAAAGCGAGAAAGGGGAGAAAAAAAAATATATGCAGAGAAGGGAGCGAAGCCGAACGCGCTGGGCTATCCCGCGGCAAGATCTATTCCCAAGACGCGGAGAGCGCGGCGTTTCGCCACGCGGATTCGTGCAGGAATCTAGCCTTAATGAGTAAAATTGTGTGAGTCTGAATGCGCTATTTGCTGCTTCACGGCAGACTGGAAGAAGGAAGCGAATAGCTTGAGATCGCAGCGGCGTGGCGCGCGAGAGCGTGCAGTACCTTCTTTCTCGCCCCTTTTATATACGTATACTATTTTTTTCAAACTTCTTTCTGCCAAGTATTACCTACTACAGGAGTCGTGAATCACGCGGATATAGTCTCGTCGTACCGCGGAGATCTTCTTTCGCCTCATTAATTCCATCCCTGACGCACTGGCGGAATCGCCGTAGACTGAAATAAATACTTCTGCATATAAATAGTAGAAACTATTACTTTTTATATTATTTTATTTATTACATATTATTTCACGTTACAAAATAATAGAGATTAGAGCTAGGATTGTCTGTTGGTAAAGTTATAACGGATTTGCAAAAGTGCCATCCTTAATATATTAATAACTTAATATTGCTCTTTTAGTTTTTCCAGAAATTGAATTCGATAAGTTCTCTACTATCTTCAAGTCAAGCTAGCATAAAGGCATTATGGTCAACATTTTTTCTGAAATATAACAGCATAAGAATGAAGTGCTTTTTAAGTGCTTCAATTTTGAAATTTAATTTAATATGGTTCAAAAGACTTTTTAAAAGAATTTTTATACATTGCAGAAAAAGTGATAGAAATAATGGGTTTCTCCTAGCTTGACATCAAACTAGCAGAGAACTTTTCAAATTTAATTTCTAGGTAAACAAAAAGAGCACCTAATGTTTTAATTGGGCACCAAATTAGCATCTAAAAAGCAGTTGATTCTGGTACAATTTAGATTCATTTTGGAGACTTGTCTCTGCTAATTTTACAGACAGGAAATAAGTCATTTTTACATAACTATGAACTAATTAGATCATCAAGTAGCTTTCAAAGTTTCTCATCGTATTTGTGATTTTCTCATCTAAGTTTGGAGAATGGCACTTCTATATTCAAACAGGCCGACTGTTATAAATTAGCTTTCAATTTCATTAATACTTCATTGAAACTTTTAGATAATATAGCTGAAATATATGAAGTAAAGTAGCTACAATAATAGATTAAATTAAATAGCTGAAGTAGCTAAAATAGATGAAATTGGAGTATAGCTAAAATATCTAAAATAAAATCGTTGAAATAGGTGATAACATCAAATAAAATTATTTTAGGAAAATATTATAAATACTTGATTAAATCGGTCGATTAACTAGACCGAATAACGAAGCTCCAGGAGAACAAATTTCGCAATTGAAAATACAATTTTCATAGTTTTGCTTCCCGCATTTCGATGTGAAGTTAAAATTGAATATTTTTGGTCGCCATATTTATTACTACGAAGATAAATGGGTTATGCAAGTGATTTTAGGATAATCACTTTTTTAACCGAAGCTACAAACTATTATAACTGTACCACATTTTCATCCGAGGTTGAAATTTTATATTTTTGATTACCACGTTTTTTATTTGACGTTACCATAATATCTTCGGTGTTTCGTAAGTTGCCATAATTCACGATAGAATGTACGTTATGATTAGTCTCATAATCTCTCTCTCGTTGCACTGTTCTTATGGATGATAAAAATCCATCGAATATGGTCATCGATTTATCGAACAATTTGAAATAATTTTTCAACAAAATAATTATTAATAATCGATCCATCGTCGACAGAGCGGGTGAAAGTTTCCATCATACTTCATCGTTGCAGCTTTGCAATCGATTTTCCCTGTTGAACGTATTAATTTTTTTACGGTTTCGTTTTCTCTTGCGGATAAATCGCAATTTTCTGCTTATATTGAAAATTGAAGAAAGAGGAGAAGATGGAATTCAATGGACGAAAATTATACAAATGGCGCGCGTTATGGATCATTTATCTCGTTGCAGAGGGATTATTATTTAACAATAACTGGATCTTAATCAGTATTATGAGATACCATTTATCTTCTTCGTATTAGGGAAGTTTACAAAGTTTTCTGTATATTATTACGTTGCTTGGAAGGAATCTACCATTTCTCGGTTAAGTCGACGACGATTGCGAGGCTTTTCAGCCCGTATGCGTTGTAATTCTAAACTCTCGAGGGATTTCTCGGCTCCTCGTGCTTTTATACCTTCACTGCGAATTATTATAAGCGTCTCCGGGGAATATCATCCCTGTTCTTTGCTAGACTGCGAGGTCCATCGTTTTCGCAAAACGTCCAACAAAAGAGAAAAAAGGGATTCCTTCGAAGGAAGACCCGTTTTCTATCTGGCGCTCGAGAGTATTAAATCAGGATCGTCCACTTCTTTCCCATAAATTCTCAACTCTCCGTTCATCTTACTTTCTCGTATTAAGGATAATTCTTGCGTTACACAAATCGATTTAAAAATAAACCTTCCCCGAGGGGAAATTCACTTTTCCTCCACTTTGTCAAAATTTGTCATTGGACTGAAATCTCTTCGAATTCTTGATTGATTTCCATTGATTTTAAATTCACAGCACGTTTTCTCTCGCGGATTCGTGTAATCCAGAAATTGTCTTGCTCCTTTTAGCGTGATCTCTCTTATCCGCTCAAGCTTTTGCCAGTCTTTTTAGCGCAAGAATCCTCGCTCTAAAGCCTTAGAAACGGAGAGAAGGAAGTGGAAAAAGGGATAGAGAGAAGGAGATAGTGTAGAATCAGGGATAAACGCGGCTCAGGAAAAGAAAAAGGTGTACTTGAGCATGAAGAAGAGATCGCTCGGTGAGAATCCGACAACTTGGAGCTCTAAAAGGAAAGCTCTTCGAAGGTTCGATTATATTCCCGTGGGATACGCACAACTGTCTGGAAAAATAGTAAACGTTGGAAAGAAAACAGCATTGAAAATGTCGGATGAATTTTACTTCGGCGATTCTCTCTCAGTTTCTCCTCTTTATCGCGTTTTATAGCCGCTCTATATATTTCCACCTCTCGGACATCCAGATCCTCTCGCATCCCTTTACGAGATTCCTCATTTTATATCCCCATTTAACTTTATTCCCAACTTTACTCTTCCCTTCCTTCTCCTCCTCCCCACTTCTTTCTGGTTTATTCCCTCTCATCCAGCAGCGTGAAATGTTTTCCTTTTCTCGATTTTCTCAAAAGATCCGCCATATTATAAAACGAAGGCAGAGAAAACGCACGTTTATCCTCTCGCTCGCTCGTACATCGATTCTTATCGGGGGCTTTCGCTTTTGTGGAATTGATTGTATCTTTTTCCACAGCTGGCATCAGCGAGCTGCACTTGGGCCCGTAAATCGTGCATGGTGCGCGAACTCGTGCACACGTTTATGCGTGTATTATATAGTATTATAGTCCGGGGAATCGTGGTGCGCGTGGGAGATGCGATCGTTGAGATAGAGGAAAGTGGAAACGCCAGTGGCAAATCGGTTATTACTTTCTTAGACTCTTCGGATGTAATATTCGCGATGCATTTCTGACCGGGAAGATCAATGTTGAAATATATCGGAGCTGTTAGAAATTTCCTTGTTCAGCGTTGGACATTTTTGTTTGAAGTTTTGCCCAATTGCTCAAATTTTTCCCTGTCAACATATTTATGAAGATTGAAAGCTTTAACTTCAAATCCTTAAAAATTGAAAATAATCAAATGAATCTCAGTTTTGAAATAAATCGGGTCCAATTAAAAAAAATCCTGTTTTACCTGCCAACTCTCTCCAACGTTTAGACATTTTTGTTTAAATTTTTGCCCATTCGCTCAAATTTTTTCTCATCATATTCATGGAGATTGAAACTTTGAAAACCTTCATATTATTCAAAATAATACAAAATTAATCGCAGGCTTGAAATAAATTGGGCCCATTTGTTAAAAATTCTGTTTCACCAACCAACTTTCTTCAACGTTGGACATTTTTGTTTAAAGTTTTCGCCCAATTGCTCAAATTTTCTCATAGCAATACATTTACGGAGATTAAAAGCTTTAAAACCTTTAAATGATTTTAAATCTTTAGAAAAATAAAAAATGAATCTTAGGCATGAATTTTTGTTTGCACCGTTCGAAAGCACTTGAAAAGCACTTAATTCCTATAGCATTAGATTTTGAATAAACCGATTTTTTCGAATTTCGAAAAACCCAAAATTTTTCAAAATTTGAATAAAAATATTTCCGTTTGCATTTTGGGGTTTTACTTTATACGGTTCGAAAGCACTTGAAAAGCACTTGATTTCTATGCTCTTAGATTTTTTTAAAGTGTTGCCTATCGATGAGTCTCTGCTATCTTGATGATAAGCTAGCAGAGCACTTTTGATTTCTGATTTCTCGCTAAACGATACGAGCACAAAAATTTTAATCACAGCACATAATTAGTACATAAAAAGCACTAAATTTTGGTACAGAGTAAATTTACGGAGGTCTTGAAATAAGTCGAGCCCGCTTTTTAAAAAGCTTGTTTTACCTGCCAACTCTCTTCAACGTTGAACATTCTTGTTTAAAGTTTTTGCCCAATTGCTCAAATTTTCTCACACAAACATATTTACGGAGATTGAAAGCTTTAAAAAGTTTACATCCTTCAAAACGTTTTGAAAGAATGAAAAAATGAATCTCAGCCTTGAAAAATGGATCAGGGCCATCGGTTAAAAATTCTGTTTTACCTACGAAACCTTTAAAACCTTAACTTCTTCAAAACCTTGAAAAATAATGATGTTTAGTGCAATTTTCCATACTTGCAAGTATTCAATCATCTATAACGGCAAAGATTTATTGATTGAAAGAAATATCAAAAAATATTGGTTTATAAAGAGGATCAAAATATTGGAGTGATTTTGTCAATCCAGAAATACGAAAAATCAGCGATAACATTGGAAGAGGTCAGGGTTAAAAGTTGACTGCTTCGGCCAGAAATGCCTCATAGTGGAATATAGCAAATGAGTGGAGGATGCAGTTGCCTATTCTACCGACAGAAAGAGAGAAAGATATGAATCCGCAAGAGAGAAACCACGCCAAGCGAAAGTAGGATGCGAACCGATTGTACATCCGCGGCTCTGATACAGTAAAAAAACAAGTATAAAAACCAACATTAAGCTGGCTGAACCATCGTTGATGATAATTCTCGCAGTGAAGGTGAATTGCGCCAGGTTTCATCGCACTTTCATCGCAAACTCATAGAATCTTCCCTCCTCCTCTCTTTTTCCGGCTGACCCGACGTTTGTCTAATTGTAAGTACAGCTGCACGATCGCAGAAAGTCTTGGAGTCAACGATTTAAAGAGACAGAGAGAGAAATTGAGAAAGGAAGAGATTACGAAGAAGTTTCGTACAAATACGCTGCTATCACGGATCTCAATGCCTTTCCCATCGTGAAATCTCTCTCGCTCTATCTTTTTTTCCCCGGAATCATGGATTTACAGTCGAAAGGAATCCCCCAGGGCGGGACGAAACTATCACTCCGGAAGACCGTTGACTCGGAGGCGATTTTAACGAGAAAAAGCGAGATCCGAGTCTTAATAAGCGCAATTAATTCTCTCACTGGTCGCTGTAATAACGGTTATTCACCTCGTGGACTTTTCTCCTGGTCAGTTGGAAACGTCGCCGCTCGTTCGAATTACCCATCTTTTCACTCTCGTCGAAGAAAGAAGCAAAAAACAACAACATCGATTAGTGGGAAGGTAAATAAGAAAGTTTATGACGAACCGTCCAGGATCAACGTATCAATCGTCCCTGTCAAAAGGTTCAACAGGTTGTGTTGGGAATCTAAAAATTCCTCGTACGTTTCAAGACGTCTTGAGCTTGATTGATCCTGCGTGACGAAAGTTGTTTCGGTCCCTCGAGCGGAATCTGATGATGATCAATCGGACAAATGAGTCTCCATCAGTGTCACCTTCGGTGCCAAGCTTCCACGTGACATGCACTTGGATTGGACAAGGGTTTTTGGATCATTTGAATATGCATTTCGAAGGCTTTCTCCGTCGGTGCATTGGCCAGATTATTCCCCAGCCAAAAGTCTTCGGATAAGTTTGACGTTTCTCGCATAATCGTATGCCAAGAGGGGAGGGCAAAGAAATAAGAGAGGACTCGTGAAGTCCTGCCGACATTTCGTCGGGGAAACGCATTAACGCGTTGTAATCGGACGTGTACCCAAAAGCATACCACCCGTTGGTCATTAATAACCTTTCAAAACAGTGGACACCACGTTTTGACTGTATCAGACTGTCTCGCTTCCTCCCTCGTTGGTTTCTCTCTTTCACTCTCTTGATCCGTTGCTCTTTCATCGTCACGTGAGCCCACGAAACTGGTTCTCCACGATGATCGTGACTCGCCTTCGGGTGTTTCTGGAGAAACATACACAGGCTCGAAGACAGACACTTACGTATGAAACACATGCACCAGACGAGAGGAACCGCTTCTGACCACCGAGAGTCCCTGACACTGACATACTTCAAGGTTTTCTCTCCGGCCTCTGCAACACACAAAGCTGAGGAACCCCGGGACCTTAAACCGAGAGAAGATGGGGAGACGATGCCAGCCAGAACACAACCGTGACATTGACTCCGTGGAAGGTTTCCGCCGTAATCCACCGTTTCTTGGCGCGAAATCGCGACGCAGATGGGGGGAAACCTTTCTCGCGAATATGGTAATAAAAGGCCTCAACTCTGTCCCGGTGAACTGAAACCCGCTGGGAGTCGTTGACCCCGGCCTGGAAGAGGTGACCGGGATATTAAGTGGAGCACCGAGATGTGGGAATTGAAACTTTTCTAAAGAATATTGGATTCGGAGTTGTCGATATTTGCGCGTAATTCTGAGTTATTAAATTCGTGATAACAGTTTGGGGGATACTTCTACAAGGATTTCCATTTTTATGAGTGACCTCTTGCCTGGATTGAACTACAAATTACTCATTACGCAAAAATGGAACGATTGTAAGATGGCTCTTGTGTCCGTCTATTTGTCCCAAAACAATTTTTCTGGAAAACTAGAGAATTTGCAATTATGATGCCAGTGAACGATTAGATAAAAATTATTTTAGATTAATAAGGGTGTCAATCTGGTCCAGCAAAAATTAATTTATGAATCGTGTTAGGTTTCATTGAAAAGAGCTGCCTCTGAGGATTCTAAAGAATATTTTTCAAATAATTTTTAGTCCAGTGGTTTTAATGATACAGTTCAAAATTTGCTATAAATGACTTCTCTCACCAATCACCTATTTTTATGAAGCTAAAATTTAGATTTCAGTAGGTTTGGAAGATATTGAGTCATAAATTACCGGAAAATAGACGATTGAGGGATCAACAAAATTTCCTAAATTTTTAATGGTTTTTAACAATGCTTTATCTCAGTGAAAAATGGCCGTATCGAGGTCTAAAAAAAAGCATTTTAAAGCTTCAAGTTTCTAGTTTTAAGATCTTTCAGCAACAAAAAAATTCAAAGCTACAGATTTCACGCAGTCCTAAAAAATAGTGAGAAAAAAAAATTTGCCAATATTGTATTACTTTTTTTTGGCTGCAGTTACTTGGAACAAATTTTCTCAGCTAAACCATTACATGGACCGGATAGTTTGTTTATTTAGCTTTAATTTGCTTTTTTTTTGAGATCTCGATGCGACCACTTTTCGCTGAGATATCGGACTTTTAAAGAAAAAGGATGAAAAGGTGTTTGACCATTGATATTTCAGCAGCCAATTGTCGCACAGAAATTAAAAGGGGGGTTTCAAAAACTTGAATTAATGCTCCACAAGGATTGAAGATGCTTTTTTGAAAACAAAAAATTTTCCATCCTTGCCATGAATTTAAAAGAACAAAAAAAAGGGCTAATTATGGTTTTTTCGAAAATCAATGACTAAATTAAAAATATTGACAAAACGACTAATGTTGAGCATGACTTTTACAGCTCAATATGACCACAAAAACCCTGTAAAGTTTCAATTTGATCTATCGAACGGTTTTTTTGTTTCAAGCAACCAAATTTTTGAAAAAATTGTAGTTTCTTTATAAAATAGTTATAATGTAGTTTTCAATAACAACAATAATAATATCGTTGTTTTTCCATCGTAATATATTTTATGCCACGTCGAAAAGAAGCTTTCTTTACCCAGATCCGAATTATTCAGCACCATCCGTTGAAAATATGTAGAAAAAAATGCTGAACTCAACTCTAAAAATTCTGATTCAACTCTACTGCAAGAAACTACCGTAACGATGGAATATCGTCGAAGTTGCAGCTGGTAGAGACGGGAATGCGCAATAATTCACTATCAGAGCTGACAGGACCCCCCGACAACACGTTACATCGACACGGACCCTCGTCAAACCCTCCCGGACCAGTGCAAATCCAATGTAAACGTTCTCGCGTTACACAGCCTGCGAAATGTGCCCTCCGTGCACAAGATATGACACGGTTGCTCGCTTCACGCTCGCGATATCTGGCCGAACACGATGGAACATCCTGTCGGCTATTGGCTAGACAACCTACCGTACTTAAGTCCAGAGAATATAACGCGTACGAGAGGCGGAGATAAATGATCATCGAACAATTTATAAATCCTAGAAATTCACTCAACGTGTTTCGTTCCTTCGGCGCGGGAGTTCCTTCGATGATTTCAATAAGGCGCGCGCATTTGCCAGGATCTTCGATAGAGAAACCGCGAGGAGAAACTGAAAATGTTAACGGGTTATGCGCAGTCAGGAGGTCGAAAAAATGCGATTTTTCAGGAATTTTTTCTGGAAAGACATATTAATTTATTAACGTTAAAATTTATAATATTTTTGTAACTCAAATTTTTCGTAAAATTTATAATATTTTTTTAACTCAAATTTTTCGTTTTAAAAAATAATTATTCTTGAAGCCGAGATCTGCTATAAAAGGCGTCTTGCTGTGAGCATTATATCTCTGGAATGGATCATCCAAAATAAAAATAAAAATAAAAAAGATTTCGTTAAGGGGGTGTCCTGAACTAGAATGCTCTGAAACCTCGTTAGTTTGTGATTTTTTTTAGAAGGGAAAAAAAGAAATAAAGATATTGAATTTTGAGGTATGTTTTTATACATATTTAACGAATACAACATTTTTTTGTTCACTAAAAAAAAATTATAACAGATTTCTAAGCCTATTTCATGGGCGTCATATCGCTGTAGTCTTCAATCGGCGGGAAAGATCCACCTCGTAATTTTTTACTGAAACAAAAAACAAAAAAAAGGATTAGATTTATTTAAAAAAATTCTTCTGAGTGAACTGTAAAAAATGTCAAGTAAAAAATTTGGGTAGGTTTTCTAAAAAAATGTTTAAAAAAATCAACTTTAAAGTGCTATAACAATTATTTAAATAAACTTTTTGACGAACTTTTTTAGTACACTTAGAAGAAAATTTAAGACTGAAAAAAACGTTCAGTTTTTTAGCTATCACACCCGCCAATTTGTATAAAACCATATCTCATAATTCAATACCTTCATTTATTTTTTTTCCTTCTAAAAAAAAAATCACAAAAAACAAAGTTTTAGAATATTCTAATGCAGGACACCCCCTTAATATCCTTATATTGTATAATCTAGTATTTGATCGAAGGAATAAGCAAAATATCAATGTTTAACAAAATGGCAGTTACTAAAAAAAAATCGATTTTTGATGAAAGTTTTTGCTTCGAAATGTTTATAAATTGGAAAATATTTATCGGTAAAAAAAAACCTTCGATTAATTACTAAAAAATATATTTATAAAGCTTGTGTAAAAATTTGAGATTCATCGGTTATGCCGTTTATGAGAAATCTTGCTCACCGACTCAAAAAAACAGTTTTTAGAGAAACGCGTTTAATTTTCGGGTTTACAAATATGCCCATAACTTTAAAAATATTTGTTGGATTGGCATGAAATTTTCTGTGTATGCACTTGAATGTATGTACATTACGAAAATGAAATAAAACATTAATTTTTTGAAAATCTTGACTGCGTATAATTCCTTAAGGGGGAAAAAGGGCTGAGATACAAAAAAAAGTATATTTTTGTGCTTTTTTTTCAGAGTACCTTATTTACTAATATTTTTGGAATTCTTTTTACATTATTAAGCATTATTCTAAGAATATTCTGCTAAATTTTCATTTAAAAATATTGAAAAATAAGCCAGTAGAAGTGGTGAGAACCGAGTCACCTCAAAAAAAAAGTTTCCATGCTGTAGTCAGGATAACTCATGATTGCTTCATCTGAAATTAAAAAACCAAAAAGATTTCTTTAGTACATGAGTTTATCTTGGATTTGAACGAAGGAATTAACAAAATATTCATTTCTGAATTTTTGGTAAAGGTGCAATCAAAAAATTCAATTTTTGCCAAAAATTGCTCTTTTTGTTTAATTAAAAAATAAGTTGTAGTTGAAAAAAAAAATCTTCGTTCAGAACCGAGTATTTAGTATGTAAAATAAGTGTGCAAAGCTTAGGCGAAATCGGTCCAAAGGTTTTCGAGAAATTTTGACCACCGACTTAAAAAAAAAGTTTTGAGAAAAACGCGATTAAAGTTTGATACGTGAATAAAATAGAGATTTTTTTTTTTAACTTACATAGAATCGTCGATTCCAGCTCCATAAAGCAAATATTTATAATCTTTATAAACTCAATTGTCCGGAGACCGGAGACTAAATTGTCTATAACTCGAAAAATTTTGCTCCTAATGATTTCAAATTTTCTGACAACATTTCTTATAAGTTGTAGTATCAGAAAAAAATCGATTTTCTGATCTTTTTCTCCCTTAATCGCGTGTCTGTCACTTGGCGGCGAATCAGCGCAGGCGAAATGACGAAGAAACGTGAAGAAAGAGAGAAAAATGGTTTCAGCGGAAAGTAGTGGGAATTCAGTGTGAGAGAAATATATAAGGAACTTCATTGGCGAGTCGAGGGAATCGGCAAGCTTGATGAACGTCCGTGGATAGCTTTGCGAAAGCGTCTGTTTGGAGGAGCCTCTCCAGTATTTCCAGCGATCCCACGTTTAGATTTATCGCCACGCGAACAAACTAATGGTATAACGCCAGTTCTTCGCTGCCGCGGGGATTTTGCACGAGGATATTTTACAAGAAACTCTACGGATGTAATATCCCACACTGCCGATTCGTTCGGTTGCATTCGCTCAGTGAATTTTATCCGGTTACATTTGCGGATGCAACGGCGACGGATGGTCAGTGGCAATTTCGTCGATAGCTCGTGTTGGAAAAAAAAAGGGAATTTCGTTTCAGTTAAATTTCAAAAGACGCCACTCCTCGAATCCCGCGGCCATTGTTGTCGATGACGCTCCAGGAAGCTCGAGCAGCACCCTTTTTTTTTCTCCCGCTCCGCTCAATCACTTTTTGTTCTCCCAATCGATTTTCAATCATCCGCTTTGTGTACTGTTTGTTACGCTTGCTCTATTTTTTCTTTTTTCTGATTTATTTTCCTTCTCGATGATTGCGGATGAATCCTCATCTCGATACACAATTTTGGCCAATTAACTTTGCGGTCGATCTGATTTCTCGCTCGAACTCTGTAACGATTTCCTGAATCGCTCGATGGCGATCTGTGCGAGATAGTTCGACGCTATCGGTGATCTTAAGTCGATCTGGGAGAGAGTTTTTATCGTGTTTATCATAGATCGTGTCTTCTAACGAGTTTGTTCAATTGGCAGAGATTTTGATCTTGTTCAATCAACGAATCCGTGATTTGAAATAATATGAAAAACGATCACTTCCGGTTTCGTAGATGAAGCTGCCAAAGGAATATTTCCAAATGGCTCCGAAGAACTGATTAGAATTCAAGTGTTGGCCAAATAGAAAAGATGAATTAAATTTAATAATTTTAATTAAACTAAAAGAATAGACAATTATTATTTAGGCCAATTATTGTTATTTAGGCAAAAATTCAGATATCAGGATGAAGTAAACCGTATTCTTTACGTTTTCTGACGACGTTTGCTTGAAAAAAAATTCTCAATTCTAAAATGTGTGAGAACAAGGAGAAAAACACTTTTGAAATATATTTTTGATTTCATTAGAATGTACCGAATAATTTCACTTTAATCGTACAATATATAAATACACGCATATATATGGGGCAGCAAAAAAAAACAAATTATTTTTGGCACATTATCGAACTATGACGAAAATATTTGTTTTTCACAGAAACTAGGGCCCAAAACAGATATTTTTGTCATAGTTCGATAATGGGGCAAAAATAATAATTATTTTTTTTTTGTTTGAATCATCTTTATTTCAAGTCTTTCAGGCTAATAAATTTTCAAAAAATGATGTTTCACTCTTGAACCAAGAAAAACGATCAAGTTTCACTAGATAAATATTTTTGTTGCTGTTAATCTCACTACAAGAAACAATCAAGAGAAGAAATTACAAAAAATAGAAATACAAAAAAAAGTTATTATTTTTGGCCCATTATCGAATAATGACAAAAATGTCTGTTTTGGGCGCTAGTTTCTGTGAAAAATTTCATTAATTTAAAAAAGGCCCCTCTCTATGTTTTCCCTCGATTCAATGTTTTTTTTTGCTCGGGCAACCCCTAAAATATGAAATAACAATTTCTAAAAATTTGAAGTCATTTTGGGCCTAACGAAATCCAAAATTCGCGGAGGTCAGGTCGATGACCGTGTGATTTGACGTGCAATGCCCCATATATATATATATATAATCACTACAAACAAACATAGACATATCTGTAATCCAGTTCCATTGGATGGCGAATCGCGGCAATTTTTGTTTTGCAGTTCCTTTTTTATTTCCACTCCCTTTGCCCCAGTGACAGGTGACTTAGATTTAGAGCGTCGTTCGAAATCCCTATGATTCTGTCTCTCTTTCCCACCCTCTCTATAAAATATAAGCGTGTGTATGTTGGGTGTCGATATGCACTCTCGATATACCTTGTGATTCTCCCTCCCTCCCACTCCTCTTGTATATCAGTGAGGCCCCTTTTCGCGTCTCTTCGCGGGCGCGCGCGTTCCGCGAGCATCAACGGCAATAAATCGTCGCAGCTGCCGTGAGAGAATCGCCGCTCGCCCTCTCTTCGTTCTGTTTGTACGAGAGAGCGAGAGAGAGAGAGAGAGAGAGAGAGAGAGAGAGAGAGAGAGAGAGAGAGAGAGGACTATACATCTGTCGATATGTTCCAAAGCCACAAAGATGCTGGACCCGTGCACGATAAAGCGTCGATACGCCCTTTTCCACATTTTAATGCATATGAATGTGTAGAGGGCCCAATTTGGATCGGTGACGATCGCCTCCGCAGAGAGCGAGAGATGCAGCAGCGTTGCATCGAGAGAGCTTCAACGAGCATTGAGGAGGCGAGAAACAGAGAAATAAGAGAGTGAAAATCGAGGATACACGGGGGAGGTGAAACGTCGACGTCTCGTTGCTCACCGACTCGTTGCTTCTGCTGATATTGCTCGTTGCAACCCTCGCTCGAGGTGTGTTCAACGTCTCAAACGAGCCAGCGAAACCCCCAAAGAAGTTTGCCATCCGGTTTTAAGGCGGTATTCTGGTCTAGAAACATACATTTTCACGTGCCAGAAAAAAAAAAAAAAAATTCAATGAGTTAGAAGCTGGTAAAGTTGGGGGTAAAAAAAGGCGATTTTTTCCAAGTTTCTTACCTTGAAAAACAATTTTGTGCATAATTACAGCTTTCTACATCGATGCCGAGGGATCTTCCTGCCAAGAAAACGTTTTTTTTATATTTTTGCAGTTTTTAAATACCAAGAAGCGACTGAAAAATCTTAAACAATTCTGGAAAATCAGAAACATGTCAATTTTTAGTAGACAAATTTTTCTTTTTTTTTTTAAACGCCAAACTCTATTTTTAGTCATCGAATCTTCCTTTAGAAACATTATTTTGTAGCGAAGAGATTTTTCTACTATTATGATAAAAATTGATGTGATTCTACTCTTCACAATCTACATTTAAAAAAAAAATTCCTAAAATTTGACCTGCAACACATTGAAAAAATGTAAAAAAGACGAAATTTTTCATTGGAAATCCATCCATAAATCATTCTTTGGGTTTAAGTAATGGGTGATCATCGCTGGAGTAGTTGTGAGACATAACAAATAGATGTAAACATTACGATTTCATTGCTAATTTTAGTTTATTCGCCTGTCTGAACAAAAAAAGGCGTTATTTGACTCTTTTTTCATAGTTTTTAATTTTTTTACAATAGTAAAAAAAAAAATTATCCATTGAACAGTTATACATTGAAGATTGGTAAAAAATTTTAAGTAAACTGAACTTCAAGATTATGAAAAAAAATCATTTTTTCAAAATTCTAGACCAGAACATCGCCTTGAAGCTCCAGTTTCTCCCATCTATTAGTACACGAGGATCGCGAAATATAAGTTAAGAGTGGCATTGAAAGGAAAAAATAACAAAAAAATTCAAGACTGTTTTCTCACGGGAGTGTCGAGAGCGTGCGTGAGTAATTAATGATTATCGGGAGATGCAAGAGAGAAGGAAGGCAGTGAGCTAGTTCTGTCTCTTTGGATCTCGCGTTTTCTCCCCGGAGATCGATTATCCGGGGGCGAAACTCTGCCGTCGTCACTCACGCAAACATATATGTATATTTATATATGGGGTATTCCATGCCAAGTCGACCTGAGTTTGACCCTCGACCTCGCTGATTTCGTTTACGATTTTTTATATGATTCTTCGCACTCAAAATAGCATTCAGCATTTTTTTCAGATTTTTAAAATCAAATTTGAGCACGTTATGATTTTTTGAACATTTTTTTCGAAAACCTCGAGGGCCGTGATTTAAAAATCTGAAAAAATTCGCAAAAATCCAGTGTCAAAAATGAATATTTTTAACCCAAAATTCATGATGTCCAGGATTTCTCGTCCAACTTGATTTTAGGTTTTTATGAAGAAAACTTGAAAAAAAAAAAAAAATAGATGCAAAAATTGATCTACCGTGAAAAGTGGCGTGAATATTTTTTCGTTAACCAACAATTTCCAAAAATAGTTGGTTAATTTCTGCATCTATTTTTTTTTACGTTTTCTTCATAAAAGCCTAAAATCGAGGTGGAAGCGAAAGCCTGGACATCATGAATTTTAGGCCAAAAATTATCATTTTTGACAGCGGATTTTTGAGAATTTTTTCAGATTTTTAAATCACGGCCCTCGAGGTTTTCGTAAAAAATATTCAAAAAATCATAACGTACTCAAATTTGGTTTTAAAAATCTGAAAAAAAATCTGAATGCTATTTTAAGTTGGAAGAATCATGTAAAAAATCGTTAAAAAAAATTAGCGAAGTCGAGGGTCACACTCAGGTCGATTTCGTATGGAATGCCCCACATATATATGCGTGTATGTGTGTCTGTAGAGTTGCCATACTCGGAGAAAAACAAATAAAAGACGAAACGACGACGGAGAATGCTCTGAGAGAGATCTCGCGGAGATCAGAGCGGATTTCTCGCGGTGAGATCGCGAGCTCGGAGATAACGAGATATCGAGCGAGTGATCCCTTTGAGAAGCGGAAAATCTCCAAGATCCACTCTCATTCGCGATAAACACGCGCAACCGGACTCTGAATATCGCGCTCTAGTCACGAGATTCGGTCAATTAAATAACCCGTTTTTTTTTGTTATTCAACATTCATACATTCAAATGGATTTTGTGGCATTCTGCCATTAAAATATTAAATTGCGAAAGCTCCTCATAATCGTCAGTGAGAGTCGTTTGCCTCTGCCTCGTTACACAAATCCGATAAAATAATGCGGAAAAACAGCCACGATGCTGTGTTATTATAGAGTGATTCCACGTCAAACCAGGTCTAAATTGCGATAGCCCAAATTGTAAAAATTTATAAAACAATTTTTTTACAATTCTTTGAGATCCATCTCCATCAAATGATGATAATATTGACGAATAATTGCTTTTTTTGCAACTTTAGGTTTAATGTTGCAGAAAAAGCAATTATTCGTAAACTTTAGGTTTAAAGTTGCAGAAAACGCAATCATTCGTAAACTTTAGGTTTAAAGTTGCAGAAAAAGCAATTATTCGTAAATATTATCATCATTTGATGGAGATGGATCTCAAAGAATTGTAAATAAATGGTTTTATAATTTTTTGAAACAATGAATATCGATTTTATTGACGAAATTCTCAGAAAACCTAAAGTCAAAACCTGAATGTCGCAAAACAGCTGAAACTGATTTCTGAAATTGATCAATAATTCGAAATATATTGGTCAGAACTAGTTCAAACTCCACAGAAAAATAGATTTTTTGTCGTAAAAATTTAATATGATTTTTTTAGATTGAAAAAAATGAGGTTTTTCAGAGATTTTCGAAAAAACGTAGTTTTACGATTGTGGCGTCATAAATGCACCAAATGAGCTTATTTTATGCTCATTTTGAAGGGTTTTGAATACATTTCCGATTTCTCGAAGTGAA
This sequence comes from Alloplasta piceator, assembly GCA_946863875.1. Classification (NCBI taxonomy): domain Eukaryota; kingdom Metazoa; phylum Arthropoda; class Insecta; order Hymenoptera; family Ichneumonidae; genus Alloplasta; species Alloplasta piceator. The sequence goes on from OX333078.1 coordinate 5,350,934, forward strand.
ATCCTCGAATTCCAAAATCCGGCGGAGTTATACACAAAAGAAAAACAGTTGATTTTCGAGTCGTTAAAAGTACGCAATTTTCAAAAAATCATAACTCGTACAAATAATTTTATTTTGGGCTTGCGATTCAACAGCAATGTTTTCTCATGATAGAGAACACAGTAAAATATCGAGAGAGTACGATCGGAGACATCGATTTTTCTGACCTGCTGGTTTGACGTGGAATCGCTCTATAATCAACTCAATTACGACCATTGTGCGATAACATCCGGATAATTTTCAGCCTTCGAGTTCACGTAATGGCAATTCAAAGCTGAACATTAGTGTCCCCAAAACGTCGAGTTAGAATTAATGTTTTTTCTTTTCATTTTTCATTGATGCCTGATTGTAGAGGAAAGAAATAAAGAATTACTTTCCAGTCTGGTTCAGAAGTGCCTCCGGGTGAACTTGCCCAACGATCAAGCTCAAAAGAATATCATTAGTGGAACGTTTATTTCACAATGTCTGCTTGCAACAATTTTCCAAAATACATCCCACTTGCCTCAGTGATAGATTTTATCCAGCACAGAAAATACTCCTCTGACATGTTATTAATGAAAGGCAATTTTGACGAAAAAGAAAGAGAGTCCTGAATAATCAAAATTGGAGAAAAATTGAGCAACATTTTTGGGGGATAAAAAAAATCCAAAATACATCTCACGAAAAAACCTGTCGCCATACTGTCGATATTTTGGAAAATTAATAGGATTAATTTGTTAATATTTACAGAAAATATTTTCAAAATTTAGCACTGATTCGATTAGTGTGAAGCGCTCCAATCTTTTTTAATAATTTCGCGATATCGATTTGCAAAAATTTTCCAAAATAAATCTCACTCGCCCGAATAATAGATTTTATCCAAAACAAAAAACCTTCCTCCGACTTGTTATCAAGAAACGCGAGTTATTATGAAAACAAAAGAAGAGTTCTGAATAATCAAAATTGGAGAAAAACTAACCAGCATTTTTAGGGGAAAACAAAATCGAAATTTGTCGTCAAACTAGTTTGCGCGACAAATTTGCGTGAGATGTATTTTTTATTTTTTTAAATCCCAAAAATGGCGCTCAATTTTTCTATAATTTTAATTATTCAGGACTGTGTTTCCTTTTGGTAATAGCCTTTCTTAATAACAATTTGGAGGTGTTTTTTTTTTAAATCAAATCTATTGCTCGGGCAAGTAGGATTTATTTTGGAAAATCGTTGCAAGTCGACATTGCTAAATTATTCAAAAAGGTTGTCGTTGATATTTTAGAAAATTCATTAACGTGATAAATCCATCAATATTTATTTTATAAAATCTCAAAATTTAGCACTGATTCGCTCCTCTCCATAAATCTGTCTTGAAACAGGTGACTATAATTTAGTAAAAATACGAAGGAGAAGTTGAAAAGGTACTTTCATAATTTTCCCGAGCTGTTTGAGAGCCTCTCGTCGATCGACGACATTGACGATGCCGGAAGAGCGATTATTCGTCAGGCGATAAATACCGTGGGCTTTTAATAGTGTCTAACATAAACCTTAAAAAAAAAGCATCGTCAAGAGGAGAAGGAGGATCCGCCGAGTAAACTTTGTAGCGTTGATTTGTTGCTGACGATGCCGAGTAAATCTCACTCTCTTTCTCTATTTTCCTTGGTGAATAGAGCACCATCATCCCCCGCCCTCGTAAAGCCTCCGTAGTTTCTCGGGCAAGCGACGATGTCAAAACCTGAAAAAGGACTCACAGCTGACTCACAGGATAAACAATAATGCGCCTTTTTGCTTCTAAATCGGCGCAATTTCCCTCGGAAATCCAAAGGACTTTGAGCGCAATTGTCAACGCGGCAAATCCCTCAAAATTACGCCATTTTGCTTCCCAGTCGAAGATGCCGGTTTATACAAACGTTTGCGACTCCTCATTTTCTTTTTATTTTCACATGTATGGATAATATACAGTCTATGATAATTTTCATGCGTTTATGTGTTACGAGAGTGCGCAAAGATAGAGAGAAGCATCAGAGAAATATCTATATATATATGTATATGGGGCGTTCCATCTCAAATCGGACAGTTTGAAAAACTTTTTTTTTTCATTTCCTCAAATTTTTGAGAATTTTTTTTGATTACCCGTTCAAAAGATATTAAATTAACAAAAAAAACCGCTTTTTTCGGTAATTTGGTCATAACTTCTTTAATAATGGTCCAAATTAAAAGTTTTTCAGAAAAAAATGAAACAAAAATATTCGATCTGTTTTTGAATGAGTTTTTTGTTTTAAACTTTAAATCGCGTTTTTAGAAGTGAGTGTATATTTTGATTTTTTTTTCATTTTTTTTTTAAATATCTATCTATTCAACCATTTTTAAGACTAGTCCGATCGTGGGATTTCCATAACTACTATTTTTTTCGAGAATTAAAAAAAAAACATGTTTATTCAAAAAGTTTTATAAAAAAGTGTCAAAATAAATTCTATGTAATGAAAACAAATACTATACAGTAACGAAAATTGGTATTCATAATAATTTATAGAAAGAAGAAATATATATATATATGAACTCACTTTTAAAAACGCGATTTCAAGTTTAAAACTCAAAAAACTCATTCAAAAACACTTCGAATATTTTTGTTGTATTTTTTTCTAAAAAGGCCAGAAGACAAAAATTAAAAAAAAAACTTGTAATTTGGACCATTATTAAAGAAGTTATGTCCAAATTACCGAAAAAGAACGGTTTATTGGTCTTTTGATCGAGTAATCAAAAAAATCTCGAAATTTACCAGCAAGGATCTTTTGATGGGTACTAAAACAAATATCAAAAGTTTGAGGACACAGAAATAAAAAAAGTCTTTCAAACTGTCCGATTTGGGATGGAATGTCCCATATATATATATGTACTTTCTCGGCATAACTTATGGGGTGAGCACCTCCCGGTACATGTTTATTAGCGTTATTTACCGTTGGCGTGCGTTTAGACACAGCAAAATTGTGGTAAAGAGAGAAGACGCGAAAGAGGAAGTCTCCCAGTCGCGATTACATTAAACATGAACATCAATATTCCTTTTTCCATCGTTTATTTATATTTTTCATTTCCCATCGATCGAGCTTCACAAGCGCGGCTTTATCGTCGTTATCCGACCAATTACATCCTGTTAATTCTTGCCACGACTGGAATCTTCTCGTCCCTTATAATGCTCGTGACTTTATGCTGCAGAGTTGATCAAAGGAAATCCTCCGCTCGGATTGAAAAACAATTGTGCAACGAGGAGCAGCGATGAACTAGAATTCGATTCCAAGAGTTCCTCGCATCTCATTGCCTTAACTTATACATATATGCATACGAATGTGGGCTTCTGCTGCGACGTGACGAAATCGTGGAACGATTACTCCAATTAGTCGCTCAAATCCACGAAGAAGTCGTCCACGGATTGTGAAGGATTAGTGTTCGTGTTCGTCTGTTTTTTTTTTGTAAGAGCAGATATGTCGTTCGGATCTGACTGAGCGGATTGAGTTTGCACGGTGAATGTCGGATCATTGAGAACTGAAAAGGAAAATGCTACTTTACATGGGCAACAAAAGATGAAAGAAGAGAAACATTGAATCAATTTAAAAAATTGAGTCAATTCAAACGAAAAATCAAATGGCTTAAATAGATTTTTATTTAGTGTACGTTTTCAAGTTTTTTTAAAAAATGGAAACTTATATTGGTTACATCAAATAACCTCTCGGACAAAAATTGTAGATGTAAAAAATTGTGCTGCTATAAACAATATAGGTTTCAATTTAAAGAGAATAATATAACCTTGAAAAGTTCACTCAGTAAAGAGATAAGAAAGCCATTTGATTGTTTATTTAAAGCGACTTGATACGTGTCTCGGGGTTTTTCGATTTACTGCATAAATATAGAGTTATTGCAGTGTTTCAAATTAAGGGAAAATGCCATTAAGGTTGTTTAGAAGCAAATCACGTTTAATGAGAAAATTCTGAAAATTTTTTATGTTTTTCAATGAAGTATTTAAGAGGTCATGTAAAAATTTCACGACGATTTGGAAGCTCGTTATCGAATAATTAAGATTAACAAATTAAAGAAAATTAAATGTAGTCTTATGGAAACTGATGTAACTTTGCGATAAGTTTTTTTTTGACCTCTCAATTTTTTAATATCCACAATATACTGAAAGCAAATTGTTTTTAACAAAACGTTAATTTCTAAATAACGAGCTTCCTAATCGTCGTGAAATTTTTACACGACCTCTTAAATACTTCATACACAAACATACCAAATTTTCAGAATTTTCTCATCATTTTTTATTTTAACCCTTGGAGGATGAAGTAATGATGATATAATTCTGAAAATTTGGTATGTTCTTATATGAAGTATTCAGGAGGTCGTGTAAAAATTTCACTACGATTAAGAAGCTATTTATTGAACAATTAACATTCAAAGATTTCATAGCTTCTAAACAACCTTGAGAGGCCTCATTTTAAGAATTTATTTTGGGAGTATGGAAAAAGGAATGGGATTTCTTTTCAGAGGGTTATGTAAATTGAAGTATAAAACAAATATATTTTATCATCATTTTAATACAAAATGGCAGCGATAGAGCCAATCTTTGAAGTGATCTTTTTTCTAATCTTCTTGACGGGAGAACGGATTTTTAATAAAGTAGAAAACTTGGGAAAAAAACAAAAAAATTTAATAATCTGTACTATTCGCTATGGAGCTACGAAGGGGTTTTTTTAATTAATTTTTGTAGAAATCGTGCACTTTTGAAATAATGATTCGATTTCCAGTCGACAAACAAGCAATAAATTGTTTATAATAAAATAGTTAACATTAAATACAAAAACGACTGCCTTCTCTCGTAGAAAATGTCATTGTGAAGCTAAAATTCCAAATTTCAAAATCCAAATTCAAGTAATCCTTCTAGTTTAAAAAAGTGGTTTCGAGAAAAGCGCGTTCGAAGCAAAATCGAAAAATGAGCCGCGCACAATTTTTTTTCATGACAGGACTAACTGCATATTGTTTTTATGACCCTAAAGTATTATTTAAACAAAAAAAAACAACTATCCAAAATTCTCGAGTCATGTTACCCCTTTAATCACCAGCAACTTTTTTTTCATTTTTCAAAATCTTTTTTTAAAAGTATTCAATTTTTTTTCTCGTCCCTCTTACTACATTTTAATTCTGAGGAAGGGGAGATCACGCGTCGAGAACGCCTTAAATTTCAAATGACCGCGCTTCGTCCCGGCGCACGTAGGCATAGATGGAATGTAGAGTCCATATAGCTTCTCCAGTTTGAGAAGGCAAAGTCTTATTTCCATAGGTTTGCGAGAGTGGGAGAGAGAGAGAAGGAGAGAAAGAGAAGACGTTCGCCACGTTTTCAATTTAACGATTACGACCTCGTACGAGTCGATCGACAGTCGCTCTCGCGCATCTATAGTGACGACGACCAACTCAAGCGTTCGTTAACCCTCGACTAGTCTCACTTTGCAACACACACGTTCTTTTTACTTCCAATTACAAGAAACTCCGGAATTTGTTAAATAATTTTCATGTCAATTTTATGCAATTTTTTTGCTGCGAATTCACTTCGCAATTACAGATACAAGTAGCGCATAATCGTTATTAATGTAACCTAAAAATGAGCTAGATTCAGGATTAATTTTCTAGAATCGAAAATGTGCACAAATTCTTATAATTTTCACGCTTTTCAAATAGCTCAAATTTTATTATTCCCAGTCACGATTAATAACAATAGAATTATATTAAACAATCTATGCTCGCCATTGTTTTTTTTTTTTTTTCAAAAAGAATCTTACATTTTTAGTAATGTGAAAAAAAAATTGAAATTCTTTTTACAGTTGATATTTATATTTTTCATCAAATTTCAACATAAATGCTTCCCTATTAAATAAGATAAAATCGCCCAGATATGTTTTTAGGTAAAAAGTACAAAAATTTAAACACCACAATTGGAAAAAAACATTTTTTTAAATCCTACCAACAATAATTAATAATAATCAATGGCAATTAATAATTAGTAATAACAATAATAAACAAGTATCCAGATATTTTTTTTCAAAAGCTTTTTTTCGAGTGGCTTCATTGAATTAAAAAAAAAAAATGTATATGGGGCATTCCACGTCAAATCACGGGGTTATCGACCCCCTCGGATATTGATGCCCAATAAATTGTGGGTTTCGTTTACCCAAATTATGACCTCAAATTTTTAGAAATTTTTATTTCATTTTTTAGGGGTTGCCCGAGCTAAGAAAAAATTAAATTGAGACAAAACCTAAAGAGGGCTCTTTTTTAAATTAATGAATTTTTTCACAGAAACAAGGGCACGAAACAGGTATTTTCGTCATAGTTCGATAATGGGCCAAAAATAATTACTATTTTTTTTTGTATTTTATTTTTTTATAAATCATTTCTCATTTTGATTGTTTCTTGTAGTGAAAACAACAACAAAAATATTTTTCTAGTGAAACTTTATTTTTTTTTTCTTGGTTTAAGAGTGAAACGAGAACATTTTTCGAAAATTTATCAGCCTCGACGACTTGAAATAAAACGGATAATTCAAACACAATTGAAAAATTGAAAAAAAAAAGCAATTATTTTCGGCCCATTATCGAACTATGACGAAAATATTTGTTTTGGGCCCTAGTTTCTGTTCAAAAAATTTCATTAATTTGAAAAAGGGGCCCTCTTTATGTTTTCCCTCAATTCAATGACCTTTTAACTCGGGCAACCCCTAAAAAATAAAAATTTCAAAAAATTTGAGGTCATATTTTGCGCCAAACGAAACCCACGATTCATTGGACATCAAAATCCGAGGGGGTTAGGCCGATAACCGCGTGATTTGACGTGGAATGCCCCATATATACACGACACCTGTGCGAAAATTTCCCAGGCTTCGGTATTAAAAAAGAAAATCATGCAGATATATTTTTCCGTAAAAAGTACAAAAATGTAAATACCAAAATTGGAAAATAACATTTTTTCAAATCCTAAACAATAATAATTAATAATAACGAATAAAAATTAATAATTAATAATAATAATAATAATCAATAAAAAAACATCCGGATATTTTTTCCAAAAACCTTTTTTCGAGCCGTTTTATTGTATTGAAAAACAATATTAAAAAACACGAGATCCGTGCAATGATTTCCCAGGCTTCTCAATTATTGTAGACCGTTCCTGATGGAATATGAAATATTATAGCGTATCAGATATATTTAAAAATCCGCACTACTTCTCCTTATCATTTTTATTATTAAATTCCCTTTCTCGCTCTCTCTCTCTCTGACGTTTATTGCATTTCTCTTTTGCGCTCACCCGGTCTCTAGTCTCAGAAGTTCTTTAGCAACGAACTGAAACGTTATCTCTTTGCCTGGTCGCCGCACATTTGCCGCACGTATATAACTTTAATCCACGTGATATAGTTTTATTATGTCGGATTAAAGACGTACCGAAGAGAAAGAGAGAGAGTGAAAGAGCGCCATACATATTTTTAAGGCGGTCTGACCGCGATGATATAGAATTACACGATTGCCCGCAGGTTCATGCGAGAAAGAGCGATCCAAGTTATGCGGCGTACAGTCAATCGGCATAAACTTTATGAATTTTTATTATCAACCGAGGAAGCAAAAAGAACGTCTCAAACGTAAGAAAGTTTGATTCGAGAGCCAATTAATTAATCGGCGATCCATTTCTTCGGCTTCTCCTCAAACGTGCGTTACTTCTTCACTTTCTGTGCAACTTTCTCCCTTTCGCGATGATTCACGGTTGCAGATCCGCCAAAGGCAGAAAGAAAGAAAAAATAATGCACAAGAGTAAAAGTCTCCTCGTTGGACTTTTGCGATTGTTGCCTGTAAGAGCGGATCCAGGGAATTTCTTCCTCATTATATCTGGCATAAAGGATGAACACTGTTATTATCCTTCAGATATCTTGCGGAAGGGATTCCGCTGATTGTCTCTTCTCTACGGATTATTGCTCACCGAGCTCCGAGAGAAAAACGAAGAGAGAGATTGGAATTTAATGATCGGACTCGGTCAATATCGCCGAGAGACGACGAGAATTCTTTCTATTAATCTCGAAGCGTAAGACCCGCCAATTTTTGTAATTTTCGTTGCCCTTCTTTTTTCTCGATATACCCTCGATAACGAAATAATGGCTGCCCAGATGGATAATATGTATTTCCAAGCTTCGAAAAAAAAAACATCATTTCTCCTCGAACAATTGTTTTCCACCGCGCCGACCAAGATAATGTCAACTTCCTCGTTTCGCTGACTTTCAACGTTTCTCCCTTTTTTTTCTCCTCGGTCCCGCGGTTCGAGTACTCTCAAAGAAACTCGGAGGTATGGAGAACTCTTGAATTGAGAGAAGAAAAAAAAAAGAGTCACCAGAAGGGCCCTCTTTCTGCCTCATTATGAGCGCCTCTTGCAAGCCGCCTCAGCAGCAGTTATACTCCTCCAACTTTTATTTTCATTCCCATTCCCGATCCCCTCTCTCTTTCTCTCTCTCATTCTGTCCTCTTTCCACCTTTTCGCGTAGGTGGCTCTCATGTTTTATGCATTTTCATTTTTATTCTACCAACCATTCGCGAGATCGCCATTTCTTCTTACTTCATTCACTAGTCCGCAATTGTATCGTCAGAAACTTTGAAAATATCGACGCTGAGTCCATCGACTCATGTTTCTATCAATCGACCATCGGAAAATTTTTCTTTAAAAAAATGATCTATACACTCCCGGCGAAAAGTTTCCGGACAAAACTTCAAAAAAGATCTAGAACGTTTCTGTATGCCATTTCGCCGGAAGTCAACGTAGACTAATTTAACGAGCGGCATTTTAAAGGGACGGAATTCAGCTTTATTTCCTGATTTTTTTAATTTTTTTTACAAATTGTTTTTAGATATAGGCTCTATTTTGAAAACAGCTGTTTTTCGCCTTTTTCCCCCTCTCTTCAGGTGCACCGATCTTCCAGAGGAAATTTTTTTAATACATTTTTACGATTGGATTCATAAAGGGGAAGGTTTGAGCTTCAATTTCCTTTTTTTAAAAACTGATCGATTTTTTTTTCCAAAGTTATTCTGTTTTTTGTGAAAAAAAGAAGAAATTTGGACAATCCCGTATAACACGAAAACAAAGAGGATTCATGAAAAACTTGAAAACAGCAAAAAGTTGCGTCCGTTTTTGTTAAGTTTAGAGGAATTTTTTCAGATTTTTTTTCCAAAATTTTGTTTTCTCATGTTAAGGCTAGAAAAAAAAATTACGGAAAATTTTTTTTTTTTTAATTCAATGTGTCGAAAATAGTAAAATAAAGTTTTTTCACCTCTTGAAATTTTATTAATAATCCCATAGTTCCCGAGTTATGGTAATTGAATGATCTGAGCTCCGACGCAGAAAATGAGAAAAAAAATATTGAGAAAAAAAAATCTGAAAAAATTCTTCTGCCCCCAACAAAAACAGACACAACTTTTTGCTATCTTGAAGTTTTTCATGAATCCTCTTTGTTTTCATGTTATACGGGATTTTTCAAATTTCCTCTTTTCACAAAAAAAATAATAACTTTGGGAAAAAAAATCGCTCAAAGTTAAAAAAAAAAAAAGAAATTCTAGCTTTAGAAACATGATCAGATAGGAACGTCATTTCTAAAAAAATTTGAGCTATGCCATTGAGACCACTGGACAAAAAATTATAAAAAATATATTTTTAGAATCCTTAGACGTAGCTCTTCCCAATGATACCTTACAAGATATATTAATCATAATTTTTTTTGCATCAGACTGACTCCCCATTTTTATGTAAAGTCATTTTTTATCCAATCGTTGATTGTTGATGAAGACCTAACATTATGCTAAATTACAAATTCCTACGTTACCCACTTTTCTCAAAAAAGTGTTTTTGAACAGACAGACAAGAGGGGGATCTTGTACGAATTCCGTTTCGTCCTTTTCTGGTAGTTAATCCTAAAAGAGGGCTAGAATTTGCAAATTAAATCGTCAGTCTCGCGTTCTTTTGCTTCTAAGGGATTACATTACATGTAAACTGACAATTGATTCGCAAAAGGGAAAAAATTGCCAATATAGATATCGAGGGCGACGCGAGAGCGCGGAAAAACGACATACAGAGTTTGCACGGGGCATTCCAAGTTGAAATTTTGGAATCTCACGCTTTTGGAGTTGAATTCCAATTATTTTTTTTGGGTTCTAGTATTTTTGGGAAAATTTATTTCGCCAAATGAAAAGGCCATCATTGAAGAATTCGAAAAAATTGGCCATTCTTCTTAACCTCACTGCGATGGTCATGAAAAATCGAGTTGAACTTGAGTGCCCGGTGTATACAAATATATACGTAACATGTAAAACCTGAAGGGGGCGCGACTCCGGGGATCTTATATACGCGGTCGTACTTCGTGCGGTCGTTATTCGGGCGCAACCGCCAATTATTGTACTCGCGGTTCCTCGCGTCGCTCGCTGGGGTCGAGAAAGACCCCGTTGGCCCGCAGGGCTCGAAATTTCAAATTCTCCCGACAAAACCGCACGCTCCGTCTTCATCGTCGTATCCTCTTTATATTCACATTAACGGCCAAAAGTATTTTACCGGTCTGTAAAAGAAAATCGTCGAGCAATTTAAAAAAAAAAGAGGGGGGAAAAACGAAACCCAAAATTTCGTTGTGAAACTCTTCCTTCTTGAGAAAAGAAACCACTCAGGTGAAATTATAATAAAAAATTCAGTGACAATTCGGGGAAAGTACAAAAATTGGAAAAACAATGTTTATAAATTGAATTTATTAAAATTCAATTAATACAATGTAGTAAATTTTATTAAATTTATGATTTTTTAAAATTATTATTTATTCAAAAATTAAATTATTAAATTATTAAATTTGATTAAATTAATTTCTTAAATTCCCATGAATGAGAAAAATGTTTAAGGGGGAAAACCCATATAAATGGTCGAAGATGACGAGGAATTTCGGGATTTTTTTCCAACGCAACTATTGCACCAATCGTGTTCAACTTTGGAGGCAATTTTATTGTACATTCGAAGACTTAAAAAACATTTTTTTTAATCGAAAATAATTATTCATCAGCAGCCTGCAACCAATCGTTGCTGAACGAATTTTTTCCACGTTGTCGAATTGCGCAGCTGTAGTTTTTTTATCTTTCATCCGAAACCATTACATTCCATATGAAAGTACACTGTCGATAAACCATGAAAAAGTTTCAAAAGTTGAATATTGTAATAATGGCGGCACTCAAAGAAAAAATATCGAATTTTTACCGAACATTTTTATGCAAAAAATGATTGTTCAATTAATTTTTTTTTTTAAATAGAGGTTTGTCGACAAGTGTTTGCAATTATATGTCTAAAAATATTTGGTTGAAATGAATCGAATGAATAGTTTTTTTTTTATCGCTGCCGCAAATTGCGAAAATGTAGTTTCGAGTAAATCTCGTTTAAAGTTTCGGGCAAAGAAAAATTGAAATTAAAAAAATGTTTTTCAAGTCTTCGAATGTACAATAAAATAGCCTCCAAAGTTGAAAATGATTGGTCCAGTAGTTGCGTTTTAAAAAAAATCCCGAAATTCCTCGTCATCTTCGACCATTTTTATGGATTTCCCCCCTAAAAGTAAAACTTTTGGCTTTTAGGATTTTTCTTTAATTATTGGTTTGCTTAAAAAATTAATTAAATCATTCATAAATAAATGTTTAAAAAAAACGAAATAGTAGTTGATCGATGCAATTTTTCGAAATTTTTATCGACGAGATTTTGAGTGTACAGACAATGATTTCCGTGTAAAATAATGCAATGTCATTTCGCCGACGAAGGGTCTCGTCGAATTCTCGTGGGCTTTCGACCGATCGTTCGTGTCTCCCGACCCGCCATTATAAATCCGATGAGGAACACACAGTTAAAGCGTGGGTCGACGCTCGAGGGATCTCCCTCTTCGAGTTTCCTGGAGTCGCGATCCTCCCGGTCTCTTCGCGAGCTTTGACTTTGACTTACGCGTTAATAGCCTCTCATTGTTATCGCCGGTAATATAATTTCTTCCTACACGCCTTCAGCCCGTCTCTAGCGTCAAACGTACTCGATAGATTTGCCTCGAAGGGGTTGTGAAAAAAAAAATTCCCACAGACGCATTTAGGGGGGCAAAATGGACACCATAAGCAGCCAGGACGCTCTTCGTAGAATAAATTCGTTGCTTTTCATCTAAAAATACCGTTTTTATCGATAAGATTGCGCGTCGACGAAAACAAACATTTGGGGGGCAAAATGGACACCCAAAAATTCTGGTGTTTTTTTTTCGAAAATTCAAGTAAACGTTGAAAAACGATTTTCCTCGCTTTTTTATGACCAAGCTGCGTGTCACATTTTTGCAATCAAATTTTTGGTGAAATTCAATTATAAAATTCAATTAAAAATTTCAATTATAAAATTTTCTAACTCTTCATGGGACATTGTCATGAAAGAATCGAAATCTTGATCTGATTTTGCGTGGGTGAGTCTGTTTAGGTATGTTAATGCTAATTGTTGATAATTCCCTGATGTTCTAATTTTGTTGAATTTTCAATTCTTCTCTATAATTTTGGATAGTGTTCATTTTGCCTCCACTGTCCGTTTTACCCCACCTTTCTCCTTTATATACATATATTTCCTTCTAAGCCACAGATCGATTACTTCTGTAAGGTTTCTTCTTCTTCGCGCGCGTCTCATTATCCGCCATGATTCTCGATTAATTTTATTACAAAGCTTGGAGTATCGTTCATCTCATATTTCATTGCCAGTATCCTCAACAAATATACAAACGTCGATAGGATTTTTTTTTCGAATAATTGTTCATTCTGTATCGCCGACGATCATCAAAACTCCGAAGTTTCCTTTTTCTTCGATCATCGTCTGATACAGCGATTTATCGTTCGATTTTTCTTCTTTCAACGATGCTCATTACATTGGTTACACGTCAAAGTTAATTCTGAAGTGACGAGCAAATTGGACAACTCGATTGCCAGGAGATTTAATGGTTTAAAAAAATTTCATTCCAATCATAGTCGATGCTTTGATGGATCAAGGACGCCCTTTAGTTTTTTTTCTCCATTTAACAATTTTTTTTTTTTTTTACAATACACGCTAATTCTATTTTTCCGTCAATCTTAATTGTTAAAACGACCATTAGGTTTATGATGAATTGGACGAGAAAAAAATTATAATGCTAATCGTGCAGTGGAACGAATTGTCTCGGCAAACACAATCGTGAGATCACTATTCAATTAGTCATCGATTGATTTTCCCGCTATCGCAGACAACGTCATACGTCTTGAGAAAAAACTTCAAGGGGCCTTTCCCGTGTATTACATAAAAACATACGTAGATGGATTTGCCATTCTTTCGTGTCTGGCTCGATACAAAAGCCAGAAACAACGTTACTATGAACGTTCAATACATAAAATTCAGGGTCAAGATCGATTGTGATCTCTCTCTCTCACATATGAATGATTTTATAGCAGCAAACATGTGTAAAATATTACATAAATCGATATAAGGCTTAGAATCTCGACGTAGAAATGTTTCTCCTCAAGAGTCACGTTTTCATCGACTGGAAAAGTTTCAATGATTGAAAAAAAGGTGTCAGAAAACATATTAAGGCGTTATTCTGGTCTAGAAAGATATATTTTGAGCGTTGTGTCAAGCTCGACAAAAAAAACAAAAAATATTTTTACCGTTCTTTTTTTACAACATATTTATTAATATTTTGAGTTTAATATTTTTTGAATCGGTTCAGTAGAATTTGAGATATCATGTCAGCCTCGTTGAAAAAATTATTTTTGAGAAAAACGTCTATAGTCAAATTTGCTCCAACGTGAAGGGCGTAGTTGCTGCGTCACTAAAATAGCTATAACTTTGTAAATTATTGGAATTTGAAAATTCCCGTTCGAGGATATATTTTTAAAGGTCTAAACTTTAAGAATATTGAAAAGAATTGATTTTTTCAAAATTCTAGACCAGAAAACCGCCTCACCATAATCTGTTGGTAATTTTAGGCAATTTAGGATTCCAGACTCACCAGAAGAGAATAAAGAGAAAGAACTAATTTTCGGCTTATTCGCGAGATGCACCTGGGTCATTCCATGTCAAATCAAATTTCTACCAAAGGAAAAAAATTAAATTTTTTTTTCAAAAGTTATTCAAAATTTCACAATTTTTTAAATCTATCAAGTTTATTTTTTAAATATCTTGAAAACTATTATAGTTACGAAAAATCGTTCTGAATTCGTTTCGAAGAGTATACTTGGGGCTATAGAAAAAAATATATTTCGAAAAAAAAATCTTGAAATATAATCAATTTGGAGAATTTTAAATTTTCAAAAATTGTGGAAATCTAAGTTCCGTATTTTATTTTTGGTTTAATTTTTTTTAATATAATACCTTGTACTGATCTTTTGTAAAAAACCTTTTTCAAAGATTATGCAAATAAAACTCTATTGATTGATTGACTTTGTACTGATCTTAGAAGATCCTGAAATTTTCAGGATGGTGTGTTTTTGTTCCAAAAATAAAATTTTTTGAATTTTGGTAAAAAAAATTCTTTTCGTTTTTCCTCTACGTTAAGTAAAGTTGAGCAATGATGTAGTTTTGTAATTTTGAGCAGTAAAAAATTCAATTAATGACAATTTTAAAACATGTTTTTTTTTTTATCAAAATTCAAAAATTTATATTTTTGAAACAAAATTACACCATCCGGAAATTTCAGGATCTTTTAAGATCAATCCAAGGTATTATATTTTAAAAAAATTAAACCAAAATAAAATACGAAACTTGAATTTTCACGATTTTTGAAAATTCAAAATTCTCCACATTCATAATTTTTCAAAAAAAAAATTCGGAATACTTTTATTTTCGTAGCCCCAAGTATACTCTTTAAGACGAATTCAGAACGATTTTTCGTAACTATAATAGTTTTTAATATATTGAAAAAATAAACTCGAAATATTTGAAAAATTGTGAAATTTTGAATTCTGCATAACTTTCGAAAAAAAATTTTAAATTTTTTTCTTTTAGTAGAACTTCGTTTTATTGAAAACGAAAACTTCTGACCAAATTTGATCGAAATTGAAATCAACTCTTGGTCGATTTTACATGGAATGACCCACCTTCTTTTGGCATCGATTTTGAGAATTCAGAGCGGGTTTTTTCAGCTGCTGTAATATTGAAAGACAAGAACGAGTATCAATTTAAATTGATTTTCAATGAATTTACGACCATAGCATTGATAAAAAGATTGATAAAAAGAACGGAATGTGCAACAAGTTGCATTCCGTGTGATGCATCCATCGGGGCCCTTCTTAGAGGGGCGAAGACGACGCTTATAAAACTTTGAGTACCAAGGCACACCCTGCTCGTAATATGCAGATGAGACTATAAATATGAAACATGAGATCACCTGGTTCGTGCCACCTACGGTTCTCTCCCTCTCTCTCTCTCCTTTCCCCATTCTATTGGTCTTTTTTTTCTTGTGTGCATATCCGATGGAAAACACTCACGCTCGGATTACTCCAAGGCGATGAAAACGCAAAGGAAAATGTAGTATCTTCGATTTTCCATGCCCCGAAGGATTTCGCTGTATTCAATTTGCTCCGCGTGGCAGAAATTACATTTTTAACAGCAAAAAATTCCCACTTTCGACTTTTTTTTCTCACCTCTGAATACATAATTTTTTTTTTCTCTTTAAAAACTGAATTATGCAATTGTGAGTCTAAAGAAAATTCAAATTCTTTCAACTTTCTGTTTCTTCAGAAAAAAAAGTAATTATTGTCGTTGATTGATACTTCTCTCCGATTTTTCGCTCTTTCTCTCATCTCATTCCTGGGGAAAAGGATCGAGCAACCGGTTGAAGATTGTTTAGAAAGTTTTCGGTTATTAAGCTTCGAGAATGAATAATTACATCGGTAATTACATCGGTGCCAGGTTAGACGACGTCAATTTTTGTCGCTTTCCATTCGTCGCTCAGTGATGAATATATTTGACTGATGATATTATTTCGATGACAGTATATTTGATCGGGAGAGAAGAAAAGTGAATTTCAGGTCCGAAATCTCGCGCTCTTCGACCGTGGAATGATCAATAAAGTCACATCATTATGGCGTCAATCATAATTATC
This sequence comes from Alloplasta piceator, assembly GCA_946863875.1. Lineage (NCBI taxonomy): Eukaryota > Metazoa > Arthropoda > Insecta > Hymenoptera > Ichneumonidae > Alloplasta > Alloplasta piceator. Next base: position 5,367,117 of record OX333078.1, read on the forward strand.
GATTTTTGTTTGGCGTAGAAATTTTCTCCCGTCATTATTTTCGTTCCAACATTCTGGGAGGGCCTCAATTATGACAATCGCGCAATCGTGATTACCTCGTCATGGTTTTCATCGCTTTGAATTATTTCACAATGACACAACGAACATTTCAAATAATATTCGACGATGTAACAAGTGCGAGGATTTTTCGTTCTCTCGGATTAATGAGTCTCGATTTTCCGAGTGAATCGAATGCGCACGGTGAAATTGACCGGCTTGATCGGCCTCCGGTCGGTCAATTTCACCGTGCGAATGGGAGAATGCGCGTTTGTTTGTGCTTTTACAGCGACGTTCTCTCGTGTACGAATGTAACGTCGTCGTCGCGATTCCAACACACTTGCAAATTGTGAAATCGCACACACATTCGCGATGCAACTCGACGTCGAGTGTATGTTAAACAATGGATTTGATTCACATGAATATTTCACATAATATGCGTGCCCATACGGAAAATACAAACACGATTATATACTCAAGAGGAACGAGTATACGACAAGACTATGAGAATTCCTGCATTCGTACGCGAAAAGAAAATCATTCATTTCTCCGGAGCTTAATTTTGCATTTGCCTCCCCTCACTTCATTCGCCAGATTTTTTTTCGAGCAGAAATTATTTTTTTCCTGCCAGTTATCGATAGGATTTTTTTAGATATTGAACTTGAAAAAGGAACCATGAATACTGTTTTTCTTGCTAATTTTTTGGATACTAATATAGAGATTTGCCTGGGATGCAATTTCAAAAAAATTCAAGAGACAGACAAAAGTTTGATCGAACGGACTATTTTCTTTTCAAGGAAATGAAAAATCGGCCAAAAACGAGTCGAGCTCGCACAATTAGGGTTTTGTACTGATATTAAATAAATAAACGAAACATTTTTTTTGTAAAACAAGCTTTTATTAGTTGATAAAAAATAACTAAAGTTAAAAATAATTGTATTCCAATTGGAAATAAGTTTTCAAATAAAAGCGTGTTACACCCTCTTTTTTTTCTCTTGCTGTTAAAATGTACCACGCTTTTATTTGAAAACTTATTTCCAATCGGAATAAAATTATTTTTAACTCTTTAATTATTTTTTATTAACAACTAATAAAAGCGTGTTAAAAAAAAATTCGTTTATTTATTTTTTACTTTTTAGTATTTATGATGTTAAATAACTAGTTTAGTAATTATTTTGTAAAATTTGTTTGACAAAATTGTTTCACACACTTAACTTGCAACATTTTTCTGCAAAATTTATAAAATTTTGCAAAAGATTATGCGAAACATTTTTTGTTGCAGCACAATTTTCAAGCAAATTTTCTATAAAAAATTGTTTCACCTTTTTATAAAAGGTGAAACTAAATAAAAGCTTGTAAAAATACTTTTTTTTTCAATTATATTTTTTCTTCAACAACTATTGCACTTTAAAAAAACTGGTGGTTTTTTTTTAGTAATCTATGACTTGATATAAACAAAACCCTATTATAATATGAATTCTAGCTTTAGAAATCTAGGAGATCTGGAAGGGAATGATCATTTCTAGTAAATTTTGAACTATATCATTAGAAATTACCAAAAATGATAAAAAATAGATTCAAAAACCTAAAAGATCAGAGAAGGTCATTCCTATCAGATTTTGAACTATATCATGAAAACCATTGAACAAAAAATTATAAAAAAATATTTTTAGTATCCTTTAAGTTAGTTCTTTCAAATGATGTTAAAATGATGAATTTCAAATTCCTACTTAACATAGCTTTCGAGAAAAACCGTTGTTCGACAGACTTTTCGGTTTTTTTTTCTTTCAAAGTACGAAATTCCAAAAGACAAGGCATGAATACTATTTTGTTTTTTGCTAATTTTTCTAAAAGGATAATCCGATAATCTAGAATATCGCTGGAACAAAAATATAGAGATTTGCCAGGGATAAATGTATTTTAAAAAAATCCCAGTGGCAGAAAAGCCATCAATCGACCGAACACGTATATGGAGGTCTATTTTAGGTCTATTTTTCTAAATACAAATAAAAAACAAAAATCCGAAGGTGAAAAGGATTCTTTGTTTGGCGAGTCGACGAAATGGCGCGCAGTTATAGTCGCTAAAAATTGAAACAAATGTGCAATGGTCAAGGAGGTGAAGAGGCTCATTGACACTCGCGTCACACTCGCTTCTTCGTCGCGCGCGCTTACGAATGGCCTGACAACGTTCCCCGACGAAGCGACAAATACGAAACTTTCACGGACGTCTATTTTCCGCTGGTACGTCCGTTCGTACGTACTTAAAACGTTCATCCTCGGACACGCGACAGCTTTATACGTTCTTAGATATACGTGTATATCGATCGTGTCTCTTGAATCACCGCACTTCGCGCTTGTTGACGACAGAATGTGGTGGCTTTTTTTTTAAATTCTCTTTCCTTCTCCTTTATAAATACGTAATACTGGCCTCAGGTACGATGAATAATTCTGGATAAAAAATAACAATTTATTGTAGAATTTATTCATCATTAATTATGAAATATTCATTGGCAATTAAAGCGAAAAAATGTCGCAGAATCAAAAGAAAAGCGAAATTTCAACGCCATCTCACATTTTTGATAATATTTGAATTTTTTTCCCTTAAGTATTTAAATCTTACGCCAATAAGTAGTAAATTTGGATAGAATTTCAATTTACATTCATTTATTTAAGTTTCATTCATTTTTAATTTTAATAAATTATATTTATATTGCATTTATGAAATTAATGAAATTTATATTCCATTAATTGTAATTGAATTTTTGGTATAAAGTAAATTGCGATGAAATTTGAATTTATTTTAAAAAAATTAAATTCATGAATTTTTCATTTCATAGATTTATATTTGGGGCATTCCAGCTATAACCGAGTGGCCATTACATCGACATTTTTTTTCATGACGCCGATTTTTTTTCAGTTACTTTTCGAAAAAAAAACATACGTATTTCTCAAAAAAAAAAATCCTTTATCTTCCGTTTTACACCTTTCAAAGTACATTTTTTTCGACAAGAGTGTATCCTCCGATTTTTTTCAAATAAATTTATAAAAAAGTACCTTAAAACCGCATATTTTGATCGTTATCCCATCATGGAGAAATCATTTTTTGATTTTTTCCATGTGTATGAAACTTTGAAAAATGTGTTTTCAATGTATACAAAAATGTGTACAATATTTATGTATACATAAATATTGTAACTGTATTAATAAATAATAGCATCAACAATGTTACCAGTGTACTTACTCCTTTTTTACGAATAAAAACACATTTTTCAGAGTTTCATATAGGGGAGCGTGGGGCTAGTTGTAACAGTTTTTGGAAAAAGGCCTGTAACACCTAAAATATGTATGCTTTTAAGATTGTGAGTAAGAGGATTTGTAAAGTATATATCTGAGCACTAATACCAATTGAAAAATAATTTTTAATCTTTACCCATTTTTTACACCAGACGTTTTTTGAAAAAATGGGAGCTGTTACAACTTACCCCATGTCTGGGACTAGTTGTAACAGGCTCGGGGCAAGTTGTAACAATGAAAAGACTGGCAACATTTATAAGAAAGAACACGTTTCTATTGGTTCACAGTCTTGTATTATTCATCGTGGTTCATTCTTGTGATGATTATAATCTTTGGTAGTCTCTCATGCTAAAAAAAATACAATACAATAACTTAGTATATTTTTCTGGGCAATATTACAGTAAAGAAGAGTAAAAGAATGCACAAAAAGCCGCAAATAATTTGTAATACTATGTAATCACTATACTACAAGTTGTAATAATATTATTTATACAAATACATGTAGAGAGCACAAAAAAATACACGCGCATGGGGCAAGTTCTAACATGTTACAACTTGCCTCATGGGCTCGTTATGTCTACTTAATGAAATATCTCAAAAACTACAAACTTTAGAATAATTTTAAAAAAGCAAATAAATGCCAGTTAAATTTACGATGTAACAAGAAAAAAACAATAAGCAATAAATTTAATTTTAATAGTCAAAATCAAAATTTTCGTAAGTATTTTTTTTACGAAACCTGGCCGAAATAGAGCTCGTGTGTATATCCTCTTATTTTGATGTCTCGCGACATTGAGCAAAAAAATTAAATCAAAATGTTTAAAATTCCTGGTCAAAATCCAGGTTTCCTGGATTTCCAAAATCCTGGTTTCTCCATGATGGGATAGTGATCAAAAGATGTGGTTTTGAATGTACTTTTTTGTCAACTTATTTGAAAAAAAACGAAGGATACACTCTTGTCGAAAAAAAAATTGTACTTTGAAAGGTGTTAAAACGGAAGAGGATGAAAAACAATTTCCTTGAGAAATACGTATGTTTTTTTTTTCGAAAAGTAACTAAAAAAAAATCGGCGTCACGAAAAAAAAATGTCGAGGTAATGGCCGCTCCGTTTCGACGATCCTGTGGCGATTTTTTCGTTCTTCCTTGGGATTGGACAAGGATATCGAGAAGGAAAGTGGAACAATGGTAAACAAAGTGGATGTTCTGCCGAAAATTGAGAAGAAACATCTCTCACGTGGCTTTTAATGGCGGTACGTGCTGGTTGCTCTCGCTTTGGATCTCGTCTTCGACGACGACGACAACGACGACCAAAGACGACGACGACGACGACGACGAATGTGGCACGAGGACGCATGGGTTATTATACACCGGAGGGTCTTTTGTCACTGGGTATGCGAGTGCTCGGTGCGCATAGAGAGCCGACGCCCGATTCACAGAGACATCACCGGCGGGAGAGAGAGTTAGAGAGAGAAAAAGAGACGGAGCTCCTTCGACTCTCGAGTAAAACGCTCAAACGAGCGTAACATGTGTATACAATCGTTACGTGCAGGCATCTGTCGCGAAGAGTCGAGGTCGCAGCTACATTCGCAGTTAAGAAAAAAAAACAAATGGCGAAAAAAAAACATAACAAAGGGAGGGAATGAAAATTGCACTATTGCATGAAAATAGAGTCGCAAATTGCAATTTTTTCTCGTCGCGTCGTACATTTTATATGTTACGATCGAGTGAGAGAGAGGAGAGGGGTCGCGAGAGTTCGAATTCGCGTTGCAAATAGCCGAAGCGAATCGCAAAATTTCTTTGCCCGAATGTCTATATACCGGGTGTCTCAGTTGAGGGGTGATTTTGGGAAATTGATTTTTTGGATTAAATTTTATTTTGAATTAACAAGTTTGCGCGATTAAACTTTGGCCACATTTTTGAGCAACTTTTGTGTAGTCAAGTTGAATCCAAACTTGTGAGAGTTTGCTTCTCGATGAATTATTTTGGAAAAATCGATTTTTTTACAGATAGATTTTATAGATTGTAAAATTCTTTAGTTTTTTTTTACTAAGATCTTATACTTAACTAGAAATCTTCTGTCAAGAACTTTTTTGAAAAAGGGCATCTTTTAAGATACGCTCTGACGCCGCCATTTTGTAACAAAATGATCACAACAAATTTTTTTTTCACACTTCAATATGTGTTAAATGTCACCCGAAAAATCCCGAGACATGGATTGAGTCGACTCAATTGACGACTCAAATGGCTTACTTATTTTTTTTTTTATTGAGTTCCCATTTTCAAGGTGATCAACTTTTATTTTTATGGAAACTTATATTTGGCAAAATCCAAAAAAAAATTTGGACCAAAGTAATGTTTTTTTTTTGTACATATGAAACAGTGCTGCAGTATATAAGATTCCATTTTAAAAAAAAGTTAACCTTGAAAAAATCCACTCAATAAAAAAGTAAGAAAATCTTTAAATTAAAATTCTCCGTTCAAATCGATTTCATGCTATCTCGGAGTATTTTTTTTTTTCACCACGTGAATGTTGAGTTATTTCGGTGTCTGAAGTCAAACTGGACACCCTGTATGTATATTCGACAATGACATTTTATACGTAGGATGCTCGTGGCTACTTAAGTTACATACTTACTGTACGCTAATTGATCGAGTCCTTTGCCGGTCAGGCGAAGGCGAATGAAGGTTCGCGAGTCTTCGTCGTCGTCGTCGTCGACAGAACTTGTAACGACACAGAGGGAATTGCAAAGAGAGGAGGAATAAAAAAAATGCATTAGAGGCTTCCATGTAGCGAAAGAGCGTATGTGAACGCGGTAGAGACGAGGAATATAATGAAGATGCGCTTGCACGACGATTCGTGGAAGTTCTTCGTGTATCTTAAGGATTTGCCACTTCTTATTCATCCTCTTTGTCCACTTTATCACTTCTTCCTCTTTTTTTCGACTTCTAACGTTGAATGCACGCACACACCCACAGATTTACATCATATATGAACTAGCCAGTGGCAATATGGAACACGATGAAATTTGGAAAAGACTGAAGCCAGAACTTTGAAGTGTTTTTTAACCTTCAAAGGTCTCACTCAAGGTTGCAAGTAATGCATTACTTTTTATAATGCATTGCCATTACAATGTAGTGTGTAATGAAAAAAAATCCATTACCCATTACAATGTAGAGGTAACAGAAAAAAAGTTTCATTACCCATTACAATGTAGTGTGTAATGGAAAAAAATTTCATTACCCATTACAACGTAGTGCGTAATGAAAAAAAAATCCATTACCCATTACAATGTAGTATGTAATGGAAAAAAAATCATGAACCATTACAATGTAGTGGGTAATAGAAAAAATTTCCATTGCAATGTAATGTGCAATGGACAAAACTTTGATTGCAATTTTGGGAATAGAAAAATATAGATGAATAAATTATTGCAATTTTGCATTACATTTTAATGATTTAGGTATCTTAAATTCTAAAAAGCATCTATATGCATACGAAAAGTTGAACGTTGAACTGCACTTCTAAATATACTTTTTTTCAGCGTTTGCTTTGGCCAACATCCTTTGCTCAAAGTGATTTTTTGTGTGCTTATTAAATTTAGGAGCGTTCATCATCGTTGCGTAGCTGAAAAGCCCTTCCACCGGGCAGACGATGGCAGTGACGTATTATATCATCGTTCAACTTTTTGTATGCATATAGATGCTTTTTAGAATTTAAGGTACCTAAGTCAGTAAAATGTAATGCAAAATTGCAATAATTTATTCATCTATATTTTTCCATTCCCAAAATTGCAATCAAAGTTTTGTCCATTACACATTACATTGCAATGGGTAATGGAAATTTTTTCTATTACACACTACATTATAATGAGTAATAAAATTTTTTTCGCTTATACACTACATTGTAATAGGTAATGAAAATGTTTTCCATTACACACAACATTGTAATGGGTAATGGATTTTTTTTTCCATTACACACTACATTGTAGTTTTTGGAGTAAATTTTATTTTTAATTAATAAGTTTGCACGATTATTCTTTGGCCACATATTTGAGCAACTTTTGTGGAGTCAAGTTCAATCCAAACTTGTGGGAGTTTGCTTCTCAATTAATTATTTTTGAAAAATCGAATCGGTAATGAAAATTTTTTCCATTACACATTACATTTTAATGGGTAATGGAAATTTTTTCCATTACACACTACATAGTAATGGGTAATGAAATTGTTTTCCATTACGCACTACACTGTAATGGGTAATGGAAATTTTTTCCATTACACATTCTAAAAGTAATAAATAATGCATTACTTTTACGTTACAAATTTTGCAACCCTGGTCCCACTATCTAGAAATTTCACAACGGTCCCATGGAATCTGTTAGACCCCACGAGAGAAAAATTGTCTATAATTCAAGTACTAACACTAATATTTAAAAAAAATACTAGCAGACGCCAAAAACATTTTAAAAAGGGCTAATTGTTTTTTTAACGAAAATAATAATTTTAATGTAAGAAAAACCGTGAATTTCTCTATTTTTTGACTGAGTTATAGACTTTTGAAAATCGCTGGGGTCCAATAAACCCCCAGATACTATCGAATTGATCTATATTTGATGATGGAATTTTTTAATCAATCTGGGTAGATGTAACCCTTGAAGTAAAATGTTGAGGCGTCTCGAATTATACCCACCTCATACCATGTAAAAGCTGCAATAGCTGAAAGGAGATACAAATATATCACGGTGCGATAAATATATCGTGGGCATAGTAGGCGATGAAGATATCTCGCCACTCGTTAGAACACAATTAAGAGGCAAAAGATGAAAGAGTTATAGCAAAGTTTTTATTTCGTATTTATTTTCACTCAATTTCAGACCCTGTGGGCGAAAAGTCAATTGGCAAAAATGATTTTGCAAGGAATATGAGTGTGTGTGTCTTATTTAAGTGGTTATACGCAGTCAGGAGGTTGAAAAAAAGCTATTTTTCAAGAATTTTTTCTGAACAGACATTTTAGTTTATTAACGTAAAAATTTATATTCATATTTTTGTAACTTTTAATTCCATTTTTATTTTTTATTTTAATAATAATTTTCGAAGCCGCTGCAGCCAAACTCCGGGAGGTCCTCTAAAAAAAGGCGGCGACACGAAATCTCTGGGTTGAATCATCCAAAATAAAAAAATAAAAAAGATTTCGTTAATATAAGGTATAATCTAGTATTTAATCGAAAGAATAAGCAAAATATCGATTTTTACCAAAATGGTGACTTCCAAACAAAAAATTTGATTTTTAATTAAAATTTTTGCTTATTATTTATAAAATGGAAAATATTTATTGGTAATAAAAAACTAAGATTAATTGGTAAAAAATATATTTATGAAGCCTGTGTAAAAATTTGAGACTGATCTTGCTCACCGACTCAAAACACACAGTTTTGAAAAAAACGCGTTCAAAGTTTCAAAAACACTTTACACATAATAATTACAGGTTTACAAATGTGTCTAGAACTTCTAAAATGTTTGTCGAATTGACATGAAGTTATATACTTGAATATATGTACATCATAAAAATGAAATTTGAAAAAAAAAAACGATTTTTTGAAAATCCTGACTGCGCATAACCCCTTAATCTCTGATAACTTCCTCCCCTTCGTCTCTGTATCAAGCGCCACGGGTGATCACCGAAGCAGCATTCTTTTCTTCCCTTTTTTCATTTCTCTTCTAATACACATTCCAAAGCCAAAAAGAACGCGTGCCCGGAGCGTGTGTATGAGCTCGAGCCAGAAGCTACGATCGATCTCTTCTCGTTAGAGCCGAAAAACACACGCGAACGAGCCACGATAATTTATTCAATCTCGATCCCTCCGCAAAAGCGTTTGAAAAAATTTAAAATAAACTCCGATGCTGTGAGAACTCAATTGACACTTCAATAATTGAGTTCTATTTTTTTTTTAAATCTTTCGTTATCAGCCAATTTTCAAAATTCACACAAAGTTTCAAAGGCAATTGCAAAAATTGTAATCGCTACATTTTTTTCATAAAATATATTTTCATTCGAATACCTAAAAATAATCTTAAAAAAGGGATAAAATTTGAATCAAATATCTGAATCATAATTTAATTTATAGAAATTGAATTATTAAAAATAAAATAATAAATATATCATTATTATTATTAATTATAATTAATCATTAATAATAATAAAAATAACAATGTTTTAAATGATCGGATCTTGCGTAACCGCATTAGCTCACGTGTAATTTTTTTCAATCTTTTCATTAATTACCAGAATCAATATCATCAGAGATCTCGAGGAAAATTAATTCAATCTCGATGCAAAATCATTGTAATTGCCTTGATTAATTTTTTTTTTTTTTTTAGTCTTTAGAAGTGGATCACGAGTCGCTAATTACGTATCGCCGTGTGTGAAACGTCGAACGAGAAAACGGGCGATTCAGCTTTCACTCTTTCCCTCGCGGCATTACCTTTACCGTGTCTCTTCGCTCATCGAATGTTTCTCACTCACTTCATTTATTCGCATCTCTTACACGTCGCGACGATCCTTTGCTCGCATCGGCGAAAAGATCCATCTATCTTTTAACTTCGAACGATCTTCCCGAGATGTAACGCCTTGTCGGGAGAGAATAAAACCGCGAGAGTGTTACACATATATTAGACTGATTCAAAAAAAGCGACTATTTTTCGTTTTTCGAAGTAACATATTAAGGATGTTGAGTTCCAAATCTCAAATGATGAAATTTTTTTGAAAATTTGGTATGTTTTTGGATGAATTATTTGGTCGTGTAAAAATTTCACGACGATTAGAAAGCTCGTTATCGACCAATTAACATAAACAAATTAAATTTAATTAAATGTAGTCTTATGGAAACTGATGTAATTTTGCGATAAGTTTTTTTTTCGTCCTCTCAATTTTTTAATATCTACACTATATTGAAAGCAACGGAAACAAAACGAAGGTTATTGATAAACATTTTTTTAAATTTGTTTAAAAAATTGTTCTTAACAAAATGTTAATATTTTAATAACGAGCTTCCTAATCGTCGTGAAATTTGTACACGACCTCTTAAATACTTCATTAAAAAAATGTTTGTTTCGCATTTTGGGAAAAATTGAATCGCTTCAGTAAAATGGCTGAAATTTTTTTTTCAAGAGAGCTTCTACACACGCTCATTCTCTTTGTGAGCGTTTTAGCTTCAAAATCCCGCTTGGTTCATCCGATTTCGATCATTTTTTTATTTTTGGCAGATTTTTAAAGTTCGACCATCGATTTTCGCAAATTTTTTTAAGGCAATTCAATTTTTTTCGACGATTTTCAAAGTGCTCTCATTTCTACAAAAATTAAGTTATCGGAATGAACCAAACGCCATTATTTACGTTTAGTAACAGCCTTTATGTACGAAAACGAAATTTTGGTATCGGTCAAACCGAAGTGAAGTTATGAGCACTCAAAATCTCGTTATTTTGAGATCTCTGAAAAGTCACCCAAAAATCAGAAAAAAATATTTTTGTTAATTTTTATCGTTTTCAAGCCTCATTTTAATGGGAAATTCACCGCTGATGGCAAATAACGCAAAGTTGTTGTGGGAAAAAAAATTATTTTTTTCCTCACGAAATGAAAGGTTCATTAATATTCATCTCTCAGAGTTCATAGCTCGACAGATACGGCTTGCTAATAAATCAATATTCCCGGAAAAAACTTTTACAACTTTTACAACAACATTGTAAATATATAGAGGATATAAAAAATATATACTGCAAAATGTAAATGCAGGGCAATCACCAGATCGTATATTTCTGACCTTTTTTTTCCTATGATGGTTAAATGACCCGCATCACTTTCGCTAAACCATCCTATTGATTTATGCAGATTGGGATATGAGGAGCTAAAAAAAAATTGAAAAACGATCTACTGACACCGTGAGCAAGAATGGAAATGAGGGAAGTGCGTATCTGGGTCGAATCATAGCGGTAAATTCAAATACACATTCTATATTCAATATAGCATATTATATATATATATGCGGGTATAAAGAATCGTCTCTCACATTCTCGCAACATCACGCCGAGCAAAGTATCGTGGGTTGTCAACCGATTGACCGATTTACCAAACTCCTCTGCTCGCTCTCGATTTCCAAATCTTCGCTCTCGATCTCCAATATTCTTTTTCAATGTTTCTTCTTGCTGCCATCAAAGAGACGAACCTCTGTAATTGTGAGAAAATACTTCACATTTCGAAATTATTATCACTTTGAATCCAATTGATGGAACAAAAAAAACCTTCGCTTGAGTCATAGAATCTAGTTAACGAGCTTTTGAAAATATCATCGGGCCTTTTTTCACATCGGTCGACGATCACGAAATTTGGATCTAGGCGAGGTTACGTAAATATCACATTATCCGCGATAAATCATAGTTGAACAAAAATAAATAATTGAACAAAAATTATATTTACGAAATACATAATGATGAAACGAGACACTTTTTCTTTTCCAACGAATGTCATCTACGAAAATTTCTCAGGGTTCAAAAAAACACATTCTCTCTCAATGAATCTTGAAATCCTTTTTGAAAGGAAAGTGTGTCCTCATTGACTACCTTCATGAATGAAACTCCTCCAAAGCTAAAATTAAAAAAATCCGTCTATTTGTTCTGCAGTCATTTCATATTTTTACCTAAATTTCTGAGGGTTCAAAAAAAACATATTCTCTTCCGATGAATCTTTGAATCTTTTTTGAGAGGAAAATGTGTCCTCAGTGACTTCCTTGATGAATGAAACTCCCCCAAAGCTAAAATTCGAAAAATCCATCTACTTCTTCTGTTAATTCTATATTTCTACCAAAATTTATGAGGGTTCGGAAAAACCCATTCTCTTCCGATGAATCTTCGAATACTTTTCGAGAGGAAAATATGTCCTCAGTAACTTCCTTGATGAACAAAACTCGCCCAAAGCTAAGATTCGAAAAATCTATTTATTTGTTCTACAGTCATATATTTCTACCAAAATTTCTAAGGATTTAAAACAATACATTCTCTCCCGATGAATCTTTGAATCCTTTTTGACAGGAAAAAGTGTCCTGAGTGGGCTCATTGATGAACGAAATTCCCTCAAGGCTAAGATTTAAAAAATCCATCTATTTGTTCTGCTGTCATATATTTCTACCAAAATTTCTGCGGATTTAAAACAATACATTCTCCCCCGATGAATCTTCGAATCCTTCTTGAGAAGAAAATTTGTCCTCCGTGACTTCCTTGATGAACAAAACTCCCTCAATGTCAAGTCCCGAGCAGAGTTGTAAATAATACATTACTTTGATAATGCATTACTGTATTTATTACCCATTACACTGCATAATGTGTAATAGATGCATGTCCCGTTACAAATAAAAAAGTAATGTGTTATGGATGCATGTGCCATTCCAAATAAAAAAAGTAATGTGTAATGGACGCGTGTTCCATTACAAATAAAAAGAGTAATGTGTAATGTATGCATGTTCCATTACACATTGCACAGTGCTGTCTCATTATTTTATTGCGCTCAGTAAAAGTTCATCCACAATTATCACAAATGATCCAAAAAGTTAAAAAATAGAAACAAAGAAAACCGACAGTTCATCGTTAGCGAGCGAAATAAAATAATGTGACAGCAATGTGCAAGTTTCCAATACGAGCACGGCAATTTTTCTATTTGTAATGGAATATTCTCCACTGCACATTATTATTTTTTTAAATTGTTATTTGTAATGGAACGTGCATACATTACACATTATTTTTTTTATTTGTAATGGAACACGCATCCATTACACATTACTTTTTGTTATTTGTAATGGGACACGCATCCATTACACATTACTTTTTGTATTTGTAATGGAACATGCATACATTACACATTACTTTTTGTATTTGTAATAGAACACGCATCTATTACACATTACTTTTTTTATTTGTAATGGCACATGCATCCATTACACATTACTATTTTCACTTGTAATGGAACAAGCATACATTACACATTACTTTTTTATTTGTAATGGGACATGCATCCATTACACATTACTTTTTTTTAATTGTAATGGAACACGCATCCATTACACATTACTTTTGTAATTTTTAATGGAAAACTTGTCCAATACCCATTGTTTAAAGTAATGGGTAATCTTTTACATGACTATTTTCACAACTCTGGTCCCGAGTAACTTCCTGGATGAACGAAACTCCCGCAAAGATAACCGAGCGGGAAAGTTGCGTGGCTCGCTGACCGTCGGTGGTCAGCATGGTCAGCAATCCTGTGCTCTGCACGGCGCCAGGATCCTCGGGAGGACAAAACGGGTTCCGGGACCGGGTCACCCACTTTGGATTCGACCCGGCTGCCTACTTATTCCCAACAGTGTTTGTATCTATACATTTACCTTTTTATATATCTTTATATACACACATTGTGCAGTACACGTACTCTTCGGGTACTGTTTGCTCGTCGACTCGTTCGATGCATCGAAAGTCGTATAGTCCCTCGTATTATGTCGTTTTCATGCACATGGATGTCGTGCACTTATATATATATACACATTTATGTACTGTTCGATGTAAGTATTATGTGCGTTTGACGCTTACGCCCACGACATGGAAATGGAGATATTTTCCCGTTTTACGATCGTTGCATCGCGCATTCTCTTACTCCCGCCTGTCTCTACTCGTATATATAGTTACTATATATGCGAGATTCCCAACCAAACGACTCAATCTTCAATCTCTGAGCTAGTCTGATCTTTTTCTAGATTTTTACTTAGCCAACTTTCCTTTATTTCTTTTATTATCCAAAATTTTGCTCCCAATTTCCAAACGACTCTCTAAAATGATATTTCTACCGGAGATCATCTCTCTGGAAGAGAAAATTTCTCACCAAAGATATTCCAGAGAAGTTTTTTTTTGTAGAGATGTAATTTCAAAAATTTTGGCCCTTGGTGGATTCGTTATTCGGAAGAGCTTTAATCGGTAGAGATGAAAATGTGAGGCTGGCTAAAAACACAAATTATAGGCTTCCAACGGAAGGGAATTTGCTAAAAAAAATGTTTTTTTTTGTCTTTGGCATTTTTTCGCCTATAACTTTAACCTTCACCTTGATCGAGGCGTTCAAAGTCAAATTAACGTGAATTCCAGGGCTATTTTGACTTTGAAATTCTCGTGCCGGTCGCAAACGCAGCGTTTAGGATTTTTTTTTTGTTTTCGCCCAAAATAAAAGAACGGGATATATTAGGGACAGCGGGAGAGAAAAATGACACGTAGGTCGTGATTTGCGCGAGGGCCAGCGAGGGCCATCGGGAGCTCGAGAGGGAAAAAAAAATCTTCCTGGAGTTCGCGTCCTAGAAAAATCGGAGGACGAGAGGAATTTCGCGGAGGGCCAGTTTTGGCGGATCGAGACACGCGGGCGATTCTCTCGACGGGATTCTCCGACTCGTCCTCCTTTTTTTTTGTTGACTCCCTTCTATTTTTATTGCTCACATTGTCTTCCTTTGTTCTTCGTCGTCCTGACTGGCTGTGCCTGGATTTTTGCTGGGAAGGACCTCTCTTTCTCTCGCGCGCGATTTCCATCGTTCTTCGTGTAACACGGAACAACGTAACCGCGTGGCCGTGAAAATAAAGGGATTCTCCGCCGGACCGTGGCCGGTAGTCTCGTTAACAAATCACAAAACCCCCGAAGCGAGATAAAGAAAAGACGCGCTATTTTTCGTCCTGCGAGCGCGTCGCCGTTTCTCGAATCTCGCCGTTCGTTCACGATTCTGAAACGCGATTTTTTTTCTTCCTTTTAGATCCTAGACAATTTATGCGACTACAGTTCCAAGCGCGGAACTCGTTTCGAACTTTCCTGGGATAATTCTGCAGGATCGATTTCTTGAGAAAAATAATGGAGAAAAAATCGCCATGAACGAAGTTTCGTACGTAAATGTCCCAATTATTGAACAGCTAAGGATCTGGGGATTGAATTCGGTGAGAAAAAAATATAAAATCAAGAAAAAAAAACCATCGCTTTCATGTTCAAATGATACTTTGATATTTTTACTTTCGAAATTTTCTGAGGAACCTGAAACGCCTTTACTTTTTGAGATGCGACAGTTTTTGAATTGTTTATGCCATTACGCGTTAAGCGGCGCGTTTTAGCAAAGACGTCAGATCGGGTCACCGTTGCTGATTAAATAATTTTTTTCTCTATTAATTAAAGCTTCTTTTGCACGAGTAAGGTAACATTTCGATAGCTAAAAGTTCCATATATGTCATGAAATTTTTATAAACAGGTAAATGCATGCAAGTGAATGAGAAATAATAAAAATACAAGATGGTGTTCAATAATTGGGACCTGTTCAATAATTGGGACGTTTACCTTAATGAGATTTACTGTTGAATGAAGAATTCCTCCACTTCCTCGACGATTGCAAACGGTGCGCGATCAATTAATTTCGATAAATCGTTGAATTTGTTTCTATTGAGAGATTAGGGCACAAATATTGATAACAACGATTTTCAAAATTTAGCACTAATTTGATTAGCATCGTTTTAAATTTAAATTTAAATTTAAGCTTCGAATCCTTTTAGGAAGAAAGTGTGTCCTGAGTGATTTCCTGGATGAATGAAACTTCCCCAAGCTTGAAATTCGTTTATTGAAACGTTTATTCATCGATAAATCCACAGTAATTTTCTTTTTGTACAGAAACTTCAAGATTAAAAAAAAATTCTTCAAAAAATGACGGTTTGAAAAGGTTTTTTTAAAACAGATTAGAGTATAAATATTGATAAAACGGAATTTCAAACTTCGGCATTAATTTGATCGGTGCTTCCACCGTCTTAAATCAGAAGATTCGAATAACCAAATGAAACTTGATTTTGATTATTGAGAGGATATTTAAAAGAAGGTTTTTAAACCTGTTTTACTGGATCTTCTGTGCCTAAGTCGAAACAGAAGCTGCACGCGATGTTATTATAATGAGAGTAGCCCGATATCGTGAGAAAAACTAACCGTGTAATCTATAACGCTCTCGCGCAAAGTCACTCGATTAAGCATGCAAATATATGCGAATTGTGGGCTAGCGGAGACAGCCTGTAAAAGCTGCACCATAGGATTTTATGGGTCGCGGAGATAGGCGAACTTGATCCAATCCCACCGGTATTAGTGACATTTATACGGGATATTCCGAGTTAACTCGGCAAACACTTGATTTTGAATTCGATTAATTATTTTTCGTTTGAATTTTGAATTTGATTAATTATTTTTTGTAAGATTGTACCAAGTCTTAAAAATATTCCTCATTTCTCCTGTTTAAAAATTATATCTTAATCAGCGACAAAAGTTGAAAATTAAGAAAATCCTCGAAATTTTGCTATTCAAAATTGATAATTATTCATAATCTATCTGTACTCTCCAAGATGGTGCGAGGAATTAAGATTTTTAGAATGTAAATTTTTATTTTATTTTGTTGGACGGAAAAGATTGAGGGATTTACATGAGTTTCGAAAGTTACAAAAAACCATATTTTCTCTATTTTAGAATAAATAAGTTATTTCTTCTTCTTTCAAAACAGACTTCCATAAAAGTGTTTTTTAGAAAAGGGGATTTAGCTTAACGATGAGAATTTCCAAAAGCGCTCTCTTTGCCTTTACTCCGATTGACTTTTAACTTTGGGACAATATTCTAGACCTTGTACTATGAGATAAAAAAAGGATATTCAAAAAATTCTAAATCTATGTAACCACTTAAGAAAATAAACTGACAATTAACTCCCAAACAGTGATCGGCAAAAAAAAATTTAGATTTTTAATAAATCGTTATTTACAAAATTAATATTATCATCCATTATTTTTTTAGGTATTTCGATAATCAGTAATTTAAAGACCAATACTACGAATTATTTGGATATTGAATATGTGTATTCTTTGAATTATTCATTATTAGAAAAATTGGTAATCGTATTCTTTAAAATACTTATCATTAAATTAATTAGTAATTGAATTATTTTAATTACTAATTGTTAGAATAATTTATAATTGAATTATGTCAATTATTGATTATTTGAATTATTAATAATTTAGGTATATAAATTATAAATTAATTATAAATTCCTCCACAATTTAAGTACAACTTGACTACCAATAATTATAGATGTTATTGGAGTGAACTTGTACAAAAGTCGGAGTATATGCCTCCATAATGAATAATATTTATTGGAACAATTATAAAATTATCTAACACAGAGTAATTAGCGGTATTTAAATTGACGAAAATATCGATTTTCCCCATCACTGCTCCCAAATCTGAAAGTGTTTGTAGCCTCAGTAAAATGATAAAAAAAAGGATCGAATCCAAGAGGGTGAGGATCAAACCACTTTCCGACTGAGTTTAATGCCCCTTATTCTTTGAGATTGTACATTGATATCAATAAAAGAAGTCTCGCAGCCTCGAACTACATTTATCCATTCTATCTTCGGCAGTTCTCGATTCATCGCGCTGGACTTTAAACGTGTCTAGTCGCATTTTTTGCAATTTTTACTAACAAGAATTATTATTCTTATTGTTATAATGATTATTATTAAACATACTTATTATTAATTAATTATTATTTTTATTAAACATACTTTTTTTTTCGTTTGTTTCAGGTAAGAAGCCAAAATGATTTCTTAAGCGCCATTCTTTGACACAGTTTAGGGTGAGTCTTCGGATTCCTCATTGTATTTTGAATTTTCACGTAATCCGAAAAGTTTAGGAAAACTAACCTCGAAGTCTAGTTCTAATATTTGAATGGCTTTGCCGTTGAAAGAAAAATCGTCGCCCAAGTGAAACTTGCTTGATCGATCGTGATCGAGGTAGATCGTTTTGTCTTCTGAATTTAACAAATATAGGTGACGTATTTATGGTTAACGATCGTCATTGAGTTTCCTCGATTTAGCAGCGACAACGGGACATTAAGTTGCGTGCGTCTATGTAATCGCTTTAGATGACCTCAAACAGAGAGCTCGTTTTCCGTAAAGGCGCGCACATTGCGAGTGAGAATTAAAGCGCGTTTGGTCCCCAAAAATGGGCATTGATGTCAGCATACAAAGGTCGTCGAGCGCGAACGATGATTGAAGAATGAAACGCGTTTCGAAACGCTGGAAACTTTCGATATGGGATTTGAAAACGAGAGAAAGAGAGAAAAAACATGGAAAATCGTGGGGAGAAATCGCGAACGAGAGTTCGAGAAATTTTTAGACGCGTGGAAAAAGAACATTAATTGACAAATAGCTGAATTTTTTATGATAGCTTTTCTCGGTTGAGGTGTGAGTTTTCAAATTCGCTTGTAAATTCGAGCGTCCATTAGCGAATAATTTCGCGCGTTCGTGCCAACTGTGGCGTTTTTTTTTGTTGCAAAATTGCATTACCAAAAAGGCCTCGCGAATGAGGCTGTAAAAATATTTGCCACTTCCAGGAAAAGATTATTCCGACAATTTTCAGGCGTTTCAGGCAATTCTCTTTTGTCGTTCAACACCTTGGCACGAATATACTCGAGGAGATAAAATTTATACGGGACAACATTGACATACTCGTCCTATCGAATAAATTATCGTCTTATTCCGTTCGATTTATGATTGTTTATCATTTTATATTCTCGCGATCTTGGATCGCAAAATGTGTTTCATGAAATTCTGATTTCATCGTCGTCCTTTTGAGTCCTTTCTGTAAGCGCTGAAAAATTGAATGGATCAGAGAAATTGAATTATCAAATTACTCGAATTATTCAAACTTCTCAGAGAATTCAAATTTGTATTCAAACGAAATTTCAATTCGAATTCAAGGCCGAATCATTCGAATTTCTCATATTCTAACTCCATTGTCGTCCTTTCGAGTCCTTTCTCTGAGCGCTCAAAAAATTGTATCGCTCAGAGGAATTGAATGATCAAATTACTCCAATTATTCAAAATTTCCATAGAACTCAAATTCGTATTAAAACAAAATTAGATTTCAATTAAAACTCGAACCATTCAAATTTCCCATAGAATTCTTATTCCACCGTCGTTCTTTTCAGTTCTTTTGAGTCCTTTCTCTGAGCGCTCAAAAACATTGAACCGCCCAGAGAAATTGAATTATCAAATTATTTGAATTATTCAAATTTTCCTTATAATTCTGATCACATCATCCTCGTTTCGACTCCTTTCTCTGAGCCCTGAAAAATTGAATGGCCCAGAGAAATTGAATTATCAAATTATTGGAATTATTCAAATTTCTCATAGAATTCTAATTTGTATTCAAACGGAATCCGAATTCAAACTCAAACAATTCAAATGGCTCATAGGATTCCAATCCTATCATCGTCCTTTCAAGTCCTTTCTCTGAGCGCTTAAAAACTTGAATCGCCCAGAGAAAATGAATTATCAAATTATTCAAATTTCTCATCGAATTTAAATTCGTATTCAAACGAAATTCAAAGTCGAATTACAACTCGAATCATTCAAATTTCTCATGCAATTCTTATTTCATTTTCGTCCTTCTGCGTCCTTTCTCTGAGTGCTCAAAAAATTGAATTGCCCCAAGAAATTGAATTATCAAATTACTCAAATTATTCAAATTTCTCATCGAATTTAAATTCGAATTCAAACTCAAATCATTAAAAATTTTCATAGAATTCTGATCCCATCTTTATCCTTTCGAGTCCTTTCTCTGAGTGTTCAAAAAATTGAATCGCCCAAATAAATTGAATTATCAAATTACTCGAATTATTCAAATTTCTTATAGAATTTTAATTCGAATTCAAACTCAAATCATTGAATTTTTTCATAGAATTCTGATCTCATCTTTATCCTTTCGAGTCCTTTCTCTGAGCGCATAAAAAAAATCAATCTCTCAGATAAATTGAATAATCAAATAACTCGAATCGTTGAAATTGCTCATTAATTTCGAAATGTCTCGAGGGCTTCGATCATATTTTCCCACGTTTTCTAAAGCACGATTAGAATGATGAAAATAAATTGAAAAAGAAAATCCGGACAAACTCGTCCTTGATCCCCGTTAACCTTGAATGAGTCGCAATCGAGGATCGTAATTATAGAACATACGGGGAGAAAATTAATTGGAAAGGACTATCTGGCATCCCCGTTGTTTTTTTCTTCATCGCCGCAGTTTCGCGCTCGAAAAACCATTCCAGGCATCTTGTGTCTTTCTATTTGTCTTGAGAGATCGAAAACCTGGTTATTCAAGTATCGAGATAGTTTGAAACACTCCGGGGCACAAATATGTGTATCTATATTCAGCTCGAAGAAAGTGAACGAGTGAAAAATGAAATGACGGGGGAAAGAGGACGAGCTCCTCGCATTTTGCCGCAGGCGATTGCGAATTTCTTCAACCCTGGGGCGGAGAGATTTACGAGGTGGATTAATTGATATGCAGATCGTAGGAAATTTCTGCGAGTTTCAATTTCAATTGGGTCATTCCATGTCAAATTGACCAAGAGTTGGAATCGACCCCTTTCAATTTCGATGAAATTTGGTCAGAAGATTTCGTTTTCAATCAGTGTTCTACCAAAGACATTTTTTTTTTTTCAAAAGTTATTCAAAATTTAAGATTTCATAATTTTTCAAATATCTCGAAAGCTATTGTAGTTACGAAAAATCATTCTGAATTCGTTTTGAAGAGTATATATACTTAGGGCTACGAAAAGAAAAATATTCCGAAATTTTTTTTTGAAAAATGATAAATTTGGAGAATTTTGAATTTTCAAAAATCGTAAAAATCCAAGATCCATATTTTATTTTTATATAATACCTCGTATTGATCTTGAAAGATCCTGAAATTTTCAGAATGGAGTATTTTTGTTTCAAAAATACAAATTATTGAATTTTGGTAAAATTTTTGTTTTTTTTCAATTGTCATTAATTGAAATTTTTACTGCTAAAAATTACAGAATTACATGATTGCTCAATTCTACCTAACTTAGAGCAAAAACAAACAATTTTATTTTACCAAAATAAAATAATTTTATTTTTGAAACAAAAACACCATCCTAAAATTTTCAGGATCTTTTTAGATCAGTACAAGTTATCCTCTCATAAAAGAAGAGTTGTCACGAAATCTCGAAGTGCGAGTTATTTCTGAAGCTGCTATCGTTCATGTGCGTATTTCAGATCGTAGAAAAGAGGAGGAAACAATTGCAACACATTTGATCGCGATCGTGTCAGATTAAAAAAGTTGTAAAACAATTGGAGACAAGCGCGCGCTTGCGCGCGCGGTGACACTAGTTATATAAAAAAAATGAAACCAAAAATAAAATACGGAACTTGGATTTTCACGATTTTTTAAAATTCAAAATTTTATATTTTTGAAAAAAAAAACACCTCTCTGAAAATTTCAGGATCTTCTAAGATCAGTACAAAGTATCATTTCAAAAAAGTTGAACCAAAAATAAAATATGGAACTTGGATTTTCACGATTTTTAAAAATTCAAAATTTTCCAAATTCATCATTTTTCAAAAATTCGTTTCGGAATATTTTCTTCTTTCGTAGCCCCAAGTATACTCTTCAAAACGAATTCAGAACGATTTTTCGTAACTATAATAGTTTTCGAGATATTTGAAAAATGAACTTAAAAGATTTGAAAAACTTTAAATTCTGAATAACTTTTGAAAAAAAAATTTCATTTTTTTTTCCTTTGGTAGAACTGCCTTTTATTGAAAACGAAAACTTCTGACCAAATTTCATCGAAATTGAGAGGGGTCGATTCCAACTCTTGGTCGATTTGACATAGAATGACCCAATTTCAATTCGTAAGATCGGCAAAATCCGTCGCATCCTTGAGGAGGAAAAATAAATTCACGGGAGTGGAAACAATTATAAAAACATGGTGAAGTTGGTCGAGAGCAAAAGTGTGATGCTGAAAACGAGTTAATATTATTTATGATTAAACGCACAGATCGTGTGATCAATAATTACCGGTTACGCGTTCACAAGGGCACGAGACACGCTTGAATAATCCTAACTGCAACCGTGAATCAACATTTATTCACCTTTTTTTCGAGTGCTTCGAGATCCTTGCCGAGGAAGTTCTCATACTCGAGAGTCCCACGTTGGATTTGAAAAAAAAGAAAAAAAACAATTAAAGCGTCCTTCTTCGTGGGTTATAAAATTACTAGTATGGATTATTAATTACGTGATTATTCAGGCGCGTTTCTCGTGATTTCTCAAGTGTCTCACTTTTCGATTACGCACTCGGCGAGCCCGAGAAGTAGGCAAGTTAGGTGCAACGTGGATAATGGACGTTCTATTAACCTTCTGACTCAGCCTCGATCGCTTTTACATACGTCGAGAGCGATTCCACCCATCTCGAAAACGTTTGGAATTCCAAGTGCTCATAATGATCCAGTGGAATAATAATATCAAGGGCCATAAAGCAAGAAATTACCGTAGCTTCCATCGAGGTTTCTGTAGCTAGAATTCACACGACGAATCTTCGTGTAATTTTGTAACTCCTCGAATCAAGGTTAATCACGTTACACTCATGTGTAAAGTGCTTCAGCATTCAGGCTGAAAGAAAAAAAAAGATGTGAAAAAAATCTCGTTATACTCGATCGATCATTGACGTGTCGATTTCGGCTCGTATTATATTATCATCGTGGAACTTTATTACGACGAAAATCGATTATGCTAATTCTCCCCGTGTTCTTTTTTCTTCTGCTCCACGAAAAAAAAGTATGTTGTCACTTTATGATTCGTATTTATCGAAGTTGAATTTTTTTTTGGCACATTTATAGCTCTACCATTTATTTCTCCACCGGAAATATATCTCCCACAATAAAACGCTAATGTAATGTTACTGCTAATTACAAAGCAGGGACCGGCAAAAAAAAATTACGATTTGCCATTTTTCAATTGATGGAAAATTGATAATTTGAAAAGATAGAATACCAATTAATGGAGAAATTGAAATTATCCGAAATTAGATTTTCAATTATCCAAATAATCGGTAATTGGTCGAAAAATAATATCAATTACTCAGAAAATGGGTAATTAGTTTGAAAATAGTTCCAATTATCCGAATAATTGGTAATTGGTAAAGAAATAATATAAATTAATCATGAAATGCGTAATTGCCGTGTAAATATTCTCAATTACCCGAATAATCGGTAATTGGTAGCAAAATAATATTAATTTTTCAGAAAAATGGGTAATTGGTCGGAAAATAATATCAGTTTTTCAGAAAATTCAGTAACTAGTTTGAAAATATTTTCAATTTCCCAGAAAAAAATTAATAATTTATTGAAAATGTGTTTTTGAAAAAATAGAAGTGATTAGAGCTATATACAGATATATAGATATATATCTCTATCTATTTACCTCTGTATCTCTACATATCTCTAATCACTCCGATTTTCAATAAATTATCAACTTTTTTCTGAAAAATCTAAATTATTTTGAGACCAATTACCAATTATTCGGATAATTGAGAATATTTTCAGACCAATTACCCATTTTTATGAAAAATTGATATTATTTTTCGACCAATTACCGACTATTCGAATAATTGAAAATATTTTCAGATCAATTACCCATTTTTCTAATTAATTGATGTTATTTCGAGACCAATTACCGGTTATTCGGATAATTGAAAAGTTTTCAGACCAATTACCCATTTTCTGATTAATTGATATTATTTTTTTACCAATTACCGATTGTTCGGATAATTGGAAATTTATTTTTTTCCATTAACTATTGTCGGGTAATTGAAAACTTAGATTCCAAAATTAATAATTTTCAAAAAATTGATCATATTTTCCGAAAATGCGCCTGAAAATATCATTACTGCCGATCTCTGTTACGAAGTCTACTAAAATACATCTTCACCAAGTAAAATCCCTCATATAATATCTCTATCACAAAACAAGTTTTCCAGTAAGCAGCACTACCACTTGATAGCTCTCTCATTTTACAAATGAACCAGATTAGGAGTCTCTTCTAAAATCCTGCGATTCCCTACTTACCGACCGCAGGGCGACTGCTTCCTCTCATTGGCGCGGGTCCCAACGTCGGTAAGTTACCGGCCGAGTCCGAAAACTTGTAATTCGGTAGTCTTCTCAAATGTGAGAGCCATTGTGCCATTTTTTTACAACTTTGCATTAAGGGGTCCCACTTGACTATTGAAACTGATTGGAATTTTTGGAATTTTTTAGCGATGAAAATTGAAGTTTCTTGTGGACAAATGTTTGACGTTGTGGTAGAGAAAACAATTGCGCGAGATCCAGTTTGCCGCATCGTAAACCTTGATTTCTCTCTGCGTCGATTCGATAAAATTCTCGTTGCGTTTTCTTCAGTCGCGAAACCGGACAAGTGGAGCGTGTCAGTGAGCGAGTGTGAGTCTGGTGAAGAAAAACAAAACGATAAATTTGCAATCGTTATGATTATCATTGTTATTATATTTTCAAAAGTCGGTATTTCGAACGTCAGTGTCGTTGAATGCTGCGCCTTTTGCCATTGAACTTTGAGCGGAACTCGTAGCTCGGAGGAATGAAAAAAGGAGCGACGAAGAACGGGAGAAAATAACGTGAGAGCGAGGTAAAAAATTTTTTTTTCATATTGCCGAGACTCGCCAGAGAATTCGAACACCTTTCTCCTTCCTCCGTGTATCGACTTCTGTGACACTTTGTTCGTATTTCGCGAATAAATCCACGCGCCACACTTGAAAGTTCTCCTCAGGCTCAGCAGCTGGCAAAAAGTGATTTTACCTTCTAATAATCGATCGAGTATTGATCGATCTGATATAGATCAAGTTTGATATCTATATTCGTTATTTGCAGTTTGTTTGACGCTGTCAAAGTTCTCGAAAGGTTCTTCCGCTAATTAAGTCTCGTTTTTTTTACCCCTCAATCGAATAGGAATGTTTTTGGAAAATGCAATTTTTTATCTATCTGGGTAGATGCAGCCCCTTAAATAGACGCTCAGAGCCATGTCGCAATTTTGCGTCTCAACAGAAAAATCGCTTTGCCCGATGCAATTTCATTGGACACTGACATTCTCGTTTCACGATTGATAAATCAATCAATTTCGAAATTGAAATTTTCTTTTATTAAAGGAAATCGCTTGGAAAGACCTTCCATTTGCCGTTGCACACGCGTTTGCGGACTATGCCTCTCAGCAAGATCCATCGATTGCGAATAATAGACTTTCGAAATCACGAGAGACGCGAGAGGAGAGAAAACAGAGCCATTATCATACCGAACCGGTCACTGTACACCGTTAATTATCATATTTAACTCCCGCGGAGTGGGTGCATTGTTGCACACGAAATGCATACTCGGAACAGTGTATTTACATCTCTACCGGTTGCTCGTGCTCCGGGAGACAAGTTTTTTTACTTTATTTTGCAAAGATATAATTTGGTACAATTATAAAACGACAAAAATGTTAGGGCAGACCCAGAAAAAGCCATTCGTTCGATTCAAATAATTTTTTCTGATTCATTTGAATATTTATTTATTTATTCATTATTTATTTATCGGCTTAATCAATAACCTGTCAAGCTGATATTTGAATACTCATTTTATTTGTTTAAAGGCAATTGATTTAATGACACCACTTCTCCTGGTCCAAGGCTGCATTTTGGTCGAAAATTTTGGACGGGAGAGTTTCGACAGGTAGAGACACTCGCAACATCGTAAATACATGTAATTGGACCACTATTACAACATTTTTTTACAAACTATTTTCTTTGCTGATTTCGCATAATGATTCTATAACTTTTAGCAACTTTTTGAATAAAATTGAATAAGAAGAAATCGGGGACATTCACAGCTGTACCATTTATTTCTCTACCAGCAATACATCTCTACAATAATAAAGACACTACCGTATTATCCCTACCAATTAACAAGTCTACTGTATTACATGCAGAGTCGTGAAAATAGTAATAGATTGTCGTAGAAACACATTAATTTGTAATGGAATATTCTCCACTACAAATTACTTTTTTCAATTGTAATTTGTAATGGAGCACTCATCCATTACACATTACTTTTTTATTTGTAATGGAACATGCATCCATTACTCATTACTTTTTTATTTGTAATGAAACACGAATTAATTACACATTACTTTTGTATTTTGTAATGGTACACTTGTCCATTTCACATTATGCAGTGTAATGGGTAATGAATGCAGCAATGCATTATTTACAACTCTGATTACATCTCTGCTCAACAGAAGTGTTTCAATAACCCTACCAAATAATAAGCTTACCAAAATAAATCTCCATCAATTATTGACTCTCTAAATTAATATTTCTACCACAAAACATGTCTCCCAGTAAATATAGTTCTCCGGTAATATCTCTACCACAAAATTTCTTTTTAACAAACCCAACAGAGTTTCCGGATTGTCTACTCGGCCGGTAACTTACCAACGCTGGAGCTAGACCAATTGAAAAAACGCCCGGTGGTCGGTCAGTAAAAAATGGCGGGAATAAAGTCTCAGAGATTTGTAATCTGAATGAATTGCAATGCACTTGTTAATCGGTAGCAATATTGCTTTGGCCTTTTATTGTGGTAGAGATGTATTTCTGGTAGAGAAATGAATGGTAGAGCTGAAAATGGGCCAGAAATCGCAACGGAGTTGCATACTCCGTCAGGGAAAGTGCATCACGCGGGCGTTCGAGTGCGTAATCAGTGTGTAAGTTACATGTACGTGTGTTTTAAAGACATAGAAGACCGAGTACATAATTTATGTGTCAAAGCGAGAGTATGCGAAACGCGTGGGGGGAGGGGAGGAAGCAAGAGGGGAAGGGAGAGAAAGGAGAGAGTGAAAAGAGTGCGTACACAGGATGTGTCTTATCACTTTGGCACTTTTAATCCTTTCTTCGAGCTTTACATTTCGAAAAGCCCACACGAGACTTTTTTTCATCGTTTTCTCTCGTTACATTCGTCCCTAAGCCTTTCCCCTTCGTGTTATCGCTCTCTCTCTCTCTCCTCTCGCCCGCCCACTAAAGAAAGACCCCTCGCCTCTTCTCAAGTCCATTAATTGCGCTGACTCGAGATTGCGCATTTATTCCCGAGCTACGGACGTCCCGAAGCTTTGGATAAAAGCCAGGGAAGAAAAAAATTACAAAGTGATGACAAATGTCAGGCAATGAGAGTGCAAGGATGCGTTCACCGGATAAATGACTTCCGGGCTTATACAGGGATGAAGAAAAAAATTACCCAAACGAACTTTCTTCCAATGGCGATTTTTTTCTCTCCGCTCAGAGCAAATTCGTTGTAGATCCAAATTGAAGATACAAACATTCTCGCGCAATTAGCTTCGAGTTCTCGAAGCTTAACTCGTGCGCCGCAAATTCGTACTTTTATGTTGTGTTTTTTTTTCAAAATTAAAATGCGCCGACAGTGAAATTGCTAAACCTCGGCTGACAGTGAATTTATCAAAGAATTCGAATCATTTTGATATCCAGTGTTTTTGAGCTACCTTTCTCTGCCCAGGTCCAAAAATCAGAGGATCCTCTTCGAAATTACTGAAAAAATCATAATAATATTCATGCTTCCTAAATTAGAGCCATTTATTTACAAAATAAGGGGTGCGATCTTGACTGAACTTTCCTTTCGACTGAGAATCCGGAGATTGTAAATAAGAATCGTAAATTTTTGAAATATGTGTTTAGACAGACAAAATTTTCAATTATCAATATCAAACTGAAATTATAAATTTGACTCCAGGAAAACTGAGAACATGTCAGTGGATTTATCGGCATATATATGGGGCATTCCAGCTATAACCGAATGGCCATTACCTCGACATCTTTTTCCGTGACCCCGATTTTTTTTTCAGTTACTTTTCGACAAAAAGAAACATACGTATTTCTTAAAGAAAAAAATATATTTCATTCTCTTCCGTTTTAACACCTTTCAAAGTACAATTTTTTTGTTTTCGACAAGAGTGTATCCTCCGATTTTTTTCAAATAAATTGACAAAAAAGTACATTCAAAACCGCATATTTTGATCGCTGTCTCATCATGAAGAAATCATTTTTCGATATTTTCTATGCGTATGAAACTTTGAAAAATGTATTTTCAATGTATGCAAAAATGTGTAAAATATTTATGTACACATAAATATTGTAACTGTATTAATATATAATAGCATCAATAATGTTACCTGTGTACTTACTCCTTTTTTACGAATAAAAACACATTTTTCAAAGTTTCATACACATAGAAAAAAATCGAAAAATGATTTCTTCATGATGGAATAGCGATCAAAAGATGCGGTTTTAAATGTACTTTTTTGTCAATTTTTTTGAAAAAATTCGGAGGCACTCTTGTCGAAAAAAAAATTGTACTTTGAAAAGTGTTGAAACGGAAGATGAAAAATAATTTTTTTGGAGAAATACGTATGTTTTTTTTGTCCTAAAGTAATTGAAAAAAAATCGGCGTCACGAAAAAAAAATGTCGAGGTAATGACCCCTCGGTTATAGCTGGAACGCCCCATATATATATATTTTTCTCTTTTTGAATGGAAAACTTCAACGAAATTTTTAACTCCGTTGAAACTTTTGAAAATGTTGCACTTTAAATTTACTCTCGTGTCAATTCCTTCTTTTTTTATCCCAGTCTTCGAGGTGGTCGCTATCTTCGCCTTGACCGTCAATTCTCCATTGATCTTTCGTCCTCGCTTTATCTGTCGCTGTAGATAAATTTATATACGCGTATAATCCGCTCTACAGACACGGAGAAAACGAAAAAATCATGGATACACACAATGTGTGTGTATTATCGAATCGAATAATCGTGGAGAGGCTCTCGACCGCGTTCGAGGTCTTCGAAAGGGATATTACGCCTTTGCCTACTCTCATCTCTGACTAATATCTCGCGTGTGCGATATTCTCCTCTCGGCTCTTTTGGCATCGCGATAATTTATCACTCGGAGCGATCTGTCGATCCGTTTATCGGAATCTCAATGAAGATTACGAATTAAAAAAAAAAAACATTAACAATATGACGAACGTGGATGGAATTTTTTTTAACATGATTATGAGGTATTATTTAGGACTTATATACATCATAGATTTAAAGTACCACAAAGCATTATTAGAGGGTAGGGAGGGAGGGAGAGAGGTGAGAAATGTAGGATAGATAATTTCGATCTATGATTTTAATCACGCATTTATTCTTCTCGGAAGTTTCTTCGGTATTTTGTCTTACACCACGCTGTGACGATGCTGAAAATTGATTATTCATCTTCCAATACTCAAACCTAAGAGTGGGGCCTAGAATGAGCAATTATTCTTATTGAATTAGTCAGAGTTCTGCTTTGAAAGGTCCGAAAAATAGTTTTTTCATAGTTGAGGGGTTACATGGGTTTTTTAAAAATGTAATGGAGAAATTATTTTATCCAAAATTTTAAGCACATGGGACATTCCATGTCAAATCGATTACTTTTAAACCCGACCGCTTTCGATTTGGCTGAAATTTTGTTTTCCTTTTCTACCCAATTAGAAACATTTTTCAGGAAATTTCCAATTTTGTTTATCCAACGCAAAACAAAAAGCTTTTTCTTAAATGACTATAACTTCTTCAAAAATTGACTAATTGGGACGTTTTTTTTTATTTTTTCGTTGGTGAATGTACCTTCCGAAAAAAGTACGAACAAATTTTAAGATATTAAAATCTACGAAATTTTTTACTTTTTCGATAAAAACAATACTCAACAAATATTTTGATCAATTCCGGAAAAAATGCAGCCCAACCTGGAGTGGCTCGACTTTTCCTTCTATTTTTTTTTCGCATTTTTTCTGGAATTGATCAAAGTATTCTTTGAGTGAAAAAAAAAATGCGAACTTCGATAAAAAGATGATTTTTCACAAAAAAGTGAAAAATTTCATAGATTTTAATATCTTAAAATTTTTTTGTATTTTTTTTCGGAAAGTACATTCAAAAACGAAAAAATTAAAAAAAAACGTCCCAATTAATCAATTTTTGAAGAAGTTATAGTCATTAAAAAAAAAAGTTTTTTCTTTTGGGTAGGATGAAAAAATTTGAAAATTTCCCGAAAATTTTTTTTAATTGGGTAGAAAAGGAACTCAAAATTTCAGCCAAATCGAAAGGGGTCGGTTTTGAAAGTGTTCGATTTGACATGGAATGCCTCTTGTAGTCTTGTAAATTTAGTTATAAAAAAAAGGGAGATTGCAGATTGCATCAGCAGTTCCTGAAATAGGTTGATAAATTTGCAATAATTTATTGTTACACGTTGAGAAATTTTTTTTATACAGTTCGAATACGTATTAAAATATACCTCATTTTTTCCCATCTAAAAAAATTGTCGAAAAAACTGTTCCTGGCCCTCACAAAGTGGACTTTAACGAAATTTTAATTCGAAACGTTTGACACGAATTCCAAAAGTAAACGCTCGGCATTACAGTTGCGTGTAATGCCAATCATAATCTCGTCTGGAAATTCCATAAATCTCTCTTATATCTACATAATGTAACTTTCAAAGCCCTCCCCTTTCCCCGCAGAGCTCACGCAGTCGTTACACAGTCGAGAAAATTATCCTCGCGCGTGATTTTCCTGAACGGCGAATCGAGGAAGCGTGTTTTTGTTGAAATTCAACACGAACGTGGTTTGCTCGCTCGTTCAGTGAGAATCAATGGTCGATCCATTATCTAACATCGTGCCAAGATGAGCGCACCAAACGTCGCGAGGATCGAGACACGAAATAACAATCTTTCCGCATTGGAGGTCCCGTATCGCGACGAGATGATATCCGAGAATGGATCTCGCGTGTTTCAACGGAGAAGGAAACAAACAATAACAAAAAAAAAATGAACCCCCTCCTGGGGGTAAAAAAACGTGTCTGAAACCGCAAACGGTGATGAGAGAAGGAGTGATAAACGTTGTTTCTTCGGCGCACCTGTGCCGCTCTCCAGTGAAAAAACAAAAACCGAGAAACCTTATGAGCATTCACGCACAGGTTTACATATATCTGTGCATATATATTGGAGTGATGCCGAAGAGAATTTGCATAAATTTTTTAATTCAAATATGGGGCTTTAATGTTTTTAGCAAGTGGTGCAGATGCAACGAAAAAAATCCCTTTGACGAAAAATAAACAGGAAATTCTGCCAATCCATCTTCTGATCAATATTTCCAATTACTTAATATGATTATTTATTATTATATTTAATACAATGTTTTTTCTACATTCCAGATGTGACAACAAATGGCCTGATATTTTTGTTGGCTTCGATTTAAAAAATGATAAATTTATACTACATCGCTCTAATATATATGCATAAAACTGCGTATATGTGTGGACCAACATTTTCTCAGCCTCGTGAACTCGCACGAGAGCGAATGTTGTCGTTTCGCGCGTGAGATTCGACCGCAAATGACGGGAAACAGGCGCAAAGTGCGAAAGTTAACCAAGAGAGAGAAAAAGATACAGAGAAGTCTCGTGGATTGCTCTCTGCGATCAAGATACTATATTAGGGTGATTTTTTTTCGACTTTTTTTTATTTCTTTCACTCTCCACCCGAAATTTTGTTGCATATGTCTGAATGAAAATTTCCTGAAAGTTACAGCCCTTAATATTAATATTAAGTACTTTACCTTCGCGTGATAAGTTTTTCCATCTAAAATACACGTAAATCAAAAACTTTTTTCTTCAAAATCTTACCACCCCGCGGTTTTTTATGCTATCGCATTCATTTTGGTCGCAATTTACGCAGAATTAAACGATCTTTGAAAGTGTCTTGAAAAGCGTAAGTGTAACTTACACTGGTGAGGAGGCACGAGGCCACTAAAGTTGATTTTTACCCAGAATTCTCGTTTTTTCGCTGTTATCTCCGAAATTATTAACTTTACCGAAAAAATGTAGAGGAAAATTTAATCTCCTGCAAAAAAGGTCCTTTAGATCTAATTGCTAAAATTAATATTTCTTGAGATATTGAACCTTAACTTGTGATATGAAATTTTTTATGGATTATCGAACCAAAAGTTTCAAATTGTTGATATTCCATATCATATCACCAGTGGTGATATGATATGTGATATGGTGACATGATATGGAATATTAACAATTTAAAACTTTTGGATCGATAAACTATACAAATTTTATACCATAAATAAGTTAAGGTTCAATATCTCAAGAAATATTAATTTTAGCAGTTAGACCTAAAGGACTTTTTTTGCAGGAGATTAAATTTCCAACAAAATTTTCCTTTACGATTTTTCGGTTAAGCTAAACATTTCGGAGATAACAGCAAAAAATCGAGAATTTTGGGTTAAAATCAATTTTAGGGACCCGTGCTATCTCACCAGTGTAAGTTACACTCACGCTGTTTGGGACGCTTTTAAAAATCGTTCGATTCTACGTAAATTGCGACCAAAATCAATGTAATGGCATAAAAAACCGAGGAGTGGTAAAATTTTCACGAAAAAAGTTTTTCATTTACGTGTATTTTAGATGGAAACACTTATCACGCGGAGGGAAAGTACTTAATATTAATATTGAGGGCGGTAACTTTCAGGGATTTTTTTTCAGATATATTCTACGAAATTCGGTTGGGGAGTCAAAGAAATAAAAAAAAGTTAAAAAAAACCGCCCTAATATATATATGTACAGATTGTCAATAGTGCTGTCTGGATGCACTTTTATGTGGCAGCAAACCTTTTTGCACAGGGTGTATCTTAATTGACAGTAGAAAAAAATTGTAGATGTCGAGTTGCTCCAAGCAAAGGAAAAACATGAGACATCAATCCCAAAAAATGCAGTTTTGCTTCCTTATAAAAGAAACTTTGTTTTCGTGAAAAAATTTGTTTTCCAGATTTTTATGAAATTTGAACACTGAGGCGATGATATAAAAAATGAAAGTAGAAACAAAAAATTTCGACGAGGGAAGGAATAGGAAGAAAACGCGCTTTCTTCGAACCTCCTTAATATATATATTATACGCGCATAAAATGGTTACGAGTTGAGACTTTATCTTTATTCATGCATCTTTATTCACCGTGCTTGAGCTCAAATATAACCACATATAGGTAATACACGTGTGCATGCGTGTTTTCAAAGGGAGAGCTGATATCTCTCTATTTCGCCTCGCGTCTCCGTTGCAATCGCACTCGAATCCTTTCGCATAACATTTTTTTCCATCTTATATCCCTCCTCCTGCCTCTGTTATCTCCCTGGGCTCACCCTGTACCTATCAGTCTCTATCACACTGCAATTTTAATATACACGAGGCTCAAAGTATCCATGCAGAGACTTTTGCCTGTATTTTCACGATGGTGAGAGACGCGATCGTGTCACGATAAAATCGATTTTCATTCTTTTTCACTATAACCTAAATACCTGAATATCTATGAATTTATCGCTGCCTCATTGCAGCTTGCAATTTTTCAAATTGTCTCTCTTTCTTTTGCGTGCCCACCTGGTCTTGATTATCGCAGAATTCACGCGTGTCACAGAAACCTGTTTTATGCATAATGTATATGAGGTATTCCCGCTCAACGGGACCCCCTTTTAGGCCGACCTCTTTCGATTTTCTTGAAACACGAGTATGTTTTAGTGTTGCCTGAAAGTATATTGTACACCAATTTTAAGATCTCTAACTATAATACTCTTTGGAATATACCAAAAGTTATATTTCAAACTTTTTGCATATTCAGCGCTTTGGAGTTTTGGCACGGTGCGAAATAAAATCGAAAAAATTATTTGACAATAGCTTTCGATCGGAAATTTCCTGCGCTTTTCGAAAAAAATATCAGCAATTCCGAAAAAAACGAATTCATACGAATTTCGGCCAAAAACCAAAAAAATTGATTTACAAAAAAAGAGCATAATTTAATTCAGCGGGACAATTTTTTTCATGTTTTGTATATATCTGAGAAGTCACGATATAAATTTCAAGTTGGAAATTCAAAATTTAATAAATTTGATTTAATTAATTTAATTTAATAAATTGAATAAATTTACTAAATTCAAAATTCGTTTAAAAAAACGCTTTATAATACATCAGGGAACTGTTGAATACGAAAAACACGATATTTAAGAATTTTTATCCTACTAAAAGACTTGGCATTGGTAAACGGATGTGAGTTCCAACTTGAAATTTATATCGTGACTTCTTAGATATATACAAAACATGAAAAAATTATTCCGCCGAATTAAATTATGCTCTCTTTTTGTAAATCAATTTTTTCGGTTTTTAGCCGAAATTTAAATGAATTTGTCTTTTTCGGAATCACTAATATTTTTTTCAAAAAGCGCAGGAAATTTCCGCTCGAAAGCTATTGTCAAAGAATTTTTTCGATTTTATTTCGCGCCGTGCTAAAGCTCCGAAGTGCTAAATACGCAAAAAGTTTGAAATATAACTTTTGGTGTATTCCAAAGAGTATTATAGTTAGAGATCTCAAAATTGGTGTACAATATACTTTCAGGCAACACTAAAACATACTCGAGTTTCAAGAAAATCGAAAGAGGTCGGCCTAAAAGGGGGTCCCGTTAAGCGGGAATACCTCATATGCATGATAGAAGGTAGAATGGGGCATTTCGAGCTAATTAGTCTGGATTCAACATTTTAGAGAAGTGTGAAAGATTTTTCGAATAGTCAAAATTTCCGTGACTCTTGAAAATATATCTCGAATATAGCAAATATGTTTGAAAATTCTAAATATATTTTTCTCATGAAAAGGTTCAAAGAATTCCATTTGTGAAATATAAATTTTGGCACATTTACAGCTCTACCATTTATTTCCTCAGCTAGAAATTAATCTCTGCCAAATCGTTTTAATATCTCCACTAAATAATACCAAAACGAATCTCTACCAAATAATAATTCTCTCAAATATCTCTACCACAAAACAAGTTTCCCAAGAAACAGTTCTCTCGTAACATCTCTACCAAAAAAATTCCTCCGCCGTTTGACAGCTCTCCCATTTGACAAGCCTATCAATTAAATTAAAAGTCTCCGACTTGTCAACTCGGCCGGTAACTTACCGACGTTAGAGTCCGCGCCAATGAAAAAAACGCAGTCTTAATCTGGCAAATTTGTAAAATAGGAGAGCTGTCAAGTTATAAAGAGTTTTTGTGGCAGAGCTGATTACTGGGAAACTTGTTTTGTGGTAGAGATATTATTGAAGAGAGTTATAACTCGATAAAGATTCATTCTGGTAGACTTTTTTAATTGGTAACGATATTACGGTAGTGTTTTATGATGGTAGAGATGTAAATTTCTGGTGGAGAAATAAGCGATAGGGCGGTAAATGTGTCATTATTCTCGCATAGATTGAATTTTCATACATGAAATTTATCTTGATTTTGAAAACATAGAATGATTGATCGCGCTCGCTCGAACATTATAATTCTCAAGGCACGTCAATGATGTTATACACGATTTCCCGTCGGTTACGGCCCACCTTATATATCTCATTCCGTTGATCTCAATTGTGCAGCGATATCCGCACGATCTACAAAGTAAATCGTCTCATTTGCGAAAACTGGTTTTTCCGGCTGGTCTTTCACTTACGGAAGAATTTTCATATTTTTATTATTATAAGTGTGTCCTTAAATATACATTTATATACGTGTGTGTGTGTTTTCAGAGTGTCGGTGGGCGTGCAAATGCGGGAAACACGTGTACACGTGCTGATGTCTGCCGCGCGGATAAATATATGGGGCATTCCACGTCAAATCACGCGGTCATCGGCCTGACCCCCTCGGATTTTGATGTCCAATGAATTGTGGGTTTCTTTTGGCCCAAAACATGACCTCAAATTTTTAGAAATTTTTATTTCATATTTTAGGAGTTGGTCGAGCTTAAAAATCATTAAATTGAGGGAAACATAAAGAGACCCTTTTTTCAATTAATCAAATTTTTTCACAGAAACTAGGACCCAAAACAGATATTTTCGGCATAGTTCGATAATAGGCAAAAATTAATTACTATTTTGTGGTGTATTTTAATTTTTTTAATAACTTCTTATTTTTATTGTTTCTTGTAGTGAGAGTAACAACAACAGAAAAATATTTTTGTGGTGACATTTGATTTTTTTCTTTGTTCAAGAGTGAAACGACAACATTTTTCGAAAATTTATTAGCCTCGACGACCTGAAATAAAACAGATGATTCAAACACAATAAACTAAAAATTGTAATTATTTTTTGCCCATTATCGAACTGACGAAAATATCTGTTTTGGGCCCTAGTTTCTGTGCAAGAAATTTCATTAATTTGAAAAAGGCCCTTTATGTTTTTATATAATATATATATATATATATATATTATCTTTATAATTTTAATAATTATATTAATATTAACATCTATTAATTCAATTAAAATGAATTTAATTTTCTAATCTTGAATTCCTTTGATTCTATTTTTAACAGTAATTGGAAGATTAATAATGATTTATATATATATATTACTATATTAGCCAATAACGAATTTGTTTTAATAAAATTACCAAATCTATATAATTTAATTTTTTAAATATTTATTATCTCAATTTCCTTACTATTTAGATTCAAAAAATTAAATTACATTTCATGAAATATTCAAGACTGTTGAAATTTAACTAAATTTATAGAAGAAGAAAAATGAAATAAATTTTAGAGAAATGTATAACTTAAATTATATATCTATAGAAACTTTAATATTTAATTTATACTTTTCTATAATCTGTATCATAAATATTTGTTATAAATTCAATTCACCACTTCGACAACTATATTTATATGAATAAATCAATTATTTGAAAAAATTCTATTTTAAAAATTATAAATAATACATTTATTAAAATATATATTATCTTGATGTTTTCCCTCAATTGAATGATTTTTTAGCTCGGACAACCCCTAAAAAATGAAATAAAAATTGCTAAAAATTTCTAAAAATTGAGGTCATATTTTGGGCCGAACGAAACCGACAATTCGTTGGAAATCAAAGTCCGAGGCGGTCAGACCGATGAGGGTGTGACGTGGAATGCCCCATATGTATATAATTCTACACGCGAATGCTCATGTTTGGCTGAGGGAGAAGTTTCGTAGAACATGTAGATATATCGGTCGGCTTGTTGCGCGCCGGAGCGACGCTTTATAGGAATTTAGGGCGTGCGCTCGCGCTCGCTCTCGCTGTCCATTCCAATAGGTAATTGCCTGGCCGCGTCTTGTGGGTAATTAACGTCGTATCGAGGGAATAGAACGAGATCACACGAACGTGTGTGTGTGCGAGAGAGGAAGATGGGACGAGAGTTATCTGCGGAGATCTATATAAGAATCGCTTTTGGTTTAAAAGCCTCTTCGCCGTGAAGAGGGCGCGCCCTTCTCGTAGGAAGGGTTATACGAGCATTCGCCTAAGTTACTGCCTTCTCTCACGCCAGCAATCCTAGTCCTTTCCCTCTTTTTCTTCCCCTTTCTCTTCCCCATCTTCGTCCCTTGCTTTTTCTTCGTCTTACTCTTCTCGGGTTTATTCCTCTTTGCTTCTCTTTTTGGTCTTTGGAGTTTTGGAAAATCGAACTAGTAGAAATCCCAACATCCTGAGGCGTGTAATTGTGAGAACGTGTGAGAATTTTTAACGCCATTGCAAAAATGTCGTCAAAAGTTAATTCATCAATTTTGGAGGGACTCAACCAGAGTCTCGAAATTTACTCTCTTGATGGGATTTTGAAAATACAATCCTGAAGGTACATCTCTGGCATTTTGTAACTCAAACATCTCTGCTGAACACTGAAAGAATATCTCCTTTCGAGGAGGAATAAGAGAATAGAAACAGGGAACAAAGTCGAGGCAATAATTTCTTCGACAGATCCGGATCAAAGGCATGGAAAAGATCGAGAGAGCACGATGATTTCTCCATTTTTGGTGACCATGGTGTGCTTTTCATCTCTCTCTCTTTTCCAACGGACTCGCGCGTTCTTCGCGTAAGGGCATCGTTAAAGAATCCATTGGATCTCGAATTGACCGCGAAGGCGCACAAGCGAGCTTGACTAACCGGAATAAAATGTACGTTATAGTGAATAAAACGTAGTCGGTGTATAATGAATCTTAACGAGCCTCTCGTACGTACAAGAGTCCCGAACCCTTTTCGTCGAGCAATGAACGTCGAAAAGGTTCGAGAAAAAGGATCGAAAAAATGGACAGAATCTCGACCAATGGCATTTCGGTCAATTTTGCTCTCTCGTCTTTGCTGTCCACTTTATGGGGATATATGTTACTGAGTGAAGACGTGCATCTATATATATATATATATAATCCAAGATGATGATGATGATGAGAGGGATTTCGCAATTGCCGGGTTTATATCCCTCGGTACGGACAACAGGTTACAGAGAAACGTTGCGATCGCTCGCAAAAGTGTTTTGCAGCGAGCGGAGCTCACCAACAACGAGAAACTATCCGAGCCATCAATCGTACTCGCAATTGTACGGGCGTGGTGACTTATATGTATTGTACATATATATATATTAGGGTGAATCGAAAAAATTGAAAACTGTTGGCTACCCTCAAAAATTAAAGATATCGTTGAAATAAAGGTCTCTGTGCAACAAAATTGCTGAAAAATAAATATTTCGGAAATTTTCGTATTTAAAGTTTTTTATTTTTTAGCAATTTTCGCATTGTAAGCAATACTGATAGTTTTACAAGAAAAAAGATGGAAGAAATACAAAAACATTTTAGAAGACAAAAATCAATATTTAATGATATAATGAATTGAAAAATAGTGAAAATATTGATTTTCAGAGTTTTTTTTTCGAATATATAAACCATTTGTTAATGTTCAGTAAATATGGGTTTGAAAGAGTCCATATCTGGGCACCTTATACAAAAAATTCAGAATTTTTTGAATGATCTGTTTCCGTTTATCAGTGAAATAGTAAATTAAACGCTAAAAATTGCGCTTTTGAACGTCCCGCGCGCCCTCTAAAAAATTTTTAAAAATCGAACCGTTGCACAGAGACCTTCATTTCAACGATATCTTAGATTTTTGAGGGTAGCCAACAGTTTTTAATTTTTTCGATTCACCCTAATATATATTCTCTTTCTCCGTTGGCGATCTTGCACGTGTACTCTGAAAAGTTTATCTACATGCACGTAAAAAGACATCAAGTATAATTTTTGAGCAGGGTGCGTGTTTACCCCCGAGCATCTTCTCACGCTTTTATAAGTGTGTTTTGCTGAAGGAAAAAAATTCTCCCCGATTTCCCATTTCTTCTTCCGCAATGGAACTCTTTGGCTAGCACTTTCTATATCTGGACGCACTTTTTAGCCTCGAGGATCGAACGCATTAACGTTTGTACATAAATACAGCGAGGCTCAAAAAGCCTCTGAGAAGAGAGGGAAGGTGAATGTCTTGAACTGCGTTGGTGTCAATGATCCAGAAAAATGATTTATTTAATGGAAAATACAGTCTTGCGGTTTATTCGAATATTGGCCTGATAAATAGCCTATTTGAATTGAATTTTGGATTTGAATTGAATTTGAATTAATTGTAAACACATTTATTCAAATTGAATTAGTGAGTTCTCTTGGTGCGATAAAGAAAAATGATTTATTTGATAGAAAATAAGTTTTTCCGATTTATTCGAATATCGGCTAGATAAATAGCCTATTTGAATTGAATTTTGAATTTGAATTGAATTTTTATTCATTGTAAATAAATATATTCAAATTGAATAAGTGATTTCTCCGGGTGCCATGAAGAAAAATGATTTGATTGATTGATGTGAAAAAAATTGATTTATTTGATTGAAAATATAAGATTTTCCGATTTATTCGAATATCGGCTAGATAAATGTCTATTTGAATTGAATTTTGAATTTGAATTGAATTTTCATTCATTGTAAATAAATTTATTCAAATTTAATGAATGATTTCTCTCGGTTAGAAAACAGCCTATTCAGGCTATTTTTTATCTTCCTCAGGAAGGAAGCTTTCTTTTTGTGACTATTTTTTTCGTAATTTTGTATGAAGAAAGTTTTAGTGAACGATGGAAAAAAACTCAAGTGCAAATTTGTAATTGGGGCGGTTTTTCAAAATATTCGATAGAGATACTATTATTTGTGGGAGTTAGAAGATAGAAATTTATCGGTGAGTTTATTTTTTCAGTTATTGGGTGAGTTATTCGAGGATGAGAGTTTTAATCGGTAGAGATGTAAACAACCATCGCGTTGGCAGAGCTAAGTGGCTGAATCAAATGTAACTTTGTCGATAGTTATGCGATACGAGTACGTTAGAATCCTGACCCGGGGACCTTTTGCCACTTGTTAAATATATACCGGGATGCATATTATAATACGTACTCGCGGCGAGTTTCGCTTGCTGGCGAAGCCATTAACGCGAGTGAAAACCATGGGAAAATCTTTCGATGGCTCAGAGCGTTATACCGACGAGATCCGACACCATAAACAGTCCAAGCAAAAGGAAAACACAACACAGGCACACACACACACACACACACACACACACACACACACACACACTTATAAAAATTCGCGATATGTGTAGAAGTTTATTCGCGGATGTTTGCAAGGAGGAAGCCCCCGCGGACAATCTCTCTCGTAAATACATTTGCGACGCGGAAACGTATTACGTGACAATAAATTACGTTCGAGAAAGAGCGTAAGAGCCATGATACAATTTATATATATTGCATCCTCCTGAGAGCCATCCGGACTTAAGGCGGTATTCTGGTCTAGAGACATTTTGAGCGTTTTGTCAATCTCGATAAAAAAAAATATTTTTTCCATTCTTTTTTTTACAACATATTTATTAATATTTTGACAATAAACAAAAAAAATTTCGAGGAAAAAAAATTAAATAAGTTACAAGCTGGTAAAGTTAGGGCTAAAAAAGGGGTGTGCTTTCAAAAATTTGCGAGAATCGATGATCAAGCTTTAAAAATCTGCCAAAAAAACAAAAATCATTGGAATTGGATGAAATAAACGGGATTTTGGAGCGCAAACGATTACAAAGAGAATGAGCTCATGCCCAAGTGTCAATTCTATGTAGAAAGAAAATTATAGTCATTTTAGTGAATAGATTCAATTTTGTCCAAAATGGGAAAAAAAATTTAATTAATTTTTTTAGAACCTTAAATCGATGTATTTTTACCTCCTGAATACGAATCTACCAATAGTTTTTCCAAAAAAATCAAAATTCGCAAGAATTTCCATCAAAAACCTTTTTGCTCAATTTTTGCCCCATTTTAAAAAACCTCAAAATTGCGAAATTTCAAGCGCTGATAACTTTACTTCGGTTTGACCGTTTCCAAAATTTCTCTTTCGTACTCAAAGGCTGTCACTAAACTCAGAGAATGGCATTTGGTCAACTCCGAGAACTTAATTTTTGTAGAAATGAGAGCACTTTAAAAATCACCGAAAAAAATGGAAAGGGGTATGCCTTGAATTTGCAAAAATCGATGGTCAAACTTGAAAAATCTGCCAAAAATCGAAAAATGATCGGAATCGAATGAACCAAGCGAGGTTTTGAAGCTTGAACGATTACGAAGAGAATGATCTCGTGTCCGAGACGCAATTCTATCTACAAAATAAATTTAAGCCATTTTAGTGAACCGATTAAATTTTTGGCAAAATGCAAACAAAAAAAATTTCAATTTTTTTTTTTCGGGCCTCATTTCGATGTATTTTTTACCCCTGAACACGAGTCTACCAATTGTTTTCTCAAAAAATCAAAATTTGCATGTATTTTCATTAAAACCCCTTTGGCTCAATTTTGGCTCCGTTTTCGCTCGATAAAAAAAAAACAAAAAATATTTTTACCATTCTTTTTTTTTTTACAACATATTTATTAATATTTTGACAATAAACAAAAAAAAATCAAGAAAAAAAATGAAGATTAAATAAGTTATAAGGTGGTAAAGTTAGGTTTTAAAAAAAGGTTGCAGGCTGACACCATTGCAACCTTTTTTGTCATCCGATACAAAATTAAAAAAAAGATTCTTAATTAGTAAGAATGTCGTGATAGCCCAGAGAAAACGAAAGAAAAAAAATCGCAAAATGGTGGCTGCCTGAATAAAAAAACGTGTTTTTCGACTTTTTTTTTCAAAGTTTTTACTTTTTTTACAAGTGTAAAAAAACATTTTTGATACAAAAGTAGTAGGGGCGACAGAGAATTGTACATTGAGGATTGGTAAAAAAATTTGAAGTAAATCGGTTGAGTAGAACCCGAGATATAGTGTCAGCCACGTTGAGAAAAGTAGTTTTGAGAAAACGTCTATAATTCGATTGACTTGCTGCATCACTAAAATAGCTATTATTCCATAAATGATTGGAATTTAAAAATTTCCTTGGAGGATATATTATTGAAATTCTAAACTTTAAGAATATATGCAAACAAAAATTGATTTTTTCATAATTCTAGACCAGAATACACCCTTAACTCCAATTGACTTGAAACTGTGGGAAAATATTCTAGACATATTGTACTATTAGATTTAAAAAAAGGATTTAAGAAAGCCCGAGCAAAATGGTAAAAAAAATCACTATTACATTATACTATTAGATAAAAAAAAAAGGAATTTTTGAAGGCCTATAATTCAAGGGGACTTGTTCGTAAAGATGTTAGGAAAGTTATTATTATGATGAGATAAAGCCCAAGGAGAAATTGAAGAAAATAAAAAAACCGTGAAACAATGTTCTCGAATATTGATTACTAGAAAGAGAGAGAGAGTTTGGAGAGGAGAGAGATCTGATGCAGCATCTCCCTCCATTAGAGATGGATGGCTTAGGCATCCACTTTATGTACCGGATTTCAATTATCTTCTCGCTTCTCCTAGTATCGCTACTATGGAAGGTGCATGCTTGTGTGTATGCACCAGGGAGATTGTTGCATTATGTTCATCCGAGTGCTTGACTATTGCAGGAGAGAAAGAGAGGAGCCGGCTCCTTTTTTCTTCTTCTTCCCTTTCTTCGGCATGGCAGACAGTGAAATCGAGATAGTTCATCGCTCATCCAGTGAACATCTATTAACGACCTCCGACCCCGACAATTTATCTCTCTCTCTCTCTCTCTCTCTCTCTCTCTCTCTCTCTCTCTCTCTCTCTCTCTCTCTCTCTCTCTCATTTTACCACTTTCGTTCAGCTCTGCATATGCTGCATCTGCAAAGCGGTGTAACTCGATATTCCCGAGAGACTCGGAGGATGCATCCTTCCAGCAGACATCGCTCACTCAATGAACTCGGGGCAATTCTCAGGCAGTTACAAATAAAATTGAACAATAACGCTGCATTTGGAAATATAATTTTCGCGGATTTCATCATGACAAAATGACTTCTTCATCGTCATTTCCATGCCAAAGAATAAACGAGCATTCGTGGCACCAATTCCTCCGTGATCGAGGCTCAAATCGATCAATTTAAAATGCTGATCAACCGGGATTTCAATATTTTTCTTGCCGATAATACGCATCGTAATTCCTCATCGAAGGACACTTCGAGCGAGAATTTAAATTGGTAATTGGCTCAATTACTGGTCCATGGCAGTCAGCTTTCTTCCTCGAGGCTTCTCGTTCAACATCATTTGCGGATTATATTCACAGCTCGAAATTTGAAAATCTTACAAAATACAAGATATCTCGGTACAAAAAAAAATACAGAATGCTTTGTGAAACAAAATCCCATTCAACAGTCTGTAATTCGTGATTTATATTCAGAGCTGAAAAACTTTTCAAAATCTCTCACGCTCTTTGCAGTTTTGTTGATTCTGTTTTGGTCGCTCCAGCGTTTTTTTTTTTCGTGTTCCCCGATTGAGATACTCAAGAATCCACTGAATGCAGGTGGAAAGAGGGGCAATTCGAAAATGCTGTGAAGAAAAAGGGATAAGCGAGGGTTGAGAAGGGAATTTCAGAATTGGGGTGCACGTCAGTCAAATTGGCACGTGTTTAAGCCATTTGCTGACTTAATTTGTGGTAGAGAATGAGAGAGAATAAAAAAGAGGATCACGGGACGTTGAAGCTTTTAAATCGAGTCACGAAAGGTAGAAGACAAGAGGGAGAGAATGGGGATACGTTTGAAGGAAGAGTAATTTTTTGTTTAGAGCTGAACTTTGTTCGGATCTTTAATAGACAACCTGAGGCAATAACGTGAAAATGGCGATTGTCGTATTTCCTTGAGTTCAAAGATCGACCGTTTGATTCATCCATCATTTAATTCGCATCATTGCTATTATACACATCCGCGTAATTTATTTTTTCGATCCTGGTAATTAATTATTTTGGGCAGTGATAATTTAGAATACTCATGTTTCTGAATGACCGGACAATGGGAATGGATCTCGAGTACCAATCAAATTTAATCGCTCAAGTGGTTATTCGATACCTTTTAGCTACATTCCCTAAAAGTTTCATTGAAATATTTCTAGGATTGAACAAGCCACATTTCCTAAGAGTCAGCTGAAGAATCCCATTAAAGAATTTAAAAAATGATAAAAATCAAAAAAATTTTGTTTGCTTATTTTTGGGCAACTTTTCGAAAATCTCAAAATAGAGAAATTTCAAGCGCTCATAACTTTACTATCGG
The DNA here is from genome assembly GCA_946863875.1 of Alloplasta piceator. Classification (NCBI taxonomy): domain Eukaryota; kingdom Metazoa; phylum Arthropoda; class Insecta; order Hymenoptera; family Ichneumonidae; genus Alloplasta; species Alloplasta piceator. The sequence goes on from OX333078.1 coordinate 5,411,978, forward strand.
TTGACCGATTCAAAAATTAATTTTTCTTACCCCAAGACTCTGACAAATCTTAGAGAATGCCGTTCGGTTCATCTCGATAACCCAATTTTTGTAGAAATAAGAGCATTTTGAAAATTGCCGAAAAAAATGTAAAGGGTATGGAAAAATTTGAAAAATCGATGTTCAAACTTAAAAAATCTGCCAAAAATCGAAAAATGATTGGAATCGGATGAAACAAACGGGATTTCGAAGCTTGAACGATTACAAAGAGAATGAGCTCATGCCCAAGTGTCAATTCTATCTAGAAAAAAAATAATAGTTGTTTTAGTGAACGAATTCAATTTTGTCCAAAATTCGAAAAAATTTAATTAATTTTTTTAGAACCTTACATCGTTGTATTTTTACCTCCTGAACACGAATCTACCAATAGTTTTCCCAGAAATTCAAAATTCTCAAGAATTTCCACGAAAAACATTTTTGCTCAATTTTTGCTCCATTTTCAGAAATCTGGTCATACCTTTTTTTCGGTTTGACCAATTCCAAAATTTCTTTTTCGTACTTCAAGGTTGCCACTAAATTCCGAGAATAGCGTTTGGTTCATTCCGATAACTTCGTTTTTGTAGAAATGAGAGCACTTTAAAAATCGTCGAAAAAAATTGAAAGGGGTATGCCTTAAAAAATTTGCGAAAATCGATGGTCGCACTTTAAAAATCAGCCAAAAATCGAAAAATTATCGGAATCGCATAAACCAGGTGGCATTTTAAAGCTTGAACGATTACGAAGAAAATGAGCTCGTGCCCAAGCCGCAAATCTATCTAGAAGATAAATTACAGCAATTTTAGTGAACCGATAAAATTTTCGCCAAAATGCAAAAAGAAACAAAAAAGTAATTTTTTTTTCGGGCCTTATTTCGATGTATTTTTTGCCCCTGAACACGAATTTACCAATAGTTTTCCCAGAAAAATTAAAATTTTCATGAATTTTCATCAAAAACATTTTTGCTCAATTTTGGCTCTATTTTCAAAAATCTCAAAATAGCGAAATTTCAAGTTGCTCATAACTTCTCTTCAAATCTAATCAAAATTTGAATTCAGCCATTATTTTCGTGTCTCCAGGCAAATAGAGTCTTTTTAATTACATCAAAAAGTGGCTCGCCAAAAAAATCTCCCTCATCGTTCCACATAAAACCTTATTTTTTCAAATCTCGTATCAACCAATACCTGTAGCCAAACTCAATGGATGAACGTCAAGTTGGCCTTTGAAAAAAAGAAAGAAACGCCGAACAGATATATTTAATCGCACGTATTCTGTATTGGTTTGCAAAGGCACCATAGGCAGGTTTTTCTCAGGATTGTTTCGATCGAACGGACGGATCTCAAGTTCCGATAACCCCCGCGAGTGTATTATTTATGATAAAATGAACATATTCAGGCTCGCGCGTAGCCAACGGATACACTGAGAGCTTCGAGAGGGATCGCGATAGTTGCCGATCATTTTAGTTTTTTCAACGCTTTGTAGGATTTTAAATCGATCTGACCTTTCAGGATTGGCCATTGAGCACGAATAGGAAATCAACGCGTTCGACGTGATACATAAATTCTCATTTTTCCCCTCGAGGCTTTAAAATTATTGTAATATCTAACGTTTGTTTCAGCAGGAAAAGGATCTCGTCGCCGAGAGATCCGCCGATAAAGTTTCCAAGTTTAGGTCCCATGATACTTCTCATTTTGAAGCATCTACAGAGGTCAAAATCTACTCCAACTCGATAAACTACTCTACCGTAAAAACACTTTTCTTCGATAAACGCGCTCAAAATTACCACAAAATGGTAGAAATATTGGGAGGAATTTCGCAGGATAATGGCTGGAAATGAAAAGCCTCCTAGAATCAGTCCCAACTCAATTCCTCACGATTCTTGGATCAATAACCAAGTCGCTATAAATGCTTGTCTTTTCCGCCCTTCGTCGTCGATCGAACATTTCAGCATCGATCAGAAACGCTGTAAACAAATTTGACGTCAATCTTGATCGAGGATCAAGGAGAGGTCCGAGAGGTCTCTCGATGACACGTTTTCATACGTCGAGAACACGACGGGCGTCAAATTCACTTTTATTTTCTCTCTTCCAAATCAAATTACAATGATACATGATTGGTACAATCAACGATGAAGATTACACGTAACCTCGATAACAAAATGACGGGTCTCTCGATCCTTGGGCCTGAATCTCAGTACTCTTTCTTCATCCTCTGACAAGAGAGAGAGTCCGTAAATATATTTATAAACAGCGCGTACGTCTCAGCACGTCCAAAGATAAAAATCTTCATCATCAGCCTCGTCTTTCTCTGCGTTTGTGCGTTTTCTCAAATGGAATTTCTTCCAATTCCAAATCGAAGAGCGGATCGATTGAGGTCAGAGGTGTTCGCTCGCGAGCGAAAGTTGAACAAACACCTCAAGTTGGTTCGTGAATTTGCTTATTATCCACGATTATGGTATTAGAAACGAGAATTTATGTCCTCGGTGGATATTTAACACACGGTTGCTTGTACGTGGAAAATAATCTCGGCAATTCGAACAGTCACCTGCGCAAATTCCCTCTCGAGACTCGTGGCAAGGAGATCGCAATCTCGACTGAGACGACACGAATGCCTTTCTCTCTCTCTCTCTCTGTCTTTGGCAAAGCGACTCTCGCGGCATTACCGGTAATTTAACTTTGAATATTTTTGTTGTTGCGTTTAATTCCATTTTTATTGTTGCGAAAGGAACAACAAAAAAAGAGGGGGAAGAATGAACGTAGAGGAACAGGAGGAGGCGGACATGATGATGGTGCGGGTTGTAATGAGCCGTGATGCGAGGGATAGGCGTGTCCGGAATTCGTCTCGCGGTCAGCTCGGAGGCGCGATCGGTTCGGTTATTGAAAAATTTTATCGAAGAAAATTATCGGGCAATGATTTTCTATTTACACGTACATAATCGACGAGCAAACTCCTTTTTTTTCTATGGACGCTTTCGCTGCGTTACTCCGACATAAGCGAGGAAGACTTACGTCAACGTGTGGAAAGAGAAACAACATTCATATTTTCTAATATCAGAATATAATGTAAGAAATAATATATGATATAAAATGATACATATCACTACTGGCGAAAACTTTCCGGACAAAACTTGAAAAAAGGTCTAGAACGTTTTTTTATGTCATTTTGCCGGAAGTCAATGTAGACTAATTTAACAAGCGGCATTTTAAAGGGGAAGAATTCGGCTTCATTTTCGAAAAGACTTTATTTTACCATTTTCAACACATTGGAATTTTTCTTCAAATTTTTTTCCCTCATTTTTTTCCAGCCTCAACATGAGAAAACAAAATTTTAGGAAAAAAAATCCGAAAAAATTCCTCCGAACTCAACAAAAACAGACGCAACTTTTTGCTGTCTTAAAGTTTTTCATGAATCCTCTTTGTTTTCATATTACACGGCATTTTTCAAATTTCCTCTTCACAAAAAAGAGAATAACGTTGGAAAAAAACGCTCAAAGTTTAAAAAAAAAGGAAATTGAAGCTCAAACTTTCTCCTTTTTGAATCCAATCGTAAAAATGTATTGAAAAAAATTCGTCTAGAAGATGGGTGCACCTGAAGAGAGGGGGAAAATAGGCAAAAACAGCTGTTTTCAAAATGGAGTCTAAATCTAAAAACAAATTGTAAAAATAATTAAAAAATCAGGAAATAAAGCCGATTGTTCCTCTTTAAAATGCTGCTTGTTAAATTAGTCTACGTTGACTTCCAGCGAAATGACATAAAAAACATTCCAGGGGTGCCAACGTGGGAGGCAATTTTTTTAAAAATCAGAATCTTTTTAGATTTTTTAAAAATTGATTTGGCAGAGTTGAAATTTTATTCCCACTTTTTTTGGTTTTTTTAAATACATTTTTGTAATGCATTTTCTGGGGGATAAGCTCAAAAATATCTTTTAGGAATGCAATTTGAAGGAAATGTGTTTTTTTAACCATCCTGATGTATGTAACTGTGAATATATATATTATATATGTGTAACTCTTTGGCTCTCTCTCTCTCTCTCACACTGACATTTCTGTCTTCTATTTCCTGTCTTTGATTCGACACATTCGCATAAAAATACACAAATATCCTAGTCTAATATACACACTGGAGATGGGACGATATACACTCGAGATTCTTTCCCACGGCGAATTGAATCGATTTTTATTGCGATTCTCACACCGGAAGGCAAAAAGCGAGTATTGTAAGTTACATGTCTCGGTTGTATTTTTCGTTTTTTTTCTTCTTCGGTGTGAATTCTCCACGATCTTACCAGCATTTTCTTGGCCAATTTGCATCTCAGTGAATGACATGTTATTATGTATCCGTGCCAATATCTTTTCTATTGCGCGCAATTTGAAATTTCCGAGGATTTTAGCAGGAACTTGTAGCAAGTAAAAGCATCAGATACGTAAGTATCTCGATTCGTAAAAAATCCTGAATTAGATTTGACGATTTATATAATCAAAATTCTTTATTTCGCTCCGAATTATCTCTGTCTAAAAATTATTGATTTTTTAAAATTAATTAATTGATTTTATCCTCTTCTCTCCTGATCTCATAATGATGATAATTATATTCATTAAAAAAACTAATTGAATTAATTCAAATTAATTGAGTAAAATAATCGTTTGGATGAAAATAAGGCGTCAGTCTGGTTCAAACGAAAAATTAATTAATATATCGTGTAAGGTATCATTTGAAAGAGCTACTTGCAAGGATTCTGAAAATATTTTTTAAATTATTTTCGATCTAGTAGTCTTAATGATATTGTTCAAAATTAGCTAGAAATTGCTGCCCTCCCATTATCTCCTAGATTTTTAAAGCTAAAACTTAGGTTTTAATAGAATTATAGAATTTATAGAATTAGTAGTAATTTATAGATTTTCGACACTGTAATAGTTTAAAAAAAAAAAAGTCTTAAATAAAAATAGGTCTTTTTAGTATTGGCGCGGAACCTCAATTATGCGGGCTTTACTTTTGGCGAGCCTTTTTTTCTTTCCTTCTTTTCACATATCCATTCACTCTCGTAGCTCATTTTTCATTCGCCATCATTAATATCGAAACAGACGTCAAATTCGATATTACCAGGAGAAAGATTGCAATTATCGATGGGAGATCCTTAAGAGAGAGTAAAACGACTTTTGGCGGTTTATTAGAATGATTCTTTATGAATCCAGACCTCAAGAACGACAAATTATGTCCATCAACTTGTTAAGAAGTATCAACCGACCGGTTATTAATGCAAGAGAGGGGAAAAGAGATACTGAGCTTGACATATCATGCGTTTGCATTTTAACCATTTTAAATATTCGTTCTTCGACTCATTGCAATCGCACTGTTTGACGAATGAAGTGAGCATCCTGTTTTCTCGACAGTTCGATAACCTCCATCTACTAATTTACCGATGATTCACACAACCCGTTGTTAATTTTTCTATTCAAAAATACAGAACGTTTCAATTCAATTCAACCAAAGCGCGACCTCTCCTAAAATTCGATCCACAAGTTTCTCGACAATTTTACTGAAAGCAAAAAACACTTTCATCAAAAAAAATTACTTATCTCATTAATAGAAACAATTTTAGAGCCTGCCTCTCTTATTATTATCATATGCTCACCTCCAATTCTGTTTTTCATTGCAATTCGTGGGGAAACAAAATTTTCCCACTAAAAAACGGTTTCCAAATTTTTATAAACAATTTCGGGTCTTGAAAAATTAAGAAAAAAAATTCTAGTGCTCATTGGACTTGGTACAATTGTCAACAAAATTTACGAAGCAAATCTAAGAGTGAACGTTACAAAACGTACGAGAGAGTGGAGGTTTTTTTTTCTATTTTTTCGTTTAACCCGAAAACGAGCCATGAGAGTTGGAGCGGGTTGTTACATGAAGTACGAGTTTCTCACACACGTTTTTGATGTTGTCCGTCGAAGAGATGATTATCTGACACATTTAGGTAGAAAGGCAAGGGAACAGAGGATTGAGAATCGTCAAGGGCCCTTCTTGAATCGTGCACGCACATATATATGGGGCATTCCACGTCAAATCACGCCGTCATTGGCCTGACTCCCTCGGATTTTGATGTCCAATGAATCGTGGGTTTCGTTTGGCCCAACATATGACCTCAAATTTTTAGAAATTTTGATTTCATTTTTTAGAGGTTGCCCGAGCTGAAAAATAATTAAATTGAGGGAAAACATAAAGAGAGACCTTTTTTAAATTAATGACATTTTGTTCGCAGAAACTAGGGGCCAAAACAGATATTTTCGTCGTAGTTCGATAATGGGCCAAAAATAATTACGATTTTTTTTCAATTTTAATTTTTTAATTGTGATTGAATCATCCGTTTTATTTCAAGTCGTCAAGGCTAATAAATTTTCGAAAAATGTTGTCGTTTCATTCTTAAACCAAGAAAAAAAAATCAAGTTTCACAGATCAATATTTATGTTGTTCTTTATTCTTACTACATGAAACAATCAAAGTAAGAAATTATAAAAAAAAAATTAAAATACAAAAAAAATAGTGATTATTTTTGGCCCATTATCGAATTATGACGAAAATATCTGTTTTGGGCCCTAGTTTCCGTAAGAAACATTTCATTAATTTGAAAAAGGCCCCTCTATATGTTTTCCCTCAATTTAATGATTTTTCTCTCGGGCAACCACTAAAAAATGACATAAACATTTCTAAAAATTTGAGGTCTTATTTTGGGCCAAACGAAACTCACAATTCATTGGACATCAAAATCCGAGGGGGTCAGGCCGATGACCGCGTGATTTGACGTGGAATGCCCCATATATATATAAATAATTTAAACACGTGTTATTATTATGGCGAGTGATACTCGTGTCTCGCGAGTAGAACGGACAGATTGTACGCCATGAGAATTTTGAGTAGGAATGAGCAAGATAACGGACAAATATGGCGTGATTGGTTAGGTCACTTCCGTCCCAAAGGAGAATATAGTATCTCGAGAGGATTTGCGCAAGATGTAATTCCATCCGAGCGCCTCGAGCTTCTTTATTTTTTCTTTTTTGTCTCGCATATAAATCTCTTCTGCATTTTTTAAAAATTTATATTAATCTTTTATCTATCTATCTTATCTATCTTATCTATTTTATCTTATCTATCTATCTTATCTATTTTATCTTATCTATCTATCTTATCTATCTATCTTATCTATCTATCTTATCTATCTATCATATCTATCTATCTATCTTATCTATCTATCTTATCAATCTATCTTACCTATCTATCTTATCCAGGGTGGCCACTGTCAGGGAACATTGCAAATATTTAAAAAACTGTAAAAAATCGCAATACAAGAAGTTCTTCTCAATGAAAGAATCCCAGCGTTGAAGAATACAAAATAGTTCTTAGGTTATATAATTTATTCCTTCAAAAGATATAATTTAATAAACAATACCAAAAAACGAATAATAATAAACATATGTAATGTTCTTATTATGTTTTTTTTCGAAAATTTGAATGGTTTTTCAGGGAAATTTTTGAAAATGTCAAGGAAATTTTGGGCAAATGTCAGGGAATTTTTTTCGTCTGATTTAGTGGCCACCTTGTTATCTATCTTATCTATTAATCTTATCTCATTTATCTTTTCCTCTCACATTTGTAAAGTGCATGTGTGCTCGTTGCGAACAAGAAATTTCGCACTTGGCGAGGCAATAGACCGCAGAGGGAACGTTAATAAAGCCGGTGCAAGGGAAAAGTGCGCTCGACGCGCGAGAGTTGGATTGTGCGTTCTCCAACCCTCTCTTTCTCTCGTTCTCACTCTTTTTCCGCGGTGTTAATGCACCGTATGAATGATAGCAGGGGAGAGCCGTAGTGTGCCACGCCACTTTTGCACTCCACTTTGCAGTACGTTCTCCCTCGCCGAGTTTGCTCATTATCCAGCTCTACCAGATATATCTCTACCGGAAAAAACTCTGCCGTAATGTCTCTATAAAATATTCAACTGTACCGAATAACAAATCTACAAACTCGAGAATCTGAATATGCCAGCCAAATAGAAAGTGCTCTACCGCAAAAAACTCTACCACAACATATCTATAAAAATTCAACTCCACCGAATAACAAAACGACGGAATAAAAGTGTCTTAACATTCCTGAAAATAACAAGCTCTCTACGGCAAACAACTCTACCATAACATGTCTCTAAGAATTCATCTTTACCGAATAACAAAACTACAGACTAAAAGTGTCTTAATATTCCTGAAAATAACACGTTCTCTACCGCAAAAAACTCTACCATAACATCTTTGTAAAATATTAAACTCTACAAAATAACAAACAACAGACTCAATATTTTCACCAAATAACAAGTCTTTTCGAATTATCCTCTACCGAATACGACTCAACTATGTAAATGAAATTTTTATTACATAACAAATCTCCCCAGAAAATCTCCCCCGCATAATCTTTGGATTCTCACGTCGAGTTTCATGGTTGCATCGATAATTGATTATTCAATTCCGATGAACGATAAAAAATCATGGAATTTATGGATCTCCATCGAGATCGTGATAATTGGCAATTGCAATTGAATCTGAGCACGAATGATTTCATAAATATGAGAATGAGGAATATGGCAAACGATATTTTCGAGCTTCATTGAGGTTGGTCACGTACTTTTGATCGTTAGTGTAGGCGCAATTGCATCCTCACACGTTAGTCACTCTCGGTCCGGGCTTTTGCGATACCGAAGAATTATATACGTGGTCGATATATACATATATATGGGGCATTCCACGTCAAATCACGCGGTCATCGGCCTGACCCCGTCGGATTTTGATGTCCAATGAATTGTGGGTTTCGTTTGGCCCAAAATATGACTTCAAATTTTTAGACATTTTTATTTCATTTTTTAGGCGTCGCCCGAGCTAAAAAATCATTAATTGAGGGAAACATAAAGAGGGGCCTTTTTTAAATTAATGAAATTTTTTCACAGAAACTAGGGCCCAAAACGAATATTCTCGTCATAGTTCGATAATAAGCCAAAAATAATTACCATTTTTTTTTGTATTTTAATTTTTTTTAATATAATTTCTTATTTTGATTGTTTCTTGTAGTGAGAATAACAACAACAAAAATATTGGTCCGGTGAAACTTGATTTTTATTTCTTGGTTTAAGTGTGAAGCGATACCATTTTTCGAAAATTTATTAGCCTCGACGACCTGAAATAAAACAGATTATTCAAGTACAATAAAAAAAAATAGTAATTATTTTTTTCCCATTATCGAACTGATGAAAATATCTGTTTTGGGCCCTAGTTTCTGTCCAAAAAATTTCATTAATTTGAAAAAGGCCCTTTATATTTTTATATAATATATATATATTATCGTCATAATTTTAAGCTTCAAAAAATAAATTGATAAATATATCTTTAATCTCCAAAATTAATATTTTATTTTGAACTATTTTTTGATGATAAAATCAATTATTTACATAATTTTTAATTATTCAATGTTAATATTCTAATAATAATAATTATTATTATTATTTAATGTTAATAATATTATTCATATGTTAATATTATATATAATTATATTAATTATATTAATATTAACAACAATTATTATTGCAATAAAAATAAATTTAATTTAAAAATCTTGAATTCCTTTTATTCTATTTTTAACAGTAATGGAGGCTTAATAATTATTTATGTATATATCACTAGATTAGCCAATAATGAATTTGTTTTAATAAAATTACCAAATCTATATAATTTAATTTTTTAAATATTTATTATCTCAATTTCCTTAATATTTATATTTAAAAAATTAAATTATATTTCATGAAATATTCAAGACTGTTGAAATGTAACTAAATTTATAGAAGAAAAAAAATGAATTAAATTTTAGAGAAATTCATAACTTAAATTATATATCTATATTAACTTTTATATAGTATTTATATTTTTTCTATAATCTGTATCTTAAATATTTGTTATAAATTTAATTCACCACTTCGACAACTATATTTATATGAATAAATGAATTATTAAAAAAAATCTATTTTCAAAATTATAAATAATACATTTATTAAAATATATATTATCTTTGTGTTTTCCCTCAAATTAATGATTTTTTAGCTCGGGCAACCCTTAAAAAATGAAATGAAAATTTCTAAAAATTTGAGGTCATATTTTGGGCCAAACGAAACCGACAATTCGTTGGACATCAAAATCCGAGGGGGTCAAGCCGATGACCGCGCGATTTGACGCGAATGCCCCATATAATACAGGTATATATTTCTCCCCATATATATTCAGAAGTATATCTATATTCACAAAAAATAATACAGGTATACAAGAGCTAGAAAGTTATTCCTGCAGGGAAGACACGTCGGTGTGATTCATTTCGCAAGCGTCAGCAAATTCCACGCGATTTCTCTCTCCCTTCTCTCTCGTCTCTCTCCCATACTAGAAGAACAGGAGAAAGATGGTCACAGAATTTTTTTCATTATTTATTAATTTTTTTTTTCGTTATTTTTCAGCGTTCGCGCGTGTCTCACAACGTTGCTGGCGTTTTAACAAATCTCCGGCAATCGGAAACCGCACACATTTCTCGCACCTTAACGCGTGTCTCGCGAGTGCGCATGGCGATTTATATTAACGAGAGAATGAATAATCGCGTGTTCGGCGTGAGATATAATACAGCGTGAGAGCGAGAGAAGAGGCGAGAATCGCGGATAATAGGGGAGGCAAAAAGGAGGACGATTATTTTTTCGACAATAAAATTTTAATCGTTCCGAGAAGAGATTACGCCGCGGTCGAGGATGAGCTCCCGTTACAATTTTACGAGGGAATTTGCAAAAACGAGTTTTTGAGATCGATTTTTATTATTCAACTCAGCCCATTTTCAATTCAAATCTGTGGGTGGGCGCGATAATTTTTATTTTTCTTCCTTCCTCCGTCTCATATCGGTTCAACGCACGCAATTCGTATGCGCTTTACGTTGAAAATATATTTTGCCTCTTTTTTTTATTTCACCATTACAGAAAGAAAGTTTCATTTTCCTTGCGTCGTCTCCAGCGGCAAAAAAAAAAATATTATTCTCGTCACGTGAATCTTGATAGTTCTTTTTTTTCTCCTCGCAATTCACTCGTTTGTATTTCGAGATTTAGTTTTATGAGGAACTTCGAATTTCGTGATATTCCTACAAGGCCTTCAAAAAGACCGTTGAGGCAGGTCGCGGTACGCGGTTTTTGCACGAAACGTTTTTTTCCACCGCGAAGGAAGATGTAAAAACGTGAGACACGTGCTCGGAGAGGAAGTCGTTTTTGCGAAGACAATTTGGTCTTTTTTCGCCGCACTGGTGCAGGATTTGCCACGCGGAAGTGGATATCCCGAGGCTGTCGACTTTTTCCATCCCCTTCAATGGAAGACAGGAGGAAGATTGGGGTGGGGATATCGAAATGCCGATCTTGTCGCGATACGACGAGATAAAATTCCCTGGCATAATTGCGTTGCCCTTTAGGCTGAAGGGAGGGAGAAAGAGAGAGAGAGAGAGAGAGAGAGAGAGAGAGAGAGAGAGAGAGAGAGAGAGAGAGAGAGAGAGAGAGAGAGAGAGGGAAGCAAGTATATTGACAAGATCTCTCAGAGATAGCATGGAATTACAAATATCGATTGTTAACAATTCTAAAGGGTGAAAACGTAACTCAAAGTTTCAAAATATCCGGGATTTACATCTCTACCAATTATTTCTCCACCAAAAATCTCTGCTGCAATAAACACTCTGAAGAATCAAATTTCCCTCCAACATTTCAAGGATAAGGTGGGATGTTTCATTTGACAACAATTTCAAGGGCAGAAGTGTTTTACGGTAGAGTTGCTATTCGGCGTGGATATTATGGCAGAATTTTTTCTATGCTCGAGTATTTCTGCTAAAGATGCAAATGGTAGAAAACGTTTGAAGCATAATGGATTGAGCATTTCACAGCTTTAGATATCTCTTCATAGATTTGCCCAGACATCCAAAACATAAAAAACTAAAAAGCTTCCAATTCTACAATTCAAATTCATTTTGGAGACTGTAAGTCTCCAAAATCTTTTGAAAACAACTGTTTTTCGCCTTTTTTCCTTCTCTTCAGGTGCACCCATCTTCTGGAGGATTTTTTTAAAATACATTTTTACGATTCTATTCATAAAGAGGAAAGCTTGAGCTTCAATTTCCTTCTTTCTTTTAACTTTGAGCGATTTTTTTTCCCAAAGTTATTCTGTTTTTTTTTGTGAAAAAAGATGAAATTCGAAAAATTCCGTATAACACGAAAACAAAGAGGATTCACGAAAAACTTCAAGAAAGCAAAAAGTTGCGTCTGTTTTCATTAAGTTCAGAGGAATTTTTTCAGATTTTTTTTCCGACATTTTTTTTCTCATATTGAGGCTGGAAAAAAAAATTTGGGAAAAAAATTTGAAAAAAAAATCCAATGTGTTGGAAATGGTACAATAAAGTATTTTCCTCTCTTGAAATTTTATCAATAATCCCATAGTTCTTGAGTTACGGTAATTGAATGATCTGAGTTCCGACCTAAAAAAAAGGAAAAAAATTTTTGGAAAAAAAATCTGAAAAAATTCCTCTGAACTCAACAAAAACAGACGCAACTTTTTGCTATTCTGAAGTTTTTCATGAATTCTCTTTGTTTTCCTGTTATACGGGATTTTTCAAATTTCCTCTTTTTTCATAAAACCAGAATAACTTTGGATAAAAAAATCGCTCAAAGTTTTTGAAAAAAAGTAATTGAAGCTCAAACTTTCTCGTTTATGAATCCAAAATTCAATAGAAATTCCATTGACATTCATAACTTTGATTAAAATGCAGTACTCAGAAGATATCACTATAGTTTTTATTTCTTTAATTTTCTTCCCGTCACAATTTTTCTTCCGCGCAGGAATTTAAAAGAAACTTGTTTTTAGACAAGTCAATTCCATATTTCTTCAAGACATGCATGATAAAAAAAACATTCAGGATTTCAGCTCGAAATTGAGAAAAACAAATCTGGCGACCATTCTTCAGCACAAACTTCACCACTAAATTATGTCTCGAGTAATAATTCGTGTACTAATAAATGTTGGATTGGATGGACGCGTATTACACGTCGTACGATGATAATTCTTGCGCCATTAGCCGGTTCTTTCGTCGGAGAACCTCTCTTTTCTGTCTGTCACTCATCGCAAACACGTACAGCGAGAACTCGATTATTTCACTCGGTGGCCTTCTCAAGCTCTTCTCCCTGCAACGTAACATGCGGACTTTATTCAGTCCTGATTAAAATCCGCATGAGACGCCGTCGACCAAAAGGACGCCCATCTGGTCCTTTCTCGACGCCTGAAGTCCTTCGGCGTAACGCGAGTTGCGCCCTTTTTTCCGCCGCAGCGTTTCGCGTGCCTTTTTTTGTATGCGCATTCGACGATACGCGCGATTAAAGTGCAATTTGCTGCCGGCATTTTCCGGGACCAGTTTCAAGTCCCTGGGACCCATGCTTGTATACATAACATACAGATATCCATATAAATATATATATTAGGGAGTTTCAAAAAAAATAAACTTTTGTTTCTTCTCCCAAACAGACTCAAAAGTTTCATTTAGGTTTAAGAAAAGGTCTGTGAAAATATGAGCTCTTAATATTAATATTAACATCGTCCTCATCGCACTTTTCGATTTTCCATAAGAATAACATGGGAAAAATTATTTTTACGTCTTCTGATTTTTATAACTAGCAAACGATCTATCATACGGGAAATCTGGAGAAATACCTTTGTACAGAATTGAACGCTCTACAAAAAAGGTTCTGAGTAACGTTTTGATAAGTCCACTCGTTCAAAAGTTATTCAATGTCAAAGTTCAATTTTTCGTAAATTTGGCTGATTTTTGGATATTACATCGGAACTAGTTAGTTTTATCGACAAAATGTGGATGAAATGTGATGTTAAATATAAATTAAACTTTCGACAAATGTTCACCAATAGTTCTCACTATAATAATTTAAAAAAATAGAACCCTTTAAAAAAATTGTGCAGCAGAAGTTTGCTTAAAAATTTATTTTTCTATTAAGAAATTCATTGTAGTATGTCAGTACATTTTTATTCGTTTTTATTTTTAAATTAAAAAAAAAAAACAACAAAAAAGTAAATTTTGAAGCAAATTTCTGTTGCACAATTTTCTTAAAGCGTTCCATTTTTGTTATTATTCCAGTGCGAACTATGGATTAACTTTTGTCAAAAGTTTAATTTATGTTTAACATGAAATTCCATCCACATTTTGTCGATAAAACTAACTAGTTCCGGTGTAATATCCAAAAATCGGCAAAGTTTACGAAAAATTGAATTTAAACATAGAATAACTTTTGAACGAGTGGACTTATCAAAAAGTTACTCGGAACCTTTTTTGTAGAGCGTTCAATTCTGTAAAAAGATATGTCTCTAGATTTCCCGTATGATGGATCGTTTTTGCTAGTTATAAAAATCAGAAGACGCAAAAATAATTTTTCCCATGTTATTCTTATGGAAAATCGGAAAGTGCGATTAGGACGATGTTAATATTAATATTAAGAGCCCATATTTTCACAGACCTTTTCTTATACCTAAACGAAACTTTTGACCCTGTTTGGGAGAAGAAACAAAATTTTTTTTTTTTTTTTTTTAAACGGCCTAATATATATATATATATGTAGCTGGATTTGCACGTTATTACGAATATGGAGAAGCAAGGCGAGCTCGAAATTTATATCCCTCTCCGTAGAGTTTTTACTATTATACGGTATATAAATGCGCACACGATCGGAGTAACCCCCGAGGCACAGGTGTCGTTTGCAGGTGAAGCCTGACACTGACCTTCGCGTGTGTATTTATGCATATAGAAGCGAGTCTCTTGCACTCCAACGAGAATGCAGAGAATCGTTCGAGGTGAACTGCCGAGCTTTTTTTTTATTGTTATTATTCTTCCCTCTCATTATTCTCCTGCAAATTGTCCATCGTCGATGGGTTGCAAAACAGACAGAGAGAGAGAGAGAGAGAGAGGGGGGGGGGGAGGAATGGAGAGAGGAGGAAAAAAATGCATTCGCTCTCTTGTAATCGAGCTCTGAGGACGAAGGAGACTAAGTGATGTCATCCCTCGTTCGCGACGAGGGTGGTTCCATAACCGTAAGATTCCTCGATACTTCTTTCATATATGTATATATGGGGCATTCCACGTCAAATCACGCGGTCATCTGTCTGACCCCCTCGGATTTTGATATACAATGAATTGTGGGTTTCGTTTGGCTCAAAATAAGACCTGAAATTTTTAGAAAATTTTATTTCATTTTTTACGGGTTGCCCGAGCTAAAAAATCTTAAATTGCGGGAAAACATGAAGAGGGGCCTTTTTTTAATTAATGACATTTTTTACAGAAACTAGGGTCCAAAACAGATACTTTCGTCATAGTTCGATAAAGGGCCAAAAATAATTACTATTATTATTATTATTATTATTATTATTATTATTATTATTATTATTATTATTATTATTATTATTATTATTATAATTTCTTATTTTGATGGTTTCTTGTAGTGAGCATAACAACGAAAGTATTTTTCTAGTGAAACTTGATTTTTTTTTCTTCGTTTAAGAGTAGAACGACAACATTTTTTGAAAATTTAGTA
Source organism: Alloplasta piceator (assembly GCA_946863875.1). NCBI lineage: Eukaryota > Metazoa > Arthropoda > Insecta > Hymenoptera > Ichneumonidae > Alloplasta > Alloplasta piceator. The sequence continues at coordinate 5,427,663 of OX333078.1, forward strand.
GCCTCGATGACCTGAAATAAAACGGATTCAAACACAATTGAAAAATTAAAATTGACAAAAAATAGTAATTATTTTTGACCCATTGTCGAACTCGGACGAAAATATCTGTTTTGGGCCCTAGTTTCTGTGAAAAAATTCATTAATTTCAAAAAGACCCCTCTTTATGTTTTCCCTCAATTTAATGATTTTTTGTTTTTCTGCATACATATAATTTTTACGATTCGAAATGAAAATGGGACCTCCAAAATCGAGTGTGTGGCAATATTTCACAAAAAAATATTATAAAGCAAGATACGTTAATTTAATTTGAGATGCGTTAATTTAAAAAAAAAAATTTTTAAATAAAATTTGTTTAAAAATACTTTTGTTGTTATTCTCACTACAAGAAACAATCAAAATAAGAAATTATAAAAAAAAGTAAAGTAAAATATAAAAAAAGTAGTAATTATTTTTGGCCCATTATCGAACTATGACGAAAATATCTGTTTTGGGCCCTAGTTTTTGTGAAAAAATTTCATTAATTCAAAAAAGGCTTCTCTTTATATTTTCCCTCAATTTAATGATTTTTTAGCTCGGGCAACCCCTAAAAAATGAAATTAAAATTTCTAAAAATTTGAGGTCATATTTTGGGCCAAACAAAATCCACAATTCATTGGACATCAAAATCCGAGGGGGTCAGGCCGATGACCACGTGATTTGACGTAGAATGCCCCATATATAGGTTTATTTATATATGTATAATTTTATAAATATGCAAACGCGAAGATTGCCCAAAGCGGAAGGTCAGGATTCTCATATTTCTGGAACGTTTGCTGCTATTCTCGGCTCGAAGACAACGGTCAATGCACCTGCTGCGCGAATGCAGTGAAAAAAAAAATTCCAGTTTTTATTACTCCCGAGATTGTCGGGAATACGATTGTGGATATAAACGAGTAATCCGGTCGGGATAAGAGAGAATCTTAATTGATTTTCTTATCGCGACGGCGCATCGAACTTTTTTCTCATTTCCACCATTTTTTCTCTCTTGAGGATTCGCAGCGATTTTCTCGAGGGTATTTCTTAGCCCCGTAACGTTTTATTGATAATTTTATTCATAATGTGAAAATTGTGTCGCCTGTCGGCAAGGACTTCAAGGACAATTCTATACATTCTTGCGTCTGAATAGTCTTTTTAAGGGAGGTCTGGAATTTCTAAAAAATAAATTTTTTTTTCCATATCCTTAAAATTTAGACCTTTAAGAATATATCTTGGAAAATAAATTTTTAAATTTCAATAATTTACGGAGTTATATCTATTTTACCAGCTGGTAACTTATTTGATTTTATTTTTTTTCCTCCTTGAGAATTTTTTTTTTTATTGTAAAAATATTAATTGATATGTTGTAAAAAAAAGAAAGGTAAAAATATGTTTTTTCAAATCGAGCTCGACAAAGCGCTCGAAATGTATATCTCTGGACCAGAATACCGCTTTATTTGGGAACATGCATTTTTTATAGAATTTCTTTTTTTTCTTATAAATTCTAATTGATTTTCTTATAGCGATTGATTGTTTGAGAGTATCGATTTCGCGTGCGGCTTCGTTTCTTCGACGTTTTGAGGCTTTTTTTTTCAAAAAAGGACTACACAGAGGTTCGGAGGAGAGTGTACATTTTTTCCTCCTTCTCCTGACAACGTTCTATAAATAATGTACATGTTTTGTGGTAGCGTATATGAAATTTAGCCGTGTAAGCTGCATTAGCCGGGGAGTTTTCAACAGGGAGATGCATGAACGAAAAGAACGCCGCTGTGGCCACCATCAGCGATCTTAAGGATTTGCATGCTCGATTAAAGAGAGAAAGAGCCTACGGTAGATCTTCAAGCAGCTCTTACTCGCGTTCCACAACACTTTTTCACGCTATTATTATTAAGTGCACTCCCGCTCGCGCACTTCTCTCACTTTCTGTTCCCGTTTATATATATATTAGGGTGGTCCTTGTTTAGAGCTCGGACGAATTTTTTTTCAGACGCCCCCCATATTGACTACAAATAATTCAAAAACAATACCCTAATTTTTTCAGATTTTTACCTAATTCTAACCCCTCCCGAAAAGAGGGTAGATGTCCCTATTTGAAATACACGTGTTCATATTCTCAGGGTATATTTTATTCCAAGTGTAATGATTTTTAAAAAATCTGTAACCGCAAGGTTTTGATGTTCGCTGGTGTCATTATTTGAGGAAAAATTCACATTATCAAGCGGGTCAATCTAGACGAATTGCAATTTGTTTAGATTGACCCGTATTAGAATTTTGGACAAATTACAATTCGTCTAGATTGACGCGTATGATAATGTGATTTTTCCTCAAATAGTAACACCAATGAACATTAAAATCTTGCAGTTACAGATTTTATTTAAAATTATTACACTTATAGTATAAATAAAAATCTGCAAAAATTAGGGTATTGTTTATGAATTATTTTGTGTTGATTTGGGGGGCTTCTGTTTAAAAATTCGTCCGAGCTCTGAATAAGAACCACCCTAATATATATATCTATATTGCACCGGATGGGCTCGCGTGCTGCATACTGTTGCACTCTCTTGAATTTCATACGTTGAGAATTTTGCATCCACTCGCGCGTTTGCGCATCCTTTTCTCTCTTTCCTCCTCTTCCTCTCTTTTTTTTTCTCTGTAGCCGTCGCGACAGGTACACATCCTACGTCCGGAGTTACAACGAGTTTTATGCTATGCTTAATTATTTTTTATTTCATTCTCTCGACCGCGTATTTTATTGTGAGGAATATCTCGTTTCGCAACTCTCCAGTCTGAATCTTTTTATTTCGATTTTTCTACAATTTTATTTGAATCGATGCTCCGTGCCTTTCTTTGCTGGATGAGAAGATATCCTTTGGATGAAGTTTGAACGCAAAAATGTATTGAAAATAATTTAAAAAATCGGGTCAAGGGCTTGCACAATGAGGCTCATGTAGAAATATCTTGAAACACTTGTTTTTTATTTGAATAATTTTTTTTAGGCAACTATCACAATGTCAAAAAAATTGACGGTTTCCTGGTAATCCATGACTCAATGTCAACTCAGCCGATTAAAATCTAAATTTTAGTTTTGGAAATTCAGGAGGTCAGGAGAAGAATGGTCAATTCTAGCAAATTTTTTTTAGAATCCTCAGAGATAGTTCTTCCAAAATAGAAAAAAAATTTTTTAGAATCCTCAGAGATAGTTCTTCCAAAATAGAAAAAAAAATTTTTAGAATCCTCAGAGGTAGTTCTTCCAAAATAGAACATTTTTTATTTAAACATTTTTTTCAGCAACTGAAAAAAATTACTGTCTAAAGGACGAATAGTTTTTCGACAATCTTTGACTCAATATCTACCAATCTTACTAAAATCTGAATTTTAGCGAGCTTTTTTAAATAGCTTAACTCAATAAAATTTAGTTTAGCTCAATTTTATCTAGTTTCCGAGAAAAAACGTTTTTTAACAGACGGAGGGACACTAAAATGATCTTACAGGGATTCCATTTGTCCTTTCAAGGCAAGGAATCCCAATGATAGTGATTTTTATCGCCCCCTGATTATTATTCAATCGATTTTTTCTTGGAACCAACTTTAAGAGAGAGTTTACGAGATTTTTCGAAATGATATAACAGACAATTACATAGCTACGACCTAGTCATTAAAAAAAAAAAATTGAAAATTCCTCCAACAATGCTGTATTATTTTGTTCATTTTATTTATTGAAATTTTCCTCCTAACAGCAAATTTAAAAAAAAACAACTTTTCACTCCTCACCTTTCAATAGTCACAGCCAATAGATTTAAGGATTTCACTGAAACCCTTTTTTTCAATTCGACCGAAATGCATTTAAAAAATAATCAATTTAAAAAAAGTCTTCATATTTATCCATCAAAGCAGATATCACTTTTTGATGTTTTCCACGATTTCTTTTATTGCAATGATGGAGGCAAACAAATGTGACTGTATTCTGAAAGGATGCAAAGTAGTATTATTTTAAATTAAAACAGGTTTAATATTTGTGCTGCAGCTTCTTAACAAGCAAAATTGTTTAATGGATAATAATTTTGTTGAATAATGATAAGAATATTAATGAGAATAATTTATTTTGTTTCCTGAATTCACAATCAAAGGTGTACAGAAATGTTGAGGCCAAGTAACTGTACTTTGGATACTGACAGAGAGAGTTCACATTCGAAGGATCCTCCCGCGAAATATGTTTCTCGCGAATCGTCCGCTCGAGCCATTCGCAGCATCTTATCGAGTGTGCCCTCCCCTCTCCTCCACATTCGTATTGAAGCGCGCGGTTACGGTACTCTCGTATTTGCCTTCGCGAAAGATAAATTTCGCGATATCCGGTCGTCGTTAAAACCCAACTCGCGAGATGTGGGTCGTTGATAATTTATTCGCGACTTGAACCGTGAATTATCAACGCTGTGAGGGCCTTTTTAGTACGTTTTTGCATTTTCCCATTTGTTATTGCCAGTTTTTCCAACAGGTCGAAATTCTTCCCTCCGTCACCAAATTTATCAAAAATTTATGCAAAAAATTAATATCTCAGGAAAATGATGAAAAATAATTTTTAAAGTATTTTTTTTAGTTTTTCCGTACCAATACATTTTTTCTCAATTGAAACTCTGAGTGATTTCCAATCAGCGATGCACTTTCCATCATTTTGTTTGTTTTTAAAGGTGAAGGAAAATAAATTTTCCTGGTTTTGACCGAGTTTTAATAAATTTGGAGAATGTTTCTTTGGCCCATAGGATAACTTTTTACAGCCCTGTGAGGATTTTAAAAATTACTGGACAGAATAGAAATGTTATGGTTAATGGAGCCAAAATTGATGGTCGATCGTTGAAAATCTGCGGAAAATTGAAAAATGATCAGAATCAAATGAGGGATTTTGACTCTGAATAAAAATTACAGTCATTTTAGTGAACCGATTCAATTTTGGGCCAAAATTCAAAACAAAAATTCAAATTTATCCATCACCAACCTTCTGTTGATGTATTTTTTTCGATTGAACATAAATCTACCAATGTTTTTCCAAGCAAGTCAATTTTTTTTTTAAATTTACATGAAAAACAATGTTTTTAGATTGTTTATTTTTGTGCAAGTTATATTGAAAGGATGTATCGATGAAGAATCGTTCGCCAATATGAAATATGCCAGGAATAACCTTTGTGGGATCATTAGAATCTTCATTAAAAACCCTCCGTTTGGGTTTGGAGATCTACAAACACAACTTTCCAGAATAAATATTCAGACTTATATCAGGGTGTCCAGCGGTCAGGGAAATCTGGAAAACCGGGAATTGTCAGGGGATTTCATAGGTCTGGAAATGTCAGGGAAAAGTCAGGGATTTTTACAATTTAGTGGGATTTTTTGTCATCGCTCAACTTTTTTTGTCTCAATAATGTCAATGCTTTTTTTATTTCCGATCAAAAATACATGCTATGAACCTCTGAATAACGAAAAAAAACTTTGACCATCTGTCAGATTCACGGATCAGCCAAAGTTGATTTGCGAATAGACAAGCTTTAGGGGGTCGAAAAATCATTATTTTTTGGTTCTATTTGTCTTTATAAACATCTCAAGTTCTACATCAATGGGAAATCGACCACTGATCACGTACACTACCGGCGAAAAGTTTCCGGACAAAACTTCAAAAAAGGTCTGGAACGTTTTTTTATGCCATTTCGCCGGAGGTCAAGATAGACTAATTTAACAACCGGTATTTTGAAGAGGAAGAATTCGGCATCAATTCCTGATTTTTTAATTATTTTTCCAAATTGTTTTTAGATTTTGACTCTATTTTGAAAACAGCACTTTTTCGACTTTTTCCCTTTCTCTTCAGGTGCACCCATCAGCTTAACAAGCAGGGACTCTTTCGAGAATTGCATGTAAGGTGACCGATTATCCGACGAACTCTCGTATGATTCTAATCGACAAGCTCTTGATGCGGAGTTGCACACTCTCAATTGAGTCTGAACAAAATGAATCGTGGAGGTCGTGGAATCGTGCTGCCTGGCCCTTACGGGTCTCTTATGAGTAAGGTTACTGGGAACGTGTCAGCTTAACGAGCAGGGACTCTTTCGAGAATTGCATGTAAGGTGACCGATTATCCGACGAACTCTCGTATGATTCTAATCGACAAGCTCTTGATGCGGAGTTGCACAACTCGCAATCGAGCTTGAACGAAATGAATCGTGGAGGTCGTGGAATCGTGCTGCCTGGCCACAAAAAACAGAATAACTTTAGAAAAAAAAATCGCTCAAAGTTTGAAAAAAAAGAAAATTGAAACTTAAACTTTCCTCTTTATGAATCCAATCGTAAAAATGTATTTAAAAAATTTCCCCTGGAAGATGGGTGCACTTGAAGAGAGGGGAAAAAGGTAAAAAACAGCTGTTTTCAAAATAGAGTCCAAATCTAAAAACAAATTGTAAAAATAATTGAAAAATCAGGAAATGAAGCCGAATTCTTCCCTTTTGTAATGCCGCTTGTTAAATTAGTCTACGTTGACTTCCGCGCGAAATGGCATAAAAAAACGATCCAGAACTTTTTTGAAGTTTTGTCCGGAAACTTTTTGCCGGTAGAGTATATGCAATGAAAAAAATTAAATTCCGACGAGAAACAGGTGAAAAGACTGTTTTTGTGCAATTGTAGGCTCAGAATAAGGGAGTGACTTGTCGTAGAAAGCAAAATAAAAATACATTATCTTCAGTATTTCGTCAAGATACAATCACAATTATATCCACAACGAAAAAGTAGAGGAAATTTTTTACAATTTTTTAAACTTTTCAAGCCTCCCAAAATTGTTGTTGACACAAATTGGTCAGGGAAAAATTATGTTTTGGCTCTGGAAACCGGGAAAAGTCAGGGATTTTTTTTATGAGTCTGCTGGACACCCTGTTATATATATGAGGTATTCCACGACATTTCGATCAAAATCTTGCCTTTATGATTTCGATTTTCCTCTAAATTTTTTATATAAAAAAAAAGACATTGAAAAAAAATTTCTCAAATTTTTTCAGAATTTTTTGGTCACGCGTTTTTTGGATTTTTTTTTTAAAAAAGGACCTCTTTGTAAAATCTAAAAAAAATTCAGAATAATGTAATAAAATATAACAAAATTTTTGGCCTTTGTTCCAAATGGAAGATTTTAATACTCTGTGAGTAAAATTCAAAAAATTGAAAAATAAAAAATTTTAATGAATTTTACTCTTAAAGTATTAAAATCTCCATTTTGGAGCAAAGCCCAAAAATGTTATTAGATTTTATTAGATTTTTCTGAATTTTTTCAGATTTTACAAAGTGGTCCCTTATTTTCAAAAAAAAAATCCAAAAACGGGTGACCAAAAAATTCTGAAAAAATTCTAGAAAATGTATTTTAATGTGTTTTTTTATATAAAAAATTTAGAGGAAAATCGGAATCATCGAGGCAAGATTTTGATCGAAATATCGTGGAATGCTTCATATATATTGGATTGTTGAGTAGCCCACGCTCGATGAACCATCTTGACCATATTATCCTTCACAGAAACACAAATCATTCGTGCACCTTCGAATCTCCATACACAAGATTGTATTTATAATAAACGCGAATGCAGATGTGAAGAGTTCGCCCACTCAAACTACGGTCATCTCGATCGTTCCCAACGATATTACGAAGATTTTCCACACTCTGAATGCTCATAATTAATGATTTTCCACCTCTGGACTCTGAAAGAGAAGAAAAAAGCAAATCCACTCAAAGTTAGTGTTTGAGACTGTCAAAGCTGTCAATTAGTCCCACAATCGGATTTGACAAATTGCCTTAAACAATCAAAGCTAGACACACTCGTAATTGGTCCTATTTGGGAACAAATATATTACAACCAGAGTTGTAACTAATGCATTACTTTGATAATGCATTACTGTATTTATTACCCATTATACTGCATAATGTGAAATGGATAAGTGTACTATTACAATTAAAAAAAGTAATGTGTAATGGATGCATGTCCCATTACAAATACAAAAAGTAATGTGTAATGTATGCATGTTCCATTACAAATAAAAAAGTAATGTGTAATGGATGCCTGTCCCATTCCAAATAAAAAAGTAATATGTAATGGATGCATGTCCCATTACAAATAAAAAAGTAATGTGTAATGGATGCATATGCCATCACAAATAAAGAAGTAATTTGCAGTGGAGAATAATAATAATGTGCAAGTTTCTAATACGAGCACGACAATTTTTCTATTAGTAATGTAATATTCCCCACTGCAAATTAATTTTTTTTATAATTGTAATTTGTAATGGAACGTGCATACATTACATATTATTTTTTTATTTGTAATGGAACACGCATCCATTACACATTACTTTTTTTATTTGTAATGGCACATGCATCTATTACACATTACTTTTTTATTTGTAATGGGTAATGCATTATTTTTACATTACTATTTTCACAACTCTGATTACAACACTTTTACATCCTAATGGTCACGAATCCAACGAAAATCTATCACGTGGTCAGGTACTCTCTTGGGGTCGACGATCTTCATCGTGACTCTTTTTATTCTTCTCATTCCTCGTCACGTTCCTTCATTCGCGGAATAATATTTGCCTCTAACGTTGTACGAACAAATACAAACGCTTATTTATTCTAACCTCGTAATTATACTCGCCGATGAGAAATTTAATCCAGTTTGACTGGATCGCGAAATGTAGTTAGAAAAATCCTTGGAAAATAATAGGCAAGGTACAAGTCAGGTAAACCGTAAAATATGAAATATGCTCTGACTTAGAAGTCCGTGAATCTTGAAATAAATTCAAAATGTTCAAAATCTTGAAATAAATTCAAACACAAAAATGTTAACCTCGTTGGAAAAAATCGTGAGCTCTGAAAAACGTGTCCACTCAAAATATGAAAAAAAAATCCTGAACAAAAATAATCTGACTAAAATATCTCTGGAGAAAATATCCTCAACTCAAAATAACTTCATGCAAAAATTTCTGTGTACAAAAATATTTTATAAATAATATCCGGATACATAAATATATAATAATAACAACAACAATAATAATAATAATAATAATAATAATAATAGTTAATATTATTCTTAAAAAATGACTACATTCGAATTGCATAAAACGTCAATTTAAATCCAGCTTTTGCTGCCTCAATTTTGTTCATAATTTTGATAATGTTTATAACTAATAATTAACAAGTAATTTGTGGTAATTAAATTAAAATAATCGTTGCAATGTGATAATATTAATACAAGAACAAATGAATGCAATTTATTTTGTATTTAAATGTAATTGCTTGATTTTAAGCAAACTCAAATTTGGAGATAAAAGTTTTTCCCTCCAAGCAATTCACCTTTTTTCATCATTCAAAAGTATTGATTCCTAAATAATTTTTAGTAGATATTATTATCGACTTATTTCCGTACTTAGAAATTTTTGTACCGGATTTTTGGCAGCTACTATTTTTGACTCAATATTTAGGCCTTAAACTCCGACAATAGAATCAGCAATTCAATTTTCATTTTATTCCTGTAATTTCCTCTAATTTCTCTCGGCATTGAAAAAATGTAAAAAAAAAAAGACTCCTCCGAGTGATTATTTGTTCGAGACTTTACTGAATCTTCTAAGAATAATTATTCCTCGGAGAAATGCAACCTTCGTTATAATTAGTCCCAAGTCAACGTGGTCTCTACAAATTTCCAGATTACACAATCTATGAAACAATGTTGAACATTTTTCTTCGAGATTGCGATCTCCCTTTCCCTCTCTTCTTCTTCTCAGACCGAGATTCTCTCACTCAGGCGCGCGCGGCCCTTTTGTTCTTTAATCGTTCGTCTCGGATTTATGCGTGACGTTATACGTTTTTTTTTGTGATTTATTTTTCTACCGGTATAAAATCGCGAGGCGCCTGAGTCCGAGGCACTAATTACGCAAAGAGAATCGCACATAGTCCGGATTTCTCGTCCGATCCGTTCTCTGCTGCATCTCTTCTCCTTCTCAATGTTTGTGTGTGCATTTATGTGTGTCTGTGCGACGATCTTTTCCGTACGAGGCTGTCTCGTAGATTTCGCCGAAGCGAGGATCGCGAGGCTCCTCTTGATCGAAACGCACACAAGTGATCGGTCTCTCGTGGATCCCGATCGTTTTCCACGAAGACACGTCAGTTTCATCTCCTTCTCTCTCCTCTCTTTCTCTTTTGCCCGGGACGAGCCAACGAGAGATTGCGAGGATCGATCCTCGCGAGATTCTCTTCGCCTTCGTGAAATCCCTCTCTTCGAGATCCCCCCTTAAATACACATTTATATACGTCCTGTATTTGTGTCCCTCGATCTTTCGACGGCGAGGACTCTTCGAGGCTTAATTGCGTTCGCGAATCTCATCGCATGCGTTTCGCGATACTCAAGAAGCAGCAAACACACACGGAGAACGTGTATATGTGAGTTGACGTTGATCGAGAAGCTTCTCCTGATCACCGATCGATCGAGAGAACTAAAAGGAGAGGGGAAGCAGGGTCCACAACTTACCGTGTCGCTTTCAGGACACTCCTCTCCTCCCTCCCGATTTGATAAAATCGATATCACGAAATCAAGTCGTGAGCTTCGAAAAAGGCCAAATGAAACTGTCTACCTATTTGCACAAGCTTGTATAAGGCAAAAAGAGCTATAAACGTGCTTCAATAATTTGACCTAACAAGAAACTGCGTTGAAATGTATCAGTGGATTTTTTCAGGAGTAAATGGGTTTTTTTTTGTGTGAAATAATTTTTAAATATTTTTTTCCACATTATTAAGAAACTTTGTATTGTAGAACAATCTTATTTCACGCTAACATCTTCTTCAAACGTTGAGGAGCAATTTTAGAAATCTCAGTACTTGATTGACTTGGTTTGACTTGAATTTGGGTTAACTTTATGGTTTTAAATTATTTTGAAATAGTTTCCACATTTGAGGAAACTTTTTAGTATCGAGCCATCTTGATTCACGCCAATTTCTCCTTCTAACGTTTAGGAGGAATTTTATAAACCTCAGTACTTACTTGACTTGGTTTGCCTTGAATTTGGGTTAATATTGAGGGTTAAAAATTATTTTTAAATATTTTTTTTTCACATCAAGTAGAAACTTTGTAGTACAAAGCCACTTTATTCCATGCTAACTTCTTGTTCAAACTTTAAGGAGCATTTTTAGAAGTCTCAATACTTGATTGACTTAATTTGACTTGAATTTGGGTTAACATTATGGATTCTAAATTATTTTTAAATATTTTTTTCCACATTTGAAGAAACTTTGTAGTACGGATCCACCTTGTTCACGCCAATTTCTCCTTCAAATGTTTAGGAGCATTTTTAGAAATCTCAGTACTTAATTGACTCGGTTTGACTTGAATTTGGGTTAACATTGAGAGTTTAGAATTATTTTTAAATATATTTTTTCACATCAAGTAGAAACTTCGCAGTGAGATCCACTTTATTCCACGCTAACTTCTTCAAACTTTAAGAAGCAATTTTAGAAGTCTCAGTACTTGATTGACTTGGTTTGACTTGAATTTGGGTTAACATTATGGATTCTAAATTATTTTTAAATATTTTTTTCCACATTCGAAGAAACTTTGTAGTACGGAGCCACCTTGGTTCATGCCAATTTCTCCTTCAAATGTTTAGGAGCAATTTTAGAAGTCTCAGTACTCGATTGACTTGGTTTGGCCTGATTTTTGGCTAACATTGAGGGTTTAGAATTATTTTAAAATATTTGTTTTCCCATCAAATAGAAACTTTGTGGTACAAAGAACCTTGGTTCATGTTGAATTTTCCTTCAAACGTTTAGGAGCAATTTTAGAAATATCAGTACTAAATTGACTTGGTTTGACTTTACCTTAAAAATGCGACCACACAATCGTGCCATTAGGATTTGAAAAAGTGTGTCGATTTGAAACTAAAAACAAACAATAAGCGCACGATAAAATAATAGCTGGGCGTGATAATCGCAGGGAATCATATATATATACACACAGAAAGATATCGTGAGATTGCAAGTGCTAGATTTTACCATAGTGGATTTTCTCTGCCATTCGTATCAGGCTCGGCAATGTACACACACATGTATAAGTACATTGGCTTATAAAAGGGAGGAGGGTGAAGAGCCCGAAGTTCAGGGCCGCTCAACAATTTATTAGCGATTTCCAAGTCAGATATGAACGCCGGTGTGCCCTCTCTCACTCTCTCTCTTTCTCGCAATAACACTTCTTTCCAACAGGTTCTATCCCTCCGTTTTTCTCTATCTTACTTCTACCTCCCTCCCCCCTCCCTCATTTGCCCTCGCGGTTTACCAACTTCTACACGGGACTCGCTCTTTCTCGCGCGCGTCGCTCTCCGATAAAATCGTCGTTATTTCTATCTGGCCCTTTTTTTTGCTACGCCCTGTAAACCGCGGCTTGCACCTGCGTCTTGCGAACGCGCGCGTGTCGCGATTCCCTCCACTTATTTTACTCGTCTCTTGCCCGTCTGCAAAACCAGCAGTGGCGATATGTGCAGCTGATGGCGGAACGGAAGGGCATGGACCGGACAGAAGTTACGCCGAGGGTTTTAATAACGCTATCAAATGATTTTGTCCTCGACGTTCGATCGATTATAAATTCCCTCCACTCCGTTCTCGTGGATATATCTTTATTATTTTCGATATAAGTATCGTGTTTGTACAGTCGAGACTCCCTTAAGGCGGCTCGCAAGCGATTTTGGCGGTCAAAATTGTGACGTTAAGAAAATTAAAGAAAAACTATGGTGATATCTTCTAAATTCTGCATCCGAATCAAAGTTATTCAATTTAATGGAATTTCTATTGATATTTTATTCATAATTTATAATAAATAATGTTGTCAAAGAAATACCAGGCATAAGCAGTCTGCACTGTCAGTGCGCATGCGCCGCGCAAACAGCTGACGCAGCGTTACGAGGCCATGATAGTTGACATCAGTGCGCATGCGCCGCGTAAACAACTGACGCAGCGCTGCGACGCCATGACAGCTCACATCATAACCTCTTTTCACCATTGTGGAGTCAGCAACGAGCCATTATGGTTTAATACTTTTTCTGAAATGTAACAGCAGAGGAATTGAAGACTTTTTACGTTCCGGTTTATTTGAAATCTAAAAACCAAACGGTTTATTCGAGTTTACAATCAATAGGATTGATCGTCGATTTTTTAACTGATTCGTTTCAACAAAATGACGACGAAACTCGAGCACTGATCTATGAAAGAAGTCATCATTTTTGCGTAACTAACAAAATGAAGATCGATTTTTAATTCCCAATTCTCATGACAATCTTCTATCCAAAGATCAATATCACTCCCACAAGTCCAATTTTTTTCCTGATATTTTCTTCGCTCGATCGTTATCCGATAATGGGATTTATCAGTGAGAATCTTCGAATCTTCGAATGTGCAATTACGATTCAATGACGTTGACCCTTCGACACTGCAGAACAACAATGACCTGAAGACAAAAAAATTATCTTTCTCCGGTGAATTGGCAATGAGACGATCGAAGCGATGATTTTTCTCCAGTAATTTCTGCGTGGCGCATAATTTGTATGCTAACAAAATATATGCAATGATTGTCTTGCTCGAGAGATTCGCAGAGGCGTCCTTCGAGAGACGTACGTGAGATGACGCATAATTGTGCATCTCCGATGCATCGCGATAGTGTCTCGTCTCTGCATCCCCAATAAATATGAATAAACACATCATATACATATATAATGTATATGTGTCATTCCATACCCTTTCGACCTGGGTCTGACCCTTGACCTCTTGGATTTGGCTCGCGATTTTTGATATGACTGTTCTCACTTTGAAAGGCACTCAGTTTTTTTTTTAGATTTTTCAGATTGAATTTGAAATTTCTACAATTTTTTTAATGATTTTATTGATTGACACAATTTAAAAATCTGAAAAAATTCCGAAAAATCGTGTGTCAAATATCAAAATTTTTAAGCTTAGGGCCGGAGTGGGGAGATTTTTCCTTCTTACTATTTTCAAACTTTTTCCGAAAAAAAAACGCTAACAAAAATAGAAGCTAGAGTTATTTTACAGTGAATGTTTGCTGAAATATTTTCATATGTCATCGATTTTTAGAAAGATTTTTCGGATTTTTCGCAAAAGATTTTAAAAAAATTTTTTTTTGCTTATAAATGGTTCCGAAAAATCTGATTTTTTTTTCAAAAATCCGATATGACATATGAAAATGTTTCAGCAACCATCCATTGTAAATTAACTCCCGCTTTTAATTTTTTTAGCGTTTTTTTTCGAAAAAAGCCTGTAAATAGTAATCTCTCTACTCTGGTTCTAAGCATTAGCTAAAAAAAAATTAAAAGCGGGAGTGGTTTTACTGTGAATGGTTGCTGAAACATTTTCATTTGTCATATCGGATTTTTTTATTTTTAATTTCAGATTTACCGGAACCATTTATTATAGCAAAATAGAGAAAAAAAAATCTCTTGCGAAAAATCTAACAAAAATTTCGAAAATCCGATATGACACATGAAAATGTTTCAGCAACCATTCACAGTAAAATAACTTCCGCTTCTATTATTTTTTACGTTTTTTTTCGGAAAAAGCTTGAAAATTGTAAGAAGAAAAAATCTCCCCACTCCGGCTATGAGCTTAAAAATTTTGATATCTGACACACGGTTTTTCAGAATTTTTTCAGATTTTTAAATTGCGTTGATCAATAAAATCGTTTAAAAAATCGTAGAAAATTCAAATTGAATCTGGAAAATCTTTAAAAAAACTGGGTACCTTTCAAAGTGAGAACAGTCATATGAAAAATCGCGAGCCAAATCCGAGAGGTAGAGGGTCAGACCCAAGCCGAAATGGTATGGAATGACACATATGTATAATAGAGAATCTTCTGTCCATTCTTGACGAGGAATTTAAAAAAAATTAATATTGAAGAAAAATATGCCGAAGGAACCGATTGATAATAACGCTCGTCCACGAACAATGGAGCCATTACGCACCAGAGATTCTCCACGAAAATGGAAGAAAAAAATATGAATAAAATTCTACAACCCCGTTGATTTTTCAACGAGCCGAGATACATATAACCAAGATCGCCGAGAGATTGTTGTTGTACGTAATATTTTACGAGGAAAGGCAATCTTGACGAAACGATCTATCCCTCTTTTTTCTTGCGAAGAGATGGCCGCTTTAAAGATCTTTGAGACGAAACGTGGGTGTTAATTTAGCTTACAAACTTCCATCGTGTATTCCTCAGTCTAGGAAAAAATGGTCAATAGTTTTATTGGCAATAATTCCAAGGATACGATCAAATCAGTCCTTTCGATGCGGATGAGTCAGACCAGAGACTTCAAAAATTTTATGTAGACGTTTTGCAGGAGGAACCAATGAGAACTAAATATGGTTCAAGCAATTCCTACTTAATGTAGAAAAAAATATAAACAATAATTCAATCAAAAAAAATCTCAATTTCCTCCAATTAATTATTAAAGAAAAGCACAAGTAGAGGAAAAAATCTGAAAATTGTTAATTTATAATTATAACACATACAAAAATATTTTTTTACCTTTACCAACTTACATTTGCCGTTGGAGAACATTTTTTCAACTACAAAATTCAGTTTGTCCTTCAATTCGATTTATCTTTTAGTTATATGTTTTCATAATTTATGATCTTCAGTCATGTTAATTATTTTGGTGAAAGTATCTGAACAATTACCCAACTGCCTACATTGTTATTCGTTCTTGTTATATACAAATAAGTGAATATTATCTTCGTTAATTTACGGCATTCGTCATCCATTAAAAACATAATTAATCTACATAATTAATTATTCTACACTTCTCCGATTTTTCCTCTTTCAAACATTCTCCAATCCAGATCCACCTTTTTCAATCCTAGTTTCTCATTCAAAACGTGCACAAACAATTTCTAAAATCCCCTTCCTCAATTCACTCGACAGAGGAAAATTATTGAAAATTGATGGTGCGTCGCTGATTATTTAATCAGAGGGTTCGTCGACGCTTCGCGCTCACGTCGAGATTCGCCGATGTTGTTGCACTTCTTTTTTCATAATTTTCTTTTTTTTTCATTGCCTCGGTACTCCGATGTTCACGTGGGGAAGCCAAGAGGTCACGCCGAAGGCCCTCCGTGCAGTTATTCTCTATGGAGACGTTCTCAAGATCGTCGAGAGATTTCAGAACGCGCAATATGAAAGATACTCTGAAAGAGGGCCCTCTTCTTGTATTATTTATTGTACCATAGACTGACCGACCCCGAGGATCGCGATTTATCCTTGAGAGTCATCCTCCCATTATCGCGAATCTGTGCTCAAAAGGAAAAAAAGGAAAATCTGAAAAATTTTATAAAAACGAAGACTATCGAATGTGATGTCCATTAGCTTTTTTTCCCCTCTTTCTCTGTCTGTTTGCCGTATGAAAACCGGCGGTAATTCTATTTGCCCTCTTTTCTGCACGCGTAACAATGATTCTCGAGTCATGCACCAGCACTCGCCCCGGAGCGGCGAAACCTTGAAGACCACAAAGTCGAGACCACACCGGAAGATGTTTTCTACGTATGTACACGAACAAATATGTGCACACTCCGCACATTGACGTACGTAATATATACACGAGTTCTACATTTAAATTTCATTTCTCTTCGTGCTTTACTATACATGTGTATATATTTACACGCCTGGAGATTGAGCACGGTAAAAAAAAATTCTGTAATTCCCGAGCATCCGGTGGAAAATTTTATGCCCCTCCTATCTCCGTTTCTAGTGGTCAGCGTATGGAAAAAAATTTTAACGCATACTCGCTGCTCATCGTGAATATGATAGCTCACGGTTGAGAGAAATTCATGAAAAAAATGTGGATTAATTTTGGGGGGATTGAAACATTTTTGGGGTTTTGGGAATTAATAGGAGGAAACGGATCATGAGATCTGTTCAATGATTAGAAGAAAAATTACTTTAGATTAAGATAGGACTTCAGTCTGAGACAAAAAAAAATTTAATTGATATATTGTGTAAGGTATCGTTTGGAGGAGGATTCTCTGAGGATTCAAAAAATATTCTAGAGCTGAAATTTAAATTTTAATAGGATTGGTAGATATTCAGTCATAGATTACTGAAACACTATTCGTTTTTTTGACAATGTGATAGTTGCTGAAAAAAATTATTTTTAATTAAAAACAAAATGTTTAATTAATACATAAGCTATCATTTGAAAAAGCTGGGTTTAAGAATTCTAAAAATAATTTTTGTATAATTTTTGGTGGAGTGATCTTAATGATATAGTCAAAAACTTACTAGAAATGACCACCCCTCTGATCTTCTAGGTTTGTAGACCTAAAATTATAAGATTAGTGGATAAAATAAGATTAGAAGACATTCAGACATAGATTAAAATAGAGATAAAAATATTTTCGTTAAAAATAGGTGATGAAATTGTGAATAGATAGATTAAATAGGGAAAAAAATATTTTTTACAAAATCATGCGTTTTTACAAGCTTTTATTTACTTTCACCTGCTGCGATGTCTGTCTGTAATAAAATCTTGCAAATTTGACCCACTTCCCGGTTTCCGATTGAGTTAAAATTTGTCAAATTTGTCATGCATATGTAAATCGAATGACAATGCAATATTCTCACAAAAAATTGGCAAATTTTTTGCAAAAAAATTGTTTCGCAAAATTTGGATAGAAAATTTGCTTGAAAATTGTTTTGCAACAAAAAATGTTTCGCATAATTTTTTGCAAAATTTTGTTCACAAAATGGTTTTAAGCAATTGATTTGTAACATTTCTTTACGGAAATTTTGCGCAACAGTCTTTTTCCAAAAAATTTGTTGAAAAAATGTTGTTGCATAAATTTTGCAGAAAAATGTTGCAAATTAATTGTGTGAAATAATTTTGTCTAACAAATTTTGCAAAACATTTTTGTTGCAAAAAATTATGCGAAACTAGATATAAATTACTAAACTAGTTGTTAAACATCATAAATACTAAAAAGTAAAAAATAAATAAACGAAACAAGAATTGTGTTAAAAACAAGCTTTTATTAGTTATTAATAAAAAATACCTAAAAATTTAAAAATAATTCCGATTGGAAATAAAATTAAAATATTATTATATTTAATTAAATATTAAATATATTATATTAAATTGAACATTATTATTATTATTATTATTATTAAATTGTACAATACTTTTGAGAAAATTGATTTTTCACAGAGATGCGGAACTCTATTTTCTCCCCGAAGTCTCTCAGGAATTAAATCCGCTGATCTCGAATTATCGATACGATTAATCGAGCATTCGCGTTAATTAACGATGGGATTTAGTTCGACGGGGTGAAAATTTGACGCCATGGAAACCAGTTGGAAGTCGAGTACGTAGGCCGTGGATAGTGTGAAAATTTTTACTCTCTCGCGAAATTGCGCTTGACGTCAAAACGTTTCGACGCCTTTCCGTATCTTGGACTCGGCGTTGGCGTCAAAAAAAAAAAAAAATTTCACGTGC
The DNA here is from genome assembly GCA_946863875.1 of Alloplasta piceator. Classification (NCBI taxonomy): domain Eukaryota; kingdom Metazoa; phylum Arthropoda; class Insecta; order Hymenoptera; family Ichneumonidae; genus Alloplasta; species Alloplasta piceator. The sequence goes on from OX333078.1 coordinate 5,446,226, forward strand.
CGTCGAATCGTGTCGCACGAGAATATATAAATATATATATATTTTTTTCGTCTTTGAAAAGCGAAAAAAAAATTGAGTCTCTTTCGCTTCGGTTGCCGATGTGCTCGGATGAAAGCGAAACCGGCGATACGCGCCCCTTAACCCACTACGCCTACACACCAGACTCGTTTCTGCCTACACAAAATAATGTACACAAGTTTGTATCTATATTTACATTATATTCCACGATATGCTCCAGAGAGTCTAGATTGCCACCACTTTTGTCTGTTTTTCAAAAAATCCAAAATATTGGAATTTTGAAGGGCTCACAATTTCATTTTGGTTTGGTCAATTCGGAAATTTCTTTGCAAGGAAACGTCGCCATTAAATTTGGAGAATGTCTTGTATAGGAAAAATTATTCCCTTCTTTCGCAACTGAGCACTAATTTGGCGATTATTTCCCCAAATATTTTTTAAAGGTTCTTTTCTTTCACTTCATCTTCAGCACATCATAATTTATTTTTATATTCGTGTAATCGATGATGAATTTCCCCACAAATTATGATTCTAAATCAAATCAACAGAAAAACAAAATTTCTTGCCCTTTTTGACACTTGACAATTTTTTGAGACACTACAAAAACCTCAAAATAACCGAAATTTCCAGAGCTCATAACTTCACTTTGTTTCAACCGATTACAAATTCCTCTATTTAAAACTCACTTTTTGTAACCGCGAAAGAATTTCGAAAATCGTTGAAGAAAAATTATCAAAAACCGATCGCTGATCTTTAAAAATCCGTGAAAAATTGAAAAATCATCAGTTTTGAACGTCCAACAATTACGAAGAGAATGAGCACAGTCTAGAGCCAAAATTTTGAGTACAAAAAAAATTACATCTATTCTAGTAGACAAATTCAATTTTGGTCAAAATGCAAAAAAATTGTTTACATTTTTTTTCAGACCTTACTTCGATGTATTTTGTCTCCTTGAACACGAATCTACCAATAGTTTTCTCAAAAAATCAAATTTCTTATGAATTTTCATCAAATACATTTTTGCTCAATTTTTGCCCCATTCTGAAAAACCTCAAAATCGTCAAATTTCAAACGCTCATAATTTTCGAACGGTTTTACCGATTCAGAAATTTCTTGTTCGTACGTAAACCTTGTTACTAAACTTAGAGAATGCCGTTTGGTTCATTCTGATACATAAATTTTTATAGAAATGACAGCAGTTCGAAAATGGCCGAAAAAAGAGGAAAAGGGGGATGCCTTGAAAAATTTGTAAAAATCGATCGTCGAACTTTAAAAATCTGCCAAAAATCGAAAAATCATTAGAATCGGATGAACAAATCGGCAATTTAAAGCTTCAACGTTTACAAAGAGAATGAGCGCAGTCCAGAGCCAAAGTTTTTAGTAGAAAAAAAATTACACCTATTTTAGTGGACAGATTCAATTTTGTCCGGAATGAAAAATTTTTTTTTTTTTTTTCCAAAAGTTATATTGCTATATTTTGTCCCCCTGAACACGAAATTACTAATAGTTTTCTCAAAAAATAACTATTACTTCATTTCATTTTTTCCCCCCACATCTTTTTATCCAATGAACACAAATCTACCACTGATTTCTTTAACAACTCAAAATTTTTATGACTTTTCATATGAGCCGCGATTAATGGAAAATTAATTTTCAAATTCAATTTGTTAGTCGCATGTTCGCCAATTGAGTGCCTCGCAGCCTAGTCTTTATCATCAAATTCAATCTTCCCTCAGGAATTAATCTCAATGTTTTCGTGTGTGTTTATATGTGTGTATTTTCTTGCTTGCCAGATGGAGAGAGGAACGATGCAGGAGGGACTTGTCGTACTCGTGTCACAAAATTTTTCTTCTCTTTTCTCCTTTTCGATTCGCCTACGGAAAAAGAGAGAGAGGGAGAGAGAAAGAGCAACCAAGCAAGGAAGAAAGAGAGAGCGAGGGAGTGTAGTATACAATTAGGAGAATTCACCACGTGGCGAATACAGAGCTTAATGAGCATCCGGTCATCTCTCTTCGATAGATCGCAAAAATATATTAGCGTGGGTCAAATAAAATGATTAATTTTTTTCTCCTCGATATAATGAAAAATGTATTGTTTGGCATCTCAAAAAAACCCTCTGCAAGTATTAGCCCTTCATATTTAAATTAAGAGGTCCCTCATCGCAAATTTTTATTTCCCATTTAAATAACATAGGAATTTTTTTTTTTACTTTGGAATGTTATTACCCTTTAACCGTTGAGGTTAGGAGAGTTTTTCTTCACATTTTTGTAGAACATTTGATGCTTTACAAAAAGGCTATCTTGTGTCCAATCGATAAAACTAACCGTTCAAAAAATAATCGGTGATAAGTGATAACACAGCCACGCAAAAAGAAAAAAAATTCGGCCTGGGGGTCTGACTATGTACCCGGTATGTTTTTGGGGTCGCTGAATCCGAATAAGAGGTTGGTTTAACCCCAGCACGTCAGGGTTTAGCTATAACCTCAAAAACACTCCAAAATTAAGTTGTTTTTTAAATATCTCGAAAACTATTATAGTTACGAAAAAATCGTTCTGGGTTTGTCTTGTTGAGTATACTTGTGGCTACTAAAAAAAAAATATTCCGAAAAAAAATTTGAAAAATGACAAATGTGGAGAATTTTGAATTTTTATAAATCCTTTTTTTATACATTACCTTGTACTGATCTTAGAAGATCCTGAAGTTTTCAGAAAGGTGTTTTTTGTTTTTCCAAAACCATTAATTTTTTAATTTTAAAAAATCGTGTAAATGCACGATCAACATTAAATTTTGCTTAAATTTTTATTATATAATACCTTAGACTGGTCTTGAAATTATCACCGATTATTTTTTGAACGGTTAGTTTTATCGATTAGACACAAGAGAGTTTTTTTGTGGAGCATCAAATGTTTTACAAAAATGTGCTAAAAAAACTCTCCCAACCTCAACGGTTAAAGTCTTATAAAATTCCAAAGTTAAAAAAAAAATTCCTATGTTATTTGAATGGGAAATAAAAATTTGCGATGAGGGACCTCTTAATTTAAATATGAAGGGCTAATACTTGCAGAGGGTTTTTTTGAGATGCCAAACAATGCATTTTTCATTGTATCGAGGAAAAAAAATAGTCATTTTATTTGACCCACCCTAATATATATATACTGACGATCGGCAATGCTATGTCTACATGCATGTAGCCGATCGTTGCTCGCTGATCGATGCGAACTTGGCTGCCCGAAGCGTCGAGAGCGCTCGAGCAATTTCTCGCACCTTTATCTCTCTCTCTCTCTCCCCGCGCTTCTTTTTCTCACACTCGACTGACGGTGAAAAATGAAAAAAAAAATCGAACAAAATCCCCTTACAAGCATTTTCAATCGACTTATTTGTTGTCTAGAAAAATCTCCTTCGGGAGATCCTGCTTTAAACGCAGCAAGACTTTGATTTCTCTATCGACGCGTTCTCATCTCCTCCGGCGAATGAATTCTCGCTGCAACGTGCGAATCTCGCGGAATGCCGATGATCGTTTGCGAATTGAACGACGATAATAATTTCCTGGGAGGGCAAAATAATAAAAACACGGGCGACGTTCTCGCGGTCATTTGTCTCGGACTTTCCGCCCTTTTTTTTGTCTCAGGGTTGCATTAATTCAGGACCGGAGATTCGGGATTGCGAACGTACACGCATTCTTCTGTCCTCTTTCCCTCCCTCGATCTTGGGGAGGAACTCTCTCGCTGGGGTGATTAAGTGCCAACGAAGCTCGCCAATCCACCTCTTATTTCATACACGATAACGGCGCCGATATATTTGGCGCTGTGGTTAAAAAAAAAAAAAATCCTCCAAATTTCGTTCTCCACCCCTCGAGCAATCGCGCATGAGCCTCTCTGATTATTTTATTATTCCTCTTTCGGATTGAAAAGAAAAGGGAAACAAAATACAAGAGGCGAATGTACACTACCGGCGAAAAGTTTCCGGACAAAACTTCAAAAAAGGTCTGGACCGTTTTTTTAATGCCATTTCGCCGGAAGTCAACGTAGACTAATTGAACAAGTGACATTTTAAAGGGGAAGAATTCGCTTCAATTTTCGGATTTTTAAATTATTTTTACAATTTGTTTCAAGATTTGGACTCTATTTTGAAAACAGCTGTTTTTTGCTTTTTTCCCCCCTTCTCTTCAGGTGCGTCCATTTTCCAGAGGATATTTTTTTAAATACATTTTTACGATTAGATTCATAAAGGGGAAAGTTTGAGCTTCAATTTCCGTTTTTTAAAAACTTTCAGCGATTTTTTTTTCCAAAGTTATTCTGTTTTTTGTGAAAAAAAAAGGAAATTTGAAAAATCCCGTATAACACGAAAACAAAGAGGATTCATGAAAAACTTCAGGAAAGCAAAAAGTTGCGTCTGTTTTTGGTGAGTTCAGAGGAAATTTTTCAGATTTTTTTTCCAAAATTTTGTTTTCTCATGTGGAGGCCGAAAAAAAAATTCGGGAAAAAAATTTGAAAAAAATTCCAATATGTTGAAAATGGTAAAATAAAGTATTTTTCCCTCTTGACATTTTAATAATCCCATAGATCTCGAGTTATGGTAATTGAATGATCTGAGCCCCGACCCAGAAAATGAGAAAAAAAAGTATTGGGAAAAAAAATCTGAAAAAATTCCTCTTCACTCAACAAAAACAGATCCAACTTTTGCTATCTCAAAGTTTTTCATGAATTCTCTTTGTTCGGGGAAGAACAGTTTTTTAAATTATTTTTAGAATTTGTTTTTAGATTTGGACTCTATTTTGAAAACAACTGTTTTTTACCTTTTTTCCCTCTCTTCAGGTACACCCATCTTCTAGAGGAATTTTTTTATACATCTTTACGATTGGATTCATAAAGGGGAAAGTTTGAGCTTCAATATCCTTTTTTTTTTTAAACGTTGAGCGATTTTTTCCCCCAAAGTTATTCTGTTTTTTATGAAAAAATAGGAAATTTGAAAAATCCCGTATAACACGAAAATAAAGAGGATTCATGAAAAACTTCAAGCGAGCAAAAAGTTGCGTCTGTTTTCGTTGAGTTCAGAGGAATTTTTCAGATTTTTGTTCTAAATTTTTTTTTCTCGTTTTCTGGGTTGGAGCTCGGATCAGAACTATGAAATTATTGATAAAATTTCAAGAGGGGAAAATACTTCATTTTACCATTTTCAACACATTGGAATTTTTTTCATATTTTTTTCCCAAATTTTTTTTCTCCTATTTTCGATCGAGAAAAAAGATCTGAAAAATTCCTCTGAACTCAACGAAAACAGACGCAACTTTTTGCTATCTTGAAGTTTTTTATGAATCCTCTTTTTTTTCGTGTTATACAAAATTTTTCAAATTTCCTCTTTTGTCACAAAGAACAGAATAACTTTGGAACAAAAAATCGTTCGAAGTTCTTAGAAAAAGGAAATTAAAGCTCAAATTTTCCCCTTTATGAATCCAATCGTAAAAATGTATTTAAAAAAATTCCTCTAGAAGATTGGTGCTCCTGAAGAGAGGGGAAAAAGGCGAAAAACAGTTGTTTTCAAAATAGAGTCAAAATCTAAAAACAAATTGTAAAAATAATTTAAAAATCAGGAAATTAAGGCGAATTCTTCCCCTTTAAAATGCCGTTTGTTAAATTACGTTGACTTCCGGCGAAGTGGCATAAAAAAACGTTCCAGACCTTTTTTGAAGTTTTGTCCGGAAACTTTTTGCCGTTAGTGTATGTATTTTCGTCGTTGGGAATAAAGCATTTTTAACGAACGCCAAATGAATTTGTTCGCGTGGATGAAACGAGAAACAAGAGTAAAACAACGGGGGAAGTGAGCAGAGGGCAGTTGGATCGTTGAATGAAGAAAAAAAGGGGGTATATTCGGCGAGAAGGGATACGATAAATAGCCTCGATTATAATGATCGATTGTCGATGATCCCGCGCACGAATACTCCGGTCTTGTTGGTCGGTTAAAGACGATGTAATTATTTTCAAACGCGATAAGACTGTTCAGGCGTCGATTAAAACTAATTTTTTTTTTTGTCTTTTCTGCTGCTCAAAAGTCTTCGATCGCGCTGCGAATTGTTATGTGCGTCGGATAGCTTTGCGCGGAGGTTTTAACTCTTGGATTATTTCCCACGTGTGGCTTCTCTCTCTCTCTCTCTCTCTCCCTCCCTCTCTCTCTCTCTCTCTCTCTCTCTCTCTCTCTCTTTCTTCCAAAGCGGAGAGTTCGCTCAGGTGAGAGGCGAGTAACTCTTTTTTTTTTCTTCTTTCCTCTATCGCATATCTCTCTAGTCGCAAGATTTACTATATGCAACAACAATATATATGTGTATATATAAAATTATATGTACATATATTCGCGCGACCTGAATACCGTATTTTCTCTGCGTACGTGTGCGCAATATTTCTCTATGGGTTTCTATATCGTGATTATTTTGCCCATCCGACAACGAGCGTATCCATTATCGCGCAATAATAAATACACGTGCGCGCGAGATTTATAGAAGTGTTTTTTTTTTCATGGTTTCGATCGTTTCGTAAAACGACGAAGAATCAGATAATACAATTCATTTGCTTTGCATGATGCTTTTTTTAAATTGAATTAATCAAGGCTGTTTAGTTCATTCCGTTTTTTCGGTTATAGTCTTAAATGTCAACTCTTGAATAGACTCTGCAAAGAAAAGTACAATTTACAAAAATATCCAAGTAGAAACGTAACTCGATGATTATATTCGCAAAAAATTGCTCATTGATTTCAATCGATTGTCAATTCCTCTATTTAAAACTCAATTTTTGTAACCCCAAAAGAGGTTTGAAAATCCTCGAAGAAAAATGGAATTACTTTAAAATGATGAAAAAACCGATGGCTGATCTTTAAAAATCCGTGAAAAATTGAGAAACGGTCAGAATTGGATGGACAAAGCGATATTATTAAGTTTTAACGATTACGAAGAGAATGACAAACTGAAGCCAAAATTTCATACAGAAAAAAAGTTACAGCCATTTTAGTGAGCAGATTCAAATTCGGCTGAAGTGTAAGACGGATTTTTTTTTTTTTATTTGTTCTTTTTTAACCCCATGTTGATGTATTTTTATCCACTGAACACGAATTTACCAATGATTTCCTCAACAGCTCAAAATTTTCATGACTTCATATCAATGACAATTAATGACAAATTTCTTTTAAAATTCAATTTCTTTTTTAAAATTCAATTTTTTTGTCTAGTCTTGATCATCGAATTCTTATTAATTAATACTTTTTATATTTTATTAAATAAATAATTAATACCTTTGATCAGTGGAAAGACTGAATAAGAGGAATCTGACGCTCAAATAAAAGTGAAAACTTTAACAATTTATTTTGGGACGATGGGAAAAGGAATGAGATCTCTTTTCAGAAATTTTATTTGACACACATTGAACTATGAAAAAAAAATTTAATCATTGTGATACAAAATGTCACCGACAGAGTCAATTTTAGAAGTAACCTCTTTTAAAAATTTCTTGACGGGTGAACGGATTTCTAGTAAAGGATAAAATCTGAAACAAAAACTAAAATAATTTATAATCTACATACTGTTGGCTGTGGAAGTAAAAAGGGTTTTTTCTTAATCCAATTTTGCAGAAATGGTTCTCTTTTTAAAAAAATAATCGATTTTTGGCCAAAAAAATAAGCAGGAAGTGGTTTATAAAAAAAAAAATTCGCATTAAATGTGATGTTTTTTTTTACACTTTATGATGACAGTAAAGTTGTCTTGAGTCTATTTGCATAAAAATATTTTTTTACTTAAAAATATTGAAATTCTAAAAGACCTTCTATGGCTTCAAGTTGAACATTCTTTTTCTCTAAAACAAAACGACCAAAATTATTTTTATTTGTAGCAAATTCCCATCTTAAGTTACGATTCATCCGCGTTTGCCTTTTCGATGCATTAACCCGTTCTTCTCTGTGCAGAATCGTATTACGTTGCAAGCAATGAAACTGGTCGAAATACCGGAGCAAACACAGATATGTACTCGCAATCGTGCGAGACGAGAGATACCCAATATATATGGGGTATTCCATACGTCAATTCGACAACCATCCGATGTGCACGCTCTCAGGATTCGGCTCAAGACTTTTTAAACAATTCCACTGAAGTCAATAAACGCTCCTATTTTTTTGAACCCATTTTACCGATCCTTTATGGATTTTTTTGTCGTTGAATTTTTTTTTGAGAAATCAGGCTGATTGTAAATGGCTCAAAAAAATTTGGGAGGGTTTATTGATCTTGGTGGCATCGCGGAAAAAAAAGTGAATCAAATCAGAGCAGCTCATTGTCGGTCGTTGATTGATTTGACATGGGCGAGCCCATACGTGCCACATTCACCGTACAAATATCCATTACAGGGAGTCTGATACGCACTGAAAAGAGTACGAGAGAGATGGAGAGCATCTTTCGAGGCCAGGGTAACGGTCCAGTTGCATACATATATCGGTGGGATGGTCTCGGCCAAGTCATATATATTTTTGTTTTCGCCCAACTTCACACGCACGCACGCAGTTTCTTTTTTCACGTCCTCTTTTTCTTTCTGTTGAGCAGGAACACCGTTCTTGCTCGTACATAATAATCAGGCAACAAGGGCATATCGTGGTCATTCGAGTTATTGAAAATAACACTTCACAGAGGCTTTTTTCGCCCCTGGGAGATTGGTTTCGCCGCTGGGTCCAACAACCGAAACCGCAAGACTTTTGTAGCAATCTTCGAACGGAACACTATGTTGCTCATTCTCGATCATTTCAAGGCGGAGAACGGGACACTCGCATCTGTACCGGTTACCAGTGATCGGCAGTATCGATTTGTTCGTCAACGATATTGATTATATTAATCATTTTTTTCGAAAAATTAATAATTAGTCAAAAAATGGTACTAATTTTTAATAAAAATTCAAAATTAATGGAAAAATATTAGTAATTTTTCTATGAAATGAGTGATTAGTAAGAAAATATTTTCAACTTTACCAAAAAAATGTTAGTAATTAGTGACAAAATATTTCGAATTTTTTTGAAAAATTTATATTCAACGACAAAATATTTCCAATTTTTTAAAAGAAATTAGTAATTAGCGAAAAAATACTACCAAGTTTTTTTTTAAATACAATAATTCGTAAGGAAAATATTACTAATTAATAAAAAAAGAAACTATAATTTGTAGAAAAGTATTGTGTATATTTACGTACTTGTGTGTACGAATTGAGCCATGGTTATAAGCTCAAACAACTCTATTAAAAAACTTGTTTTATTTTTTATAATAACTAGATCTTTTGAATATTTCATACATTAGTATTTATTGTATCGAATGCCATACAATATCATACAAGTTATTATGAATAAGTAATTTTTTATTTATTTATTACTTTTTCCAAAGTTAATACAACATTTGTCCACAAATTATTGATTTTTTTGTTATTTAGCAATATTTTTCTCGCCAGTTACTAATTCTTGGAGAAAATTAGTAATATTTTATCGTTAATTACTCATTTTTTTGGAAAAATTAGTAATATTTTTTTGCTAATTACTAATGCTTGAATAAAAAATTCGAAATATTCTGTCGCCAATTACTAATTTTTAGGAAAATTAGTAATATGTTCCCACTAATAACTAATTTTTTGAAAAAATTAGTAATATTTTATTGCTAATTATTAATTTTTCGAAAAAATGGATAATCAAAATAGATTTTTTTTTGCCGATCACTGCCGGTTACAACCTCGCCTTCAAAGAACTCTACCAAAATACAATCCCAATAATTGAATTTCTGCGCAATTTACAATCCTTAAGGGGAGAGAGTCAGCGTCAAAACGCCGATTTTCGAACATAAATATAAATGTTCGTTGAATACGTGTAAAACTGACCCATGGTGCATCATTTGACGTATGAAATGATGACATTTTTGACGCTAGTTGGAACCCTTAAGGTGTAGCGGTTCACTGCGCTGTGCACGATCCTGACCAATCCGCTTGACGGATCTTATTCTACGACGTCTCATGTTCTTCATAACACTTTTCTAGACTTCTTAAGTGCTACACATTTTTTTTAGATCCTTATTATAGAGTTACAGGCCACTTTTTGAATTTTTTAAACAAAAAATGGGTCAAAAATTAAAAAAGTGGTCTGTCAGTCCATAATAAGGATCTAAAAAACATGTGTCGCACTTGAGCAGTCTGGAAAAGGGTTAAGAAGAAAATAAACGGTCGTAGGATAAGATCCTGTAAAGATGTAGAGTTACAAAATGGTGGATGTTTATCGGCAGGGTTTTTGGTTGGTTTTAGTTAGTCGGAATAGACTAGTCAGTGAATATGTCAAAAAGCAAACGAATTTTGGTTTTGCGAGAATCAACATTTATATTTGAGTACCTTGAGTGTTATATTGTTGAAGAAACAGCCGAGCAAGAGAAAAGCGAAATAAACAAAAATTTTAACTGTAAAATCACCATCGTCGTCACGTCGTTTTCAACTCAGAGTACGGAGAATAAGGCCTCGGGGCTTTTCCTCCGCGAGGATATCTTTTGCTCTTACCGTTCCGGTTTCATTGAACTTCATCTCTTTACTATATATATGTATATAAATATATGTCTGCATGAACATATATATTAGGCTGTCCGTTATTTACCAAGTTGGTTTTTTTTATTGCGCCCCCCAAATATTTAGTTCATGACCTAACAAAAAATATCAGACCAAAAAAAGCCCTTGATATTCACATTGAACCTTGCCCCAAAGACGATATATTTCCCGTTTAAATAACATGGGATTTTTCCACGCTTTACATTTAATTTTTTTTCTCCGAAACAAGTAAATATATAGCAATGAGAGATATATATTTTCGTAGGAAATTGAACGCTCTACAAAAAAGGTCTCCCATGATTTTTCGATAAACTCATTCCTTCAAAAGTTATTCAAGGTTAAAGTTGAACTTGTAGGACATTTTTCAGATTTTCCTGCTTTGACGGCAAAATTATTATTATTTAAATAAAAACTAATTGTTCATTTTGAAAAGTATCTGCTTCTGAGTGTACTACAATAACAATTATTGAGAAATAATTTCGAAGAATGGAAAATAATGTGGCTAACAAGTACACGAGTAACAAGTGACAAGTTTGACCGTGAATAATTTTTAAATCAATAATATTATCGTAAACTGATAAGAGAGCTTGTTTCTAGAGAATTTTTGCAAATAATAACGTTTTTACTCATTTATATCATTCTGAACGACCTCTCATAATTTCGAAAGCGTTTCAAATTCTTACCCCTCACCGATCTATTCAAAATTTCTACGGAATGTACTAAAATGTACTTATTAGCCTCATTATTTTCCATTCTTCGAAATGATTTCTCAATCATTTTTATTATAGTACAGTCAGAATCAGATATTTTTCAAATTAAACAATTAGTTTTTATCTAAATAATAATAATTTTGCCGTCAAAGCAGGAAAATCTGAAAAATTTCCTATAAGTTCAACTTTAACCTTGAATAACTTTTGAAGGAGTGAGTTTATCGAAAAATCATAGGATACCTTTTTTGTAGAGCGTTCAATTTCCTACAAAAATATGTATTTCTCATTACTATATATTTACTGGTTTCGGAGGAAAAAAATGAAATGTAAAACGTGGGAAAATCCCATGTTATTTAAAAGGGAAATATATCGTCTTTGGGGCAAGGTTTAGTATGAATATTAAGGGCTTTTTTTGGTGTGATATTTTTTATTAGATCATAAACAAAAAATTTGGTTGGCGCTATAAAAAAAACCAACTTGGTAAATAACGGACAACCTAGTATATATAAGGGGCGTTCCACACCAAACCGGACACCATTTAGCTTTTGCATCTCGGATTTGTTTCAATTTTTTTGTTTTAGTATTGGTTGAAAGAGGTCTTCATGATTTTTTTCAATTTTTTTTGTCGAGCCGTTTTCAAAATATCGTTTTTTCAAAAATTAGGCTTTTTTTTTTAAACGCCCATAACTTTGCGAAAAATGGGCCAAATGGGACGTTGATTTTCAAAGTTTTTGTTTTTAAACGTACTCTTGGTAAAAAATATCGAAAAAAAATTTCAAACCGTATTTCTATGAGATTTTCAAGTTTTAAAAATAAATTCTTGATTACAAAAAACACGTACTGATCGATTTTCTTAAAAAATTTTTGTAAAAAACGTCATCCATTCCACAACTTTTAAGCCTAACGACATAATGGTTAAACGACGGGATCTATTTTTTTCGATTTTTAATTTAGCACCATTTAGCTTTTGTATCTCCGATTTTTTTCAAATTTTTTTATGTTTTACTATTGGTTGAAAGAGGCCTCTATGATTTTTTTCAATTTTTTTTAGGTTTATATTTAGGTTTAGGTAGGTTTAAAAGCAAAAATTTTGAAAAAAAACGTCCCGTTTGGCCCATTTTTCGCTAAGTTATGAGCGTTCAAAAAAAAAAGTAGCCGAATTTATGAAAAATCGATATCTTGAAAACGGCTCCACAAAAAAAATTGCAAAAAATCATGAAGACCTCTTTCAACCAATACTAAAACATAAAAAAATATTGAAAAAAATCGGAGATGCAAAAGCTAAATAATGTCCGGTTTGGTGTGGAACGCCCCATATATATCTTTCTCCAGCCAGATTATAAAACCCTCTTTTCGAACTTTTGCCACCTCACCGGTAAGTTCCAACCGGCCGGTCTTCGAGTATTGTACTTTTAATATATATAAAGTATATATCTATGTTGCAGAAAGAAAGAGAGACGGAGAGATCACGCTCCGATTCTTCGACAAGACGCTCACGCAATTATACGCCTCTCGTGCGATTAATTAAGCCTCTTTCTCTTTGTTCTCGATGTTTCTTCTCATTTTATCTCTCATTGTTACTCGCATATCCATTTCTACGCTCATCCTTCATTTTCCTTCTATCTCCACGTACAAATCAAAGTGATTTTGTTCACAAGAAAATAAAAAACAATCGATAGATTTTTTTTTCCAAATATTATGCTGCTTCTATGTGAGCTTAAATATAGTCTTGATTTACTTAATAATAAACCAATAAACCAATAACCAATAAAAATTATTGGACTAAAAAATAAGAGAACGACAAAAATTATCAACATCGTGCTCAGGCCATGTATTTGGATTATTTATCAACCATTTGGCTCGATGAAAGCTCGTTAATATTGCATTTCGTCGATGCAATGAATCAAGCGAATTATCAGATTCTTTATTGATCTCCATTTTTTTCTTTATCGATTTATCTCGCGATTGGCGATGCCGCGTAATTAACGTAACGAATGCTCCGAAGAACCTTCGCGTCTTTGCCCCATTCCCATATTATTTCATCCTTCTCTCCGCCCCTCTCGGACTCTTTTGATATAATCATCCTCCACCCTCCATCTGGGATAAATTCTCGCGAGGCTCGGATCGCGGAATAAACTGCCCCGATTAGATTGCAAGTGGGATCGTAACTTATGCGCGGCGGCAAAAACGACTCATCTACGTTATACAAGTATTATAATAATACAAGGGTCCAATACGCGCGCGACCGGTTTGATATTAGCGCTGCAGCCCTTTTGTCGAGAATCATCTAATTTTAATTTTAAAAACAATTGTATCGCGCACGAGTAATTGCCTGAAGAAAACGATGCCATGGTAGAATTGCTGAAGAATGCTCAAAAATGTCAAAAGCATTTTGGTTAATTTTTTTTTTGTCATTTAGGGGTTCATAAGGTGAGTTAGGAATCGGAAATTGTCTGGGGAATATGAACATGCTATTAGCAACTTGAAATTTTTCACGGACTATGCTTAAAAATGTCGAAGGCATTTTGGTTGCATTTTTTTGGTCATTTAGGGGTTTATTAGGTATGTTAAGAATCGAAAATTGTCTGGGGAAGATGAACACGTTATTCGTGACCTGAAATTTTTCACGGATCATGCTTAAAAATGTCACAAAGCATTTTGGTCAATTATTTTTTGTCGTTCAGGGGTTTATTAGATGAGTTAGGGATCGAAAATTGTCTGGGAAATACAAATATCCTATTTGCGACATGAAATTCCTCAGGGATTGTTATCCTATTTGCGACTTAGAATTGTCACGGACAATTGATTCGACTTTTTAAGATTTTTCACCCATCAATTTTTTACGATAGGCAATGATGATAATTTTCCAACAATGATATCCGTCCAGGGAGATGAAGTCAATTTTATCTTTATTTAAAATATATATTCATGAATATATTTGAACGATAGCGGAGTTAAAACTTGAGTATACAATATTTCTCGAATAACATCGCATAAACAACCGTTTTTTCTCAACATAAATAAATTAGTAGAAAGAAGGAATGAAAGACGGGAAAAAATGAAATTTGTTGTACAAAGTAAAACGAATCGTAAATCTTGGAAAATTCTGCCACAGCTGTCCGGTATAATACAACACACTGAGGATACTACATTCATATATTATACATATATATGGGGCATTCCAAGTGAAAACGTGGGGTCATTTTCCTCGGGTCATCAGATCCTTGCATAACTTTTTTTTCGCATTGATTCCACTTCAAAAACAGCCTAAATTTTTTTAAAGATTTTTCTGGCCACTCCTTCAGGTGGCGCGACGATCGTTTTTGTGTAAAAAAGGGATAACTGAAAAAATACTATTTTTAAAATTCTGCAATTTTTTCCACAGATTCTGGGTCAAAAATAAGTAATTTCTATCATGTTTAGAAAGTGGGCCGTGGCTGCCTCGTATTTTTTTTAATAATTTTCTTTTTTTCAGTTTCTAAAATAAAATAAAAAAAATTAATTCATAATACTTCTTACATGAGTAAAAAAAATAAAATAAAAATAAAACATATCTTCGCAAATTTTGATATTTTGTAAAATATGCAAAATATCAAAATTTTCCAAGACATGTTTTATTTTTATTTTATTTTTTTACTCATTTAAAGGGTATTAGGAATCAATTTTTTCATTTTATTTTAAAAACTGAAAAAAGTTACTTATAAAAAAAAATATGAGGCAGCCGCAACCCACTTTCTAATCATGATGGACATTACTTATTTATGACCCAGAAGTTGTAGAAAAAATGGCAGAATTTTAAAATTCGTATTTTTTCAGTTATCCCTTTTTATTGAAGTATTTTATAGAAAAAAAAAGATTTTTCTTATTTATTTGGAAAAATATGCAAAATATCAAAATTTGCCAAGATATGTTTTATTTTAATTTTATTTTTTTACTCGTGTAAGTGGTATTAGAAATTAATTTTGTTATCTTATTTTAGAAACTGAAAAAAAAAGAAATTATTTAAAAAAATATGAGGAAGCCGCCCACTTTCTAATTATGGTAGAAATTACTTATTTTTGACCCAGAAGTGGAATCAATGCGAAAAAAAGTTACGCAAGGATCTGATGATCCGAGGGAAATGACCCCACGTTTTCACTTGGAATGCCCCATATATATATTGTGCATAGACATAATATATCTATGTAACACGAAGTTTACTCCGTAATTCTCAAACATATTTGCCAACTCCAAGATTGCACAAATCTCTATATGTACACGTTTATATGAAGAATTCTCCACCGATTCAGCCACTTTTTCGACAAAAAAAAACAGTATTTCATATAACTCTTTTTTGGTCCAAATTAATTCTCTAAGAGAAAAGAAACGATAAAAGAAATTTTGCGTTTTTTTTCCTTTGTGCTATATTTTTCAAATATCATAATTGGACGGAGAAATTCAACATTTCCTTAACCGCTTATCAAAAAAGTAGAAAAAACTTTTCAATGAATTCTGTAGTCTGTCATTAAAAAAAAAAAAAAATCAATGAAATTAAAATTATCAGCAGAAAAAATGAAAATTACAATATATAAAAATATATAACACAGAAACCATACTGAGAAAAAATTCAACTTTAAAATTTTTAATTCAATTTATTTAACTTTATTTACTTCAGGTTGAATAAAAATAATATAAAATGAATCTCAATCGATTTACAATGATAAATATAAATAATCTTATTGGAAAATCAGTCTCAACCCCTCAAACATGAGGGTCTAAAAAAAGTAGCTGGTGGATTTACGAAGAATGCTTCATATCTCGAAATATCGCGCACTATTATAAGAATACAACGATGTGCGCGACTCGTACGTGCTTAATTGTACGTACACGAATCAGTGGCACCCGTTGTATTTCTTGGATATTTCCACATTTTTTTTTTCTCTTTTTCGCGAGTCCGAGAGATTCAGACTTGATGATTTTACGCTGTGCTCACATTACGTGCTAATATACGCATAAAATAAAAAAAGGAGCGAGGAAACGTGACAGACGCACACGAAACGTCATCGCGATTTGTCTCTCTGCCGAAATGATTTTGCCTCTGTCGGGTTTACATATATCTTGCCGCGAATCGGTGAACAAACTCAGGAGAGAGAAATGAAGAAGAGAGGGAAAAAAATACTGACGATTCTTCGAGTCAGCAACCTCGTGCTACTTTTTACTCTCGTTCTTCTCTCGCTCTGTGGACGCGCCTTCTCTGCTCTTCTTTCAGACAGTCAAATGCTCGCATAGTATTTCTCTCCGCTGCTGATTGAAAAGAAACTGAGCTTCCTTTCAAGCTGGTGAAATCGCGATAATTATCCAGAGGGTAAATAATCGCTGGATTAGAGTCCACGGAGGCCTCTTCCATAATTCATGAATATAAATCCCAAGATTCCATCACCGGTGAATTATATTGTCCAGGCTCCTTCCTTCTTTCGCATCGGGATTAAATGTGATTCCATTTTTCCATTTCCATCCTTTTATGTCTCATTTTTTATCGAAACAAACGAGGTCTGCGGTCGAGCGGAAATTGGCGGTAAAAGAAATGTTCTCCAGAGGCGAGATGGGAAATTGAGGTACACCCGAATTTGGCCCTTCGTACAAATTCGGATCTCCCCTCTCAGCCTCTTCTCTCCTCAAGATCCATTGACCCTAACCCATTCCAGTATCGAAAAAAGGGTAATTGTGGGTTACGCTTCGCAAGACGCCCGGGAAGAGGACACAGATGAGACCCCTCGACCGGAGCTCGTTCGTCGAGCGAATCATAATTTCGTTTTTTTCTTCTTCTTTTTGTTATTTCATTCGCGATCCAACCTCCTCCTCGTCGTCCTGCTCCTTCCTCCCGGTTATTACGTGGCTGGACTCCCATCTGGTCGGGCTCATCGATTGGCCGTAATTGGCCTGAAAGAACATCGAAAATTATATTGAAAGGGGACGTAAAATAAAACCAGAAGTACGGGGCAAAAAAAAAATATTGTGGAATCGTAGCTTCGTAATTCTTATGCATCGTCGATCGTCGTCGTCACTTTCATGTTGACCGGATAACCGGGACGACGATTTCGCGTTGCGATTACAGCGTTTTGTCATTAAGCCAGAAAAGTTGGGAAAGCATATTTCCGTTCGAGGTCTCTCTTTCGGCGTTTCCTTGGTTGTACCCTCTCTAGATTTTTTTTGCGCTGCAGAAATTGACTGTGCGATCGAAACCTCGAAGCCATTTGGTTCTATAAACTTTTGGAATGAAACAAAAATTTGAACCATGCGCAAATCGTGTGAAGCGCTCCAATCATCTTCAAATTCCTCGACCAAAGCGATTTGAAACCCCTTCGAGAGTATCTCGAGTTATCCCGTTTCGTTGCGCTCCAGAGAAAGAGATTTTCTCGGTAACTCGGAGCATCAAAGCTTTTTGAAGCCTCCATAGAATGCTATGTATCTTCCTTCCCGTTGGAATTATGATACTCCCTATTTCCTTGCTAGGAAAGTTCCGAAGGAACGTTTTGCCGACCAGCGAACATCTAACTTTCTCTCTCCTTTTCTCCCTCTCTTTCTCTCTCTCTCTCTTGCTGTCTTGTTCGTAGAGAAATGTTTATTGTGGCAAAATGCAGAGAGAAATTGAGAGCCAGAGAGCAAAAGATCCTCGAGAATCGGCGTGGCAGAAGCAAACTCGTTTTCAAGGAACTTGAAGGCGATCGGGAGCAACTACTGCGAGAACGTTCACATTCTTCATTGTCTTTTGATGAAAAATTACATAAAAAACAACAGAATTTTCGAAACAAACGGGCTTAATTCCTGTAAAAATTAATAATCAATAATTATAATTGAAGGATTTCAAGTCAGAATGTTTTTTTATAATTTAATCAACGACCCTACACTGAAAAAAATTATATGATTAACCTTGTTACATTTTCTAGTGAATCATTTTTTAGTATGAAACTGGATATCAAAACAAAATCCCATTGAAAATACATTACAAAAATGATAAAACAAAAATTAATAATTAATAATCACAATTGAATAATTCTAAATCAGATTTTTCTGCTTATAACTTTATCAAAGACCCTACACTGAAAGAAATTATCGTTAACCCTGTTACATTTTCCAGTGAATCATTTTTCAGTATGAATCTGAATATCAAACCAAAATCCCATTAAAAATACATTGCAAAAACGATAAAACTAAAATTAACAATCAATAACCACAATTAAATAATTCTAAATCAGATTTTTGTTGTTTATAACTTAATCAACGACTCTGCAATGAAAAAAATTATGGTTAACCCTGTTGAATTTTTTACTGAATCATTTTTCAGTTTAAAACTAAATATCCAAACAAAATCCCATTGTAAATACATTACAAAAATGATAAAATAAGTATTAATAATTAATAACCACAATTGAATAATTCTAAATCAGAATTTTTTTATTTATAAGTTTATCAACGACCCTGCACCGAAAGAAATTATGGTTAACCCTGTTACATTTTTTAGTGAATTATTTTTTAGTATAAAACTGAATATCAAAACATTATTCCATTGAAAATACATTATAAAAACGATAGAATAAAAATTAATAATCAATAACCACAATTGAATAATTCTAAGTCAGAATTTTTTTTCGTCACTTTATCAATGACCCTGCACTGAAAGAAATTATGGTTAACCCTGTTACATTTTTTAGTGAATCACTTTTCAGTGTGAAACTGGATATCGAAACAGAATCTGATTAAAAAAACGTTATAAAAACGATGAAATAAAAATTGATAATCAATAACCATAGTTAAATAATTCTAAATCAGATTTTTATTGTTTATAACTTTATCAACGATCCTGCACTGCAAAAAATTATAGTTAACCCTGTTACATTTTCTACTGAATCATTTTTCAGTATAAAACTAAATTTCCAAACAAAATCCCATTGAAAGTACATGATAAAAACGATAAAATAAAAATTAATGATCAATAACCACAATTAAATAATTCTAAGTTAGAATTTTTTTTCATAACTTAATCAACGACCTTGCCTGTAAGAAATTATGGTTAACCCTGTAACATTTTCTAGTAAATAATTTTTCAGTATAAAACTGAATATCAAAACATATTATTGCATCGAAAATACATTATAAAAACGATAAATATTTCGTGATGCTTTCGACGTTTGCGTGTGGATATTTTTTACTCCCATGATTACTTTATAACCGAGATTTTCCCTCCACAAGATGCATTGGCTATCTCAACGAGAGCAAAAAGGAGAAGCTTCACGAGCCGCGTAACACACTAACACGATTTCACATTTTCTTAATTGCACCCCTTTTTGAGCGTGTCGTGGATCTCAGAGCCACGAGTAGAGCCAACGAGAGAGGGAGATAGATACAGAGAGAAAAAATCCACGTATCTACACACGCGATGTACAAAGGGGATGTACGTTATAGCCGTTCTCTTGCAGTATTTATAGGAGCGACGATGGAAGTAAAACTCCGATAGCACACACGGTGGATTCTATAATGCACTCGCGAGCCGCGGAGTTCCTCCGCCGGGGGGCTCTTATGACGAGATCTATAACGCCGCGCGCGTCGATCTGCGCTCTCAATCGTGCGCAGACGTCCACGACGCAGCGCTCTCTCTCTCTCTCTCTCTCTCTCTCTCTCTCTCTCTTTCTCTCCTGCGCGCGCGCGATTCTTTTTTCTCTCATGCTCTGTGTGCTTCGGCTGGTCTAATTAAAGTCCGGTTTTTCCTCTTTTCTTGTTGCAGGTACGTTCACGTGTATTATCGAGCCTCCCGAGTCCTCGTCTACGATCCTTGGCCTCACGATGGTCGATGATCCAGCGAGTCGTGAGAAAATCGTCTTCTCCCACCGGAAACACGGTATGCTCTTGGTATCCGGTCTTGAATCATCTTTTTTGCTCATCTCGATCGACATTTATCTTGAATTCATTGTTTATGCGTCTGCGGCGTTCATCTTGGAATATTCTCGCTCAAAATCTTGCTAATGAGCAGACTCCTTGATTGTTTAATTCACGATGACTTTTACAACCGAGCTCGAGCACTTTTCATTTACTTCTGTAAGCTACATATTTCCCGGTGGTAATATTAATATTCTTGGAGCTTCATTTTTTGAGTCGTTAAATAACCGGGGGCGGTTGCAATGCAGTAAAATATGAAAAAAAGGAAAAAAAAAAAATTCAACCACGAAAGAAAAAACAAAAATGCCCCAACGATAATTTGTTATTTATGTCTACCAAGATCTGTATATATTTATATATATATATATATATATATATATATATATATATATATATATATATATATATATATATATATATATATATGTATATATGAATTCTTGGGACCATCGTAAAATTAATTTATCGTCCATTTCGCGTTTGTCCGCGCTCTCTCGCATTGCTTCCCCTTAAAACCTAACGGATTCCTTTGAAATTGCGAAGAAAGGAAAAGAGAAAAGGAAAAAAACTCTCCGCGTATTTTCGCGTGCAATTAATTCGTTAATTAGGAGAATAATACCGCTATGTTCGCGGCATTATTTCGTACGACTGTGTGCGTGTTTTCGAGACACACTGAAAAATCATTTATTCGTGGCCTTGCCTGCGAGAGTCGCTCCCTCGTGAATTGCGCAACCATGTTAAATCGCGCTACGAGAGCGGAGACCGCGTCGGGATGCGGTTTGTAACCGAATTATCTTATTACTTCATTAAGTCAGCGGAGTGGGAGGTGTGGTAACGGAAGAAAATGGAAATAGTGACAATTCTCGAGATTCTGGTTCAGGATGTGAAATTGGAACTTGAAACACATTTTTTGGACTTCCGGCAAAGCGAGTATCTGGCTCAGGCTTTTTTTTCGTCATGAATAAGTACCCTACGCTGATAAAGGGTGATGCAGAAATTTTCTCATTTTTTGCGGGTTACCTTAAAAGGTAAAAACATTTGAAACAATTACCTTTGAGGATTCCTGAAATATTTTTTGAAATAATTAGTCCAATGGTCTGGACGATAAGTTCAAAGTTTTCTGGACATGACGGTTCCTCCACTTGATCTCCTAGGTTTCTAAAGCTGAGAGTTATATTTTAATAGGTTTAGTAGGTATCGAGGCATAGATTACCGGGAACCCACTAATTTTTTCGACAGTTCAATAGTTGCTGAAAAGTTTTTTTTTCATTGAAACAAAATTTTGATTGATATGTCGTGTTAGATATAATTTGGAAGAGCAATCTCTAAGGGTTCTAAAAATATTTTTTTCATTATTCTTGATCCGGTGGTTTCACTGATATAATTCAAAATTTGCTAGAAATGACCGTTCCCCCCTGAACTAGGCTTTTCAAGCTAAAATTTAAATTTTAATAAAGTTAGTAGATATTGAGTCATAGAATACCAGAAAACTACGAGTTTTTTCGACAGTATAATAGTTGCAGAAAAAAAACTATATATGGGGCGTTCCATCCCAAATCGGACAGATTGAAACACTTTTTTTTTATTTCCCCAAATTTTTTATATTTTTTAGTACTTATCAAAAGACCCTTGCTGGTAAATTTTGAGATTTTTTGATTACCCATTCAAAAGATATTAAATTAACAAAAAAACCGCTCTTTTTTCGGTATTTTGGTCATAACTTCTTTAATATGGTCCAAATTGAAAGTTTTTTTGAATTTTTTTGTTTTTTATGGCCTTTTTAGAAAAAAATACAACAAAAATATTCAACGTGTTTTTGAATAAGTTTTTTGAGTTTTAACTTTAAATCGCGGTTTTAAAAGTGAGTGTATATTTTGATTTTTTTTAAATTTTTGGTTTTAAACATTCATCTATTCAACAACTTTTAAGACTAGTCCGAACGTGGGCCTTCCGTAAGTACAATTTTTTTTCGATTTTTTAAAACTAATTTTTTTTTTTTTATTTAAAAAGTTTTATAAAAAAGTCTCAAAATAAATTCTAAATAATGAAAAAAAATACTACACTAACGAAAATTGGTATTCGTAATAATTAATAGAAAAAAAAAATTTATTTTCAAAAATCGAAAAAAATAGTAGTCTTGAAAGTTGTGGAATAGATAAATGTTAAAAATTTTTTTTTTTTTTAATCAAAACATACACTCACTTTTAAAAACGCGATTTAAAGTTTAAAACTCAAAAAACTCATTTAAAAACACGTCGAATATTTTTGTTTTATTTTTTTCTAAAAAGGCCATAAAAAACAAAAGAATTTAATTTGGACCATTATTAAAGAAGTTATGACCAAAATACCGAAATAAAGAGAAATGGAATGCCCCACATATAAAACTTTAATCAATAAATCATGTGAATCACTTGGAAGGCCTCGAGGGGTTCTACAATATTTTTTAAATAATTTTTTATAATTTTATTATAATAACATGATGATTTAAAAAATTTTTATAATAACATGGTTTGAAATTTGCTAGAGTTGACCGTTCTCCCCTCATCTTCTAGTTTTCTAAAGTTAAAATTTGGATTTTAATAGAGTTTGTGGATGTTGAGTCATATATTAAATGAGTCAATATCCATCGATTTTGACTCATTTAATTCTTCAGTCGGAAAACTGCTGGTTTTTGCGACAGTGTTAATGGAAAAAAAAGTATTTGAAATAAAAATAGGCGTTTCGCAGTATTGGTACAGAATCCTAATTGTGCAGGCTGGACTCGTTCTCGGTCAGTTCTTTGCAATTAGAAAGAGTATGCGAAAAATTTCATTTCATTCATGTTGAGTCATAGTAAAAAAAAAAAAAAAAAAAATCATCTACACAGTTGCACCTCCATCTGACGTTGCGTTTCCCATTCAAATGCCTCCACGTTTACTTTCGAAGAGACACAGAAATGCTTTCAGCTTAAGTGATAGAGAACAGCCGAAGCTTTCACTTTTTACTCAGTGCTGGGCATCGTAAATAAAAGGAGAACAATCAATCGTCGAATAGTAAAATCTAACGAATGCCAACCAATTTAAGTTGAGAATTTGGGAAATTCAGGTACATAAAAAATTTTACTCGATGTTGAATGACTGTTATCGATAGCTCTTTATTATACTCTGGGAATAAGACTAACTGGGAGTGCTCGAGGAGAAAATCAAACGACTTTCGCACGACCCGAAGCGTTTCGCCCCCAACGCAAACACAGAAAAATTTTATACACGTAGATAAACACATGTATAATGTTATAAATGTGGGATTGTGCATATCTGTACATTTAAATGTACTAAATACTAGGGTGGTTAAAAAAAACAGGGTTTTTACATATTTTATTTCTCATCAAGATTTTCCATTGTCTTTCCTAAGAAACGTTCGACAATATTCAGCACAAATTTTTTGGAACCAAAATTTTGCATCTTGACTCCAATCTCGAAAATGTTGCGGCACCAATTTTAAATTAAATTAACCGGAAATAAATCATGAACAATTGAAAAATTGAGGGGGTGAAAATTTCAAGAAAATTGCACACGCTTTGGAGCAGAAACACTGATCGGCAAAAAACAATTCGATTTTTAATTAATCGTTATTTATAAAAAATTAATATTGTCATCCATTATTTTTTTGGGTATTTCGATAATCAGTAATTTAAAGACCAATACTACGAATTATTTTGATATTGAATATGTGTATTCTTTGAATTATTCATTATTATAAAAATTAGTAATCGTATTCTTTAAAATACTTATCATTAAATTATTTAGTAATTGAATTATTTTAATTACTAATTATTAGAATAATTTATAATTGAATTATGTCAGTTATTGATTATTTAAACAATTAGTAATGTATATATCTAAATTACTAATTATTCAAGTAATTAGTTATTGATTATTTCAATTACCAATTATTTGAATAATTAATAATTGGAAAGAATAATTAACTAATTTCATAATAAATTAGTAAGTAGAGTACTTGAGTATTTAATTACTTGGATAATTAATAATTAGAAGGAAAAATTACCTAATTTTTAAAAAAATCAGTAATTTATAAGAGCAAAATTTCAATTACTTGCTTATTGAGTAATCATTTGATCTAAATTACAAGTTATAGGTTTATTGGATAATAATCTACCATGAATTATCGAATTTTCAAATATTAGAAATACCTTAATATTTATTGGAACAATTATAAAATGTCCTAATACAGAGTAATTAGCGGTAATTAAATTGACGAAAATATCGGTTTTGCCGATCACTGAGCAGAAATTTTTGCTTTCTGATAAACAATAAGAGATTTTAGAATTTTTTTAATTCCAAAAAATGCAGATTTCTCCTAATTATTGATTCGGCAGTCATTAAAAAAGTGCACTTCCGGTGAGGGATTTAATTCTGAGTTAAGAGGACTCTTCTGGGACAGAGAACTCGCTCAGAAGCTCAATCGGAGGAAAATGCATTTTTCCTTCGTATCGCCCTATTATGTACATAAATATAAAAGGATTCCATGGACGAACGCACTCGCGAGTCTCACGTTGCATTTTTTTCAGCTTCGTGCACGTTTATCCATGTATGCATAGTTGTAACACAGCGTGGATAGAAGTCGACCCACACGACAGACGAAACGGCACGAAGAGACACACTCACGCGATCATACCATTCCATTCGCTCCCACTTGTAATTGTAACTCTTCTCAGCGGGCGATCATATATATATAAAGAAAATGAACGGGCACTCTATCTCGAGATTATTATTTAATGATTTAGATACGGCGATGTGTAATAAATGAGCGCGCAGCTGCAGAGATTCCCGGCGAATAGCATTGAGAAGAAAAGTCTCCTGTTACGCTCAAACATATCAATTTTTTTAAATTTATTCTTCTTATGAATAAATTAACAAATTCGCGGACAGAATTACGTTGCTATTCGCACTCGCGATTTCACTTTAGACACTCAATAATTCATGAAATGACGCGTTTTTTCTCTCCTCTCATTGTCTCGTCTCTGATTATTCAGAGCGAGTTTGGTCGATAATAATCGTGCATAAGAGCCAAGAGAATCATTTTTTCCAATTAAGGGGTTGTTTGCATTCAGGAGGCTCGAAAAAAACGATTTTTTAACCATTTTTTCTGGAAAGAAATTTTAATTATTAACGTAAAAATTAATATAGTTTTGTGACTTTTGAGTCAATTTTGAAATTTTTCTTTTTAAAAAATAGTCATTAATTAACAAAATAAAAAAGATTTCTTTAATATAAGGCAGCTCCTAAAAAAAAATCGATTCTTGATGAAAATTTTTGCCTTAATTGTTTATAAAATGGAATATATTTATCAGTAAAGAAAAAAAGTTCGATTAATTACTAAAAAATATATTTACAAAGCTTGTGTAAAAATTTGAGACTGATCGGTTTGGCTATTTCTGAAAAATCTTTCTCGTCGACTCAAAAAACACAGTTTTAAGAACAAGGCTTTCAAAATTTTAAAAGCACTTTACACATAATAATTACGGGTTTACGAATATGTCTATGACTTCTAAAATATTTTTCGGATTGACATAAAATTTTCTGTGCATATACTTGAATATATATGGGGTATTTCATGTCAAATCGACCACTTTTAAACCCGACCCCTTTCAATTTGGCTGAAATTTTGATTTCTTTTTCTATCCAACCCAAAAGAAAAAGCTTTTTTTTAAATGACTATACCTTCTTCAAAAATGGACTAATTGGGACGTTTTTTTTGAAAATTTTCGTTTTTGAATGTACTTTATGAAAAAAAAATAATAATAATTTTAGGATATTAAAATCTATGAAATTTTTCACTTTTTCGAAAAAAATTATCTTTTTATCGAAGTTCATTTTTTTTTTTCACTCAAAAAATACTTCGATCAATTCCGGAAAAAATGCCGCCCAACCTGGAGTGGCATTCCTTTCCCTTCTATTTCTTTTAACGATTGAAAAAAAAAAATTCTTAATTGGGCTTATTTCACAAAGTATCACTCTGGAAATTTTTGAGAATTTATAAAGGACCTCGAAATTTAAAAAATTGAGAAGAAATAAAAAATTAAAAGTGGTAATCGCCGAATTTTAAAAAAATTTTTTTTTCAAAAAAGTGAAAAAAAATAGAAGGAAAGGGAATGCTACTCCGAGTTGGGCGGCACTTTTTCCGGAATTGATCGGAGTATTTTTTGAGTGCAAAAAAAATTAAAAGTAGCGAACTTCGATAAAAAGATGATTTTTCTCGAAAAAGTGAAAAATTCCATATAGATTTTAATATCTTAAAATTTGTTCGTATTTTTTTTAGGCAATTACATTCAAAAATGAAAATTTTCAAAAAAAAATGTTCCGATTAGTCAATTTTTGAAGAAGTTATAGTCATTTCCGAGAAAAAAGCTTTTTCTTTCGGGTTGGATAAAAAAAAATTGAAAATTTCCCGAAAAATGTTTTTAATTGGGTCGAAAAGGAAAAGGAATATACATTACTAAAATGAAATTTTGAAAAATTGTTTTTTTGAAAATCCTGACTGCGTGACTGACCCCTTAACAATTGAGATTGTGGTTCACCAAAAATTTGGGTAATTGGAAGAGAAAATAGCACTCTTTTTTGGGCTCGTTTCTTCGCCATTACTTTTGTCTTGAATCCGAATCCGTTTTGTCGCAGACATTTTCCAGACATCTTCCGTTTACGGATTGATCTTTTTCCATTGATTTTGCATCCATGTTTGAAATTTTCGTAATACTTTAATTTTTGCTCAATTCTTCGAAGGATCCGCGCTCTTCGAAGTCGCGATTGTCCATAAAAAAAAGGCCTCAAACGAACATGCTGCGTCGAAGGAGTTGCAAGAAAATGCAATCCAGTGGCTTCTCCGCAATTTTGTCTCAGTCTCTGTTTCTCCCTCCTGAAGGCTCGAAAAATTCTTACCTCTGGTCTATTCCTCCCGTTCCCCGCGTTTCATCGTTTAGCACACAAAGTGCCATATTAACTACACACACACACACGCACACACACACACACACACACATGTGAATATATTATGTACAATTGCCATGGACTTGAAACAATCCTCAAGCATTTTGCATTCGAGTGCATTACTGTGTACCACTTATACCAATTATACATTCCTCGCCAACTGTAATGAAAAACCCGTTGGCAAAAACTTTGGAAATTAATTTACCCCCGTATTATTTACATTTTCTTTATCATTATAATTGTGAAATAACCGTCACAGCAACCGATTCCCACAATTGGGAAAGAATTTTTATCACTCAAATAACGAAAGAAGCTTCCATGATGTTTGGAAAAAAAAATTAATTCCCATTAACTTTTGCAAATATTCGAAATGATCCTCTAAAAAGAGTCTGAGCTTTGAAAACTGTTTCTACATAAATATTCCTTGAAGCCAATAGAAAAATGTATTTTCAAAAAAAAAGGGAAATTGTTTTATTATTATTTGTGAATTTACATGATATGAAAAAAATGATATTTAAGTAATATTTAAATAAATTTATTATTCTTACATCCTGCAAAAATTGAATCTTGACGGTTTCCATATTTTGCCTCGAATGTTAAAAAATTGTCATCACCAAAATAACACAAGCAAAAATAACGAAAGAGATTTAAATGCAATTTGATTCGCCATGTTATTTTTGTTATTATTGTTTGTGTGATTGTTTACAAAAATAATATTTACGTGGTTATTTTTTTCTTTTTCGTTCTGTTATCGTTGACCACGAAGCCGTGAAACACAGACGAGTCAACAAACAGTGTATGCATGGTTCTCCGGGGGTATAACATGGTCTTATGGTCGCATTATCCGCGTCGGGGCCATAAAAGTCTTGCGAGGGCTTCTAGCTACCAGTCATGTATAAGGCATGAGGGCTCTCTCTCTCTCTCTTTCTCCACGTTCATGTGCACGATCAAGAAACCAGGACCCACATATATAGGTAGGGGGATGTGGGGCAAAATGGGCACCTCGTGGCAAAATAAGCACCCTCTAAAATTATTGATAAACTTCAAAAATTCAAAAATCCTTGAAATGAAGGAATTATCATTATAATGAGCATCAACATTCCAAAATGGTCTCCCAACGCTAAATCAGATCTAGATAGTGTCATTTTCATGGCAATTGACAATTAACAGTTAGAAAGTTCTTAAATCTTGTCATTTTTATTGCATTAAAACGAAAAACAACAGCCCAACATACTTTAATGGTATTATGGTAACTCACTTTTACTAGAATATCTTCGATAATTCAAGAATAAAAGCTAAATAGTCACTCTGGGGCAAAATAGTACCCTCTATTAATTATAAAAAACACATTGAAAATTAAAACATCCCTTTAATCAGGGAATTATGATTAAAATGAGTGTAATTATTCCATAATAGACTTCTCCTGCCAAATCAGATCTAGATAATAACATTTTCATAACAATTGACAATCTAGAGTTAGCAAATTTTTTAAACTTGTCATTTTTATCGCATTAAAAAAAACCCAACATACTCTAATAGTATTACGGTAAACCATTTTTGCTAAATTATTTTGATAATCCAAGAATCAAAAGTAAGGTACCTGGGCCAAACGATTTTGATAATCCAAGGATACAAATAAAGTACCCGGGGCAAAACGGACACCTCCTTAATAATAAAAAAAAAAAAATAATAAAGCACCACCCTATTTAAAAAAACCTACAAACGAAGGAAATGATTGTTCTTTTATTTGATTTTTGAAAAAAATTTGGCGTGCTGCCCTTTTAAGACTATTTTTCCGACTCACAATAAAATCGATAAAAAGATTATTTTTTAATTAGAAGCAACAAATTAACACTATGCACAGCATCCTAACTGTGTTACCTTTTCTGGTGCCCATTTTGCCCCACATTCCCCTATATATCCATATTTACTGTACAGTATGAATATATATGGGGCGTTCCATCCCAAATCGGACAGTTTGAAACACTTTTTTTCTATTGCCTCAATTTTTTTATATTTTTTGGCACCCATCAAAAGACCCTTGCTGGTAAATTTTGAGATTTTTTTTATTACCCGTTCAAAAGATATTAAATTATTTTAAAAAACTGCCCTTTTTCGGTATTTTGGCCATAAGTTCTTTAATAATGGTCCAAATTAAAAGTTTTTTTTATATTTTTTGTTTTTTTATGGCCTTTTTAGAAAAAAATACAACACAAATATTCGACGTGTTTTTAAATGAGTTTTTTGAGTTTCAACTTTGAATCGCTTTTTTAAAAGTGAGTGTATATTTTGATTTTTTTTTTTAATTTTTAGTTTTAAACATCTATCTATTCAACAACTTTTAAGACTAGTCCGATCGTGGGCTTTCCATAACTACTGTTTTTTTCGATTTTTAAAAACTAAAAATTTTTCTTTATTCAAGAAGTTTTATAAAAAAGTGTCAAAATAAATTCTAAATAATGAAAACAATACTATACAGTAACGAAAATTGGTATTCATAATAATTTATAGAAAAAAAAAACATTTCAATTTTCAAAAATTGAAAAAAAATTGTAGTTATGAAAGGCCCACGATCAGACTAGTCTTAAAAGTTGTTGAATAGATAGATGTTTAAAACAAACAAAACATTTTGCATCAAAATATACACTTACTTTTAAAAACGCGATTTAAGTTTAAAACTCAAAAAATTCATTCAAAAACACGTCGAATATTTTTGTTGTATTTTTTTTTTGAAAAGGCCATAAAAAAACAAAAAAATTTAAAAAAAACTTTTAATTTGGACCATTTTTAGAGAATTGATGATCAAAATACCGAAAGAAGAGCGGTTTTTTGGTCTTTTGAACGAGTAATAAAAAGAATCTCAAAATTTACCAGCGAGGGTCTTTTGATGGGTACTAAAAAATAAAATAAAATTGAGGACATCAAAAAAAATGTTTTTCAAATTGTCCAATTTGGGATGGAATGCCCCATATTTAGCATATTCGTGAGCATATAGACGAGAGGATATACGGAGGGAGCGCGATGGAACGCCGCGTGTGGAGCTCGGAGGTTCCCCGATGCAATGAATAAATGTTAATGCGGACCCCATAATAATTGCTTTACGGCTACCCACCACTGTAATCACTTTAATAGCCGGCTCTGTCATGGGCGCGCGGGCGCGCGCTGCTTCGGCTATATATGTCCAATTTTCAGAGAAAAGGGCGCAACTCGAGCGATCAAGCGCTGAAAATGATGGCTCGATCGCGCCCTTAGTTCAGTCAGGGTTTATGTACAAAACGCTGCTGCATACTCGCATCATTCGTCGGGGCATCTCGGATCGGCAGCAACCCCCATCCTGAGCAAACGCCGCGGGTCTTCTCGCGAGAAATTCTCGCTCTCTGTCTACCGCGAGAAATTCTCGCTCTCTTTCTACCGCGAGAAAGAGGGAGGAACGAAGAAAGACTGGAAAAAAGAGGAAGAAACTTTGCCGGGCTTGAGCCGGCGTTAACCACCTTTTACGAGAGAGAGAGAAAGAGAGGGATCGGGGTGAGCTTGTTCCTGAACTCTCGGCTAGAAAACAGAGTCAGGGAGCTTGGGGGAATAAATAAAAATTATTGACGAAAGAGGGAACGAGAGGAAGAAGAGATGCAAGAATCGACGGGTTCGAACAGCAGCTGTGAGAGATCCTATCTTAGAAACAATCAATATCCTGGGAAAAATATGTTTGCCAGGAGGTTGTTAAAGGAAAATATTTCCCTGGGGTTAACCACGCATGCCATTAGTTTGCGGATAGTGCCTGCACAATCATTTATATTCTCTTTCATACTTAGCCACATTTCCGTACTCGAAAAAGATTTTGCATAATTTTTAATTCCATTTTTCCCTTCGATATTCCAAAGAGAGTGTCTATGACTTAGAGGGGTAATAATACTCTAGGATTTAGAAGAAATTAATTTTTTTGGCTTAACCAATACTTTAGGCCCTTTAAAACAATATTCAGTTGATAGTGAAAAAACAATTTTATACAATTTAATTCTCGATTTTCAAATTACTTTTTTGAAAGTGGGAGGACCAATTATTTAAACACCGTTTCGTGAATCTTTGAAATTCTGACAGATTCTGAATCACATCTACTATGGAAATATGTAGCCATTTTTTTATTCATCTTCATCTTTTTTTTTATAAATTCACTGCTTATTTTTTGGTCGAAAAACGATTCATGTTTCAAAAGTGCACCATTCTTACAAAATTTTATTTAAAAGGAAACCGTTACGTACTTCTATTGCCAATAGAATACAGATTATAAAGTTTTGTAGTTTTTTGTTCCAAGTCTTACACTGAGAAAACAGTTTATTTGTAGTAAAGAAATATATTTATTTGGCACTTTTACTCAAATATTCCCCTTAATTGATTAACTGTTGAAAAATATTTATTTAATTAATTAACTGTCATAAAATCATTGATTTCGCCATATTCAACTTTACATTTGTTAACAGTTAACAAATCCTGGTACATTTTTTTCTCAGTGTATACTTAATCGGAAACAGTGATCAGCAACATCGATATTTTCGTCAATTTAATTACCGCTAATTACTTTGTGATAGGAAATTTTATAATTGTCCCAATAAATATTACTCATTATTGAGGCACTCAGTAATTAGGCCATAAGGTATTTATAATATTCAAAAATTCGATAATTCACGGTCGATTATTATCCAATAAACCTATAACTTGTAATTTAGATAAAATCATTACTCAATAACCAAGTAATTGAAATTTTGCTCTTATGAATTTCTGATTTTTTTAAAAGTTAGATAATTGTTCCTTCTAATTATTAATTATCCAAGTAATTAAATGCTTAAGTATTTTACTTGCTAATTTTTCAAAAAATTAGTCAATTGTTCTTTACAATTGGTAATTATTTGATAATGCATATTTATGCTTGTAAATTTGTTTAGTGAAGCTAAGCAGGAATCCTGATAGCCAGTATTGTAATATAAAAACTTGGTCATATGTAGCTTGGAATCAATTTGATGCCAAGTTTACGCTAAGTTTTTGGTGAGCAACATTTGGATACAAGTTGATCGAAATCTACGGTCGGTAATTGAAAATAAGTTGTAGACAAACTTGGACACAAAATATACTCCAACAAGTTCAAGTTCACTCCAATAACATCTACAATTATTTGTAGTCATGTTGTACTTGAATTGTGAAGGAATTTATAATTAATTAGTAATTTATATATCTAAATTATTAATTATTCAAATAATTGGTAATTGAAATAGTTCAATAACTAATTACTTGAATGATTAGTAATTTAGATATATACATTACTAATCTTTCAAATAATCAATAATTGACATAATTCAACTATAAAATAATTCAACATTAAAATAATTTAATTACTAAATAATTTAATGATGAGTATTTTAAAGAATACGATTACTAATTTTTCTAATAATGAACAATTCAAAGAATACACGCATTCAATATCGAAATAATTCGCAGTATTGGTCTTTAAATTACTGATTATCGAAATACCTAAAAAAATAATGGACAATAATTTTAATTTGGTAAATAACGATTAATTAAAAAACTAAAAAAATTTTTTGCCGATCACTGACCGGAAATCCGTCCTCCCGTCAAGAATTAAAAAAAAGGTGACTTCAAAGATTGGTTCTGTCAAAAAAAAAAAAAATTTCCCATACTTCAATATGCGTTAAATAAATCCTCTGCAAAGAAATCCTAATGCTTTTTCTATACTCTCAAAAAAAAATTGTCAAATTCAGGTCTTTTTCGAGTGCTAGACGAGTTTTAATCCTCAATTAGCATTCTCAAAATCATCCATTGATTCTGCATCGATTAATCTAATCGATTTTCATGTATCCACTGTTTAGCAAAAGGTTAGTAAACTCAAGCGAGTTAGCATCATCCATAAGAATTTTTTTAGCTAGCAGGAAATCGATGTATTCGGGCTGAGATGGATAATTATCATCGGTAATTCTCAGAGTCTGGTAATTAAAATAATTTCTCTCGTTCAATCACGATACCGTTTTGGGCATTCAGTCAACAATTATGAATACCGCTACTTACCACACCAGATATTAAATATAAATATAAGCATCGATATCCCACGGTTATAAATAAACTGCTGGTAAATCTCAATGATCGATGGATCATTAGAAGCAACAATTAGGACGGACGTATAATTAGGGATTCAGAGCTCGTGGAGTGCTCGCTCTCAACCCAAAGTACAACCCAACAGAGTATTCTTTCAATGTTTATGCAAGAATTTTCCATTCCTACATGTGCAGTTGATAGTTTTATCGCTCTTCTTCGAGACGATAAACACCTTTGGCTAAATTATCGCAAAAGAGAGAGAAGAGAAAGAAAAAGACAGATCCGCAAAACATTGTAGAAAAGTTTGAAAATGCTTCGTTGTGTGTAAAAAGAGTCCTTGCCGGAGGATAGTGGCTCCAATTAAAATAAACGTACACGTCGAGGCACTCTTCTTCTTATTATTCCTCCTCTTCCACGAGCGAGTTCTCTTTATTTCTTTCACCAACACTTTTTTTTCATTATTTTCTACTCTCTGCCTCTTTATCCTTCTCCCGCTGGAACTCTTGATTCTCGAGGATTCCGTCACTCTCCCATCCCTCAGGACGTTCCGTTGCACTTATGCCGGACATCAGCTGGCTGTGGAGAAGTATCCGAAGAGCTAGTTAAACGAGGCTCTCTCGTCGCGCCTCCATATACCAGTGGAAGACGTCTCATCGTCCTCGACGTCGCGATTCTATGGACATTCTTTTTCATCCCTCTCCTTCTCTTTCTCTTTCTCTTTCTCTGATTTCCTCTCTTCCTCTTCTTTCGCCTGCTTCTATGGACATTCTTTTTCATCCCTCTCCTTCTCTCTTTCTCTCTCCCTGATTTCCGCTCTTCCTCTTCCTTCGCCTGCTAAGTTCTCATGCCCACATTGCTCGAAGTTTTCTACGCAATCGTACGGTTTCTTGTGGCATGCTCGCATCCACGAGAAGACGGGATATAAAGCTCACATACGTACGTGTACGCCATATGTCGCTTCTATGCGAAGAAACGCACGGATTCCCTCGTTGAGGATCAACGACTGGAGAACGCGTTGAGAGCTCTTGCTCGATAGACGAAGATAGACGTCGATCTCGAGAGGCCTTTTCCGCGCAAACTCGACGCACAGAATAATGCACTAGGAGAGGGAGTCTTCTCGACGAAAGCAAAACGAAGATATTTGTTTGGCGAAAAAAAAGAAAGAGGAAAAAAGTCTTCAGGAATTGAACTGTGTAAGATCTCTTGATTTCTGTGCCTTTTGATTTCTGTTCTCAGCTATCTCTTGGCTGATCGATGAGGAAAAAGCGTTCAGCTTGATGAGTGGGATCTTGTGTAGCTTCGTCCTGCGGAAAGTCCTTTTTCAAGGACCCTTCCTCCAACTTATTCGCAGGTTTCTCACGTATATCGTTGAATGTTGGGACGAGACAATAAACGAAAAATGTAGAATTCTCTCACCTCTGAGAAGGGTTTGATAGAGCTTTGCAGCAGGATCTTTTTAGATTCGATCGAGGTTCCTTCGCTCCTTTTTACCTCCATTTTCCTTGAATGATCCTGTTGAAGACATAGCAACGGCCGAAGAAAAGGCCTGAGTTTGACATTTTATTTTAGGAGCATGGACAAAGAGAAAGTTTATTTAACACATATTGAAGTATAAAAAAAATTATTAGTATCAGTTTTATTATCAGAAGTTGTTTTTTTTCGAACAATCGAAAGGGAGGACGGATTTTTAGTGAAGTACTAGAGCTGGAAAAAAAACTAGAAAATTCATAATCTCTATTCTATTAACCCGCCTAAATTCTTATTAATCAGAATTTAAGTCCCAATTGTCCGTTAGATCTAGGAGCTT
Organism: Alloplasta piceator; assembly: GCA_946863875.1. Classification (NCBI taxonomy): domain Eukaryota; kingdom Metazoa; phylum Arthropoda; class Insecta; order Hymenoptera; family Ichneumonidae; genus Alloplasta; species Alloplasta piceator. Next base: position 5,481,342 of record OX333078.1, read on the forward strand.
TGGGTCAGTGAAAGATCACTTTTCTTTCTTTGAATTCCTTACACGTGAAATTGTTAACTGGAGAGATTACAAAAAAATACCAAACTTCGTATTTTGGCAGCTATAATTCTTGAACTACAAAATTATGATTAATTGTTCTATTAATTAATTATTATTATCAATTATCTCTGGTTAACATCACTCCAGCGGCTAAAAAAGGCCAATCTTTGACAATTTTTTTTAGGAGTATGGAAAAAGGAATAGGATTTTTTAGAGGGTTTATTAACACAGATTGAAGTATGAAATTTTTTTATTATTATTTTGATACTTCAAAAAAGTACAAGAACTGGAACAAAAAAAGGGAGCTGCGGCAAAATCGAGAATTTAGCCGTTTGAAATTTTTTTTCACTATAGAACCAACTCTACATTTTTTGTATGATCCTCAAGTGTTATTTAAGGTCTACTTTAGAAGGCCAAAAAAATGGGCTTCTTAATGGTCGACAGTTAATCTCAGGATCGACAAGTCTGAAATAAAAAAATAAAGCATTTTAAAGAGGAAGGTTTCTTATACAACAATTTACCACCGTTAATGAAAAATCGATTTGCAAAAAAATTGTTTTGCAAAATTTTGTTTACAAAATGGTTTTAAGTAATTGATTTGCAATATTTCTCTTCGAAAATTTTGCGCTACAGTCGTTTTCCAAAAAACTTCGTGAAAAAATTTGTTTGCATAAATTTTGCAGAAAAATGTTACAAATTAATTGTGTGAAATAATTTTGTCTAACAAATTTTGCAAAATAATTTGTGTGCAAAAAATTATGCGAAACTAGATATTAATTACTAAACTAGTTACTTAATACCATAAATACTAAAAAGTCAAAAATAAATTAACGAAATTTTTTTTTTCAACAAGCTTTTCTAACTTGTTAATAAAAAATAACTAAATGTTAAAAATAATTTTATTCCGATTGGAAATAAGTTTTCAAATAAAAGCGTGTTACATTTAAACAGAAGAGGAAAAAAAAGGGTGTAACACGCTTTTATTCGAAAAGTTATTTCCATTCGGAATAACATTATTTTCAACTTATTAACAACTATTAAAAGCTTGTTTTTTAGAATTATTTTTTTTTCGTTTTTCCATCTGACTTCTTCAGTATCTGTTGCACTTATTTCCGGTACAAAATTTCGCGCGAGCGTCACGGCGTCTCGTTTTCGAACTTTGGCAGATGTTTCAATCGCACATTCATAACTTCCCAACAAGAAGCATACGTGCATCATATCCTCTGGTAATTATTGATCCTCGATTTTTTCGTCTTCAGCTCTCTCCTCTCTCCTCCTCTTTTTCGTTCTCCAACCCTCTTTCGGACTTAAATCCAAGAGGGCAAATCTCGCGACGAGGGAAAAAGACAGGAGACAAAGAGAAGGCATACGTGACTCATACGTCAGAGTTACTTGCGAAATCTCATGGCTTTTGAGCTGCCAGAGGCGGGTTTCAACGCGCGGACACGCAGGAAAGAGAAGGCCTGAGAATAAAAGACGCGCGAAAGAAGAAGCGACAACGAGTCTCGGTCGTGGGTACACCCTCTTGTACATAAGCTCCTTCCCCATCACAGAAAACGCCTCGAGGCATCAAGAAGGATATAAAAAAAATCGCCAACACTTATCCCCCCCTTTTACCCTCTATATATTCGCTTATGCACGTATATAAGTGCATGTGCCGATGTATGCGCGCATTACAGTGTATAAGGTACACCTTCGGGTTACCCTACACCTCAGGCTGCAAAATAAGGTGCAGAAGGATACGGCCACAAGAGAAAACCTCCTTTGTATACATATATATATATATGTATACGCGTTGCTGGCTGCGGCCGCTGAAACGGCAGGAAGTCATTACCGCATGCAGATTCCCTCGGTAGAAAACTCACGGAGAGCGAATAGCTGCGAGGGCGAAGGCCTCCAATTGGCACGAAAGGTTCACGAACCCCTCTTGTTCCCGGTATAAAAAGATCCCGAGATTATTGAGCGAACTGTTTTTATTCTCCTCATAGAGGAAGCTTCTGTTCCAGAGGAAAAAATGTTCACGCGAGTTCAAGGTTTCGCAAAGATGAATGCGAATTCCGACCTAGCTTCCTGATTTATTTCCATCATTAAGGGACTACTTTCTAAGGTTAAAAAGGCATTTTTTTCTCTATTTTTTTAATGAATAAATTATTTTATTCAAAATTTCGAGCATACAAAAGAGCATCATTTAAACAGTACTTTATAAAATTTTCATTGAAACCTTCTATAGTGTCCTTTAATTCTTATAATTTTTATAATAATGAAGATTTTTTGTAATAGATAATAGATTTTTCTTAAAATTTTGAGCATACAAAAGAGCAACATTTGAACGATATTTTTTTAAATTTTCATTGGAATGTTTAGAAAAATCAGCTGGTAGAACCTGGTTTCTGGAAACCCCTAAAAAAGTGTCCTCGTGGTGCTTTATCGGAAATTGAAAAACCAAATTCTATCTCTTAGCAGATGAGTTGAGCTTGTGATTGAGCGCAGGATTAAAAAAAATTGAAATTTGAATTTTTTTGCAGAATTGTATGCAAAACAATACAATTTTGGATATAATTAACACTACGTCTAGCTTTGTAAAATTCGTTTATTTATTTTTTACTTTCTAGTATTAATAATGTTAAATAACTAGTTTAGTAATTTATATCTAACTTTTATAATAATAAATTTTTTTTATAATACATAAATTTTTATTCTCAAAATTTTCTCACATTTTCACTAAAAAATTTGGAAAAATCAGCTGGTAGCATCAGGTTTTTGGAAACCACTAAAAAAGTGTCTTCGTGGTGGTCGAGATAAGTCATGATTGCTTTATCGGAAATTGAAAAACCAAATTTCATGACTTAGTAGATGAGTTTAGCTCATGATAGAGCGAAGGATTTTTAAAAAAATTTGAATTCGAATTTTTGGCAGAACTTTATGCAAAACAGTACAATTTTTGTTATGATTTACACTACGTCTAGCTTTACAAAATTAGTTGCAATCAAAAAAAGAACAATCTTCGTTCAATCACTAGTCAATTCTATTTTCAAGAATTGTGCAAACTTTCAGTAAGATAGGTGCATTCTTTTTTGAGAAATTATGTCCGCTGACTTCAAAAGTAGTTTAAAAAAAAAGAGAATTCAAGTTAGCTAATACGAGGAATTTCCAAAAGCTCTGAACTTGACTCGATTGACTTGAAACTTTGGTCAAATATTCTAGACAGTACTATCGGATAAAAAATTAAAAAAATCGATTTTTCGAAATTTTCAACTGTTCCTAAAATAATCTCAACGAACAATGAATTTGAAAAACGATGAAGCTACAAACTAACAATTTACAGAAATTTGTTTTCATCGGAAACACTTTGTATCGCCAAATTTTAAGAGTCATTCGCTCATATAACCCAATACACTTGATCCAAGGAGGATCGCGTGAGTATGAAGATTTTGGAGAAGAATTCTTCGATAATCGTTTTGCCTCCATCGTCGACGTGAACGACAGGGCAGATGGTTTTAATGTGCAAGTAAAAGACCGGTAGAATTACCGCAATGCCAAGAGTGGAAGAACGAAAGAAAAAGGGAGAAAGATCGAGAAACAAGGTTGGAGAAAGAGGCTTTGGGCGATTTATGATTCTCTCCCGAAACGTTTCTTTACATCATCCTCTAAATCTTTCTCTTAAATGCCCGTTACCAACGCGTTTACTTTAACAACGGACACGCGTGCTTGTGCTTTCTCGAAGAAATTCGCTTCTCCAGACACGAGGACGGCCTCGAAAGCGTTCACACTGTCTCTCTTCCTCCTCCAGTCCTCTCTTGTGTTCCTGGTGAGAATTCCCATTATTTTATTTCCTCACGAATACAAGCGAATATCTTGGAGCAGCAGAAGCAGCGAAGCGCATCTCTGTACCACATTTATATTTATTTACTCGCATTCTCGTTGCACTATTTTCCCCCCAGGACAATTTCAGTGTCTTTGAACCCTTCCTCCAACGAATCTTGGCATATTTTCGCCACAGTCGCTCTCTCGTTGGCAAAATCTTCGAAAATCCATTGAACTCGAGTACCAAAACAGATTTTCGATCAAGGAACTCCACTGGAAAATCCAACCCTATCATTTTTTATCCTATCAACCTGACAACCGCGTCGTAAAATATTAGCTACGAGCTCGAAGAAGGAAAAAGGATGACGAAGGAATCAGGGGCCGAATTCAGCGGGAAGGATCGTGTGGGTTGAGCAGGATTTATCGTTACAAACATTTAACGGTGTATCTCGTTGCAGGCCCTTGTGGCAAAAAATTGTTAACTCGCCTCTTGGCACGAAAAAATGGGTGTGCCTCCACTCTCTGGTGCGAGTTTGGGAATAAAAATTACACTCGGTAACGTTCAACGACACCGCGATTATGGGTCTTATAAATAATCCGAAGTTGGGCGTACAAAAAAGTTCGCGCTGACGTTGAAATACGATTTTTTTCTCTTCTGCCTCTCTGAGATGCGTTTGGAAGAGGCCAGAGACGTCGAGCTTAGATCTATGATCCTCGAACTCTTCGTCGTAGAGAATGCGCCGGAGAGTGGGCGAATTTTGCATATGGAGAATTCCTCGCTTCAACGTGACTCCCGATGCACAATGCGAGATTCCAAAAGCCACGTGACTTATTCTTCTTCCTCGTTTTTTGGTTGCCTTAAACCTTTGTTTTCGAATCTTTTTGCGCTCGCCGGAAGAGGCATTTATTCAAATCGACATTCTAGCCATTCGTTTCTCTCTCTTTCTCCTTTTGGATCCCTTTCGCCTTTCGTTGAGATATCGATCTTCGATTTATAACTCGCTGCCGGAATGCGTGCGTTTTGAGACACTGACGACAGCGCCTCTTGACGACGACTTTTATGTACTCACTTTCCTTACTACTGTGCATAGTTGCAAAAAATGCATTATTTTCATAATGCATTATCGATTTCATTAATGATAATTTTTTCACTTCATAATGGGACTTAACTTCCGTCATACATTATTCATTCAATGAATAATGTGATAAAAAAAAGATTGCATTATATTTTTAGTTAATAATGCAAATGTCAGACCATTGACCATTACATTAGTACTGGAAAATGTAAAAATGAAACATTATGGATTACGTTATTAATGAGTATTTGGAAAAGCATTACATTATCCGTTGCTGAAGTAATGGATAATGTGGAAAGAGTTACATTACTCGTTACTGAAATAATGAGTAATGCAAAAATGTGCCATCATCCATTAATTAAAGTAATAGATATTGCAAAGTAGCGTTAATTTTTCATTACTATAATACTGAATATTTTGAATAATGCATTATTCGGAATAAAAATATTTTATGCATTCGTAGTCCAATAGGACAATGCGATAAAATCTTCCTTTTATTTACGAAAGTGGAAAATACGGATTGATGAAACCGGTTCAGGGACTCGATGGTATGGGTTTATGAAATTTTTTTAAGTAAAAAAAACCAAAAATGTAAACATCGGAATGTCAACAGAACTAATAATCCCCGTTTTGAAATTTGAAATTAGAATTGAAAATTTGACTCGAAAGAGAATAAAATACATATATGCTGCGCTTTTCCGTTTGATCTAACGAATAAAAAAATGCACAAGTGGAAGATGATTTTTTTTGTCGATTCACAAATAAATAAAAAATACATGAAATTATTCGAGAGTGATAAAAAAGTAAGCAATCGTATATGAACAGGAATTATCATTCTCTTGACAATTTCCGGTCAAAGATAAGAAAGAAAAAGATGCTGTAGGTTCAAATTTGATCTAACAAATAAGAAAAACAAAACAAAGTACCGAATTATATTTTCAAAGTAAAAAATTAGGAATCTAAACAAACGAATTTCCGTAGAGGGAAATCTAAACAAACGAATTACCCTGTAAAAAGTTTGAGGGAATAACACACACAGTCTGAGATGTATCATTCTTACGCATTATGATTATAAAAAATCATACGAAAAGGAAGATTTCATTCACATTGCTCTCTACATACAGAAATTATTTTTATTCCTTTAAACCATTACTCAAAGTAATACATTATTTATAAATGTCATGCGTTATTTGAAGTAATGCACTCATTACTATAGGAATGAAAATTTGTTTCTACTTTGAATTACCCATTACTGTAATAATGGACAATGGCAGCGTCTAGCATTATCCATTACTGCTGTAATGAATAATGTTACGTTTTTTGCATTATTCATTATTAATTTAATGCACAATCGTTAGATTTCACATTTTTCATTACAAAAATAATGCTTAATGTTTCTATCATAGAATTTTCATTATTTCTAAAATAAATAATGCATTATTTGTACATTATAATTTCGGCAACTCTGCTACTGTGTTGCTCCCTTGTAACGTGTAACCTGTTAACAGTTATTAAGGTACTCTCTTCATTCCCTCCTTCGTCGTGATTTCTTCCACCAACCCTCGCAATATCGCAAGCACATTGCCGAGGGAATGAGAGAAACAATGAGACGAAACACGCGATAAATGCTAGCTCAACCGTGAAATATAAATGGTTCTGCAGAATTTATTCGACTCTCTCCCTCTCCCTTTCTCCTCTCTTTGGGAAGGGAAAATGTACATTGGAGGGAAATAGAAGGTACGAGGCTCAACGTGTCGTCGACTTGGCAATTCGATTCTCTCACCACTTTTTGGACTCGAGCCCACCGCAAAAAGGACTATCGATGGGCTTCTCCAGTGGACATCCTCCAGGAGACTATCTATATAGATATATTAGGGTGGTTGGAAATTGAAGGTTTTTCTTGGATTTCACTCCTCATTGAGATTTTTGTAGTTTTGTCCTGATGAAGGGAACTCGATTACTTACTTCGATATTTAAAGTTTGGCGGAAGCAGAATTGTTGGGAATTCAAAAATTGGGATATTAAGTTCTAAGTTCTATTAATTGTCTGTGATAAAAAAAATATTGCGTCAATTTCTCACCGGTGTCGATTGGGAAAATATCGCCAAAAATGTTAACACCGACAGTTCTCTTTAAAAAAACTGCATTTTTTTGCCAATTTTCAATGTTTATGTGGAAGTAGTTAAAAAAATTGTAGAATTCCCCTTGTGCAAGATTTACTTTTCAGAAAAAAGATGGGAAAAATCTCAGTAAGGCTCGTTAAGAAAAATGGATTTTTTTTCAACATCACCCTAATATATACACTTATATAAATGGCGAAGGCAAAAGGGTTTAAAGGACCGCTTGCAGGACTTGTAACCTATGCATCATCTTGTCGCGTTGGGAGGTTCACGAACCTCTTTTCTCTGTATACAACGACACTCTCCCTCACCGGAGAAATACAATAGGGATCCTCTTCCTTCGTTGTATATAAACTTTTAAGCGTCGTACAGCCGCTCGAGCGGATATTTCGTTCTACACGAGAGTATTTCCCGCGAAAACACTTTGCATGTATCAACCGGGAGTTCTAAGCGAGATAAATATCCGCCGCCATTGTCACACGGAAGACAGAGAGCACGAGGATGTTTACGGATATACAAGCGAGAGAGATTTAACTTATCGTACAATAGTCGTCGATGGTCCTCTGAGGAAAAAGCTCATAAATCTGTAGTTTGAAGTACGCTGAAGAATACTCGAGTGAAGTTTCTTGGATACTTTCAGGATCTAGAGACGTTGAAAGAAATTGAAATTTGAAGGACTATTTGAGAAATTTCTTCGAAAAAGTACCATCAAGTGCAGGAACACTCCTAAAATGATTTCTTCTGATATTCATTGATTCCTCTCAATTATTCTCATATTACTATTTAAAGAACTATTTAAGACATTTTTTCGGAAAAGTTCCTTCCTATGTGGAAACATTCCCAAAATAATATTGATCCTTCTCAATAATGGTTAATATCGATAACTGAGTCAACTACTATGATTTAAGTTATTGTAATTACTATTTGTATTGAAATTACTATTTGAAGGATTGAAGAAATTTTTTCGTGAAACGTGAAAGTACTATCAAATCCAGGAACGTTGCCAATATGATTTCTTCTCACCTTCATTGAATCTTCTCAATAATTCTCAAATTACTATTTGAAGGACTTTTTGCGAAATTTTTTCGGAAAAGTTTCATCAAACGCAAGAACATTCCCAAAATAATTTCTTCTGATATTCATTGATTTCGTTCAATAATTTTCATATTACTATTTCAAGGACTATTTAAGAAATCTTGTTCAGAAAAGATTCATCAAATATGGGAACATTCCCAAAATAATATTAATCCTTCTCAATAGTTCTTATTATCGATGATCGAGTCAACGACCATGATTTGGGTTATTATAATTACTATTTGTATTGAAATTACTATTTGAAGGACTATTCAAAAAATTTCTTCGTGAAAGTACTATCAAATCCAAGAACTAAAATGATTTTTTCTGATCTTCATTGATTCTTCTCAATAATTCTTAAATTACTATTTGAAGGACTATTTGAGAAATTTCTTCGAAAAAGTTTCATCTAACGCAGGAACATTCCCAAAATAATTTCTTCTCATATCCATTGATTCCTCTCAACAATTTTCATATTACTATTTGAAGGACTATTTAAGAAACCTGTTTATAAAATATCCATTAAATGTGGAAACATTCCCATAATGATATTAATTCTTCTCAATAGTTCCTCATATCGATTGTCGAGTTAACCATGATCCTATTATTATAATTACTATTTGTACTGAAATTACTATTTGAAGGACTATTCAAAAAATTTCTTCGTGAAAGTACTATCAAATCGAAGAACTAAAATGATTTTTTCTTACCTTCATTGATTCTTCTCAATAATTCTCAAATCACTATTTGAAGGACTATTTGACAAATTTCTTCGAAATAATTCCATCAAATGCTGAAACATATTCCCAAAGTCATATTAATTGATCCTTCTTAATAATTCTCAATATCGATCATTGAATCAAAGACTGTGGAATAAATTCATCATTTCCTCAGATTATCGAGTAGCGGATTATTCGAATGAAAATGAAAAAAGAGGATAAAAAGGCCCAGATTGTGAAGTATCTTACTATAAGTATATCCCTCTCGCTCTCTTCCTCTCTGCATTAGTCTGCTTCGTATATTGCGGAGTTGAGCTAGAAAAACAGGAAGATTTAGAGACAGAGCGAGGAGAGGGGCCCGCATGGATGAGCTCGAAGAGTGAATCGATTGTTCTTCCTGTTGCCGCAGCGAGAGATCGAGATGAAAGTCTCGTCGTACGAGACGAAGAAGAGGAATGAGAAGAAGCGAACGAAGAAGAATACGAGGAGAATTCTGTGTGTGCGGCGAGGCACGCCTTCCGTTTATCTCATCCCCCGCTGGCTCGATTGCGCACCTTTATGTAACCGGCTCTCATTTTCTCTCCTCTCTCTCTCTCTCTTTTACAGATTCTCTTCTGGATCGGATCGAGGTTTCTAGCTGGAGATTCGCAGTCCAGCCTGAAGCTCTGCGCAGACCTTTGCGGTCCTCCTCTGGAAAACCACGTGGCCTCGTTAGGCGAGGCCCATCGCACATGCCGGAAGAGGACCCAACTCCTCTTCGACGTGGCTCTTTTCTTTCTATGCAAGCTTCGTGCCCCGCAGCAGAAGCATCCCGTGTAAATTATCTCCCCCTCCCCTCCCTTTGCCTCTCTAACTCGATACTCTCGATCCTCAGTTCACCGCACACTGTCGAACGATCCGGTCTTCGGATAGGACATGTATAGCCATAATGTCGATTCGATCGAACCAGATGCACAAGAACAAGCCGGAAGGATCTGAAAATTTCACATAAAATCGCGACTTATCGTATCAACTTTGAATCTGTGATGATAAGAATTTTCATCTGAATGCTTTTATAGAGAAGGCGATAGCTTGAAAGATGACATGTACAAAAATGAGGAATTGTTATTTCTTCTTTGAGATCAATGCCCAAATCAATCGCTATCCACGTTGATCGATGCCGCAATCGGATTTAGGGAAGAGGGGGCAAAATGGACATCATGCGAAGATAACGAAGCTAGGACCCCTTTTATTGATATGATAAAAGTAACATTTTTGAAGATTACATTAAAAACGTTGAAAAAACGATTTTCGAAGCAATTGTCATGAAAATATCGAAATTTAGATCTGGTCTTGCGCGAGTGAGTTTATTTAGGTATGTCAACGCCAATTATAATGATATCCCCATTTTCTAACTTTTGAATTTTTTATTTTGCTTCCATAAATTTTTGATCGTGTCCAGTTTGCTTCCAGTGTCCATTTTGACCTCCCCTTTTCCCAAAGAAATTAGAAAAATAGACTGGGAAATCTTTTTCTTTTTATAAATAGGAAAAAACGTATATCTTGTTTTTATCGGCCTGTTTTTATCTTTTGTTATTCGTATGAGCATGGAGAATGCTTAATTACAATTTTCACGCATCTATAAATTATCGACGATCGATTTCATATCTTGATAAGAACGGATAAGCTTGCTCGGTCTCGAGGAAAAAAGAACGAAGCTGCGAGAGACGCGATTGAAATTCCCTCGTGTACTCGTCATACTTCATCCATCCCGGAGGCGATGACCGAGAGACACCCCGAGCTCGTTCGCGTTATTCGAGACACTCTCTCGATCGTTTCTTATTTTTCTCCTGCACACTCCGCTGCGCTGAGAGCTCTGAGACCGCGTGCCTGGATATTCTCCCCCCGGCCTGCTCCGAAACCCTGATCTTGAGTCACGGCCTTGAAAGTTCGCCTTCGAGGTGAATATCCCCCTTTATTTCTCTCCCTTACTCTCAAAGCACACATATAGATATATATATGTATGCTCGAAATTCCCCGGAAAATGTCGATATCGCGGTCAATAAAAACTGACCTGAATGTCGATGAGTGAAAAAAGTCGTTGCCAGACGGAATTGGCTTTTTGAAAAAACTTCAAAAATTGTACTATCGACAAATTATCGAATCACTCGAACAGTTTCGACAATCGGATTAGAAAAAGGACCTTGCATCCTTTTTAAGGTTACGTAACTTGAAAAAAAATGATCTCTTATAAGATCACACTCATTTTCTTTCATTTGTCACAAAACAGTTTCTGCCGAAAATTATGTAGCATAGGAATTAAAAATTTGCCATGTGAGGTCTCCATGACGTATATGTATATTGCCGATCAACAATGATAAAAAACATTATTTTAGATTAAAATAGGGGGTGAGTTTGGAAAAAAAACAATTAATTAATATATCGTGTGAGGTATCATTTGAAACAGCTGTTTCTAAGGATTCTAAAAATAATTTTTTTAGAATTTTTGGTCCAGTGGTCTCAATGATATAGTCCAGAAATGACGTTTCTCCTTTGACCTCCTAAGTTTCTAAAATTTAGAATTCAATAGGGTTGGTAGTCAAGGTTAATTGTAGGTATCATTTGAAAGAGCTGTCTTTAAGGATTCTAAAAAAATATGTATTTTTTCAAATTTTTACTCCAGCGATCTTGACATGGTCCAAAATTCTGCTGCAAATGACCTTTCCCCTGATCTTCTAGGTTTCTAAAGCTAAAATTTCGATTTTGGGTTAGCAGTTAAGATTAATAGATATGATTTCAAAGAGCTGTCTGTAAGGATTATAAAGATATTTTTTTTAGAATTATTGGTCCAGTGGTTTTAATGATATAGTCCAAAATTTACTAGAAATGAATGTTTTCCTAAAAATTCAAATTATTATATCGTGTAAGGTATCATTTGAAAGATCTATCCTCGAGGATTCTAAAAATATTTTGTTTATAATTTTTGGTCCATTGATCTTCATGACATAGTTCAAAATTTGCTTAAAATGACAGTTGCTCATCTTCTAGATTTCTTAAGCTAAAATTTCGATTGTAATACGGTTAGTACATTTTGCATCGTACATTACCGAAAAATCGTCGGTTTTTTCAGAACTTATAGTGAAAAACAATCATAAAATAAATAATCAATAAATAAATAAAATAATAAATAAACAAATAAATGAAATAATAAATAAATAGTTGAAATAAAATAATATTGAAGAATTTTTTTTTTAATATTGTATCTGTACGTAACCCTAATTTTGCAAGCCGATTTTATCCAATTTTCCATCTATTCTCCTTCGAAGGCAATTAGTATCTCGGCTAAAATTGCTCATCCATTGATATCACTAACGTGTATTGAGAATATTTCTGGGATAACGCAAATCGAACCAGGAAGAATTTCTTCGAGCACCCCCGAGATTCCATCCTGATTAAAATTAAAAAAAAAAAAAAAAAAAAACCAAACACAGGTAGAGAAAAGATTGAAAAGTTCTGCGCTATCTGCGCTGATGTTCGTGCGCTAATGCTCGGCGAACCGGGAAGGCGAACGATCGCGGGCGCTGACTCGACGAGTGGTGAACTTGCGTGGCGTAGATAAGCGTGTTCTCTCCGCGGTAAGCCCTGCTGTGTTTTTCGACGAGAGAGAGCTTTACATGTACCGTTAGAGAATCAGTCGTGTATAAACGATCACCGTACTCGAATCTATACAAACATATATATATATATATATATATTTACATAGTTATATGCGGGATCTTTGTACAGCGTGCTATTAGCTTTCATCTCGCGGCTTCGATCATTCTCTTCTCTCAATCTCACGATATCCATGAATCCCGCAGTATTGAGCAATTTTTCGCGAATCTAGTCACGAATTTGTGCTTTCTCGCGGAGGAAGCTTGCTTCTGGAGACTCCTTGTAGGAAAAAATTTTCAAAATGTCCCAAAACTTCAAGGAAATGTCATTTAGACAGAAAAGTGTCCGAGGAAACTTATCTAATAGGTCGGATTTCAGGATGTAATTTAATTCAGGATTTAATTTAATTTCACGTTAATCACAACCACAGTGAAATTACCAAAGACTCTGAATCGTGGGCGAACTACTTTTTCATGACAATGGGTACATATTTTTTGAGGTTTTTCCTTATCTTGTTTGTTCGATCGATTTTCATTCAATGATCGATTGCGGCGTATTTATCATTCATATTGCGCGTTTGTTATGGTAACAGTTGATGCTTGAAAGGGCAAGAATGCAGCTGCGTTTTATGTATGTATGTATTGTATGAGGCATTCCACGCAAATCACGCGGTCATCGGCCTTACCCCTTCGGATTTTGATGTCCAATGAATTGTGGGTTTCGTTTGGCCCAAAATATGACCTCAAATCTTTAGAATTTTTTATTTCATTTTTTAGCGGTTGCCCGAACTAAAAAATCATGACATTGAGGGAAAACATAAAGAGGGGCCTTGTTTAAATTAATGAAATTTTTTCACAGAAACTAGGGCCCAAAACAAATATTTCCGTCATAGTTCGATAATGGGCCAAAAATAATAATTATTTTTTTTTTTGTATTTTAATCTTTTTTTTATAATTTCTTATTTTGATGGTTTCTTGTAGTGAGAATAACAACAGCAAAAGTATTTTTCTAGTGGAACTTGATTTTTTTTTTTTGGTTTAAGAGTGAAATGACATTTTTCGAAAAAATTTTCGACGACGACCTGAAATAAAACTGATGATTCAAACACAATAAAAAAATTAAGAAAAATTAACGCATCTTAAATTAATAAAGCATCTTGCAGGACTCGATTTTGGAGGTCCCATTTTCATTTCGAATCGTAACAATTATTCATTATATAATATAATAAATATAATTAAAATCATTAAATTGAGGGAAAACATAAAGAGGGGCCTTTTTCAAATTAATGAATTTTTCTTCAAAAATGATTACTATTTTTTTTTAATTTTTTAATTGTGTTAAAAAGTCATCTGTTTTATTTCAGGTCGTCAGGGCTAATAAATTTTCGAAAAATGTTGTCGTTTCACTCTTGAACCGAGAAAAAAAATCAAGTTTCACTAGAAAAATATTTTTGTTGTTATTCTCACTACTAGAAACAGTCAAAATAAGAAATGATAAAAAAAAATGAATTAAAATACAAAAAAAAAATAGTAATTATTTTTGGCCCATTATCGAACTATGACGAAAATATCTGTTTTGGGCCCTAGTTTCTGTGAAAAGATGTCATTAATTTAAAAAAGGCCCCTCTTTATGTTTCCCTCAATTTAATGATTTTTTTAGCTCTGGCAACCTCTTAAAAATGAAATTAAAATTTCTAAAAATTTGAGGTCATATTTTGAGCCAAACGAAACCCACGATTCATTGGACATCATAATCCGAGGGGGTCAGGCCGATGACCGCGCGATTTGACGTGGTATGCCCCATATATGTGTATACAGCAGGAAAGTGCATCTCTCGGGCCTGAGGAGATCGTATTACGTTCACGCGCGATCGCTGCGGGCAAGTCAATGATCTTGATCGCGATCCCACCGTGTATATACAGAATAGACGCCCGTTCACCTTCGCATCTCGCTCTCAACGGCTTATTATACTCACATTTTGCTCTTGTTATCTCTCGGACACGATAATCTCAAATATTGCGAAATCCGTTCAATGTTCCTCTCCCCATTCGCAAATCCGCGCAGAAACATTGATTTATTGATCATCGATCGTTCGACGAACTTTAATCCTCTCGAATTTATCACGTCGAATGATAATGAATTTTTTTGTGATCTGAGAAATAGGCTCGGATATTCCACGTCGATATTTTGTCGTGCTCGAGTAATTTTGGAAATTTTGTAGCGATTGGGATATGGAATATGAGAGAAGGAAGGGAGAAACTTGGATCCGCGAATCTTCATGAACAGGCACGCGGGAGCACTTGGCCTCGTCGTAAATTCGCCGAGGAAAAATCCCTGACCAGTCTCAACGGCCACGACGAGGACGAGGACGAGTGCTCGCCGGAATCACCGAGAGAATCGCCGCTATGTTAAATTTATATATGTACCCTGTATGTGCATGAAATATCGCAAGATGCTGCATTTGCCGCAGAACTCACGATTCAATGTCCATATTAGGGTGTGTCGAGACAGAATTTTTTTTGACTTATCGATCAAAAATCTTTTCAAATCTGAAAGAGAGTCTCGTTTACGAAAAGTAATTTTTTTAAATGAGTTAGATGGCCTTTGAAGGTTAAAAAAAGCATTTTTTTAAAAATATAATAAATTATTTCGTTTTCATTATTTAAATAAATAAAATGAATTGTTTATTTTAAGCAAATAAAACAGCAATATTTGAACCATGTTTTAGAAAATTTCCGTTAAAAAATTTGGAAAATCCTGCTGATGGGACCTGATTTCCGGAGACCCAGGAAAAAGTCAATTCATGATAGCTTTATCTGAAATTGAAAAACCAAATTTTATCTGTCAGTAGATGAAGGATTTAAAAAAAAATTGAAATTTGAATTTTTTGCACTATGCAAAATAGTACAATTTTTGGTACATTTTGCATGATGTATAATCTTCTAAAATTAATTCTAATCGAAAAGAAACTTTTTTCAATCACTAGTAAATTCTATTTTGAAAAAGTGTGCATAATTTCAATAAGGTCGGTGAATTCATTCTTGAGAAATCATATCCACAGACTTCAAAAATAGTGTTTTTGAAAACAAGCCATTAAAGTTTTCGGCTTCCTTGAAATTTTGGAAAAATATTCTAGACATGTTGTACTATTAGATAAAAAAAAAATTTTAATTTAAAAATGGATTTTATGAAATTTTCAAACCCATGTAACCCCTTAATTAGCTGAAGAATTTAGAATACCATTTTTCCATAGTCAATCATGAATAATAAAATGAATAATTAAATCAATAATAATTAAATTAATAAACGAGTAATAAATGAATAATTAAATTGAAGCATACAAAAATTTGCAATGAAGATTGGCATTGAAATTCGGAAAACTCTTTAAATTTTTTTCCATTATTTAATCCGTCCGATATTAAGAAATTTGTCCTTATTTGCTGGATGTTTCAAAAAATGATTCTGAAATTTGTTAAAAATTTTCAGAGGCTCAGTGGAAGAGATTTCCCATCACTTATTATTATTTTTCTCTTTAAATAACAATAATTTTAACAGATATCCCATCCTCTATTATTATTTATCCATTTAAATAACAATAATTCCGGTAAATATTCGGAAGCGTAACTCCTGTCAGAATCAAGCTGATTTTTCTTCTGTGGTTTCTTGCAGTTAAAAAACATTTAATATTATTATTATTATTATTATTATTATTATTATTATTATTATTGACCCAAAAAAACAACAGAAACTCTGCAACGAGGATATCTATTCTAGTAACTGAATTCCTTTATTTTATTTTATTAAAAAAAAAAAGTTAGGTAAAAACATTATGCGCCATTAAAATATAACTTAATATAAGATTTATGATCATGAAGAATTAATAAACAAATTTACAGCGTCTTTTTAGCGAGAGTTACACTTCCGAATATTTCCATAATTTCATTAAAAAAAAATGAATTTTCATGGATTAAGCAAAAAGATCTTTTTTCGACACACCCTAATGTATAAAATCGTATAGATTCGCTGGAAAACTGAGGATAAGAAGTGGGGGGTACGTGCCGAACGTTTTATAATAATGTACTACGTGCTCTCGTGAATTCACGATTCTTGATTTCTTTTTTTCTCTCAATTTTATTTTTACTTTATTTCCAATACAAATTTATGACGTATATAATACGTGCAACGTGCACTTGGGTTGCATCGAACAAACGCGAAACACGTACGCCTCGTACATCAAAGAGATCTTTCTCTCTCTCTCTCTCTCTCTCTCTCTCTCTCTCTCTCTCTCTCTCTCTTTCTCTCTCTCCTTTTATTTATTTCTTTCTCGTTATTCGTGCACGACCACGATCAACAGTGCAGACACTCTCCCTCGCGGACAACGCCAATAATTATTATCAGGACGAAGCTCCCGCTGACGATCGCGTTATAATCCCTCGAATCGAACAACATACAGGGCGCACCCTGCCCGTTATAAAGCTCTTCGCCGCGGGTGAGAGGATTCACGTGCGTTGCCCACGGACGATTTCGATCCTCCGCGTGCAAATCTCTCGCTTCTGGAGCACGAACGGCACTTTATTTTCCATTTTTTTCCTCATGCCCGATTTTCAATTTCGTTCCATACACGTTCTACCACGTGTTCCCGATACACGATATTCGATCGATCTATCGGCGAAATCGATTTGCGCACGCGATTCGTTCGTTCCTTTAATTTCTCGTCCTACATATTTTTCGTTTCACACGAAAGTCATTTGGCATTGGACCAAGGCAAGTCTCTGCTTATTTGTTAGGGATCGACATAAGGCTTGAAAAAATAATTTTTTTTTTTGGCAAAAATGAATTGCTTCAGTAAAATGGCTGAGATTTTTTTTTAAATTAAAATTTCGGCTTCCACATGCCCTCATTTTTTTCGCGATCGTTGAAGCTTTAAAATGCTGCTTGGTTCATCCGATTCTGATTATTTGTAAATTTTTGGCGGATTTTTAAAGTTCGACCGTTGATTTTTGCAAATTTTTTAATCCTTTCTATTTTTGTTTGTGTTTTTCAAACTGCTCCCAGAAATTTTATAATTGGTCGAGCAGAAAAAACGTTATGAGCACTCGAAATTTCCCGATTTTGAGGATTTGAAAATGAGGCCAAAATTGAGAAAAAACGTTTTTGATGGAAAGTTCATGAAAATTTTGATTTTTTGAAAAAATTATTCATAAATTCGTGTTCAGGGGGGAAAAATCGGTATAAGGCCCAAAAAAAAAAAATCACAAATTTTGTTTGTTTGCATTTTGTCCAAAATTCAATCGGTTCACTAAAATGACTGTAATTTTTTTTCTAGGTGGGTTTGTGGCTTGAATATGGGCTCATTCTCTTCGGAATCGTTAAAGCTACAAAACGCCGCCTCGTTCATTCGATTCCGATCAATTTTCGATTTTTTGCAGATTTTTAAAGTTCGACAATTTTTTAAGGCATACCTTTCCATTTTTTTTCGGCGATTTTCAAACTGCTCTCATTTCTACAAAAATTAAGTTATCGGAATGAAGAAATTTTAGAATTGGTCAAGCAGAAACAAAGTTATGCGCACTTGAAATTTCACTATTTTGAGAATTTCCGAAAAGTGCCCACAATGAGCAAATTTTTTTTTTCCTTCTCATCGTTTTCAGACGTTGTTTCGATGGGATTATTATACCAATCATTGTATCATATTCGCAAATGATGATTCTCCTTTTAAATGATTTTAAATTCTTGCTCCCTTCCAAACGAAGTTGAGATTATTTATTTTATAATTCGAGAGTATTTCAAAGGTGGGTTTGAAAATTTCAAAAAATCTTTTTTTTATCTAATAATCAGGGTTGCAAGTAATGCATTACTTTTTGTAATGCATTGCTATTTTCATTACCCATTACAATGTAGTGTGTAATGGAAAAGATCTCCATTACTCATTACAATGTAGTGTGTAATGGAAAAAAATGTCATTACCCATTACAATGTAGTGTATAATAGAAAAAAATTTCCATTACCCATTACAATGTCGTGTGCAATGAAAAAAAAATCCATTACCCATTACAATGTAGTGTGTAATGGAAAAAAAATTTCATTACCCATTACAATGTAGTGTGCAATTGAAAAAAATTCTATTACCCATGACAATGTAGTGTGTAATGAAAAAAAAAATCTATTACCTATTATAATATAGTATGTAATGGAAAAAATGCATTACCCATTACAATGTAGTGTGTAATCGACAAAATTTTGCGATTCATCGCTAATTGCGAATCACGCAGAGTTTTTGTCGAAAAAAAATGTATTAATGAGAAAAAGCAAAGAAAAACTGGAAAAGATACTTTTTGCTATCAAAAGCTTCTTTCATTGACCCCCCTGATCAAGGAAGTGCGCTCTTTATTGCTAAAGAAAAGTATAGTAAAGAAGGAAGTGGATCTCCTGGTCTGCGTGCGCTCCTTTCGACAAAAGAAGGCGAGGACGGAATTTTTTCCCGAGCGTTGATCCGCATCGAGTTATACGCCGTCTCTCTCCCTTTCTCTCCCTTTCTCTCGAGGGCCCAACCTCCCTTTGTTACAGTATCCCTCTCATTGTTCCGATCTCAGGATCTGCATACGATTTAATGGCTACGAGAGAGAATAGTAAAGCGGAAATCATAGTAAGAGCGAAGGAGAGGGACGAATTTTACAGAGTCTCGCGACTCTCTGTGAAATCGTATGTAACGAGGGAACAAGCTGTAGAGAGGGGCAATTCTCGTCGCGTTTACGATAGGATCTTCGACACGTAACTCCTCTCTATACGTAAGCTGCACTTTATTGTACGATCAATTCATCGACACAGCAGAAAAAAAAACATAAAACTATTTTTTTTATTTAAAAGAATGCAACGAAAATAGCTTGCTCATTTTCATTATTGTTAACTCATAAAGGAAACGCAACGAATGATGAAAATCAATGAAGAAGATACGTGCAAATTTTTAAAGTTTACAATTTTCTTATTCCTTAAAAACGAAAAATTTCGTTCAATCATTAATCAATACTATTTTAAAGAAATTGTGTCCATCGACCTCAAAAATAAATAAATCAATAAATGAATAAGAATTAGCATTTTTAGAAAAAAGTCTAACCTAATGAAGAGAATTTCTGAAAGCTCTCTCTTACAGTTTTACTCCGATTTACTTGAAACTTTGAAAAAATATTCTGGAAATATTGTATTATTAGCAGGGTTGCGAAATTTGTAATGTAAAAGTAATGCATTATTCATTACTTCTAGAATGTGTAATGGAAAAAATTTGCATTACCCATTACAATGTAGTGTGTAATGGAAAAAAATTGCATTACGCATTAATATGTAGTATGTAATGGAAAAAATTTGCATTACCCATTACAATGTAGTGTGTAATGGAAAAAATTTACATTACCCATTACAATGTAGTGTGTAATGGAAAAAATTTACATTACCCATTACAATGTAGTGTGTAATGGAAGAAAAATCCATTACCCATTGCAATGTAATGTGTAATGGACAAAACTTTGATTGGAATTTTGGGAATGGAAAAATATAGATGAATAAATTATTGCAATTTTGCATTACATTTTAATGACTTAGGTACCTTAAATTCGAAAAAGCATCTATATGCATACAAAAGGTTTATTATAAAGAATGAAAGAATAAGAATAAAAGTGTGGGGCACTAAGCATGAAATTTTTCTTGCCGTTCTAAATGATCAAGCGACCATTTAATTACTAGTTTTAGCTCATTTTAACCCAAGCCAAAAAACTACTACGATATAATAAAAAATGTCCAAAATTTCCATTACACATTAAGTTGTAATGAACAAGAAAAATTTTGCCGATTACACACTACATCGTAATGGGTAATGGATTTTTTTTTCATTACACACTACATTGCAATGGGTAATGAAAATGTCAATGCCTTACAAAAAGTAATGCATTACTTGCAACCCTGATTATTAGATAAAACAAAGATTTTTTGAAATTTTCAAACCCAATTTTGAAATACTCTCGAAGTATAAAATAAATAATCTCAATTTCTATTGGAAGGGAGCAAGAATTTAAGGATGTTGAGTTCCAAATCGCAAATGATGAGAAACTTCTGAAAATTTGGTATGTTTTTGGATGAATTATTTAAGAGGTCGTGTAAAAATTTTACGTCGATTAGGAAGCTCGTTATCGAACAATTAACATTAACAAATTAAATTAAATTAAATGTAGTCTTATGGAAACTGATATAACTTTGCGACAAGTTTTTTTGTTGACCTCTCAATTTTTTAATCTCTACACTATATTGAAAGCAACGGAAACAAAACGAAGTTTATTGATAAATATTTTTTTTATCTGTTTAAAAAATTGTTCTTAACAAAATGTCAATATTTTAATAACGAGCTTCCTAATCATCGTGAAATTTGTACACGACCTCTTAAATACTTCACACAAAAACATAACAAACTTTCAGAATTTTCTCATCATTTTTCATTTTAACCCTTAAGGAGGTTGAAGTAATGATGATAGAATTCTGAAAATTTAATATGTTTTTACATGAAGTATTCAGGAGGTCGTGTAAAAATTTCACGACGATTAAGAAGCTATTCATTGAACAATTAACATTAAAAGATTTCATAGGGACTCAACATCCTTAAAATCGTTTAAAAGGTGAATCATCATTTACGAATATAATACAATGATTGGTATAATGATAATTTTTTTGTTCTCACATCGCTCAAAGTGATCCATCTCGTTGTTGATATTACACCGCATATCGGGATTTAATGACTCGTCCGCTGGTCAAGGTCCAACAAAGCGAGGAGGGCAAACACAGACATTCGAGAAATAGACAGTTCCGTGGAGATCTCTCGAATCTCGCGTGCAACCAGGTGGAAAAACATGCAGCGGCGAGCCGTTCGATCGTACATTGCGATTCCGCGTTACATAATTATCGTTCGTGGATTATGCGCGCTTGCTGCGGTGACCGCAGTGTCCTCTCTGATGATGATGATGATGATGATGATGATGCGATAGCTTGTGCGGATCGACTCTCCATTATAATGGCCGACAGTCCAGTTGGACCGGAAACGGATGCACGCTCCACGAAAGACAGAACTAAGCGGAGGGGACGACTATAAACGCGTGATTATCGCTCGCTCTCTCGTTTTCGATGACTTGATTCCACACTAAACTTCATAGCACGAATATGTAATCTCTCAAAATTTAAATAACTTTTTTTCTAACTAAAATATTCTTTTTTCCCACTGATATATCATGTACCATTGTGAAATTGATTGCGTTGGATGAAAAAAAAAGTTTTTTAAATTAATAATTTTGATATTGCTCTTTCATAATTTTTATCTATTGGTAAATCATCCTCTATGAGCATTCTCTTATGTAAAAATCTATGAGCATCCTCGACAAACATTTTTTCATAAAACACAGATCATAGAATCACAGATTATGATTTCATACCAGGTTACATTGTAATCTGTAAAAGAAATTCTGAATATTGAGAAAAAAAGAGTTCATTTCGAAGCAATGCTTCAGAAAATTTTTGAAAGAACATGCTCATAGAGCATTTTTTCGCAGATCACAGATCATAGAATCACAGTTTTCGATTTCACACCAGATTACATTGTAATCTATGAAAGAAACTCCGAATTTCAGGGAAAAATAATTCATGCAAAGCAATATTTCAGAATTTTTTTTAAGAAAAATGCTTTTGGAGCATATTTTCACAGATAACAGATCATAGAATCACAGATTTCGGTTTCGTACCAGGTTACGTTGTAATCTGTAAAAGAAATTCTGAACATTGCGAAAAAAAATGCATTCCGAAGCAATATTTCACTTGTTTCGAAGAAAATCTAATTTTTAATGTGGTGTCGCTAGCTTAAAGTTAACAAAAATTAGCACTCCTTTTTTTGTTTTCATAGTTAGACGCATCGTTCGGGTCTCTGAATATAAGGCTATTTTTGAGCTCTCAAATACCGTTGAAACAAAATTTTTGGCTCTTTTTGTTTCGAAGAAAATCGAATTTTTAATGTGGTGTTGCTAGTTTGAAGTTAACAAAAACTCAAATTTTTTCGTTATTTATTTTGAAACTCTTTTTTTAAAACTTTTTAAACTCAAATATCGTTGAAAAAAATTCTAGCTTTTGTTTCCAAAAAAATCGAATTTTTAATGTTGTGTTGATAACTAGAAGTTAACCAAAATTAGCGCTCCTTGTTTGTTAAAATAGAATTTTTCTGAGAATTTTTGAAGAAAAATGCTTATAGAGCATTTACATTGCAGGTTACATTGTAATCTGCAAAAGAAATTCTGAATATTAAGAAAAAATAATTCAGTTCGAAGCAGTATTACAGAGAATTTTTGAAGAAAAATGCTGATTGAGCAATTTTTCACAGATCACAGATCATAGAGTCACAGATTTCGATTTCACACCACGTAACATTGTAATCTGCAAAAGAAATTCTGAATATGAAGAAAAAATAATAATGTTCGAAGCAGTATTACAGAGAATTTTCGAAGAAAAATGCTGATAGAGCAATTTTTCAAAGATCACGGATCATAGAGTCACAGATTTCGATTTCAGACCAGGTTACATTGTAATCTGCAAAAGAAATTCTGAATATTAAGAAAAAATAATTCATTTCAGAGCCACATTTCAGAGAATTTTTGAAGAAAAATGCTTATAGAGCACTCACAGAATCACAGATTTCGACTTCGAATCAGGTTACATTGTAATTACTAAAAAAATGCTGAATATTAAGGAAAAATAAATCATTTCAAAAATATTCTGAAATGTTGCTTTGAAATGAATTATTTTTCCTCGACATTTAGAATTTCTTTTACACATTACAATGTAAACTGGTGTGAAATCGAAATCTGTTTCTGGTAATGGACTAGCACGTGTCCGGAATCTCGTGAGAAGAGAATTAATGACGAAAACGAGAGAGAGAGAGAGAAAAAAACGTGTATTAACGGCTCGGCGAGACGATTATTGTTGTAACGTGCGCGCACTTGCTCAGAGCGCGATATAATTGTCCGGTAATAACTCTATAGAGAGCGAGGCGCGATATAATTGACGTTTATATGTATAACCTGTGGTCAAGTGAAGTGTGTGCGTCATTGAGCCGTACATTAGCTATTGCCAAACTCGGATACTCGCTGGTAATAAAGAACCAAATGGAAAAGAGGAAAAAAAACGAAAAAAAAATCTCCAATGATAATACATAAACGGGCGCATTTACAAAGCGAGATGTATTACGATCGTCGACAAAATACCGGAAATTTCGTGAATAATCGTTGAGCATAGTTATGGGAAGAAAAAAAACATTAACTCGAGAAACTTGAGAAACATTTTTCCATCAATTCAGACCCTCAATCGTAAGTCGGAGCTCTCGACATTAATATTTGTACGTTAACATTTTGAGTAACGATTATCGATCCTGAATTTATACTTCGAGGCCCACGTGCTGTTCTCGAAAAGCCTCTATGTACGATATATTTGTACATAAATTCATGCACAGTGAGAGAAAATTGCTCTTTGTTGAGCCCCGCCTTCCCAGAAAGAGAAGACCACGTACCTTCGTGTATTTTTCGGTTTTTTTCCCTTCTTGCAAATTATAACTTGTGGATTTTGACGAACTTGGCCTCTCGGCCATTTCGTGTCGATCGGTTTTTATTCGAGCTTGCGAAAACGTTCATCATCTTCCCAAGAGAAACTTATGCAGATGAATTAAATTTTTTTTTTTTTTAATTGTAAGATGCTCCATTTGCCCTCTTTCGTTCCATTCAAATAAGAAAAGGGATCGTCTTTTAAATCAGAATGTAAATAAATTGTTTGAAGCAAATTTTATGCTAGCAGAAAATTTTAGAGTTTTTCTGTTCAACTAATTGTTGCAAAATTGGGAATTATTTTATCAATTTCGCAAATTTCTTATTTTTTGAATGTTTCCTTGAAACTTTCAGGTAATGTAGTTGAGAAATGATACTCTCGAATAAAAATAAAAATTAAATTACATTAATTGAATTAAGGAAATACCAAAAATTAATACAAATGGGAAACTTTTTTTAAATTAAATTATTTTTTCAAAAATTACAAATTTTTCGATTTTTTTTTAGGTAGAATAGCCTTTTGCATAAAATTTTCAAGAAAAAAATTCATGCAGAAGTCGATAAATCTGTATATGTATGTATATTCTCTGGTATCTCGTCTTCGACTCACGAATTCGTGCTCGGGAATAAATTCTCTTGGTTCTTTTTTTCTCTCTGCATCCCATTGGTATCCTACATTATACTATGACCACTACTACACATTATTATACCGTACAACGAACAGTACACGAATATATATAGAGGAAGGTAGAACGTTCAATGTATCACACGAGAGAAAAAGAGAGGTCTGATCAGCAGACTGTGAAAACACGTTTTTTTTCCTTACTGCAATATTGTTCTCCACACGAACTATTTATTTGGAGGAAATTTCGACAAGAATGGCTTGTTCAAACGTACTCGGAAAAATTTTCATTTCTTGGCCAGTGACAATCTACAAAATATTTCAGCATAATTTAAAAATAATCATAATACTAAATTACATTGCAACTGCGCTCTACATCGCAATTTTCGTATCTTTTCTCAATAAAATAATTATAAACAATTTATACAAAAAAGAATATTAAAACATTAGAATTTAGAGATTCCCAAAAAAACATTGCTTCAGCATTAATAAATAAAAAATAGCACATTTACACATTTACATCCCTTAAAATTGACAGATTAAAATCTAAATCAAGTTACAAGATTTGCCCATCAACATCCAAAATATTTTCTGCGAAAATATTCACCCGGAGATTCAAAACGAAATTCTAAATTGCTTCACATCGAAATTTTCATATCCCTTTTTGATGAAATAATTATAAATAATTTATACAAAAAAGATTATCAAAAAATATTGGAATTTAGAGATTACCAAAAAAATTGCTGCAGCATTAATAAATAAAAAAGTGTACATTTACAAATTTGAATCCCTTGAAATTGACAGATTCAAATCTGAATCAAGTTCCAAGTCTTGTCCATAAACATCCAGAACTATTTATTCATAAATATTCACCTGGAGATTCAAATGATAATTCTGAGTTACTCTTTTCAATAAAATAATTATAAACAATGTATACAAAAAAAAATATTGGAATTTAAAGATTCCCAAAAAAAATAGCTGCAGCATAAATAAAAAAATAAATTGCACATTTACATCCCTTAAAATTGACAGATTCAAATCTATAAATCAAGTTCCAAGTCTTGTCCATAAATATCCAGAACTTTTTATTCATAAATATTCACCTGGAGATTCAAAAGGAAATTCCAAGTTAGGCTTCTCAATAAAATAATTATAAACAATCTATACAACAAAGAAAATTAAAATATTGAAATTTAAAGATCCTTAAAAAACTTCCTGCAGCGTTAATAAATAGAAAATTGCACATTTACACATGTACATTCCTTAAAATTGACAGATTGAGACACCTGAAGCTTCAAAAGGAAATTCTACATTGATGAATAAAAATTCTTCTTAACCAATGACAATTTTAGACTGGTAAAAAATCCAAAATATTCATTTTCTCCTTGCAGATTCGTCATTTGCACCTTTGGAAACTTACATATACCAGAGTATGGACATGTACCATTTCTTGGGCAAAAAAAAGTGGGATTTTTCTTCGATGTTCCACGAATAAGTGGCGTGCACTACTCAAGTGGAACGAGCGAGGCCGCTCGCGGGCTTTATTCGCAATTTGCATTTTTCCACCGATATCAAAGGCAAGGAGGCGCGTGTGGAAGGGAGGCAAGGATAAACACATGCGGGATGCACACGAGCACACATTATTTGCCGGCAATGTGAGCTCGTAGGTGAGAGCCACATAGGCAAGGAGAGACCGAGGGGTTTTTTCGCGGAGAAGGATGGACGGAGCAGGAGGGAGCGGGGATAGGGATTGATTAAGAGCGGACGTGGGACCTTGATTGCGTCAAATTGGCGGAACGACGGGCCTCTGACATGAAGCTCCACGGCACAGCAAAAGAATCATTCTCTCTCCCCCTCGCGTTCTTTGAGGCACGCAAATCGCTTTCGTAGGCTGTTCTCAGTGTTCCAGCAATCCTCGCGAATGCATCTCTTCCCTCTTCCTTCCTCTTCTTAATTCTGTACAAGTCTTCTTTGACGGACTCTTCTTCGTGTCCCCTCGCGGTTCTTACATAAGGCGTCGCTTCAATAAGAACAAACGTCTCTCTATCCGAAACGCAGAATGAAATTGCACAGAGACGATAAAGACGATTGTGAAAAAGAGAAATGTTGCAACGTGACTGCCTTTTGAGTCGACTCAACTGGCTTACCTAAAAACTCGAAAAATTGCCGAATTTGGATTTTTTTGGGGAACCATTGGTGAAAAAAAGCATTTTTTTAAACTCAAAGGTATTGGGATTTTAAAATAATCGAAAAATACACAGTGAGAAGATAGTTTATTTATAGTTAAGAAATATATTCAGTTGGCACTTTTATTGAAATATTTCTTAACAGTTACAGAATCTGTTCGTAATTGATAAATCTTTATTCAAGACGTTAGCCTAATAGTTCTGCAATAAAACAGTCGTAGACTCCCCACAAATAGAATATTCGGTAATAGTAAAGAAATATTCACTTGAATCAGTCATATCCTTGTTAATAGTTAGCAAATAATCGTTAAAATACCAACGACTCATCTCAAATAATGATTTGTCGATAATAAACAAATCTGTACATGATTTTTTAATAGTTAACGAGTCTGTACGTGATTTGTTAATAGTTAACAAGTCTACATGATTTGTTAATAGTTAACAAGTCTGTGCATGATCTGTTAATAGTTAAAAAGTCTGTACATGATTTGCTAATAGTTAATAAATCTGTGCATAATTTGTTAATAGTTAACAAGTCTGTACATGATGTGTTAATAGTTAACAAGTCTGTACATGATTTGCTAATAGTTAATAAATCTGAACATAATTTGTTAATAGTTTACAAGTCTGTACATGATTTGCTAATAGTTAATAAATCTGTACATGATTTGTTAATAGTTAACAAAACTGTACTTGAGATAAGTATAGTACATGTTACTTTATACGTGACTATCAGGGGAAATTTTAACACATTTTTATTGGAGAGGGTTCGGTGGATTAAAAAACAAATAGTGGATCCGCCTGGGTCATTAATAACTGCAGGGGGCCCCAACATTCATTTTTCATTTCATTGAGTCGTTTTCAAAAAATATGTGTCAGAAAGTTTAACTCTATCTCAGAAGGGGGTTAATCCGAGCCTTGAAATATTTAAATTTTTTTAATAAAATACTGAAGGCAAAATTGTCCTAGAAAAATTTGGGATAGGAATTCGAACGAAAAGAGGGGTGAAGAAAGATGAGAAATGGCGATTTCATAAGGACGAAATTTTAGGATCTCTTGATCTATGATTTTGCACCGTTGCATCTGTTCTCTTGGTGTATTTTAGTATCATCGTGCTCTTGGAAAGAGATCGAGCAAGAGAAAGAGAGAAAAGAGTAATGGCACGAGAACCTAAAGGGACTGGCCAGTAAACCCTTTACAGAAAATTCTCGCAAAACAAAGGAATCTCAGTCGTGAATCTCGACTCTCTTATCTCCGTTAGACCTTCTGCTGTATTTTTAGTATCTAATTTTTTTTCGAAATCCATTCTTATCATTTTTGCTGAGGCTCTTCCTAGACATTGTATGTTCGTTTTGTCTATCATTACACTTGTTTTTTGCATTTTTTAAGATATCTGGTCTCTCGAGGCTCTCAGGATTGAATCTTCGTTTTTGGATTTATTTTCAATTTATCCGCTTCGATTTTTCATTCGCGGTATTGTTCGTGATATCGCGATATACATAGAAATTCGATCTAATCGTTGCATCGGTCAGGATTGTTGCAATGGGGATCGAAGAAAATTTACGTTCTCGACCTTTTTCTAGGTCTAAGAGACCCTGCGTCCGAGAAACTTGCCCCCAGGATCTCGAGGTCAATTCTTAGCCAGGAATAAAAGCTCTCGCTGTATGTAGCATTTGAAGAAGATTTTTTAATGCTGAATACATTCAATGGCTATATATATAGGAGAAGGGGGAGGCAAAATGGCCAGTGGAGGCAAAATGGACACCTCCAAAATTATCGAATTTGCAAAATTAGAAAACGAGGGAATAATCATTATAATTGTTGTTGATATACCTTGATTTACTCATCCACGCAAACCCAGATCTAGGTTTTAATATTTCGATGACAATTTCCCATGAAGGCTTGGAACTTTTTAAATTGTCATTTTCATCGCATTGAAGAAAAAACACCTTAAGTTACTCTAATAGTATTGCGGTAAGCCACTTTTACTTGGTCCAAGTATGTTTGATATCAAGGTGAAGTGAGAAACTAAGAAAATCGTTTTTTCACGGTTTACTTAAATCTTCGAAAGAACCAAAATTTTTAAGTGATCTCCATTTTGCTTCTCCAAATTTTGTTTCGGTCAACGCGCAATTTTATCGATAAAAATGGTTTTTTTTTTTTTTAGATGAAAAGCCACGAATTTATTCTGTGCATAGTGTCCTAGCTGCGTTATCTTCTTATAGTGTCCATTTTGCCCCATCTTCCCCTATTTATTCTTTGCCGGACAAGGGACAAGGGATCTCTCGTCGGTTTTCTCTCGCTGCATAGGTCCTCCTATCTCTCCTTGGTCCCTTCTCTCCTCCGCAACAGTTGTTCATATTATGCACTATGCAAGCGTGATTCCTCCGACTGTGGTGAGCCTCTGAGAAGGAGAGAGGGACACACAGAAACTTAAAAGTTCCACGGGGTTATCGTTGCTACGTGACCGCATAAAGAGCCCCAAGAGCGAGAGAGAGAGAGGGAAAAAAGGCTAAAGGATCTCGTGTACCAACGTTTTCTTTCATATACATTCCGCTGCTACTTTTGCCCAACGAAACGTGTGCACGAGTGCATGAGTTAGCGAGGTCAGTGTCGTACTCATTTTATTCTTGGCCATTTCTCCCCCCAGCCCTTCTCTATCCCATAATCGCGTCCTCGTTTCTTCGTCTCATGAGAAAAGCGCGGTACACTTGAAATCCGAGACGAAATATCGTGCAAAAGGAAAAAAAAAGAAAAGGCATCACTTTGCGAAAATTCTCCCCACAATTCTGCGAATGAACACCCCCTAAAATTAATAAAAAACACAAGAAAAAAAAATTCAGTTGAAATCAAGAGATTTTAACGTCAATGAAAGTTTTCTTGGATACATTTGTGCACTTGAATATTCAAACCGTAATAATATGAGCAAATTTTGCCATAATATGTTATTGTTTTTATTTACTAAAAACATTTTTTAATTTTTTTTTTCGTGTTCTCTCATGAATCAATTTTTTCTTACACGAATTTTGTGAGATTCGAAATCAGGGACGAATTCTCCATCGAAATGTGGTTTTTAAAAAGAAAAAAACAATTTTGCTTTATATTTCGATCCTACTTTTCAGAAGCCGCAAAATAGTGAACTTTCAAATGCTCTACTGTGGATTGAGCGACTCAGAATTTTTTTTTTGTGCAAACATATTCAATAAATTTTAGTAGACCGCTTAGTTCATCCCGATATCTTAATTTTTGTAGTTCTGGAACAATTTTGAGAATCGACGAGAAAAGGCTTTTCAGAAATTTGCAAAAACCGATGGTCGAACTTTAAAAATCTGCCAAAAATCGAAAAATGATGGGAATCGGATGAATAAAGCGGCATTTTGAAGCTTTAACGATTACAAAAAGAATGAGCTCAAGTTGAAGTGAAAATCATATCTAGAGAATAAATTACAGTCATTTTAGTGAACAAATTCAATTTTTGCTAGAATGCAGGATAACAAATTTCAAATTATTTATCTAGAAGCTTACATTAATCTATTTTTCCAGCTGGAAACAAATCTACCGGCCATTTTTCAAAAACCCAAAATTTAGAATGGCTTTTTTGTGTTCTAGGTTTCGTGTATAATTTTGCAAAAATCGAGTTACTTTATTGAAAAATTGAATATTTTTTAATTTCGAAATAAAAAAAAAAATTTCTGACGTCTTTTCTCATTGATTACCATTTTTTAACATTTTTCCATTCAAATGGCTGTATCTTTGGCAAGATTGGACGTATTTACATTTGTAAAAAACGAAAATCTGCGTCTTTTTATATGGCCTTCCAGAACAAAAATTAATTTAGATTTTATTGAGCAAGTCGAACGTCCCTTTCAGGGCAAAATCTACAAAAATATTTTTTTTTCTCAAGGAAAGCAACTCGTTATTTTATTTTTTTTAATTGCCCCGAATTGTAAATACGAAAAATGAATTTTTGGTATTTTTTATATTCACAATTCGGAGAAATAAAAAAAAAAAAAAAATAACGAGTGCCTTTCCTTGAGAAAAAAAATATCTTTGCATATTTTGCCCTGAAACGGACGTTCGACTTGCTCAATAAAATCTAAATTAATTTTTTTCGGTGAATATTTTTCAATAAAGTAACTCGATTTTTCAAAATTATTTATGAATTTTTTTTTTTACTGGCTGACATGGATCGCCTCCTATACAAGTTTCCATGAGGATTCGGACTTTGGGATCGCCGGCGTTTTCGAATATCGCGCTTGTGCGGAGACAACGACTCTGTATCTCGGCGTGAGAGTCTCCGATATCTCACCGGAGGATTTTCAGTCCTCGCATGTGGTTCGGCGAGGGTTGCCCGGAGTTTTAGAGCTCGGACACGCGGTATCTCAATGACGGAAAATCGCGGGGATCCGCTTATTTTTATACATCTTCACATATTCGAGAAATAGATATAGTCTCGCGACTTAACGAGGCGAGAACGGAGACTCCAAGACTTTTATGCCGTTGTAAATTTCGCCTCGTTGCAGCAATATATATATATATATATATAAGGGGCATTCCACATCAATTCGACCTGGGTCTGACCCTCGACCCCTCAAATCTGGTTCCTGATTTTTCCTATCATTACTCTCGCTCTATCAAGCAATTACAATTTTTTGCAGATTTTTCAAAATAAATTTGAGCGCGTCATGAATTTTTGAATTTTTTTTTGAACACCTCGATGGCTGTTATCGAAAAATCTGAAAAATTCCCAAAGATATAGTGTCAGGTATAAAAAATTTTGGTGTAAAATTCATAATGTCTGGGCTTTTGCTTCAACCCGTTTTTTAGCTTTTTGAGAAAAAAAAATTAAAAAATAACAAGCAGAGGTCAATTAACTGTAGGCTTGTATAACGCATAGACTTGTATTATGCATGCAAAATTTTAAGCAACAGTCTACAGTAAATTGACCTCTGCTTCTTATTTTTTTCTATTTTTTTTGCTTAAAAAGCTAAAAAACGGGTTGAAGCAAAAGCCCAGACATTATGAATTTTACAACATTTTTTATATCTGACACTGTATTTTTGGGAATTTTTTCAGATTTTTCGATTACAGCCATCGAGGTGTTCAAAAAAAAAATTCAAAAAGTCATGACGCACTCAAATTTATTTTGAAAAATCTGAAAAAAATTATAATTACTTGATAGAGAGTGAGAGTAATGATAGGAAAAATCGGGAACCAGATTTGAGGGGTCGAGGGTCAGACCCAGGTCGAATTGGTATGGAATGCCTCATATATATATATATAGATATTTATCGCTCCATAAACACGAATCCGTCTATTCTCTATTTTCTTTTTCGTCCCATATTCTCGCTTCGTTATTTTTCTAATTGCCGCTGCCTCGTCCCAAACTTATCAAACAGGAAGATAAAAGAAATCCGCGCCACTCAACGACTATGTCAGTCAGCTTTTTTATTAGCCCTTTTTTCCGTCTAATTGGGGACGTTTTTTCAATGGAAAAGTATCAGCGTCTCCGTCTGACTGCGATTCCTATTCAAATGTGCAACGATCTCCGCTATTTTTCGCTTTTTATTTGAAAAAATCTTTTTCCTCGCCGCAGGAAACGAAAATAAAAAGGGGTTGTAATGGTACAACATCGTGTGTGCAAAACGTGTTTATCGTCTCGCGTGTTGGTTCGCCGCGTGACAAAATAGCGCGAGTGGCCTAAGCGAGAAAGACACGACGTTTGTAACGTCAGAGCTCACGTGTATGATTTACGAAGAGCTCGGGAGAGCAACGCGCCGCGCTTGAATCTTCGCGCTGCATCTAAGTGCGCTCTGTCACAAATACAAATGCAAAAACGGGACACGTACGCTCACGGACACACGGTAATAGTTAAGAGGGCGAGAGAGAGAGCGAGAGAGAGCGAGAGAGACGAGAGAGAGCGAGAGAGAGCGAGAGAGAGAGAAAGGGAGCGAGAGAGAGCGAGAGGGAGCGAGAGAGAGAGAGAGGAAAATCCAGGACTTCCGACACAGGTTGCAGAGATGGAAGCTCAGGCAATGGCAGCAAAGAATGAACACCCCATTGAACGAGGTAAAACCGAGTCAAAGGACAAGGATGGAATTCTGGTGGTGAAAGAAATTACCGTGCATTACCGGACGTTACCGAGGGAGAGAGAGAGAGGCAAGGCTGCAGCTAAACGCACACAAGCATCGATGTCTCTCTGCAAATGCATCGACGCAATACGCGAGAAAGAGAGATGAAAAAAGAAAAAGCCTCGGTCTCGGTGAACTGCGTACGTAGATCATACTTACCGGACACGGAACGCCACCAGGGGAATGTATATTTTACGATTGCGTAGGTGTAAGTACCCCGAGGGCAAATATGAGGCCGTGTACACTCGCATAAACGCCCTTACGTATTTGTGTACGTATATATTTTCACAAATATACGTCAGGATGTCGAAAAATCAATGTTTTTTTTTTTCAATTATTTTTCCTCGAGAATTCAGTTCGTCCAGAATGAAAATATTTATTTAAAGAAAAAATTATCAAGTTGTTCGAAAAGATATTTCTTTTTTTTTGGAGATCGGTATTTGAAAAATGGCGGTGGGAGAGAAAGATTGAGAATTAATTTTTGAAACGCCGGATTTTAATTATTTTATTAAATTTATTCATCATTATTATTCATTACTATTAACTAACTGAATTCCCAAGGAAAAATAATTTTTAAAAAATAAACATGTCGATTGTTTGAAAAAAAAAAAATTCCTAAGGAATTTCGTCCAGTATGAAAGACCCTGAAAATAGAAGATAGATGGATAGATATTTATTTCCAGTATACCCTTTCGGGCTTTTACATATAATACATTTTTACAATAGCTCCTCCATCTTCTGCCTTTAAAATCTTCTCATAGTTCCGTACGTATTCACATAGCTCTACAATTGGCTCACCCCTCAAGCAAGTATTTAACCACTCCCTGATTCCCTCCCCTCTCTCAGCTCCCTAGTTAAAGACCTTGAAAATATTTATTTAAAGAGAAAAATGATTAAGTCTTTCAAAGAGATATTTTTGTTTTGTTGGTGGAGATCGGTATTCGAAAAATGGCGGTGGGAGAGAAAGATTTAGAATTAATTTTATCAAACGTCGATTTTTAATTATTTTATTGAATTTATTCATTATTATTATTCATTATTATTAACATACTGAATTCCCGAGGGAAAATAATTTAAAAAAAAATAAACATGTCGATTGTTAAAAAAAAAAATGTCCTAGGGAATTTTGTCCAGGATGAAAGACCCTGAAACTATTTATTTAAAGAAAAAAATGATTAAGTCGTTCAAAGAGATATTTTTGTTTTGTTGGTGGAGATCGGTATTTGAAAAATGGCGGTGTGAGGGAAAGATTCAGAATTAATTTTATTAAACGTCGATTTTTAATTATTTTATTGAATTAATTCATTATTATTATTCATTATTATTAACGAACTGAATTTCCGAGGAAAAATAAATAAAAACTTCGATTTTTTACAAATTATTCTTCGTAGGGAATTCAGTTCGTCTGAGATGAAAGATCGTGAAAATATTTATTTGAAGAAAAAAATATCAAGTCGTTCGAAAAGATATTTCTTTTTTTTTTGACGATCGGTATTTGAAAAATGACGGTGAGAGAGGAAGATTGAGAATAAATGTTATTAAATGCCGGTTTTAAAATCTTTCATTAAATTTATTCATATTATTTTATTATGAATTATTTTATAAACGCCAGGTCGAGAATTTTAGTTGCCACGAGGGGACAAAATAATAAACAAAATATAGATTTGAATTTGAATCGCCAAAAAAAAATAAGGCGAAAATTGATATTTCGAAGGAGTATCATGTAGACATGGATAATTTCGGAGGGCAAAAATAGAAATAATAAAATAAAAATAAATAAATAATGATATAATAATAATAATGATGAATGATAAATTAATAAGAATAAATAAATATAATTAATTATAAAAAAATCATTTTCAAAGGAATGAACCGTTGATTAATTAATATTTCGATTAAAGGACTTTTCGCCTGAATAATCCTGTCAAAAATAGAAGTTTCGTCATTTTGACTAGATTTCGATATTTGACTATAGATTTTTTTTCGCAAATGACCATTCAGAGATCATTTGAGAATTGAAGATAATTAACCCTCCGTGGTCACACTTATCTGGGTCGATTTGACCTTGTTCATTTTTGAACAGCTATTATGACCAAACGATCGGTTGGAAAAATCTCAAAAAATTACAGAACATCCTTCAAACACTCTAATTGATGTATTAAGAATTAGTTTATAGAAAATCAAATATATTCTAAAAAATTCATAAAAGTAGTCGTGGGGTCGTTTTTGACCCAGTGCGACCACGGAGGGTTAATTTTCATGAATGAACGACATATCGTCGATTTCCTTTGCCACACCCTAATCTATATTTATATCAGCTTAGTTTAACATGGCTATTCGCTATACATTGATATTCTGCATGAGTGTGTGTGATTGCAGAGACGAGAGCAAACGTTGAGAACGTGGTTGGTAATGGCCTAGCGGGAGACCATTATATCCTACGTACGATCGACCAGATGGAAGTGCATGGAGGCAATATATTTGAGCTTTTATATATCCTCCCTCTCGCTCCTTCTCTCTCTTTTTCTTCTCGTGTACAACAGTGGCTCGTCAATGACGATCTTTGACAAATATTGTAACGACGGGATACCGCGAGATGTTGTGCGAATCGTACCAATCGAGATCCTCGAGATCGTTACGAGCTCAATTGATCAATTAGAGGCAAAAATATGGTGTAGGGTAAATCTTATGAAATATAATCGAATGGAAATGCGCGTTACAAATTTCTCACGGTTTTACACACTATCAAGATTGTATAAATTGATAATTGTGATGCCGAGATTTGGGCGCCATTGATCGTGAGAAGCGGCGTTTCATTCGATCACTAATGAAGCTTAAATGGTGAAGATTAATGAATTTTTTTTTCTTCCTCTACCACGTAATATTCGACTATTATTACAAGGCGTGAATGATTCACTTTGAGGATTATATTATATCTTGTGGCTCTTTGATACTGTGCGAAGGAAGAAAGAGATAGAGGGAGAGACTCAACGTACAAGAATCCATGGTCTCACCGTTGATCTTGACCCCCATGAATCTTATTGTAACGGTGCAGGAAACCACGATAGTGATCGTGATCGTTGCCAGGAACCGCACGATTAATGATTCACGTTCCCGTCCTCCCCTCTCTTTCTCTCTCTACCTTTCTCTCTTCATCCTCTTTCTTCTTGATTTATACTCTGATGCAGAATCGATACTCATTCGATTTCCCACTTGAAAACAACGTTCTTCCTCAATGTAAGAAACCGATTTTTCAATTCAATCGAACTGTCGATTGAAAAGTTTTGATCGTTTCGTTGGTACATACATTGATATTTGTCTGATTTTTTTTTTAGGAAATCGTAATTGGATACTTCTCCAGAAGTTTGGTACTTCAAATAGTAACATCCGAAGACTTGGTAATTTTTTCAATGAAAAATCTACAATTGTAACGGAGTCTTCGATGTCCGTGAAGCACCGCAAGAAAAGTCATTAGCGTTTGTTTCAAGAATTCACGGAATTACATCCGTTTTTTCCTCAAAAACGACTCCTCGACTTTCACCATCGAGGAAGCCGAGTACGATCTTCGGTCGATCTCATTGATCATCGGCATTTGTGAAGCATCTCAAATGCGATTGCTAACAATAAAAAGATGGAGGATTTCTTGGTGCACAATTGTGTAAAGGGATTGACTTCGTGACTCGTGACGCCTATATATATATATATATATATATATATATACATACAAATCGTGCAGAGTCGCAAGAGCAAACGATCGATCGTTCCTGTCTATTCTATAATTTATAGGAGAGGAAAGGAGCAAAATGGACACCACTCAACATTTTTTTTTTCGAAAATTCAAGTACACGTTGAAAAAACGATTTCCTTCGCTTCTTACATCACCTTAATATCAAAGGTACTTGGACCAAACTGCATCGTGTATTTTTGCTCTCAAATTTTTTGCGAAACTCAATTTAAATGGTAGTTGCATCATCTTATCTTTTTTACGACTTCCGGTACCTCATTTTGTTCTGGCCCTCGGATTATCCAAGTATTTTAGTGAAAGTCGCTTACCACAAACCTATTAGAGCATGTTGAGGTGTTTTTTTCAATGCGATGAGAATGACAATTGAAAAAAAAATTATCCAAGACTTCATATGAAATTGTGATGAAAATATCAAAATCTAGATCTGTAAGTTTCAGAATTCCTGACCCCTCATAAGTTAGGTGACCCCTCATAACTTAATTTCCGAGCCCCTGACCCTTCATTAGTTATGGAAACCCTTAAAACTGTTTGAGAAAAACCGTGACCCTCTTCATGAGTATTCTTTAATATATTAAATTTAACGACATTTTTTACAGTGATTGATTGTAATTTTGAGAAATAAGTGGACTACTGTCCAATAATGTATCTTAAAATTGCGAAAAAGTATATAAAAACCATTTTCATATACGGGGATATTAATTTTCAATGTTCACTCTTTTAATTTTAATATTCAAATATTAAATTTGAAATGAAATTATTAATTTCCCAAAACTATGTATGATAAATTTCAAGTAGCATATTGAAATTTGAAATAGTATGTTAAAATTAATATTCCTCCTCTAAATTACTATACATTTATATTAAATTTCAAATATTATATTGAATAAATAAACGAATTTTTTTTTAAAACAAGCTTTTATTAGTTGTTGATAAAAAATAACTAAAAAGTTAAAAATAATTTCATTCCGATTCGAAATGAATTTTCAAATAAAAGCTCTTGCTGTTAAAATGTAACACGCTTTTATTTGAAAATTTATTTTCAATCGGAATAAAACTATTATTAACTTTTTAGTATTTATGATTTTAAATCACTAGTTTAGTAATTTATATCTAGTTTCGCATAATTTTTTGCAAAAAAAATGTTTCTCAAAATTTTATGCTAAAAAATTATTTTGCAAAATTTCTTAGACAAAATTGTTTCACACAATTAATTAGCAACATTTTTCTACAAAATTTGGGCAAAAAAATTTTTCCACCAAATTTTTTGTAAAAAGACTGTTGCGCAAAATTTTTGTAGAGAAATGTTGCAAATCAACTGCTTAAAACCATTTTGTGAACAAAATTTTGCGAAACAATTTTTTTTGCAAAAAATGTGCTAATTTTTTGTAATAATATTGCATGCAAAATTTTAACTGAATCGGAAACCGGGAAGTGGGTCAAATTTAACTTGCAAAATTTGATTACAGACAGACAGACACCGGGACAGGTGAAACTAAATAAAAGTTTGTAATAATAAGATTCAAATAGTATTTTGAAATTAACATCTCTCCTTTGATTTGCTGTACATGTGTATGAATTAGCATTTGAAATTTCATATCTTTTTTTAACAGTGTGATTTTGCGTGGAAGAGTAAATCATGGTATTTTAATGCCAATAATAATAATAATAATAATAATAATAATAATAACAATAATTCCCTCATTTTATAATTTTTCAATTTGGTCGATAATTTTGGAGGTGTCCATACTGCCTCCACTGGCCATTTTGCCCCACCTACTCCTATTTATATACCGATTGGATCGAACGATCGTGACAATGACTCTCTGGTTCGGTTCTCGTTGCAACGTTGCGATCATCCGATATAGACACGAGTCCGGAATCAGTCCCGAGGCTAATTTCCACTCGTTTACCATCCGCATCCATTCCTCTTCCCCTCATTCTTGTCCACCATCGATCGTTACGAGACCCTTTGAACCCTCCGCGATTCCCACTGCGATAACTCTTTTCTCGATTCCCTAATGAAACACTCGGATGGACTACGGTATAATTAACGATTTACATATATATGTATATATGTATATATATATATATATTCATTAGAATTAGCGTTACCTTGATACACCGTCGAGCCAGCTTCCGGTACACGCTTGTCCCGCTGGGCTCTTCGACCCCATAATGAAGACATCCCGTGACATTCTTGATGGTTCTTACTCGGTTGGACACCACGAGAAGAAAAGGAGAAAAGAGAGAAGTTAGAGAGAGACACGGAGCTCTGAACTACGACCTTGCGACCATGAATCGTAACTCTTTACGCTCCACCACCGTCGCTCCTCTCGTCTTTCTGTGTCGTTCGCCATCCTCGGCTCGGCCTCGCGGGAATCCTTTTACCGTTAACCCTTCTGTAAAAGAGAGAGAGAGAGACTGT
The DNA here is from genome assembly GCA_946863875.1 of Alloplasta piceator. Lineage (NCBI taxonomy): Eukaryota > Metazoa > Arthropoda > Insecta > Hymenoptera > Ichneumonidae > Alloplasta > Alloplasta piceator. The sequence continues at coordinate 5,520,529 of OX333078.1, forward strand.
ACTCTCGCATTCGACCGCCTTAAACCACACTTCCCGCGTGTACGATCCAAGCATCTTATCTTCTCGTAGCGTGAGTCGACCGCTTTTTTTCTGTTTTTGGTCCAACACCGACATCGGACATGACCGGGATTCAGGACAGTTTTTTCCTGCATCCTCGCTGCGCCTTTTTAGTACCGTTCGATCCATCGCGTGCCCTGTGGTCCATGTAGATTCGACGATACAAAGAACCACGAAATTCATTGTACTTTTTACAAGAAAGAACTTGATCAATGCTGAGTACCGTTATCGGGGATTCGTTGCGAAAGTTCATGCGCTCGGATTCTCTGATAGGAGTCCATCGTTGATCCTCTGAATTCTTTGGGCTTTGTTTTTTTTTTGTTATTAACGTATTGTTCAGATTTTTATGAGATTCGACTCTTTTTCTAGTGAGAATCTTTACAATTTTCAAGTATATTTCACCTAGAGTTGTAAATAATGCATTATTTTGATCATTCATTACTGTATTCATTACACATTACACTGCATAATGTAAAATGGACAAGTGTACCATTACAAAATACAAAAGTAATGTGTAGTGAATGCGTGTTCCATTACAAATAAAAAAGTATTGTGTAATGGATGCATATGCCATTACAAATAAAAAAAGTAATGTGTAATGGATGAGTGCTCCATTACAAATTACAATTGAAAAAAAAGTAATTTATAGTGGAGAATATTCCATTACAAATTATATAGTGTGTTTCTACTACAATTTGGAGCAGGTACTATTTTGCTCAAAGGTAAGTCTATTAATTTTTCAATGAAAATAATTTGTGTGTATCAAGTTTTTGTTAACTTTACTATCGTAGTTGTAAATGTATGAACAGTGTATACTAAGTTAATATACACTGACACCTATAAGTTTTTCTTGAATTGTAATTTTTACAACAATGGAATAAAAATTACTCCAAAAAATAACTGATCATACATTTACCACTACGATAGTAAAGTTAACAAAAACTTGAAACACACAGATTATTTTCATTGAAAAATTAATAGACTTACCTTTGAACAAAATAGTACTTGCTCCAAATTGTCGTAGAAACACACTAATTTGTAATGGAACATTCTCCACTAGAAATTACTTTCTTTTGAATTATAATTTGTAATGGAGCACTCATTCATTACACGTTATTTTTTTTATTTGTAATGGCACATGCATCCATTACACATTACTTTTATTATTTATAATGAAACATACATACATTACACATTACTATTTTCATTTGTAATGGAACATTCATTCATTACACGTTACTTTTGTAATTTGTAATGGAAAACTTATCCAATACACATTGTTTAAAGTAATGGGTAATGCATTACTGTAATAAGTGTACCATTACGAAATACAAAATTATTGTTTTTCTTATTAAGTGTATATTCAATTTATTTCATAGCAATTTTTATTGAAAAATCTTGAAAGTTAACAGAGATATAAATATCATCTTAACGGGTAAACAAATTTTACTCTCTATTGTTACATTCACATCTTGGTGAAGGGTTATCTGGAAAAAAAGAATACATCAATATTGATACGAATATAGCTATTTTCATGCGCAGCGATTTTTTTCTTGATTATTTACAAAATAGTAATGCATTGAATTTTTTTTATTCCTAAGGCCCTTTTTCTATTCAAGCAGGTTTAAAAAAATATTAGTCGTCAGAATTTTTGAAATCAGCTACGTATTTTTGAAAATATATACTTTGAAGAAAAGCGAAATTCTGAAATTTTGCAGTGGTTTCCTCTTAACATCAATTTTCGAAATTCATTCATCGACACAAAATTGTGAGTTTCAAAAATTTTTTCCTCGAGGAGGCTACAATTGCGAACATCGTTCAGGAAGAAGACTCAGCGATGGGGGAAGGAAAACCAATTAACAAAAAACTGATTCGCACAGTCTATTCTTTGCTGTAAATTGTCCGCTATTTTTTGAAAAAAAAATTGCAATCCATGTACGGTAATTTTCATTATCTAAATTTTTTTGCATTATTGCTTGTTTCAGAAGTCAACGCCGATGGGAGACGTCAGGGTAGAATGGCTCTGCACACTGAAGCACCGTTGTCGAAGGCAAAGAGGGAACAAGCACTGAGGAGTATTCTCGCTGCTCGAAGACGTCGATATCAGGGTTCGCGACTGACGGAAGTGTCAAAGACACCGAGAATTCCAAAACCGGTGTTGGTTGTGCCGAAGGATTCACTGGATATGCTCGAGGCGGAGGAAACGCGTCACGGCGTTTACGTGATGGCGCCGATCGGCGACGAGGTTTCTCTCTTGATGGGAAACGACGAGGACGACGATAATCTGGAATTCGTGAGCAAAGAAAATGTTTCAAAATTAACAACGGTAATACTGAAGATGCCAGCAGAAGAAGCTTCACCGGTCCCACCCGAAAATATTGAGGCTATAATCAACGAAACGATGATAAAAAATATTTCCCAATCGTCATTGCGATCGCAGCAGATCGTGGAGCACGAGAATCGACGTAAGAACATCGTCGCAATGCCCGAGTCACTTTACAATCATTTTCGACCGGTCGAGAGTAACATCCCGGTCGAGGACATGTCCCAATTTCTCTATTTCGGTCAAAAGTTACATCCGGACGCGAACAATTCATCGAGAAGCAACAATTCGATCATTGATGCAACGTCGACGTCGTCAAGCGTCACGAGTCCTCGTCGACGTTATTCGATGAAAAGATTCAGCACAACGACGTCGTTGCCCGTGCCTCGTCTCGAGGACATGATAAACGAGGAAATGAACATCGCGATCGAGCGCGGCACAGTGGAGAGAAACAAGATACCAAAGGTAAAGAATGTCTTCAGAAGTCCAGGCTCGGGAGTCTATTTTCGCAAATCATCGTCGAGAACGACGTATCCGACGATCGTGTCGAACGTCATTCCAACGACCGACGCAACGTCGAGAAACTCCTCGTTCGTTTCATTATCCGATAACAAAAGAGAGACCGTTTTGTCGCGAAACAGCGGTAAGTCTATCGTCGGTGACCCGTCCGCTCACGCTAAGCTTGACCAGGTGGCAAAGTCGCCGATCGCGGGCGATCCTGACACAGGAAGTTACACGCGCCCCCAGAACTCCGTAAATTTCGCCCACGGATCCGCGACCGAGAATTCCGCTGATTCGACCCAGTTCCTTGGAGCTGACGTGTCTCGCAATAACGAGACGTTCGAATCAGCGGAAAACAACGACGACGACGACGACGACGACGACGACGATAAAATACAGGCCGAACAATCGACGCTGATCAAAGTCATCGACGAGAACGTTTCGCAATCCGATATCTCCGGTATGAAAATCGTCTCATCGACCTCTCGTGACGTTACGATCGACGGAATAACAACTTGGCAAACGATTCAATCCAACCACGAATCAACGACTATCCTTTCCCCAAGTAACGAGACTGAGGCAGTCAAAATGACCACGAGTAAAGATCAGGCAATTCGAGAATCGAAGATCACGTCAAATTTTCCCACGACGACGAATCTGGGCCACTCGTCACTGAGAATCGTCGTAACCGAGCCAATTGGACATGTCACGGTCAGTCCGAGAATTCGCGATACGGAAGAATCCACAGTTGCGAAGGAAGAATCCGTAATTGCGGAGGAAGAACCGCATGAGAAGAGAGAGTCGTCTCAGGATCACAAGAGAAAGGAGACTCCGGATATTACGAGATACCGCGGTGAAGCGAGGTACACCGTTAATCTGGCGGATTCAACGAGCCACGATTATTTTCAAATTTCGAAAAATACAAAAATTCTCCCCCCAACAGTCTTGACCTCGTTTCTTCCTCCAAACGCGACGAATACAACGCCCATTTCCGTATCTCCGATCGTTCCGTCGACAACGACGACAGTACCATTGTCATCGACCTTATCGACCTCAAAACCTCACGGGACATCACCTGTGCCACTCGTGAGTACGATCAAGAGGGAGCAAAAACAGCCGCACGCTTACGCTTACGAGATAACAAACGTGACGCGACTGTTGCGCAATTATACCGGACCTGGGCCAAACAACGTGGAAAATACGACGAAGCACGAGAGAAGGAGAAACGAGAGCGGGCGCGAGGTTTACGAGGCGAGGAGGAAGGAGACGATGACGGAGACGGAGAATAATCAGCAGGAGGAAAAGAGAAAGAGTGGGATAAACAAAAAGCAGAAGCTCGTGGATCAACTGGATCGCGGTGAGGTGAGGGATAAGTCGGTGGAAGGAGAAGAGGTGAGAGTCAAAGTGGTGGAACGTGGTCCAGCATTGACGAGGACCAGTGGCAGCGGCAATAGCAGCGGCAGCAGCAGCAGCAGCATCCGCGAGATAAGAAACGGCGGTAGATCGGTACAGCCGACATCACAGCGACCGCTTCCTCTTCTTCTTCTTCTTCTTCCTACTACTCCGCGGAGTGAAGCGAGTAGCAGCGCCAGTGGTGGTACCGTGAAAGAGGCGCGTACGCCAGGCGAACTCAGTGCCGGCACGGACGTCGGCGAAGTAACTGCCAGTATTAGTGGGGACGTTGGTGTCGGTGTTTCTCGTTACGATTCTCGTGTCATCGACGATAAAGTAACAACGAACGACGACACTCTCGCGTCGTTGATGACGACGTCGAGTACGATTGAGGTAAATGCCGCGACGATCGAAAATCCCCGAAACGAAGGAATAACGACCTCATCGTCGAAACAGGTCATCAATAACGATCGTGACTCGCCCACCGAAAATTCACTCGGAATATCGACTCTTCGCTGGAATCACACTTTACACGATAGAATACCAAAGAATCGTACCGATAGCCGATCGAACGAGCGTCGATATTTGCGAAAATCGAGCAGTGCCGTGCTCAATCAGAGAACGATCGAGGATAGCCTCATCAAGGAGGTCAAACGACGAAGAGGCACATTCGCATCGGGTCTATCGTCGAACGGTGTGTCAGTTTACACGTCGAATTTCAATAATCGAAGAAACAAAGTTTGGCGCAACGGTGATAACGAGGATAGAGGGAGAACGACCTCGTTAACGAGGTCAATGGAAAATCGTACTTCAGTGATCGGGGTTGAAAACTCGAACGATTCGTTCAACGACACGGTGATCGTTGATGAGCCGAGCGAGGATGCGATTGGCGAGAGGATGGAAAACGTCACTGAGGTCACCGCGACAATGACGGAAATGGAGATTGAGGTCACGACGATTCCTTCGACGAATGAAGATAGAGTCGAATCGTCGGGTGTCGTGATCGATGACACAGAGAGAGGTACAACGGTCCTTACACCTAGTACCCTCGAATCACCGATCAAGATCAGTGAGGTCAAGGACTCGCGCGATAATCGAACGAGCGATGCCACGAGTTTCAAGGTCAACGAGGATGTGACGAGAAAAATCGAGAAGCCCGTGATGCCGACAAACGCGAGTGACGCGGCGGGCGTTGATTCGACCTCGTTGACCTTGACCTCACTGGCAATGTCAAGCGAGAACGAAGAGATCGCGACTACGAGCGCAACGCCCGGTTTTCCCGTGACACCGATTATGCTGCCGGAGCAGAGTTCAACGGGGAACAAGAGTGACGAGGTCAGTGAGGTCAGTGAGGTCAGTGAGGTCAAAGCCGAGATCGACGAAGATGAGAAATTGGAGGCGCATCGGCCGTTCGGCATAGCGAAGGATCTTGATCCTTCGGAGATACAGAAGAGGTATAGATCGCAAACGACCTTGAAGCCCGAACAAGCGATGACGACGATCTTGCCGGAAATTGATGACAGCCCGAGCTCAGGGACGAGGGAAAGATCGAGAACGGCGAGTCCGGTGAATTCCTCGGTAACGAGAAAACCCGTGGGCGGCGGTGAAAGATCGCCCGAGGTTAGAGGTCGTAATTTATCGGACAAGAGCAAGGACAAGGACGATGTTCTGCCGATAATGGAGCTGTACAATACGTCGAGGATATTCAATGGTACGAATGAGGATTCCGCGAATACACCGAGAACAGCGGAACTTCCCGATCCTGTCAAGGTCAATGAGACGAGGCACGTGAATGAGCCCGTTCTCTCGAAGGAGGACACTGTGACAACAACAACAACAACAACAACGGCAACGACGACTACGGCGAAGACAACGACAATGGTCAACGGTGAAAGTCCGAAGAACGAGAGAAAGAATGACCGGAGGCAAGATGAAACGATTGCAACGAGGAAAAACAATGGCAGACAGAGCGAGAGTCGCGACGAAACTAACGATTATTCGACCTCGACGAGATCATCGAATAATGGAAATTTTTACAATAACACACAAATTAACAGAATGAGAAACAGGCCCGGCTATTATCAGACTCAACAGCCAGAATTTGTTGGTTATCGACCGGAATTGAACGGCAGCTTTTACGAGCCTGGGCTGATTTCCGTCAGTCCACGTGAATCTATAAACATTAGTGAGGTCATTACGAAGAGGCACGACGGTGACAACATCGCGACTCAGGAGACCGTCGCAGTTGTCAGTTACATTCTCGCTACACTCGTCGTTTTTCCTATTGCCGTTGGCGTTGGACTCATTCTACGAAGACTGATCATTAGAAATCGTAAGGTGAGCGATCGACGAATCGATTGAAATACCTATAATGTGTTTGTTGAAATTTTTTTTTTTTAATTGACTAATGCATTTTTAAATATTTTGGTTCCTAATGGAAGCTTTTGTTTTTGGGGAGAAAAAGTTCGTTTGGAATTTTTATGCTAGTTTGTTGCAAGATACCTGTAATGTGTTTGTTTTGTTTTTTTGTTTTTTATTGACTAATGCATTTTTAATTATTTTTGTTTTTAATGGAAGCTTTTTTGTTTGTCAAAAAATCGTTCTTTTTGGAATTTTTGATGCTAATGTGTTGTAAGATGTCCGAAAATGTTGAGAAATAATATTTGAGAAAGTATTATCGAATTTCAGGAGCAAATATGTTACAAGAAGACTTCAATTTCAAAATAATCGCTTGAGAAGCTTCAATATTATGAAATATTGCATTTTTCTTTTGTTTCTTGAAAATTCGTATGGAAATACCTGTATGTTTGGCACGTGTGCGTAGAATGTTTGGCAATACATTTTCTGGTCGTAAAAGACGCATTAAAAATATGGCCAGAGCTTTTTTTCGTTTTTCCTCGTGAATACATTTTCTTTCAAAATAAAAACAGCGTTATTCTAAATCTGTGATGAATTTTCTATCAAAATATGGTTTTAAATCGTGGAATTTTTTTTTTAATTCCTTTTTCGACCATCTTTTCAAAAAACGCAAATCAATTGCATCTCAATTTTTGTATCCGCACTAAAATTTTGAAAATCACCTAAAAATGGAAAGGAATGCCTTTAGGAATTATGAAAATTCGATGGTTGATGTTTGAAAATCTGACAAAAATCGAAAAATGATCGGAATTGGTTGAACCAAGTAGTATTTCGAAGCTTTATTGATTACAAAAAGAAGAAGCGCAATTTTGAGCTAAAATTTTGTGTAGAAAAAAAATTACAGTCATTTTAGTGAACGATTTCAATTTTAGGCAAAATCTAAACAAAACAGAATTCATTAATTTCGTTTGCTACTCTAAATCGGTGAATTTTTCCTCACTGAATAACAATCTACCAACGATTTTTCTTAAAACGCAAAATTTCATGGATTTCCATAAAAAATGTTTTTTTTTTTTTCAAGTTTTTTCATTCGTAATTTCACAGCTCTTGAATTTGAAATTTAAACACAAATAAAACAGTGGTCAAGAATAAATGGTATAAAATGAAAAAATAATATTTCAACAAATCGTTTCAATATTCAATCGAGCAAGCAATTTTTTATTTTTCATGATATTTCCGTTTCGTTGCGCAATCGACAATGCTGTAAAATTATTCAGTCATTGAACCATCGAGCAAACATTGCTTTCAGATCAATCTAGTTTCCTGATAGAAGAAGTTTTAATTTTTTCCCAGGCTTTCATGCTCGAGTCAATTTCAATTTGATGAATTTTTTTTCATTGGGAATGAATATCCGGCAGAGGTGAAAATTCGTAAAAAGGAAAATCTCTGTCGAGCCTTGACGCGGCGTTGAATTATCGTCGTCGATCGCGCGGGATCGTAAAATATATACTTTCACGGATAAATTTGTAATGACCGCGAGCAATGAGGCATCCTTTCTCTCTCTATTTTTCTCTCTTGATTGCACAAATTTGATGAGACGCGAGAGAGGAAACGATTATCACGAGGCGATTAAAGAAAGGGTCGGTCAAGGCGCGATAATGATCAGTTATTTGGCTTTTTAACTATACATATATAGACATATATATGGGGCATTCCATACCGAGTCGACCTGAGTGTGACCCTCGACCTCGCTGATTTCGTTCACGATTTTTCATATGATTCTCCCAACTCAAAATAGCATTCAGAGTTTTTTTTTCAGATTTTTAGAACCAAATTTGAGTACGTTATGATTTGTTGAACATTTTTTTCAAAAACCTCGAGGACCGTAATTTAAAAAACTGAAAAAATTCTCAAAAATCCGGTGTAAAAAATGAAAATTTTTGACCCAAAATTCATGATGTCCAGGCTTTGGCTTCATTGAACATTTTCGAAAAAAATGTTCGAAAAATCATAACGTACACAAATTTGATTTTAAAAATCTGACAAACATTCTGAATGCTATTTCGAGTTGAAAGAATCATATAAAAAATCGTAAACGAAATCAGCGAGGTCGAGGGTCACACTCAGGTCGACTAGGTATGGAATGCCCCATATATACATAATCACGACAGATGACTCTTCGATCTTATCATCTCGCCAACTTTTTTTACGTTCTATTATTCTCATCTCGACTCATCTCTTTCGCCAGGCTCAGAGCGACGAAATCGCGCAACAAAGTGAAATAAATTTTTTTTAAAAATCTTTCTTCCACTTATTACCACAAAGAGACAATGCAAACCGTGACTCTTTCGCGTGCGCAAAAGGCAATGCAACTCTCTTTGGCTCTGTTCACTTAATAATACGAGAATTTCATGTGGCAAAACGTCGCAATTTGCACAACGAGGTCAACGTGTCAAGTTGATTAAGTGTGATTAACACGAAAAAAGTAAGATTCGCTCCTCGCGATTTAATCCTCGTTTTTTTCTCCCTTTTCGTTTTTTTTCTCTTTGCCTTCGCCGAGAAAAGGTTCTCGCGGCACTTTTTTGCGCGTCACTTCTTCCCGATGACCATCTATTATCTTTTTCTCCTGCGAATGCTCTCCCTGAATGTCCTTAAACGTCCTCGTGTGAGATGAAAAAATGCACAACGATTTTACAAGGGGGGAAAAAATGTGATTCGTCGTCCTTCGCTTTTCTCGCTATTTGCCGCCACAATCTTGGATTCGTGCGGAATGATTATTCCCTGATTGCAACTCGATGACTTTGACGCCAGCTTGGAAAATTTGCATTTTCAATCGGGAGAAAGATCTTTCTCGGATAAATTATTTCTCGAAGATTTATCAATGGAAAATATAAATTTAACTGATTAAAAATGATGCTTTGGAATATTTTATTCATTCAAATGAAAGGTTTATTCAATCTCGACCCAATTCGCGCTTTCTCCTCGACACTATTTTAGTTCTCGAGTCCTTCGTTGCTCGTTATGTCAAGACTTTGAAATCTCATGATTTCTTATTTGATTGGATCAAGACAATCAAGACGATCTTTCTCTTATCTCTCTCTTTCTATCGATAAAACTCGCGGGATAAATCTGACGAGAATCTTTCGCTTTTCAAGATTCGTTGGCTCCGGGCCAAGGATTTATCTTTCTCGTTGTGATTATTTTTTTTCTCTTTTTTCCTCTCTCTCGATGACTAAAATAAATGAGCAGTTACACACCTGTACGTCTCAATTCACACTCTATCTCTCGGATGTGTTTGAAAATATTATAATATATCTCTCACTCGCGTAGACTGACAATGTGCTTTCCATATTTGATTCGCGAAGGAGAAATTCCGTCACGGCGTTTATTTCCATTCGTCATCGAGATAGAAACACGTGTGTCCACCTGTAATCTCTTTAAATTCGTTCCGAGAGATTAGAAGGATTGTTATTACCGCGAGAGCAATCTCGTTAATCATCATCAGTGACGCGATAATGTTTTCTCGGTTTTTTTTCTATTCAATATTCGATCATTCTCGTCGCATTCGAATTCTTCAATCGATTGGACAATTTAGTTGGCAGAATATATGGGGCGCTCCACACCAAACCGGACACCATTTAGCTTTTGCATCTCCGACTTTTTTCAAAATTTTTGATGTTTTGATATTTTGATGTTTTGTGGACCGCCCCATCTATTTTTTTATGTCGAATTGCCCGACAATCATTCAGGATGTTTGAACTTTATGGAATTCCAAAATTTTCGAAATTTCATGAAATTTTATTTGCTCCATTCATGAAGGAGAGAATTGAATTTTGACAGAGAGAAGTTGAACTTGCGGTTCGTTTTTTTCTGCGCTCTTTTTAGAGTTCACTCTCGCGCATGGTTATTTCGTCCTCTTTTTAATTTATTTGCCTCTGAGCGTAACTTTACGATCGTCGGATTCGTTCCTCCCTCCCTTCTCTTCTTCCTCTTCCTCTTCCTCAGAGAGGGTTTCACTTAACCGGTAACTTCTGTGTTTGAGGGTCACTCGTGAAAAAAAATTGCTTCTTCTTCTTTTTATGCGGCCCTCTTTACTTCCTCCCTTTCTCAATGACCGACTCGAACTTTCTCTCGTTTAAACGAGCACACGAGAACAAAACGCTTCGCGAATGATTGTTCCAATTCCCAAAATCGATATTGAATTTTTTTTCAAGCAAATTGTTTTTAAAGTAAATGATAAAACTCTGTGGAATGTTGAGCTTAGTTATATCGAGTCGATTAATGGAAAATTAAGTCGAGAGCCAAGTTGACGAACCGAGAGGAAAAAACCCTGCAAATTGGACATTTGTACATTGCTTCCTCATCTTTATTCGTAGTTCACACAGCTTCCTTCATCACAAAGGCGATCAAATTTGGCTTCCTCATAAACGAAGCTTTGCCAACTATAGAAAAACATGAGTAATCAATGTGCAAATTTGCCAAATTCTTTCAAATTTACTTCTTGCCAAATTTGATTTTTGCTAAATTCAATAGCGAACAAACTTTATCACTATTTTGAATGTGTACAAAATTTCAGTACAATATCTCGCAAATAGCCGAAGTTAGAGTACGCTATTTTTCAAAAAAACAAAAATTTGATAACATTTTGATCATTCGATCGATTTTCGCCAAATTTAATAACGAACAACCTCGATAGCTATACTAACTCTGTGCAAAGTTTCAGTGGAATATTTTAAAAATTGCACAAGTTAGAGCTTTTACGCTATTTTTCAAAAAATCAAAAATTTGATAAAATTTTAATCCCTCGATGGATTTTCGCCAAATTCAATAGCGAACAACCTTGATAGCTATACCAGTTTCTTACAAAGTATCTTGAATATCGCAATCTCTTGAAAATTGTGCAAGTTAGAGCGTTTGCGCCATTTTTCGAAAAATTGAAGATTTGATAAAAATTTAATCTTTCGATCGATTTTCATCAAATTCAATACTAAACAACCTTTACAACTATTCTAAATTCTGTACAAAGTTTGAGTGCAATATGTTCAAAATTGCAGAAGTCAGAGCGTTTACGCCATTGTTTGAAAAAACGAAAAAAGTCGATAAAATTTGAACACCCGTTAGAATTAAAACAAAAATTTTCTCATAATGAAGGGCAATTCGTGCTGGACAAATGTGCAAAATTTCAGCTTGATATCTCGAAGCGTTCTTGAGTTATTAATTATTTACATCAGAAACTCAGGATACATACATACACTAGGGTGGGTCAAATAAAATGAATAATTTTTTTTTCCTCGATATAATGAAAATTGTATTGTTTGGCATCTTAAAAAAACCCTCTGCAAGTATTAGCTCTTCATATTTAAATTAAGAGGTCCCTCATCGCAAATTTTTATTTCCCATTTAAAAAACACGGGAAATTTTTTTTTTACTTCTTGAATTTTATTAGACTTTAACCGTTGAGGTTAGGAGAGTTTTTTTAGCACATTTTTGTAGAGCATCAAATGTTCTACAAACAAATTATCGGTGATAATTAGGGATAATTATCACCGATTATTTTTTGAACGGTTAGTTTTATCGATTAGACGCAAGAGGGCTTTTTTTTAGAGTATCAAATGTTCTACAAAAATGTGCTAAAAAAAAACTTTCCTAACCTCAACGGTTAAAGTCTCATAGAATTTCAAAGGTAAACAAAAATTCCCTATGTTATTTAAATGGGAAATAAAAATGTGCGATGAGGGACCTCTTAATTTAAATATGAAGGGCTAGTACATGCAGAAGATTTTTTTGAGATGCCAAACAATACATTTTTCATTATATCAAGGAAAAAAAAATTAGGCATTTTATTTGACCCACCCTAACATACACACACACACATCCATCCGGACATTTTTTTAAAATATGATTTCTCAATGTTTTGGGACATTTTCAACACATTGGCATAAAAAACGCGAAAAAAAAAAATTTCACGAAAACAAAGCTTCTTTTATGAGCAAGCAAAATTTGCAAATTTAAAATTTGTTCATTGCTTCCTCATTAATTTTAGCCATTGACAGATCCTGTTCTTTGAGCGATGAGTTTTCAGTCTTGACTTCCTCATAAAAAAATCTTCATCACTCGGACTATCAGTATAATTTTTTTTTTAGCTTGATACTTCAGAATTTACGTAACCTGGAGCAACCGTTTTCTGGAAATCTTAAAATCGTTAAAAAATTGCACACCTCAATATTTGTAAAATTTATAGCAAACAAAGAATCTGTGGAACTAAAACATCAAGGTGTTTAAAAAAAATTTGATTGATTTTTGGACATTTTGAACAAATTATTGTGAAAATCTGGGAACAAAATTCATTTACGAAAACCAAGAAAAATTGTCTCTGCGAGGAAGAAAGAAAAATTAACGAAATAAATAAAAATCGTCACGCGTCATCGTTCCTGGAAGAGGATATTTTTTTTCCTCGTAATTAAAAAAACGTTTGGATTTGCATTTGTTATTTTTGCCTTCTGCGGCGTGTCAATTAATTTACGTCAGGGAATAATTAGACTCGCGGTAATTTGCAAAAAGCCACGATCGCGTATATTGTATCGCAAAATTCTGAAATTGTAATTTGCGATGATACCGCGGGCACTTTTGAAGAATCATATTTCTCAGCGCGTTGAATTTATCAACCGCTGTACACGTTTATTTGCATTTATTATTGCGAGGAGCACGATTTTCTTATCGGTTTTTTTTTTCAACTCTCAGCACCGATCGCGGTTGAATTAGCAGGGGAAAAAAAATATACATATATATTCCAGACAGACGATAATGAGTTTTTCATTGCGATCGACGCGCGGAATATCGCCTCGAAGCGATTTTCCTAATCATCGTGAAACCGAACGCCCACGCGATTCCGCATTTTTTTCCCTCCACTTTATTCAACGTTTCCCTTCGTCGTCTCTTCTTGCTATTTATCTCTGCAAAATACGAAACGAGCAATCTTCTCCTCTCTTTTCTCTCAGCGCGATCATTCTAATAGTATTCAAATAATCGGTTATGCCGCGATGAAATTTTCTCATCGATCCTTTTCCATGGGCGAGAGAGAAAAAGGCAACCAAAGACGAAGATCCTTGGGAAGCGCCGCCGGAACAAAACTCTTCGAGCTCTCGATCCACAATTTGCAGGATCAGAATTTGAAGAATCGTGCAAGTTTGAAATTTGCGCAGCCATTATTTCCAAACAAAAAAACATAATTTCTCCATGAAGATATTCACGATTTATTCAGAATTAAATCTTGATAATCGCGATATTTGATTTAAAAAAAACGAAAACTTGATTGCAAAATCGCCCACTTATCCTCGAATTATTCTCACGTGGACTTTAAACAATAAAACGTGGTGTCAGGGTTGCAAATAATGCATTACTTTTTTTAAATTCATTTTTTTTTGCATCAACCATTAAATTTTAATGGTTAATGAAAATAATTTCCATTAACCATTAAATGTTAATGGTTAATAAAATAATTTCCATTAACCATTAAATTTTAATGGTTATTGGAAATTAATTTTACTAGCCATTAAAAAAGTAATGGTCAATGCATTACTTTTTCATTAAAAATTTTGCAACATTGCGTGGTGTAAAAAAAAAAGGTAAAATCACAATAATGACGAATTTTATTTTTACTGGATATGTAAACTCCGAATTGCTGAAACTCAAAGAAGCCTCTTCCCATAATATTTGTGTTCGAATGTTGTTGTTTGCGCATTATTCGTTTTCTCAGCATTTTCGTTGTAATA